>CM062197.1:13105000-13705000 GCA_031216445.1 Lateolabrax maculatus | reverse complement strand
ACAGGAGGACTCCAAAGAAGCAAGTCTTTGAGAGTGAAGGGAGAAGGAGGGAAAGGATTCTTCTCTTCCTTTTTCAGAGACAAATAACAGAGAGAAGTGGCAGCGGTTTAAATGGACGGAGTGTCAGCCTTTATCTTTGCCTCTGTGATGTTATGCTTCCAGATATTGTACACTGTAATGCGTTATCAGCATCCACAAGTGAAATGTTTACAGACCTCATATTTGAACGTATTTGTATATATGTGTGTACGGTATATCAGTCATTTTTGTTTAGAATTTATATTAAAAATGAAAAGCCACCAAGGAGTCTCTATTGGTGTCTTTTCACCACAGTATCTTAAAGCTGCATTTTGTGTTCACACAGAACACAAAGAGAATTTTAAAAGTTACTGCACTGACTTCCATACAAAGTCAATGGACAGATGTGATTAGACACAAATTCGTACAGTGTGGTGTGAATTGACACAAAGATGTGCGTGAGTTTCAGGGCTTAATGAATCTGCTTCATAAATGTGCGGATTAAGGGGAAAGGGAAAAAGGAGAGAGCTAACGTCTGTAAAGTACATTGCCTGTTTGTGCCAAAAAACACATTACAACAAGGGTAGGTTCAGAGTAAGTTGGTCATTTTTTGTTGGTTTCTCACTATGAGTGACCCCTTTCATATTACATGTAGTCATTTGATCTATAGTTAATACTAAAAATATTGGTTAGTGGAGCTTTAAAACAAAATTAATGCACAGTGCTATATCTACAACTGCAATGACGACAAATATTAATGGGGAAGAAAAAAAACTGTGATAGAAATAACATCTTTAATAAATTAAGTCCAAAAAGTCATTCTCTTCCACGTCTCTCTACGCTTATATTACATAATATATAAATAATGCATATGCAACATTTCTTGTGTTAAATAGGACTGGAAATGCCCAGAAGCAGCGTGAGTAGTGCAGGGTGCATACAGGTCAGTGTTTCCACATGCCTTCATCTATATACATACAGTACAGTCCTGGCTCAGTAGAGTCAGTACATTGCCACTCTCACATCCCTCAGCTGGAGGTTGGTATATATCGAGCAGCACCTTTTCTCTTACAGTCAACAGGCTGTTTGTTCATGTGTGGAATCTCACACACTTATATATGCTGGCAAAAAAAAGATGTGCTCAATCAAACACACAATCACTTACTCATACACACAATTTTAAGGATCATCCTGGCGTTTTAGCATGATTTCACCCATTTTACATTTATGCCAATACCATTACTACAGGTATACAAGAATTATAGTTAATGGGCTAAAACATGAAAAACACAATTATCTTTCATAATCTATGTACATTAAGTTTCGTTATGACAACCTACAGTATAAAACTTATTTACAGTTTACAGTAGACTATACCTCTCATCATTTCTGTTTCCAATGTCCAGAAAGTGATGTGCAGTCTGGTTTCAGTAGTATGGTAACACAACTCAAGTCACGCTTTGTTGAGGCCCTCAAAATGTTCATCCATTTTTCTTGTTTAAACATACTGTCACCCACTCAGAAAACATCATCTCAGTTGTGAGAGGTAGGTTGCAAGATGAGATGCATCAGTTTAAGAAAACATTTTGGGCTTCAACCCCCTAACAATCCACGATACTCCGGTGTTTCGTAGGAAGTATTTTAGAGAGGCTGATACACCCTGGAAGATCAGATCGTTATGAAGCCTCTAAAACAGGTCTCTGGATGGATGTCCTGACAGCGAGTTTAAATCCAGCAGGGGTTAGTGGAGGGTTATCCCACGTTGACACCTAGGCCCACTTGCAGCTTGTCACCTCTGTGATTTACAAAGGCACCCATGATCAGGGTGGCAGGGAGCGGGGTCAGGCGCTTCTCCAACACGCCTCCTATTATGCACCGACTGTTTATCATACCTGGATATACACACAAAAAGGTCTCGTATACTGTATGTTTTCTTCATAGTTTTCATTGAGCATGACATTTGACTGAAAGAAATGTACCTCGAAAGACCATGTTGGCCTCTGGGAGTTCCATCTGGTACCCAAAGGAGGTTGTGGTCTCTTGCGTCCTGGTACTGGCTTCAAACTCCACTCCAACTTGGATCTGGTGAAAAGAAACACACGTAAATGCACATTTGCAATACGCACCTAAAGTAAATGGTGTGTTTATACAGTATGGTGGTATGTGCTGTACCTGTTTGTTGGCTCTGTGATAGTAACTAGCATGGGCACCGCCTTTCCCAGCATTCAGCGTCGCCACCCAGTTTGGTCCTGCATGGCGAGACAGAAAAAAAGATGAAAGGCTGCGGCTACGTCGAGCAAAACAGATCAGGAAAGATACAGATGTTCAAAGCAGATTAACAATCAAACACAAAATCTCACTTGAGTACTGTCCAGCCAAGGTAAGAATTCCTCCTTCTTCTGCTCGGCCCCGATGGTAGACCAGCTCCCCTCCTAACACCAGACCAGAGGACACACTCTGTAGGAAGTGTGCCACAAGGATGACTGTCCAAGAGAAACACACACAGATACAGAACAGATTAGAGCAACAAAAAATATCAGGATAATGTATTTTGTTTGCTAAATTGAAAGGTGTATTCAGTGGAAAAACTCACAATAAAGAACCTTTGACCGATTGCAATAGTGTTTTTTCCTAATATCAGTGGATATCATTATCCACCAATATATTTATGTATCATAATCAGGAACTGCTGATGACTGTAAAACTGAGAGGCGTTCAGACGAAGCTCTTATCATTCCACCTCTCATTTCTCACCTGACTCTCTAAGGACGTCGGGGTTAGCTACTGTCACAGCAGCTGTGAAGTCGTTCCCTCTGTACTCAGTTTCAAACTGCCACGTAACGAACTGGGACTGCTGGGTCTAAAACACAATAAACAAACATCCAAACATTACGTTTTTTGCAGCAGATTGGATTAACTTTGTTGCATTCAAGTAAGTCACTTGTACAATGTCTGAACACGGGATGGGATAGATGGATTTCAGGAGAGACACAGACATTAGGATCTCACCTGGAACACTGTTCTGGCTCGTACACGCTCAGTGAGGTGCAGCAGAGCGTGAGCGTTAAGGCTACCTGAAGAGTCCATCTCACCGATCAATGCTGGGGCATCCTAAAATGTGAGGAAGGATCAAGAACACTTTACACTGGGAAGCACATTAATAATAAAGTAGTGGTAACATATTTCTTATGTGATGACTTGTGCTTGACCTTGTCCTTGCTGTAATCATCAGACTGCAGATGCTCCACGTGGAATCGATAGTACGAAGGACTAACAGCACTGAGGTGGAGAGCATGACTGACCTGGAAGCAAACACATACATCATGTTAAAAAGGTTTTATAACATTTATAGATGTAAGAGATTTACATCTGTGTTATCTTTGCGTGCAAACAAATTGTTTGAATGTAAATTAATGTGGGTGGAAGAGTCACCTTGAAGAAGCTGCTCAGAGTTTTATTGAGGATCATCTTGATTCCCTCAATCTGTTGAGGAAACACATCTGGGGAAGAAAAGCAGACAGATCAAGAACACTACTATCATGTGTAGTGGGTTTACATGCTTTGTAAATGAACAGTGATTCATTTCAGAAATGCTCTATGAGAATACAGAGTTTAATTTTACAGATTATGTGTAACTAACTTTTTGCCAGAGAAACATTTTAACAAGGTCAGGTTTATGCAGCTGCAGTAGCAAAAATACGCTTTACACATTTTCAGAGAGAAAACTGCATGTAAACTTTGGGTTGGATGTAAACATACGCAAAGTATAATATTGCTTTTGACACAGCTGGCAGCCAATATAATATTGTTTTTTACACCACGTATTGAACTTTTTTTTTTGCATTGTGCATAGTCGCCTGATTGCTTTTCTCTATGAATCTCCTGCTCCGTGGTTGGCAACTCTTTAACCATGGTGCGCACTCCATAGTTTTGTTGCTTTTTAGCCAGACATACCTTTGCAGCTCCTGTGGAGAGAGTGAAAGCTGCCTGGGTTGGGTAGGCGGCCATCTCTCCTCTCCCACCGAGGCGGACTGTCCCAGTGAGCAGGATGTGCGTCCCAGCGAGAAGGAGGGGGGTCCGTGGAAAAAGGCCAGTTGTGATGGCCCGGACCGGATGACAAAGCCAAAACGCTGCCCATGTGGGCGCAACACTTCCTACAAGACACAGAGACGAAAGGAAGGATTTATGGTGTTGCTACGACCCATTTTTTTTTTTTTTTTTTTACCTCACCTGCAGCCTGTGCCTGCACTATTTAAAACCAGACTCTGCCCTATATGAAGACAATAGAGAACAGCATAAAACCTGGCTGAAATACAATTTACAGAGTCAAATGGAGCATAGACAATGTTCTGACTATGAATAACATAAAAAGGAATTTAAAAGTCTGTTCTTGTACAGACACCTACAATCACAGAGTAAGTGACATGAAATATGCAAACAAAATTAAGAATACAAACTTAGATTTGTAAATGTATTTTGCTAGTCCTTTAAATTGGTTTACGTTGCATCTAAAAAATGAACTGCCAAAGGGATTACGCCTATGTGCATCATGCAAGGCTGTCTGTTGTTTTCATGTGCAGGTGCTGCAATTCCGTTAGCTGGCGTGACCTTAGCATCAGCAAACACAGACATAAATGTGCGCCGGTCGCTTCGCTACCTACTTCCGGTATTATCGAGAGGCGTTAAAATCCCGGGCTGAACTGAGAATCGCACATGAGAAGAACTGTCAGGTTTGCAGAGATAAACTATAAGGCAATAGACGCTGGGATCAACTGATGCTGCTAATAGCTCCTTCCTCCAGATGTGATGCGCCACCCTGCAAATGTGTCCCCCCCCCCCCGAAAACACGACACGGATCCCGTGGTCGGAAAAAAAAAAATACGCGTTTACGTTTACGTGTGTAAAACTCAATGGCAATATGATTCAAATAACAACTACGCATTTTCACCAACCTGACGCTGACTCAAAATACATGAGTTGTGTTGCTTGGGGGCGTTGGGTGCTCGGGTTGACAGCGCGAGGTTGGTTACGGTTTTTGTTTCTTGTCGGACTACTGTATCTGCGACACAGCGCTGAAGGCGAGCCGCTACAGGTGAGATAACACTCATTCACTGCGGGGCCGGCAGCGGGAGGAGGTCCACGCCTTCAGCCTACATTACACACAAGATACGGACGTTACTTAAAAAATTTTTTTAAAAAAAGTGCCATTACTACGATGGACCGTGAAGAAGCGTGAAGGCGGCCGCTGCCGAGCCGCGGAGCAGATGTTGGGGTAACTTCTCAGTACGTGTAGTGTTCGCGTGTGCCCCTCGGACCGGACATGTCTGCTTCACGGTCCATGCTGCTGGTGGGAGAAGGGAACTTCTCGTTTTCTGCCTCTTTGAGCCGGTTTTACTCTGAGACTGAGACCAGCATCACGGCCAGCTGCCTGCAGCCTCAGGAGGAGGCACTGCGGCACGAGGGGGCAGCCCACAACGTTCAGATCATCAGGGACTCAGGTGCGGGTTTGTGAGGGCTTTCGTGTTTGTACTGAGCTGTGTTTTGTGCTGTTACATTTTTTTTTTTTTCCCCCCTCCTATGTGTTGTGTATTCAGGTGGAGCGGTGCTCTTCGGGGTGGACTGCACAAAGCTGGGGGACTGTGCCTCTCTCCAGGGCCGTGTGTTTGACCGTGTGGTGTTTAACTTTCCTCACTGCGGGAGAAAGAGTGGCGTTAAAAAGAACAGAGAACTCCTGAAAAACTTCTTCCTCAGGTATAACTGCATCATACCTTTTCAAACCATCTTTGATCGGTTCCTGATTTTAAATCAGGTTTGTTCATTTTAGATAATTTATTCATTTACGTTCCCTCGTGGCTGCTTGTATTTAGACATTTAACATTTGAGAACTTTTTTTCCCAATGCAAAACAAAACAAAAAGATATTCATAAGAATGTTATGATGAAATACTGAATACTTGTGTGTATTTTTCTGTGCCTCTAGTTGTGTTCAGGTGTTGGGTGAAGACGGGGAGGTTCATGTCTCCTTGTGCAACGGACAGGGCGGTACACCAGCGGATCACCCGAAGCGAGAGTGGCACAACAGCTGGCAGGTGGCTGCCATGGCAGCAGAGGCACACCTGATCCTTACTGACGTCCTTCCCTTTGAAAGTGATAAATACGAGAGCTACAAGTGCACTGGATACAGGTAAGGTGTAAAGGTGAGTGTTAAAGTGTATAAATAGAAACAGCCCTGTGTGTGTGTGTGTATGCGTGTTTTGCATGTCTGATTATGATGTTGCTGTTGTACAGGAGCCAGGATAAAGGCTTTCATGTGGAGAAAGCTTTGCTCCACGTGTTTACTCGCAGCCTCCCCTACACCTCTGCTCGGATCCTGAAGGTGGAGGAGGTAGTTGAAGGGGAGAGGGTTCAGTACAATGTACCAGCCGAGCTCAGTGATTACATATTCAGGTACATTAACACAGAGACTCTCATGCTGTTTGAGTACTGAGCCACCAACGCAAATTTTTTTTTTTTTTTTTTTTTACATAACCAAGTGCGTACTGTCTCTTCTCTTTCATCAGGGGATTTCTCTGCTCAGGCTCTGTCCACCCTGTCAAGTTGGTGCAAGATTTTCTTCTCAAAGGACTGGCGGAGAAGTGGTCTGTCTCCATGACGACAGAGACCGTTCCCTTCCTGCTCACGGCCGAACAGCTGCAGACGCGCTGCCGCGATGTTGACAGCACACACTGCTACTGGATCCAGCTGCTTCAGAAAGACCTCAACTCTGACGCCCATACTTTTACAGACAAAGCAAAAGATCAGCTGACGATTTTGGACACTCCGTCAGCCACGTGCGTCACCTCACATAAGGTGGACAGGGCGAGGAGCAAAGGAGCTGAGAGCTTAAGGTCTGCACGCTCCCTTGATGTTGATCCCGAAGAGGAAAGTGGTCTTTATATGCTGCGTCCATCACTGCTTCCTCATAGTGAAGCGCTTCTATTTAAAAAAGAAGAGTTGATTAACAATGCGGGGGATCATGAGGAGAATGAGGGGAATAATAAAAGTGTTGAAGTTGGAGGACTTGAGGAGGAGGGGCCCTGTGGGGGCTGTAATGGTGTTACCAGCTCTTTATATGGCATCAGTGGCCTGGTGTTCAGGAACGTGCCTGTCAACCTCTGGGCTCTGCCTGCCCTTCACGAGTTTCTCCTCAGAGGTGTTTTCCCTTCAGACGGTGAGCCAGTGAAATTGCTCGGACAGTGTCTGGAAACGCTGCTCGCTCCCCACGGGGTCTCCCTGGTCGCAGGGCAGGGAGGTCTGCGTCTGACGGCACAGCCAATGGGTTTGGTCGGCAGGGTGTTTGCGAGCAACGCAAGCAACAACAGTGGCCACGTCAGCGTCACCGCGTCCTTAAACTTGGACCTCCTCGCCGTCCTTCTGTTCTCGATCCCCGACTGGCGGCTGCTGTGGTCACATGACCCACGCTTTTTAAAACAGTTTGCACTCCGCCCGTTACCGGGGGAACCTTTCCACCCATTCTCCCTGTTCCCCGAGCACATCAGCTTTGACATCAGCTTCTGGACAGGGCCGACGTGGGAGGAGAGGAGGTTCCACGCCGCGGTGCGAGAGGCCAGTCGCGGGGCCGTGGAGCAAGTCAAGCTCATTGACACGTTCTCACACCCTGACCTGAGCCAGACCAGTTACTGCTACAGACTCATCTACCACTCACACACACATGCTCTGTCGCACACACAAGCCCTCCAGTTTCATCAACACCTGGAATCCTTACTTTCTTCTCGGTTGCAAGTCACCATCAGGTAGCTACACTCGAATCTCGAGGAGGAACAGGGATTTAATCTCTTATTTTTTGTTTTTAACTGTTAAGCAAATTATAAGCGCATAATCTGCAAAACTGTAGTTGAACAGTGTTTACCGTAGTTGAGGCATTGCTTGCTGTTGTATGTCTTTGAAATGTGATGAGAATTCTGTTTATCTGTGTGTTTTAAATATACAATAAACCTGTTATTTAACATACGTTTGTGGTCTGTTGAGAATCATTGTAAAATAGGAAAAGTCACAGGTACATGCTGTGACAAGGCATAAAAGCAAGTATTTTGCAACAAAACAATTGTGAAATCAATCATCTCTGTCATAATAGCATCTGTAACAAGCAAAGCCGGTTTTTTCCTTTGCAGTGGTGGGAGAAGTACTCGGATCCTTTACTTAAGTAACGAAGTCCTGCATTCAAAATCAGACTTGATACTTAAAGTATCAAAATGCAAAATGACCCCTTTCCGAGGGTTAAATTACAGAGCTTTCAGGGTCTATGAACACAAGATAATAATTTGTACACACAAGTCGTATTTAAAATCATAGTCACAAGTAACTACAGCAGTAAAATAAATGTTGTGAAGTAAGAAGCACAATATTTGCCTCTGAAATGTTGTGGAATAGAATTATAAAGCAGCATAAATTGGACCTCAAAAGTGTACTTAAGTATAATAGTAAAAGTACTTAGTTACTTTTCACCACTGTTAAATAGGAGTCCACAATTTCCCGGAACATTTTCCTGTTTATACCGGTACTTATTACAGGGGAAATACTGCGAGGCTGCTGGGATTCAGTTGCCTTGGCTTTATACGCAGTTCATTAATGATTTTAGACTTCATTCTTCATATATATTGAATTGTACGTTTGTCTGTGGACAAATGTAACATGAAACACGTCCGCTGCTTCACCGGCTCCAGGTCGTGTGCGCTTTGCGGTTTTTTTTTTTTTTTTTCGCCGTCGACAACCGGACGGCGGCGAAAATGAACGAAGCGCGACTCGGCGGCAGCGTCGGAAAAACATGGCGGCCAAGGCGCTCCGGCAGCGGACCAGGCGAGGCAGCAGGCAGGACGCGAACAACGTCAACACCCCCGCCGAAGCTCGGCCGCCGAAAGAGGAGAAAGGCGGCGACGACGGTAAAACCACAGAGACCCGGACAGAGTGAGTAGGAGCCCGGGGGGGAGGGGGGGAGAGAGGCGGCCGGTGCTGCCCGGGGCTGCGAGCTCCATCCCCGGTCAGACCGACAGCCCGAGCCGGGGGAGCTAGGTCAGCTAGCCGGCTGCTCCGACGCGTTAAACAAGTTTCGATCTCCACGACACGATCACAACGATCGACCGCGACCGACGGGACTGTGTGTTGACACGAGTCTGACACCTAATGGCTGCTGGAGCCGTGTTTCCGCCCCACTCACGACTAACTAGTTGCAGTGTTTGATGTTTGAGCAGAGCACCGAGACGCCGCCGGGTCCGCTTCATTCATTCATTCATCCTCCCGATTGTCCCACCGGCTCCCCGCCGATCGTAGCTGGACAGTCACCGGAGGCTCCGATCGTGCTCTGCGCGGTCGTAAAGGTTTATTTCAAATCGGCGATTGCTGTTATCGATCCGCTGCGGAAGTCCTTTGAAAGATTTGTTTGACAGTTTTGGAAGATGACGTGTCATAATAAAGCGTACCGTGAGGATCGATGCTGAACTGATCTATCGATGGGTGTGAACAGGAAGAAAAACACTGAGCTGCTGTTTAATCTGCAGAACCTAGAATTAGTTTTCATACGTCTTTTGAAGTGTGTAGTGCTCGTGTTTTCTCTGTGGGATAGTCTTTCCCTCCCCTGATTAATAAGGGATTGTCTTTTGTCTGCTGTCAGCTTTTCTAATTAAAAGTAATTAACCAGCTCTGAAAGGATTACCATAACTGGGGCCTTCATTTGGTGTTTTATTAAAAGCCCCTGTATGTTAAAACACATAGAAAAGCATCAGTTACTTCAGGTTTAATGTAAGATTCCAATATTTTGATATCGTTTAATGCATTTTGATGCTGAAATGGATCCTTGTAATACTGCGTATGTTATTTTATCTAGCAATTGTGCATCTGTGTGATTTTTAAAATTTTTTTTTAAAAACAGGTCAATAAGTCGCGGAGGGCAGGTATGGGCTCCAGAGGGTTCGACGGCGTTTAAATGCCTGCTCTCCGCACGTTTCTGTGCAGCTTTGCTCAGCAACATCTCGGACTGCGATGAGACCTTCAACTACTGGGAGCCGGTGAGTATTTCTCACCACAATCAGAAATCCTAAGTGCAGCGTGCTGTCATTTGTGATCCTACAGTATACCTTTGTCGGAATCATTTCACAACATTTCTTTATTGTTCCAGCCAGTTACTGCTTTTTTCTGTCTTCAACGGTTCATGTGGTGACTGTTTTGACAGATGCACTACCTGCTGTACGGCACAGGGATGCAAACATGGGAATATTCTCCATTGTACGCCATCAGGTCGTACGCTTACTTATGGTTACATGCCCTCCCTGCTTGTTTGCATGCCCATGTTCTACAGACAAACAAGGTAACTATTCCAAACTTCTGCTGTTATTGTTCATATTTTAAATGACTTCAGCTGACCTACAGTATGATCAGCAGCTCTTTTGGGATCCCCATGTTCTCTTCTGGTTTTACCTTGAACTGTAGCCAACAATATACTGTTGTAGTATGTAAAAATGTCTATTTAAAATAAATAAGACTATATATGAATTCACACACACCCATTATATAGGAATATTTGCATCAATTTCAGGCTTGTGTTATGATTGTGTTGCAGGTGTTGGTGTTCTACTTTGTACGGTGTGTCTTAGCATTCTCCTGCTGCGTCTGTGAGCTTTATTTCTACAAGTGAGTTTACACTTCTCTTATATGCATCCTATCCATCATATTCTAAGTGCATTGGCTTACAAATTTTGGGCTGATTATATAGACATCTATATGTAGATATGATATGGAAGTTAACCATTTGGGTTACTTGGGTTCTGTTTTTGTGTGTGTGTGTGTGTGTGTGACACAGGGCAGTTTGTAAGAAATTTGGTTTGCATGTGGGCCGTTTGATGTTGGCCTTCCTCGTCCTGAGCACGGGAATGTTCTGCTCGTCTGCAGGTTGGTCAGATTTGTTCACTAGTTAATCCATTTTCTGTCAATTCTGTCAATTTTTATTATTTATTCACTTTGGTATTTGACTCTAATACATATGTGGTCAGCCTTTCTAAAAGCATCCATCCCAGCCCTCTAAAATAACTTATTACAGAGCCTTATTTACAACCTCCTAAATTACAAAAATACGGAGCATAAATGCCATTTGGACAGTGTGCAGTATACATTTTAGAAGGAACATTTGTGATACATTTCTGGTCTGCATGTTCACTTTATTCCCCTGTTCCTATAAAGGTTGGATTAATAAGGCTTTGTGACATATTGAGACAGTGACCGGTTCTTGTTTGCTGTTCATTTTTTGCCATCCATTCTCCTCTTTTGTCTTTCTCCTCAGCATTCCTGCCGTCCTCTTTCTGTATGTACACAACGCTGGTTGCCATGACGGGGTGGTTTCAGGACTCAACACCGTTAGCCATCATGGGTGTGGCTGCCGGTGTTATCGTTGGATGGCCGTTCTCTGCTCTGATTGGGTAAGGTTGTAAACTAAAATGCCAATTTGTCTGCAATATGTTTCCCAGACAGACTTCAAATTGTCAAATTGTATTACTCTTAATACAGTTTTGGTTTATTTCCTCTGCAGGGCTCCTATTGCCTTCGACCTGCTGGTGTTAAAGAGACAGTGGAAAAGTTTTATCTTCTGGTCTGCTGTTGCTCTGCTTCTGCTGCTGGTGAGAATGATTTTAAAAAATGCATGTAAAACAAATATAATAGGACAAAGGTGCACATAGATGAGTCTCTTTACAGTAACAGCTGCAGTGCACAGAGCTTCTGTGGGAGAGTTAATCATTAATGCAGAAAACGATATGTACAACATGGATATTGTAAATATTGCTACTCTGTATAGATATATTTGTAATTCTATGTGGATTATATCATATTATGTTTATGTTTATAAAGCCAAATGTGTCAATTCACCTTCTCCTCTCTCTATCCTATGCATCTTTCTCAGGTACCTCTAGTGGCAGTGGACTCCTTCTTTTATGGCAAACTGGTCATTGCTCCACTGAATATTCTACTGTATAATGTCTTCACGCCACATGGACCCGATCTGTACGGTAATATAAAAGGGGCACACCATTAATATGTCATATTATATATCATGTTGGCAAAAGATCCGCCATAAAAACCAAGTGTGACCTGGCTCCCTCAGTTTATTACAGAGAATTTAAAGTTATGTCAAATAATGTCTTTTCATATTGTTTTCATCTTAAATGAAAACATGAATATTTTAAAGCTGCATTGTTGGGTGGTATACCACTCTAGGGGGCATACCATCATCAGCACTATCGTATCAAGCTCTGTTAAAATGTGCCAATAGGTTTTATTACTCTCCATTACATTAGTAGAAACAATTCACAGACAATAACACAATATGTATAGGACCTTTGGGCTTAAGTCTCCATTACTATTATTCATGTTTAATCTGGTATAACAAATTCTTTGACTATCCCCTTTTCTTTAAGTAATTATTACAATAACTGTTACAGTTGTAATGTGTTTTTTTATTGTGATCGTGTGCACAGAAGCTATAATAATTTTCATGTTTTGTGTTGCTTAATTTTCAGGTACAGAGCCGTGGCATTTCTACTTTGCAAATGGGATCCTGAACTTCAACCTGGTGTTTGCTCTGGCACTGTTTTCTCTTCCACTCACTGCTCTCATGGAGACACTGTTACACAGGTTCAATGGTGAGGACTGTGTGTGTTTCATACACCAGCACCAAAAACAAACAATGTTGTCATCTAGTCTTACCCTTTTTAAAGAGTAAGCTGTGATGTTAATTTCCAAAGCAGCTCTTCTTGTAATTTCATGTGCTTGTGCACACGTGTTTCCTGCAGTGCAGAACCTGGGCCGTCCATACTGGCTGACTCTGTCTCCCATGTATCTGTGGATGTTGGTTTTCTTCACCAGACCTCATAAAGAAGAACGTTTTCTCTTTCCAATCTACCCTCTCATCTGCCTCAGTGGGGCAGTAGCTCTCTCCTCTCTACAGGTGTGTTTTGCCATTTTGCAATTTTGGCCTCGGTAGCAAAACAGTAGTCTGTGTTACTTGACTTCATTTGTATTAGGCCCCATGAATGATTTTTTTAAAGATTAATTTTATTTCTTGCAGAAATGCTACCACTTCCTGTTCCAGCGGTACAGACTAGAGCACTACACGGTATCCTCCAACTGGTTGGCTCTAAGCGCAGTCGTTGTCTTCGCAGTGCTGTCACTGTCTCGCTCTGTTGCCCTCTTCAGAGGTGTGTGTACACACAGACACTATTCTCCTAAGCGCCAGTGTCAGGCTACAGAAGCAACAGTTCAAGATGGATGAAATGAGACTTTTTCCTCTGTCTGCAGGCTACCATGCTCCTCTGGACCTGTACCCAGAGTTCCATCGCATCGCCAAGGATCCGACTCTTCACTCAGTCCCTGAAGGCAGACCTGTCAGTGTGTGTGTGGGCAAAGAGTGGTACCGCTTCCCAAGCAGCTTCCTTCTACCGCACAAGTAAGTATGAAAGGATTCCTACAGAGCTCTTCAATGTCTAATAAAGTGTGGAAAGAGTATTTTGTTATTTCCAGGTGTGACCGTGTCACTTGCTGATATTTTCTCTACCCAAATCTCCAGCTGGCAACTGCACTTCATTCAGTCTGAGTTTAAAGGGCAGCTGCCTCAGCCATACGCCTCTGGTCCTCTGGCCACACAGATCATCCCAGCTAATATGAACGACCAGAACCTGGAGGAGCCAACCAGATATGTGAGTCACACGTGCACTTTTGTTGACGCCTGGACACTGTAGTTAATAGTAGTTGTATTTTAATTGTGAAATTTCTGCTCTGGACAGGTGGATATACGGCAGTGCCATTACTTAGTAGACCTGGACACAGATGAAGAGACGCCACATGAACCACGTTATTCAGCCAGCAAAGAGGAGTGGAGCGTCATCGCCTATAAGCCTTTCCTTCAAGCATCAAGGTATTTTCCCAAATGCATAATTTACATAGAAATAGAAAGAAAAAGGGGTTCAAAATCTTCCAAAGAACAGAAAAATTAAAGCTTAATGTATTGGAGCTAAACAAAAACGTAAAGAAATGGCCTGGAATGGAGAAAATAAGAAGTATCGTCTTGACACTTTAAACATTTAGTTGCTGTGTACGAAGCCTTAAAAGAAACTGATGCAGTTTTTAATAAAACATTTTTCTCTCTCAGGTCATCTCCTCTCTTCAGAGCGTTCTACATTCCGTTTATATCAGACCAGCACACTACCTACAGGCGCTACGTCATCTTGAAACCACGGCGGCAAAAGCAGCCTCGTAAACGGACCCATGGCTGACCTTTGAGCCTCAACTTTGCCCCAAGTACAAAATCCTATCAACAGAAATCAATCACTTCCCCTCAAAACAGCTGGTATTTGTATGTGTGTATGTGTGTATGTGTGTGTGTCCTCTTGTACAACTACCTTTGTGAGAACCAGTTTGACTTTTAGACCATGGGAGTGAGGACATTTTTGGAAAGTGAGGACATTTTGGCCGGTCCTCAATTTCTGAGACCCGTTCTGAGGGTTAAGACTTGGTTTTAAGGTTCAGGTTAGAATTAAGTTTAGGTTAGGGTAAGGGTTGGGGTCAGGCATTTAGTTTTGATGGTTATGGTTAGGGTAAGGGGCTAGGGAATGCATTATGTCAATGAATGTCCTCACAAGTAAAGCTGTACAAACGTATGTGTGTGTGTGATTGTTGGAAATGCGTACATGCATGTGTTTTGAAGGATTTGTAACATAAAACAGTTGAAGATATCAGACCCTTTAAGGACATTATGTCTGCTTTTGGGCTTGTGTGTGTGTGTGTGTGTGTGAGGCGAAAATTGTATGTATGCAGGTGTGCTTGGCAGGTATTAGCTGGACCTGTATGTCAAACATTTTATCTCAGTGTTTGTCTGTGTGTAAATGAATGTCTTACAGTGGATGCACACTACAAGGTTTTACGTGTATTTAGCCCCGGACAGGCCGTTACACACAAGTGTTTTCATAATTCACTTTGAAAATGTGGCCTGAATGGAAGAATTTTTCTGAATAATTGATTTAAGAAATCTTGTAGTGTTTGCTTGTCTGCACTTGAACAGTATCTTATTGTGTGCTCTGTTGGGTGTGAGTGGTGGAAGTGAATGCTGGTGCGTTATTAATTTAACTTGGAATGTTAATAAAAACATGATTGACTGAATAAATGATGATTGCGAATAAAACTCACCTGTTTTTTTTATTTGGACAGTAAAATCACTTAACCACACGCAGACAGATTCAATTGTAATCTCATTTTATTTGAAGATTTTTTTATGTAACAAACATACAAACCACTCTCACTTACAGGAGACATATCAAGGCGTTAATACATTCTGAATAAATAATAATGATGCTATATTTCATCATTCTTTTTGATATCATGCCATTGGTGTGGTCAGGCTGCAGGCACTGCAGGCGCTAGAATTGTTCAAACGTCTTTGATTAACTCAGACAGGACGTCACTAATATATAAGAAAACGAGTATCTATTCAAGTTCTCGACATCTCACAATTTAAGGCCATGTCAAAACACACTTGCAGTACATACAAATATCCAGCCTTCCTTCCCTCAAGCAGTGTTGGGTTATTGTGTCTTAAATTGTTTGAGGTAGCCTGTTTCGATCAGGTAATTTTGGTGTGATTAAAACAGTATTTTCAGGCACAGCAAACCCAAGACCTCAAAAGTTATCCTGCTGAGCAAGGGGCAGCATGACAAGGCCATGCAAACAGGCTGCTACACGCACGCTTTTACTGTCAAAGTCGCTCATATTCCCTCAGATCTGAGACACTCCATGCTATTACTTGAGGGAGGTTATTACTGTAATGTGAAAAGGTGACATGACACGACAAAAGTCATCTGGCTCACCTCATTGTGAGTTCTGAGCTTTAACTTGCTTCTTTACTGGGCCTCTTCTCAGCAAATGCACCTGTTTGTGCATTTGTTTTTGACAATTTATTTAAAGGAAAATATGTTTGAGATATGCACAGTTTAAGCACAACATCAACTGAGATGACTGGGGCCTATGGATCCAGAAAAATGATCTAGGCTTAAGGCGGAGTCATGTGGAGGGGGCTCCACTGATTAAGCATTGCACTATAACAATGTCGGACTCATGATGGAGTTTTTTGAAAAGGTTCAAAGTTGATGAAGTAGAACCAGAGATTTCTTTTTTCTTTTTTCCACACATTCTTCTTCCTTGGCAAAACCTGGCGTCTGCATTACCCGCATTGCAACTCAACAACAACAGTTTGGTCACAGATTCAGGCGTGTTATTCCAGCAGTGCTTAATGTAGCCTCAGGCAGAGATGAGGAACAGGCTATGGAGGTCTAGTGAGCTCACTTCTCCACACCTGCAGGTTTTTTTCATCTTCAAATTTGTTGTCTTCGTCACCAATCGATGCAGGCTCTCGAGACATCACTTGAGGCAATATATAAAATTTTCGCAGCTCCCTCTGGACCCACAAATGGCTTTATATGAATATTTACACATGCAACAGTACTCTCCAAGACCTGTGAACAAACTTTTAATGTATAAAACTGATGGAGTTTCCATTTAATGTATAATCTTAAGACTACTTTAAAGTGTCAGTTCACCCAGATTACAAAGAACATTTTTTCCTCACTTGCCTGTAGTGGTGCAGTGTCTAACCATACAGATAATTTAGATTTGAAATATTTTACTTTTAGATTTCTGCCACTATTGATTTGCAGTGAAAAATGATATTTAAAAAAATCAATAGCAGTTTATTTTTGTCCAGAAATCTGTCCCTGATAATACACAGATTCTTTCTTCAGTAGAAGGTAGTTACAGTGAAAGATGTAGGTTTGTGGATTATTCATAGTAACCCAGGATATGTTTCTGGAAAGATATGTTGCTGTTAAATTATTTTAATGTAACCACAGACAAAATCTCATTCACCTCAATTAAATTGGGGTGGAGGCAGAAATCTCATCCCTGTTCCTTACACACAAGAGGATCAGTAGTTTTCTCTGTTGATCCATTCTTGTTCATTGAAGTATCTCCCTCTGCCATCAAGATTCAGGCCGTTTCTGTAGCAATCCAGATTGGCTTGGTAGGATTTTCGGTTTCCATATGTTCCGAGGCTGGTTTGGTAAGTGTCTTCCTTGCCGGTGGTGATGTATGTCTGATAGAGGTCAGCCTTTACTGTGTGACTTCCAGACCTCAATTTTGGATCGTAGAGGTCACCCCCTCCTCTGATACCGCCATCATACAATCCATGGTCCCCATACACACTGCTGCCATAATGCTCACTCTTTGTTGTACGACGACCTAGACTCCTGTCATAATACTCTCGGTGGCCAGTGCGACCCAGACTGCTGTCAGTCAAGTCCCTCTTTCCTGAGCGGCCCAAACTGCTGTCGTAGAAGTCGCGGGTGCCACGACGCCCGAGGCTGAGGTCATTGAGGTCAAAGTTGAGGAAGCCGCTTTCTGTGCTGGCGAGCGTCACAAAGCCACTCTCTGTGTCCCGACCCCCCAGGTTGTCATAGTCACCTGTCGGTGTGTCAGGGGAGGAGCATAAAAAGGAGGTGTTTTTGGTGTGTGGGCGAGCTGAAACCAGGTCATCTTCCTTCTGGGAGCGAATGACGTTGTAGACGTCAGTTGGAGTGGTGCTGGGGCAGAGGCCTGGGTCAGTCTGGCATATTTCTGATTTCTGCTCTTTCCTCTTTCTGTCTCATACACAGAGAAGTATAAATAGCAAGGCACCTCAAACATTAACGTAGAATATAACCTGAACCAGATTATACTGTTTACAAGGTGTGGAAGATTCAATAGTTGTCTGGTGAAGCTCATGATGATGTTGATTTGACCTGACAATAATGTTTGAGTCAGAAAATATCTGTCTTAGTGAACTTAGTGAATCTTACTAGCAATTACTGTAGAAGAAGTGAAAGCTTGATTAGGTTTATTCCTCTGTGCAATACACCTCCATTGTTATCCAAAAACTATTAAAAGCACATTAATAACCCGCACTATTGCCCTGGGTGACATGTTCCTTCATTACAATATACCTTGGCACTGTAGTTTATTTTTAAACAGATCCTGCATTCATCGTCCTGCTGCTGTTCTGACTAGTGTGTATTAATCCGCAGTATAAAATAGTCCCCAGCAAATGCACTATTTCCTCCTGTTTAAATAACGTTTGCTAAAACCTACAGTGCCCAGCTGTCTTGGGACATTTCATAGCCTTTTTGAAAAGGGAAATTAAACATATGTGAGCATATGTGATTTTAAACATGTAATCTTTAGTTTCGGATCCTCACCGCCTGACAAGCAGCTTGAAGCAGCAGACTCCAGTCACTGTCAGTAACAGCAGTATCAGGGGGATGGTGGGAATGATGATGTAAACCAAATTCAGTGCTAAAAGAGAGACAGAGACAACAAAGAGATACAGATTCAGTGACTGTCATGTTGGCGTTTGGATGTGACAGCAACAAAGTAGTGTGTATTAGGTCAGTCAACCTGTACTTCGCTTCTGGTTGTGGTCACTTGGATCCAGCGGCAGCACCGATGAAGGGACGCCATCTGTAGTGAAAAGCATCCATGACATTTAGACTGTTTCACTGCATATTGACCACAGTCACTTTCAAATATCCAAAATGCTGAATCCTACTTTGTGACAATCACACTGAGCACATTTTACTTGTTAGAGTGGAGTTGGGAGGTAAAGTCTCCTGTGGCTTCTCTGTGGAGAAAATGAATCACGGTCAACAATGTTCAACTATTTGCATATTAAAAGAATATTGAAATAATGTGTCAGCAGTACCTGAAGTGTATTTGCAGATGAAGTTGTTCTTGGTTTCGCAATTGTCGTCGTTCCACTGGAACATGTAGAGCCCCCCCAGGCCTGGAGGAGCGGACGGTTGGTGATACATCACCACACATACCTCATAGCCGCATGACGGCTCATCCCAGTGCCAGTTCCTACAACAAACAAGCAACCTTAATGGAAGTCTTACATAAAAAAGTTATTTAATCAAATTAAAATTTGGTACTGTCTTCAAAGCATCTGTAGCTCTGAGTATCGAGTTTTGAAAGCTGTCGAATACTGAGAGCTGATATCAAGTGTGAGGTCAGATTTTGTTATGTATTTAGTCATAGTTAAAAAATTTTTAACTAACTTTAAAATTGCTAGTTTTAAACAGTTTTATTTGGGCAATTGTACAGCTGTTTGTGTAGATGAAAAATCGGCTAGTTTAGAAATACCAAAATACGTTAGAGGTGTATCTAGGTGTATCTATTAAATAGTTTGTCAAAAAATTAAAATATCATTATCACAAATGTTATGTATTAAAAAATTAACAAAGGCCTGTCGACCGATATATCGTCTAGCTTTTCAGATTTTTCTGTAAAAATCTGTATCAATCCTGCTATAGACAAGATTTATCATTTAAAAACTTAAAAAATGGTTTTGTTGGAAAATAATATTTTTATAAGCTATTTGTCAAAGGATTTTTAATTTTTTTTTTGCTACTGATACTCAGGTACCATATAAGCACCAGTATAAAAAACGTATAAAAACAACACCTAGCCTTAACTATTGCAAAACCATCTGATTCTCTGAAATCTAAAACTAATACTCATTCTGCCCTCACGTTTGACCTCTTGGCCGTTTAGATATTTCCCACTCACCTAAATGTGGACCTGCTGCCATCCAGCCAGTAGTACTGTGAGGAGCAGTCTGAGCTGCTGTCCTCGTTTCCATGGTCACGGCGGAGACCGATCCAGAAGTCTCCATCAGTTGGGCGCAGCTCTGTGATGAGCTGCTCTATGATCTTCTGCTCGGACGCCGACTCCACGCTCAGCAGCTGCCCTCCGTCCCGTCCGCAGGCCTTCTCTGCCTCCACGAAGTTCATCCTCCGCCGGAGCTCGGAGAAATAGGCCAGCTTGTAACACGGCCTCCCTTGTCCTGCCTTGCACACACGTTGACCTGCATCCACACACACACACACACACACACACACACACACACACACACAAACACCTGATTACACATGCCAGATACGGACTGAATTTTCTTCACATGTTGCCTCATACATTACAAGCATCCTGAACATAAAAAAAGACCTTTTTTGTACCTACAGCTACAGAGATGGAGTTAGTTCTTTACTTCTATGAAAGTGTATTTACGAGAGGAGTGTGTTGCCTACCTCTGGCTTCAAATATATCCGCTTCAAGAGCCAAACATCCAGCGTAGAGCCAGGAAGGCATGCCATGAGGAAACCAGATATATCCACAATTCAATCAAGAGTTCATGTCTTTGTGCTGTGTTGTGTTTTTTGTGTGCAGCTTACCTGTAATGAGGCTTGTGGATGCAGATGGATCAAAACATAAAAGCAGGAGGTGACAGAAGATTGTGAGCAGGTCCATGTTTGTCAGTTGTAGTCTGTTCACCACCACTTCTTGTGTTTTGGTCTAGACTTTTTCATTCCGCGATTCGCTCATCTGGTCATCAGTGGAGATCGGGTGAAACCGGGTCAACTCTGAAACTTAAGAGGTGAGCTGTAGCTTCAGGTGGAAGGAAAGTGCTCCAAAAAGGTTGAAATTCAAAGAGAAAGATAAAGAAATGCCAAAGAGGCAAATCCCCTGCTCTATCTGCTGAAAGAGCAAGTATGTCAGACAGAGGGAGGAGCAGGAAGAGGAGGAGAAAAGACTGTGCGCGTTTGGGAGGGGTCTGTAATCTGTTAAGAGCAGTCTTAATGATTGGGAGAAGAGGCTGCATCGATTGCAAGACATCTAATCATGCAAGTGCTTCTCATCGTAAATGCTGACAAGAGGCAGATTTCACTCCTTCCTTTATTACTTAAGCTTTGGTATTGTCATTACAAAAGTGTTACATGAAAATGATATCCTCTAACTCAATCACGGATATTTTATAATATTCAAGGCGTATTCCAGTGTTCTCCCTCATTGTGTTTTCAGCAGACAGTTAGCCAACACAGCTGACATCTCCAAGAGGAGGGACAAAGAAGGATGTAAGATTGTGCCTCCCTTTAATATTACGGCCTCTGAAAATTTAGTTTTAAATCTTATATATTTCTTCATTCAAATTAAAGTTCAGGCTGTCCTCACTTTTTGATTCAAATGTTTCTAAATCCTATTTGGAGCATGGAAATACATGATCTCACCTTTTTACAATCAAGCCCTGCCCACTTCAAACCAGTGAACAGCGGACTGACGGAAACAAGAATAGAGAACATCTGTCTTGTAAAATGACCAAAATCGTTGCATCTTTGGCAAACAATTTGGTGTTCCAGTAGGACCCTTCATCCCGTCCCACGCCTCCTTTGCACTGTTTGGCCCCATTTTGGCTTCAGTCTTCTCCCTGTAGCCTCTATCAGTTTGCTCCTCAACTGTAATTAAACAAACAAGATATAACGTGTTCATTGGTGATTTTTAGAGATTGCGGTAGATGGATTTTGTTACCCAGGATAGTTTCCCCGTATCCAGTGTTTGTGCTAAGCTACCCTAACTGTCGGATCGTGGTAGCCACATATTTATCGTGCAGACAAGATTGTGGTATCCGTCTTCTCATCAACTCTCAGTAAGAAGGTGTATTTCCCTAAACTTTTCTTTTAAGATCGATAAATAGGAACAAACACAGGAGAAAATAGACTTTGTTTACAAGTTTAATTTAATTTCGGAAACTCAGCTCAGACATGCATCAAGTTAGGGAGGATAAGGGAGTTTTTCATCTATATAATGGCATCTATATAATTTCATATTCAAGCGTCAAGATCAGCAGAAGCCATGAATGCATGTGAGCATGACCCGCTTTTCTGAGCACAAATGGGAGAAAAGTGTACGTATGCAGTTCTTAATGGTAGTAATTTCTAAAATGGCCCATAAGGTTGATTTAGGGCTCACAGCGAGACAGATCAGCCAGAGTTTAAACAGCAGGATGCTTCATCAGGAATATGCTGTGTGTGCTAGCGTTGAATAGGGAGTGTGGGTGGGAGGTGGGGGGTTGTCCTGAATATACTGCCTGCATGCATGCAGCTTTCTTTATTGCTAATCATTTTAGGTGTAACAGATTGATTTCAGTCGAAGGGCTTCAGCTTTGTTTACACTGAGAGCAGGTAATGCTCTGAGAAATAAAAGAGAAGACAGAGTGGTAACTGAGTCCTCCAGAGGGACTCAATAAGGTCCTCGTTTTAAATTTCCTCCTTGTTTACAGCATCTGAGAGGGTTTCATTCAATTAAGCCTCTCCCATTCCTTCTACCATTCGTCCCTCCTCTCACACAGTCTGTCTTCCTCCATCTCTGCCTCCTCCTCTCATCCCAATGGCCTTCTCCCTCTCTCCCAATTAGTTAAAGGGAAACCAGATGAATGTTCCCATGGGAAGCCAGTACATCACTGACCTAATGCACCACCTCACACACACACATACAGACCCCCCATCACACACAAGGTAGGCATGTCAGAGAAAAACCTACTGTTGATGTTGAAAATGCACCACTCTTTGATATTTTGACATCAAACCCATATGCATTAGTAAAGAAAATTACTAGATGTACATTTTCACTAAGGTGATGTCTGACAGTGTAATGGTCAACAGATCATAGTTACAGAGTAAAATAACATAATTTGAAGCCATAAACTTGCTCTGACCACAACAAATCATTCGTAATGCAATGGCCTGGTTTGTTTGTGGGCTATAAAGACACAGCAATGAATGACAAACTCAGTTCATTTCCATCTCAAAGCCAGAAAGGGAAAGAAAAAAAAATGTAATTACTCACCAAAAAAAGAACTTAACTTTCCACTAAATTCAATTTGAATGATCTGAGCTGGCATGCTGCCAGACTGAGTGTCCGCATTGCGCAGGCCTAAACAGAGAGCTGGCTGGAAATGGGCCCTGAGTCACTGACCTGTGGGGGAGCTGGACGGCTCCATCAGCAGAGCTGATCCATAAAAGAGTTTTGATGAAACCTTTTAAGTGCTGTAGTAATTCTTTTAGTCTATTTACTTTTTAAGCAGTTTTGGAAAAGGCCTGAAAGACGGAAATTGTTTAACAACCTATTGTGAATGCATTAACCCTATGCCATGTAAATTATGAAAACATTTCTACTTCAAATTATATGATAAATCACTTTTTTTCTAAATACTGGGTCCTAGACAATAAGCAATTTGCAACTTACAAAATACACAGGTCTGCATTATTGTATTAATCTAATTAACTGTACTGGAGTCGCACTACTGCACCCATCTACTGTATCAGAGAAGACTTATTCATTGACTTCACACTTCTGCCAGTTCATGTGAGGACTGTGACGGTGGTCGTCATTAACAGGAGCTGATTTGTTTGTTTGGTCAAGTTGTGACTTGTGTATGATCTGGTCAAGATCAAACTTGTCACAAAACAGCTCCATGTTTTATGGTCCAAGATAAGTAATTTAATTTATCGGTGATTTCATATCACATTATCAGTATACAGTATGGTATAGTACTATTTAGTTTTTGGAAAATCTGGAGCAACTGTTTATGGATAACATGGATGGATGGGAATGTTGGTTGTAGCCGATCCAGGGAATTTACCACATGACAAATAAAGAAATAAGAAATTATCACAATGATGCAAAAATCATATCAATACTCAATATTTCCATAAAGCAGTTCTGCTTATTGTTTTTCAACAATCAGCAATATTAAATAGAAAGGACCATTTTGATTAGTTTCTTCAAAAACATCAAACGCAAGTTAATGCTGATTTATTAACTTCTTTACATGCTGGTTGACCACTGAAAAAGCTGAGTAAATGATAAATAGATGTACGGTATGTGCTGATAAAGTACAGAACAGCATTACTGACTACTACTTGTGTGACTGTAATTCTGCATTTTGAGAATGGGTGATGCTTTTTGAAAAATGATGATGCCTATTTTGTGATTGTGTATGTATGTATGCTTATTTGAATATGTTGTATTTTTCATTACAAACTCCAAATGACTGATTAGATTAATTTAATAATCTGTGCATCAGTCAACAATATAACATGAGCCAATGGTTTTAACCGTACAATAGGCTATACACAATATATCTGACAATCATATAACTGAAATGGCAGAACAAATTAAAGTAAATGCATTTAGTTTTCCAAAAACTTAAGTGAAGCATATTCATCCTGGGTGTCATTTCCAAGGATAGTTTTGAGAAAAGGGACAACTTTGAAAAGATTAATATGGAAATCTCTTGAGGTCTCATCTGACTCGACGACTCCACCCGCCTTGCACAGATTCTTGGTTCCCCAGCTGACCAATGCAACCTGCAATAGAAATTGTTGTTTACTTTACACAGCCAACAAGAATTTATGTGGTCAGATTACAATTCAATTGAGTTTTATTTGCTTTTTGAGAGATATTTGCCACCAGCTGATTGTCATTTGTGTTGTACTCGAACGGCTGTTTACCTGTATTGTGCGATGCTCATAGTTTTTGAACACAGCACCTCCAGAGTCACCTGTCCCAACATTTAACACATATGGTTACACCCAAAATAAAGGCCTCAGTTACTGATTTGATATTACTTGATAACTAAGGCTCAAAAAGCTAAAGACTTAGAAAATTAAAAAGCATGATTGTTAAAGGCTAAAGTTAACTTTGAGGTTACTGTGTGTGGGTGTGTGGGTGAAATTACCTAAATTTACATGTAACTTAATTTGAGGATTTTTATGGGATAACTAGCAGCTCCTCTCAAAGTAAGGAAATAACGTCTGTACAAAAGAAGGAACATACCTGTACATGCTATATGATCTCTAAAAGGAGTCCGGCCACCAGTGCACAGGAAGTTATCAGTCACGGCCTCCTTTGGATTATCCGTTGTAATGCCTGTTGCCTCTAGTGCATGTTTGATGCATTCATCTCTCTAGATTAGAAAAAGAACCACAGTTTAAAGTGACTTTTAGGTTTTGAGTGAAAAATAAAGAAAGCAGACGCGCACAAACGCATGGCACAACACATGCTCAGTTATTTGAAACTCACATTATCGCCAAGTTTGGCGTGGGCATCTTTCTCATCTACCACGTTTTCTGTCCTGGTCAGGAAAGTGAGTCTCTCAAGATGATTCTTTAACAGAGTCTCCTCTGTATTTAGAGAACACACAAATACAGTAAGTTGTACTGGAGGCTCTAGAGATCTTTTATTTTAACTGCAAGGCCACTTAATCGACAGAAGAAAATTTGGTCAGGCCTCCCTTATTTAGCAGCTATATGCAGTATATTAACAATTGATCATTTGTTTATAGTGCACCAAAGCAAAGACATGATCATTTTTAATAAAATTTGTATTTATTTATTTATTCTACATTCACATGACAACTGAGAAAACGCCGCTGTCGAAAGCCACAAGCTGTGCAGGTGGAAGCTCCGGAAACCTTCTTATAAATGAGTTGTTCCAGTGTATAAATAGTTAATAAATGAGAGAATGAGACAACTGACTGTTTGTGAAACCTCTCCCTGGAACAGCAATTGTCCAGTCACAGCTCAGTAATCCTTATGAGGCTCATGCTTTTAACTTCTCCACATATTGACGCGGTGTGCATGAGGGGTTTAGTAAGGGGCGATATTCTGCATATGGAGTTTTAGTATGGAAGGTGCTGTTTTGTTTTTTAACCAAAAATGTAAGAATGAAAGTGTAAAGAATGGATTTAACTGTGTGTTTAACTGCTCTACGCTGCAACTAAAGCAGCCACAAAGTGTTGCTTACAAATAATTTTTGTTGCTTACAGGTTACATTAAAAAAGGTTCTGTTCATGACGGGCACAACTATGTAGAAGTCATCATCGTGTGGAATTTGGTCCTGGATGCTATCAGAGTTTAGACTAACTCTTTATTGGATTTGGCACAGCATCACATATGCGGCCATCAAGACCTTTGAGACTAAAAGATTTTTGTTTTAAAATGAGCCAGCTGGAAACATTAAAAGGTCATGTGGGGACTGCATTATCAACCGACTCACGCCTGGCCACAGCTGAGGCTAAAATCTGTTGTTTCAAAAATAACTAAGGATTTTGAGGTACAAATCTGCCACCGTTGTGATTGTAAACTGAATGCCATGCGAGAACGGAAAGCTTGACAGGCCACTGTAACTCAGGGGTTTGGGGCCTAGCGAACAGTTTGTCGATTGTGGTTCATTTAGCAGGAACCATCAGATAAAGAATCAGTTTGTGCAGGATAAGGATTTTTGGGTATTTATGAAGACCAATCTGTGTGATGGTGTTGCAGCAGGTTGGTGAAGTTACCTCACCTTGGTCCTTGCAGGTGGACTCACCGACCAGTTTTAGAGCCTCACTGGTCTCCTGGGTGCAAGGTATGCAAATAGGTCTGAACGAGATACCAAAAACAATTAAAGATGGAAAGGGGGATGTTCCAGGTGAATAACTTATTATAATAATTGTTTTATCAATAAATCCCCAGGCAGGACTGAGAGCGTAACATCAAATCCAAGTATGAACGACAGTGTTTGTAGTTCTCACCTAACGGCCCTGGAGATTTGAACATCTTTCTCCAGTTGGATGAGAGCCACATCAAAGTCATAGAACTCCTTTACGCCCTGATTCACTTTAGCATTAACATTGTAGTTTGGGTGTAATTTGAAAGTTTTAACTCTTTTCACTGTAAAAGAGACACAATCAACGGGTAATATTATTGTTGCTGTCATCAGGAGTAGTGGGTACCAGAAAAATGTAGTTGTATCTGAAATCAAAATACTAAAATGCCACTAGCCTATATCATGTTCAGATAACTGAAGAGAAAAGACCTGAGAAAACATTTAATAAACATGTATCATTACCTTTGCCCTGTCCATCATCAATCTCAACTGTGACATGTTCGGGTAAATCTCCAAATGTGAAGCAGTGAGCGGCAGTCAAGACAAACTGAGGGCTCACCAGAGAGCCGATGCATTTCTTTGATGTCCCTTCATTCTTAAGTTTTAAATGGTAAATTGATATATAATATAGTTTAGTAGTTATACAACACACAGAAGCAAGAAGCAATGCACTTGTTTTTTGGCCATTCTCATGCCTGAATCATTATGTAAAGGATTATTATTATATTATTATTATTATATTGCATGATTCCTATAGTCAGTCTTGGAAACATATTTTACAGATGAATTATAAAGTTAAATGAAATACTGAAACATTCACCTGGACAATAATGAATGCCATCCATGGATACATTTTTCTTTTGCTGTCTCTTTCACCTGTGTCATAGTCCTTGTGAAGACCACATAAACCCTTAACATCTTCTTCATCTGCATAAAAAAAACACACATTAAATGTTGTTCATTAATGCAAATACATTTGTGGTTATATCAGTGTAAAGACGTCAGTGTCAATGTTGAAACTGAACATTAAAATCATCCTTCAAATGGTTGCTTCCAAAGTGACTCACATTTCTTCCAAACACATATATTGGGAGCAATATGGGTTTTAGTGTCTTGAACACATTACATTATACAAAATGACTTAACATTCATTTAGATGGCTTTATCCAAACTAAATATCTTAGTTTAGTAGGTAAGCATGATAACATCTGTTTATTAAGACTAAACACAAAGAACAGATGATACTGTTGAGATTTATGTATTTGGTCCCAAACCAAATAAAAGTTATGACCTGATGATGCAACTAAAGAAAAAGTTATGACAATTCATCCTGAGGCAAACATGAATGTGTGAACCACATTTCATGGAAATAGGCTACGCTGAACAGTTTTTGAGAAATTCACTCTGAACCGCATATGTCAACCTGCTGGTGGCGTTAACGGTAAAGTAAGGGTTAGTTGGATCCATCCTCTGGAGAACATGAATGTCTGTACAAAATGTCATGGCAATAGGTTTTTAGATATTTCAGTCTTCACCAAAGAAATACAGACTGACATTGTTGTCCCTTGACATGTGAAAATGCATTATTTACATAACTTTGTAAATATCATTCTTCTTAATGCTACTTTCTTTCTGTTAAAAATCTGTATCTTTGTAGTTTTTAATGGTCTTCTCTCTTAATGGAGGTAGATATACGATGCCCATATAATGTGGTCTAGTGGGATACTTCATCACATCTGTGCACCCCTGCTACATCAGTTTTGTCGAGCTATGTATCATGTAAAGGCACAGATCAAGAGTGGTGGTTCTGCCTGCTCTTAAGTACTTCAGGAAACAAGAGAATCAAATTCCGGCCTTCAGTTATGATGTATATCCCCTTTGTGTCAAATTAGAGGGTTGAGATGAATGCTGAGGTAGATACTAACACACAGATGCACACATGGTTGAACTACAAATATAAATGACCGAAATGTTTTACCAGATTTATTCAACCTTCTTCCTTCATTGACTCAGATGACTTACCAATTATTTCATCAAAGGTTTGTTGTAAATTCATAATGTCCTTCATTCTGAAGTAGTGCTGGCCACCGGTCCCTGCTGTGAGGGGCTGCAGGTCGTCATCAAAGATCTCAGCTCCAATGGCAAAAATATAAATGTCTGTAACAGAATGAAACGTTGCATAATCAATCCAGCCTTATTGTATAACAGTTGAATCTTATTGACAACACAGCATGTGTCTGCAAGTAGGAATCCTAACAACAGTATCAAGGCTGACTGAGGAACATCAGTACAGCAACAGAAATCAAATAATAATAAGAATAAGCCTCACCGAGATATTCCTCTCTGGAGGAAATCTTTTGTTCACCAGTTTGGTTCATGTATACCATGTTCTTTATTTTTGCCACAGTCGGTGCAGGTGAACCGCCCATATTATAAGCACCTGCAAGGAAAGAAACCAGCGTGTTAAAATGATGAACACAGACAAAACAAAAGCAAACTATTTAAGCTTTATTCGGAAAACAGCATTTCATATTTAAACCTTTTTTACTGCTTTCAGCTTACCTCTTAAACACATAATTCAATTATATTATCTATGAATCATACTTCATTCAAGATGCATATTTCCATACCATCATTCTAAATCAGTGCCGATTTGATTGTGCATAAATTATAAATCATGCAGTTATAAGAATGCATTTTATACAATAGTGAGATGGTGCTAATTTTAAACACATTAAAGGAATAGTCCAGCATTTTGAGAAAAACATTCAGGCCTATTCACTCTCTTGCTGAGAGTTAGAAGAGAAGATCGATACCCCCTCTCATATCAGTATGGTAAATAGGAAGCTTGCCTACCATCACTTTTGAAGCTCACAAATGAACACATTATCTCTTGTTTGTTTAATTGCCTGACCAAGAAATATTCAAACAAATAAACCCCCATAAAACCACAACATGTCATTATTACACTTTAAGTTTTGTACGGGTTAAACAAATGAGATACAACATGTAAATTAATGAGCTTTAAAGGTGCTTGTAGGTAGATTTTTTTTTCTTCTTCTTTTTTTTAGGGTTTTGACAAACCCAGGCTAGCTGTTTCCAGTCTTTATGCTAAGATGAGCTGACCAGCTGCTGGCTGCAGCTTCATTTATTATTCATTTATCATTATTTATACCATACAGATCTTTGAGTGGTATTGATCTTCCCATTTACCTCTTGGCAAGAAAGCGAATAAGAGTATTTTCCCAAAATGTCAAGCTATTGTTTTAAGTTGTTGCAGTATGAATATTTAAATCCATAATTTGCCTAGAGTGAAAGAAATTGGCAGCTTCATTGCTGAAGTAAGTCCATTAAATGTAGAGGCTGAAATTACCATCTGTAAAAACGATAAGGACATGACGATGTTCCTTAAAGCCCTCCTCTCCGACTCGTTGCTTTATAACAGCTATTTTCTCCAAGAAGGTGTGAAACACCCTATTCAGATCTGTTCCCGCAGTGTTTTTTTCTTTGAGTCAAAACACACACACACACAGTTAAACATACACAAACTGTGCATAAAATCCGTATTTCCAACAATATCACTGACCTGTTTGACTCACCGCCTATTTTAAATTTTTCAATGTCATCCATGATGGTGCGTAGTACTATTTTCCGATCAAAAAAATCAAGAATGTTGACAACTTCAAACATATCAGAGGAGAAAAAGAGGATTTCATAGTTTGGAGTCACGGCAAAGGATGAAATCTGTGGACACATAAAGCATAGTAGTTAATAAAAAGGTGGATGATCTTTAGTGATCTATGAACACACGCAAACTTGTGGAACTGCTGTGAAACATTGTGTCAATGCCACACCTCCTTATGTATCAAACTGCTTAGGGTTGTTATTTTTTGAGTAATGATTCATTTATCAGCAGAAAGAGAATCCTGTAGTGTGCATTAACTACAAGCCAAGGGACTCTGGCCAAGAAGTATCAGTCAAGATTATGATGTGTAATTCATCATGAAATTTACTTCTAATGGGCTGTTGTGCTGGCAGCCGAATGGGAGGAGATTATGTATGTACATGTTATGTGTACAGTGTGCCAAATGTGCTTCTAAAAGTGTGTCAAACAACATAAACTGAAACTGTCTCTGTAGACCCATGAACATTATTATAATGCTGATAGCAAAATGAATAAGTGCCTACACTGTTGATTGTTGTGCTGCAAAAAAGAAAGGTATTTATGGGCTAAAAAGGTGTTCAAATGAATTCATAAAACTGTATGTTGCAGATGCATGGAGACCCAGAGAGTAAAACTTTCTAAAAAATAGAGTTCATGAAATAAATAGGCCTAATCATATGAATAAATGCAGACAAAATATATAACATAACAATGAAACTATGAAGCTATCCAGTACATTTTTAGAACTCATAATAAATGCTAAATCATCCTGCTTCTTTTCAAAATAATAATTATTAAAGAAGATAAAGTTAGAAAGTTGTCAATGCATTTTTTCCAAATTACATTTTATTTCAAAATGAAATGTCCAAATCTTTAATCACAAAGTCTTTTCCTGTCAATTAAGACAAACAGGGCAAAGCAAGGTTAAGTGACTGGCTGTTGGTTTGATCTGACTGAGCAGTCCAAAGTATTTGGGGAGAAAAATACTTTAAAGTAATACTTTAAAGTTTCTCAATATCTACATGACATTTCTGACCCATAAGTAATAGTGTGGCTTCCTCTGCCATGCCCAATAAAAACTCTAACATGTATTTTTATTCCTTAGATCAAGTGATTGATCAAATGTCTTGAGTAGTCACACTAATTGCTATATTTCTAACATATTTTAACAACTCAGCAAATGTATTGCCAGCATCCATCAACCGCAGTCTGTACTTTCACCCCATGTGCATCCTTTAAACTAAGCCCGCAATCAGCAAAAACAATCTTACGTCTCCAGTCCCAGCACAATGTTGCTGACTGTTTGCAAATTCAGCATATTGTAAGCAAATTCTGCGGCAATTGCCTTCTCCATTTAAAAGGACTGTAAAACTGTATAACTTATATAATTTTGGATAAAACACTCCTGTTGAGTGTTATTGCTCCTTTTTTAATCTAGAGTGAAGCAGTTTGTTTCTTACCTTTGTAATAAGTTTTGTGACGGCCTCTCTTGCATTACTGAAGTGTTTCTCTTCGATGCTCTCAGAAATATCCACCCCGATATAGATGTTAAGCGTCCCATTTTTTGAAATCCTTAATTTTCTCCCCTCCTGTGTGTCATCTGAATAATCCACAGCAAATTATATAATGGCAGAAACACAGTGTCCTCTGAATTTTTTACATGGTAGAAACATTCATACCTACGCATGTTCTTGTTAGATTGATACTGCATATTGCATATACAGAACTAAGGTATTATGTGATTATACAGAGGAGTGAGTGTATGATAAAATGTTAAATTATCTCTCATGCTGTAATAGCAAAAATGATCATACAGCACATACATGGGATTACTTACCGATGGGCTCTAAAGTGGTGAGACTGTCTTTGATTGCGCTGCCAAATGCCTCTGAAACCTCCAGTGGTGTGTCATAGGTGTATTTGTCTGCAAGAAACAAAAGCCACATAAGCAGAAGTTTGTAACTACTGTGACAAGTTGAAGTGATACTAAAGAAAAGGCAAGTAAAAGCACACCGCAGAGCTGGGGTTAAATTCTCAGCAGTCTCAGGAAGGTGGGAAGCTGGTGAGGGATCACTGGAACAGTGACTCCTACTGATTGCTCAGTGTGCATGTGGAGATCCCACCTGCTTGGCCAACCAGTAGTAGTCGGTAGGACATGATCCCTCACTGGCTTCCCACCGGTGAGCGGGTGGATGCGTGTTTGAAAGGGCAAGACTAGCAGTACAAGACCAGAACTTGTCAAGAGGTTAATACTATAAACGAAATACACAGCACACAGCAACTGTGGTAACAGATGAGCCATCTGGATATGGTGAGCTATCTGCTCAAAAGGAGGTCAGTTGAGCCACAGTCAGTACGCTGTGCATCTTCTTGTGACATTAGAGGCAGTGCCCTCTGTGCATTCTGGGAAAAGCCTGGAGGACTGACAGTAAACACCATGATGTCAACATGTCTTGGCTTGGGCTCACACGAAACAACAAAGTCTGTACCCTCCCCAGGCCAACAGTGTTATAGGTCGCAGCAACAAGGGCCAGAGTGTGAAGGCCATTGGTAGTTGAAAACAGACAGAAAAGGGGAAAAATGCAAAAAAACGCAAAGACCAAGTAAAATGTTTTGCTTCAATAAAGTGTGCTGTTAGCCATCAGACATTTTTGTGCTTCATATGTTGATTATCATAGGTTTATATCAGTTTGATAAAGATGTATCAATTAGATACATTTTGTTAATCGTAAAAAGGCATGTGTTTACATAAAGTGACTTTCAACATGTAATGCTATTGCTTCACCTGGCCTATTTACCACAGAAACTGACTCAGCTGTCTCAGTCACATTTACTGATTTACTGACTGTCATAAAAACTATATATATATATATATATATATATATATATATATATATATATATATATATGAATCATAAAAACTTTATGATTAGTAAATGAAAAAGAACATTACAACATTAGCTATAACTTTTGAGTGTTCGGGTCCAGGTAACATTAACTCTTGTAAATTAAGTTTACAACCTCCATCATTGCTTCTGAATTTTCCCTTTTGCAGGTGTATATGTTGAGCATGACTCCCAGCAGTTTTTTTTCATGGCAAAACTTTGATCAAATGACACAAAATGTCAACAGCATTTGTAGGTATCAGTCTTACAGTAGCATGCTGGCTCTTTGCCAGTCCACTGGCCATTCTCCTGACACAGTCTTTCACTCGATCCCACCAAGAACAGGTTGCCGTTGCAACTGTATTTCACTGTGTCGTCAATTCCAAATATGTTCCCTGTTCTTGAGGCACCAGCTGGGATGCCAGGATCAGCACAACTATGCCCTGCTGTGGTAACAAAAAAGATAAAAGATAAGTCATAAAACAGTCAGGAATGAGGACGTATCCCAGAGGGGAGAAAGATTGCCGCTCAGGACTTACAGTCACGGCTACAGATGGGAGTGGAGCCGCTCCACTTCCCATTTGGTAAGCAAACACGTCTGGATGAGCCACGCATCGTGTATCCGGAGTAGCACTCATACGTGGTCTCATTGCCCACAAAGTACTTCTCCTGAGGAGGAGAGACGTCTCCATGCTCCAGCACACTGGGGTCTGGACATTCAGCAACTGCAAAAACAAAAAAAAAAAGATCTGAGTTATCATGTGGAGCAGGCAGCCTGAGATAAGGTGAGAAACATCGTTGTCACATCACTCACTCCTGCATCTCTGAGGTGAAAATCTTTTGGGCTGTGGTCTCCAGGTGTCATTAGGCTGGCACAGACGGGTCAAATGGGGGTGTGGATAGTAGCCTTCAGGACAGTGGTAGATCAACAAGCTGCCTCTCTCCAGTCTGTTGGTCAGTGTGTAAAAACCTCCTTCAATTTGCATTTTCGACTCTGTGCAATTACACCAAACTTCACCTCCTGAAAAAAAAACAGACCATTTCGGGGCATTGAGGTTTAGTAATGCTAAATACTACTACATAATCAAACATTTTCATGATTAAAATTCACAGAGAGCCACTAATAGATAGGTCCCTTTAAGATGCTTTGATTAAAAGTTAATATACATGTTGGCCCAAGATACATGTTGTATATTTACATTTGACCTCATTATGATAGCTTTTAGATACTGCTGATGATCCATATCATTTTAACCATTTCAGAAAGCAAACAATCAGACTGGAGATAAAATATTGGATGTTTTTTTCCCACTGGAATTTGACATTCTTAATATATATATATATATATATATATATATATATATATATATATATATATATATATATATAAATGCATGGGCTTATACAAGACATTTTGGACATTTGAAATTTGAAAATCTTAAAAACAAACTAAAGTAAAAGTAGCTCACCCATACACAGGAGACATGAAAGTGCAGCAAGCCAACTCCAGTAGACAGAAAATCCCATGTTGAACCTGAAACTGAGGAAAAACATAAAAATTAGAGGATTTTGCAGGAGCTGTACACTTATTTCTAAATGGACAGTGGTGTTCAGAAAGAGGGGCTGGATTAACAAAGACCATCCTGGTACTTATTAACTTTATGACAAATAAAAGAACATCAATAGCGTGTGACACAGAAAAACAGCCAAACAATTTCCGTAAAATGTTTGCCATCGCATTAGACCTTAATAGTAGGAATATTAAAAATATTTAGTGTCAATCATCTCACTGTCTGTAATAAGTAAGGAACTTTTAATTAACTACAGTTATTACTTAGGCTACTACTTACAATAACTGGTAGTGCTTCTTAAATATCAAAACTCATAAAAAAAGGAAAAGTAGGTTTCTACTCCCAATACTTGACCCCTGAAAGAGTTGTAACATTCAAATAAATTCAGTTCAGGTTACCTGTTCTTTTGACCACCGTCGTCCAAATGGCTCTGTTTTGTGTGTTATGACCTTATAGGCCATAGTTTCTCTTTTTTATGCTGGATTTCCCACAATGTGTACACACAGGGTCACATGTGGCATAGAAAAACAAAATATTGTGAAATCAAGACAAAGAACAAACATTTGCTTCATCATTTCCCAAAAACGGTAGGCACTGTTGAGCATTTCTTATTGACACATTGATTCCATTATTGATTGAACACTTAGTCATACCATACTGATTTAACTGTGGCTCTACTTTACACCCTTACAGTCATTTAACTGACTCAATATTCCTTAATTTGTTCATTTACGTATACAGACTTATTTGCTCTTTGTGATCCATTAAACATTTGAAAGACTCACTGTGAAAGCACTGTGAGGAGTAAGTCAATTATTAATATAATAATTAATATATTTTAAAACCAAACAGCAGGGGGACCACATGTGCAAAGTCCTTTACAGTTGTTTTGTGTCTTTTTTTGTGGTCATTTTGCATCTCTGTGTAGTTATTGTGTGATTGCTTTGTGTCGCTTTGAAACTGTTTTGCATCCCAGGGGTCCTAATTCTAATAGAGGTTTTTCTGTTACATTATGAGTTGGGTAGTTCAAATTGTGTACTTTAAATTATCGAGTCCTCTCGCTAAAAACTATGGAAAACATTTTCAATTTTAAATACTTGCATTTATTTGCTTTCTGTCCAAAATGTCAAATGCACACGCCACATAATTTGATTTACTGAATATAAGTAATAATTTACTTATTTCTGATTTAATGAACTCCTTATATAAATTGTCAGTATTTGCTCCATAGGCACTTAGGGCTGTTTAAGTAGGTGTGACGGAAATTATGGTATTAAAATTATTAAGACGTACACCTGCTTATGAAAGTGTGTGTAATGTGAGCAACCACCTCCTGTCTGTACTGTGTATGATCGTTAATGTGGAAGTGAGAACTTGTTTTAAGGATAAACAGTCAAAAATATATGGGGTGAATAGGGGTAATCTGGGACATTGGGTAATGTGGGACACCTTCTTTTACTACTTCCAGTCAAGTTCTTCAAATGGGGAAATTTACATTTAGTGACTTCCTGAAGGAAGGCATACATAGTTATTGAAGGTTTATAAGTCTAATGCTGGTAAACAATATTCTGTACACTCACTCACTCACTAACTCATGCTCTCTCTCACAAGGCAATACTTGAGCCTTCTCTCTCTCTCTCTCTCTCTCTCTTTCACACAGTGTGAATTTTCCCGTTATATTTTCTTTACTTAAGATAGTTTTTTATGGAAAAAATATTATTCATTTTTTATATGTTTATAGCAATTAATTAAATGTCTCAGAATAATATACATTTTTCTTATTCAGCTTTTGTCATTTTTTTTCATAATGTTTTTTTTTTTAAGATTGGTGATATTGAGTTTGACATGCTCAAAGGTAAGGTTTTTTGTTTATTTTTTGGCACAAAGAACACTAATAGGTGTAGCCTGTCTCTTCTGGGCATGATATCTACATTCCAAGGAAAATTATTTTTTTCCCCTAACATTTCTTATCATTGCAAGACAGGGCATGTTTGTACATACTCATGAACCACTGCACTCGTTTTAATAAAATAAAAAAAATCTAACAATTGTATTGCAAATATTATAGTCCCATTTTCAGACCCCGACTCAGATTTATCATTTGTAACGGTACAGCCAGCGATTTAGAGTGTAAATTTGTTGAATAAATCAAGTAGCCTCCTAAATAAAATGTACCGGCGCCTACTGGTACTTAAATGTAAGTACAGAGGAACAAGTCATTTCATATTTATTAGAATAAATGAGTATTTACTACGTTTTTTATTACATTGTGCGCACTTATGAGTCACAGTTGCATGATGTATTATATGGTGACCATACATTATGATTATAACCGCAGACTGTAAAAGAAACTTGATGAGAAGCGGTGCACTGAAGACCAACAGGGGGCGACAACGCGGCACACAAACACACGAAGAAGAGCGAGAAGCGGAAGTGACGACAAAGACAGGAAGTCCTCCCCGGTAAAACAACAACGCGCCAAATTTGTGCCACATTCACTGCAGTCACATGAAGAAGTTTATTTAATCTTTGCGAATACGTTTAGAAAAGGGCTTCTTGGCCGAGAGGGGTCTGTGCAGGTAAGATATTTATTTAACTGCGACTCAACAAAATCTTTTAGCTTCGTGCGTCATGTGAGTTAACGACGTTAAACAGTTTCATCCCCACCGAGACACAGACTATCGTTTGACAGATAAAATGCGAAATAATCGGTGGGCTGACACTGTGTGGGAGTGACAGTATCTGCCTGATGTAAAACAAGAGATATGAGTAAATATTAACCTGGATAAATGTAGGAGTGCATGTGTGTGTTGAGTGTGACTGTGTGCTTCTGTTTTTAGCATGGCTGTGCCCTTTGTGCAAGACTGGGACCTCGTTCAGACACTGGGAGAAGGAGCCTATGGAGAGTAGGAATCCTTCTTTATCATTTACAACGTTTATCACTTTGTCATTTTTCATAGCAGCGCATCTTCAGGTGCTCACACACACACACACCCCTGAGTGTCCTCTGGACAGTTTCCATGCCACAAAAACGTTCATCTGGTGAGCAAAACATCAATCGTAAGAGACAAGAGCAGCATATTTCTGTAACTTACTTAAATTACTCCTTGCAGGACTTTCTTGTTTTTAAAGTTTTAAAGTTAGAAAAACGATTAAAATAAACTTTCAGTTTGAGTACATGAAAGGAAAAGGAGCCACTTGCTTATCTGGGAGGTCAGCGAGATAAACATGCACATTAAAGACGAACATTTTTCAAACACAACTGATTTTATTTTCCTTGTCTATTAATGAAATCAGTCGTGCAGATGTTTTACACATAAGTCAGGAAACTCTCTAGGGAAAACTGTTAATTGCAAATATAACACAGTTCAGTTGCCAGTGTGGCCCTGTTCATGTGATTCTCTGCAACAAATTTGACACAAACCTTATGTTTTTACCGGTAAAATGAAAAATCTGCTTCTAATTGCTGACACTTTCCTCAAATGACACTTCCCCTTCCACTATTGATTTTGCCTTGGAGAAATATGTACTTTCTTTCCCAGTTATCACAAGAATACCTTTTTCTATGATGTTGGAATCTGAACATTTGGTGACTTTCCCATGTTTGACAGACTTCCAGACCATTTTCATCACAGCCTTGATTTGTCCTTTCACTTTTCTTCACCTCTGTGCGCTCTTGTTTTTTTGTGCTCTAATCCATCGTTTGTCTTTGTGCTCATGGTTGCAGAGTGAGGCTGCTGGTGAACAGACAGACGGAGGAGGCGGTAGCAGTGAAGGTGATCGATACCTCTCAGGCTAAAGAGTGTGCTGAAAATGTCAAGAAGGAGGTCTGCGTCCATAAGGTCAGTCACCTTCAGTACGGTTAGTATGACCTAAAGTGCAAAAGGATATATTCATGTTATTTGACCAGAAATTTTCAAATGAGCAATAATTAACATTTGCTACTATTTGGTAGATGCTCAACCACCCCAACATTGTGCGTTTTTTTGGCCATCGGAAGGAAGGGTCGACTATGTACCTCTTCCTGGAGTACTGCACCGGAGGGGAGCTTTTCGACAGAATTGGTGAGGCAGACGACTGCAGAGGGCAGTCATAGGAATGCTTTCTTGGAGGGTGTGACCAATACTGGTTTTAACTGTCTGAGTCAGTTAAAATGTTGAAGTCACCAATCTATGACCCATCATTCAATCTTCTCTTTAGCCAAAAATCACAAGTATTCTTTTTCAGACCATAAAATAATACTTAAACTCTCCAGTGATAACCAAACTTTTACATTTACATTTGTATTCATTATAGAATATTGGATTGAAAAGATGGCAAACAGCCTCAACATGAAGCAAAAAAAGAAGTCTAAGCTTTCTTGTTTTTGTTATGAACATAGGACCTGCATCTGAGAAAGCAACTGTGATATAACACTTAAATTAAACCCAAGCCAGTTAAGAAAGACACAGCTAATTATTTTTAAATACATTCAATAAAATAAAATTTTGCAGTAGTACTATTGGCAGTGGATGGCATGACTGGTTAATAACCGATAATTATGAAAAGGCAGAAATCATCCCTATACATTAGCCTGCTGCTGCTCTTTGGAAATGCTGTTTGTTTATCTGTCGCTGTGTGTTTTGATGGTGGTTATTAAAATGTTCTCTTACTTTTATTTTAGAGCCGGATGTCGGGATGGCAGAGAAAGATGCTCATAGATTTTTCCAGCAGCTAATAGCGGCTGTGGTGAGTGAAGCAAATCTGTGTGTTGATGTGACCCTTCTGCACCAGTTTCTGCTGTTATTAAATTCTCAGTCGCACCTTTTCAGGAATATCTCCACAGCACTGGCATCACCCACAGAGACATAAAGCCAGAAAACATTTTGCTGGATGACAAAGGTGAGGAAATATAATGTGTATCAAGGTTTAATAATAGAATTACTTTGGTTTGCATTTATTCTAACCGTCATTTGCTGTTGTCCTTTACCTTTAGATAACCTGAAGCTGACAGATTTTGGCCTGGCCACCATGTTTCGTTTCAAAGGACGAGAACGTCTTCTGAGTCGACTTTGTGGGACTCTTCCTTATGTGGCTCCGGAGCTTCTTAGCCAAACTGAGTACAAAGCTCAGCCTGCAGATATATGGGCTTGTGGGATTGTCCTCGCTGCCATGCTGGCTGGAGGTAAGATCACAAAGACTGTGTTTTAAAGGGTGTGAACAAAATATCATTCCCACTTCTGTAAAATGGAAACAATGTAACACATGCCAGTGCAACCGTCCTGTGCTATTTCTTCTCTTTGCGCCTCCTGCAGTATTGTCTTTATACGGTAGATGCGCGGAAACATTTTATCACCACTTTTGTGTTGCTTCTTTTTCAGAGTTGCCGTGGGACCAACCCACTGAAAGCTGTCAAGAGTATTCGGATTGGCTCCAAAAGAAAACGTACCTACCTCCTTGGAAGAAAATACAACCAATGCCTCTTAGTAAGTTCCAAATTATATAAGTTTAAATACTACATTTTCTAAATAGTCTTTGAGCTTTATTTAATTCACATTCAACTCCTTTCTTCAGGTTTGTTGTCCAAGTTACTGATGGCCAGTCCAGATGCACGCATCAACATCGCAGATATACAGAAAGACCGCTGGTTTACTCAAGGCAAGTCTCAGGAGAATAAAATCAATTCAACTTTAAGTTTAATGTCCAGGGAACTGATGTTCGTTTGTGTATCTCTGCAGGCGTACAGCAACCACCTCTGGGCTCAGGAGGAAACAAACTTCTTAAGACAGATAAAGGACTCAAATCCCGGACCAACAGGTCAGAGCTTTGTCTTTCTTATTTAACTCAAAGGTGTATTTCTTTTTGTACCCTGTAATCCTAAAACCACATTCCTCCCTCCACAGTGATGACAGGATGCAGTTTTCCAGCTCTCAGCCTGATTTTGCAGCAGGTGGCTGGGAAGCCATGTTGCTAATCAGCCAAACTGAAGGTCAAGTCAGCTTCTCTCAGCCGACCAAGCCAGAGCACATGTTGCTGGGTAGTCAGCTTCTGGGCACACCGGGAGCCAGTCAGGTAATTCAGATACTCACTGCTACAACCATTTGTGGTTTCTTTATAGAATATATCTGATAACGTGTGTGAATTTTCAGCGCACTCAAGCCTATTTTTTTAATTTATTTTTTAATCCTGTTTGTCTATACAAAGCAACTTCATGTTTTATGAAATTCTACCTTTAAAATGCTGCATTAATGCATTAATGTTGTCATTTTAACTTATTCTCTCTTTCTGTGTGTAGTCGCCATGGCAGAGATTAGTGCGGCGTATGACGCGTTTCTTCACCACTGTGAACGCTGACTCCTCCTTATCTGCCCTGAAAGATGCCTGTGACAGCCTGGCACTTGGCTTCAAACTCACCTGCAGCAAACAGGTACATCTGTGCTCAAGTATACAGGGTTGAAAAATTCACAGAGGTTAAATACCCTCTTTGACACTGATGTGTAAAGAAAACACCCCCTACCTGTTTCAGCTGACACACACACCAAGAGTAACACACTTGATTTAACTTGATTTAAGTAACCGCTCTCTGCCTTTTAGGTGACGGTGAGCACACTGGACAAACGCAACAACAAACTCATCTTCAAAGTCCATTTGTTAGAGATGAATCAGAGACTGCTGCTGGACTTCAGACTGTCTAAGGTGGGTTTTAGCATTTCAAAATAGTGTGTGTGTATATATATTGTTTCTAATTCATTACCACATTCAGGGCCGGGATGTACCAGTATGTTTTTTTTTTTTAAGCTAATATCCAGTATACCCTAACCCTCTAATCTTCTGATGCCAATATGAATATGAACATTTTTCCTTATAACTGTAGTACAAATCTGGGTGGAAAACCTGTTACATACAAGTAAGGTCCGATTGCTGAGGGTGGTGGGAGGCGCAGGTGTCTCAGTTTTGTCTCAGTGGGGCCCAAAGTTATAGACTTTGAAATCCCTGTCTTTAGGTAATTAAAAGTATATTTATATATAAAATTAAGCTAAATCAAGTGACCTACTGCAAGGAAAAATACTTTTTTACAAAAAGGAAATTTCAAATTTAGATTTTCAATTTAGTTGGATGACAAAAATGTACCAGAGCTGAAAGATGAAAAATTAATCTTTTGAAGTAAATAAAAAAACTCCCCTAATGGATAGGTCTAAGAAAATTTAGCTCATTGTGTCAGTCCACGTTTTTCTTCAGCAAGATGTTGACGTGTGTCTTTGTGTTTCCAGGGTGACGGTCTGGAGTTTAAGCGTCTCTTTGTGAAAATAAAACAGAAGCTCTGTGACATCATCAGCACTCAGAAGATCACATGAGCAGCCTTCAAAATCCCCTCTGCTATGGACATTGGAGAAAGAACCTGTATATATTTAGCTGTTCTATTGATATTTTAATTTTCTGCTGTTTTCTTCAAGTGTCTTTGTTTGTTTGTTTTTTTGTGACTCTATCCTTGTGACAACTAGTTAAGTGTTAGATATCAGGAGGGCAGACAGTTTTAACTTGGGTCTAGTCCTCACTTTTTTAAGTCGTTAAATATTGGGTTTAGTGTGAATTTAGAATGTGACTATTATCAAAGGTAGGTACACGTAGGGATAGAGTCAAGTGTGTGTGTGTCCATGTTCTGCCTTTGAGAAGACTGATTTGTTCTGATTATGTTGGATGGGATACAGCCCAAAGTCTTGAATAAATTATTAAAAGACCAACATTGTAAGTTAAATCTTCTGTGATAAATTATACATATAATGAAGATGACTGGTTTTGTCAGTATCCATGCTTTTTTGCTGAAACAAAAGGGTCTCCCTGTTGAAAAAAAAAAAACACTCCTGTTGGCTGCACAGTAAACATACATATCATTTAATGTAGAAATCAATGAATACCTTATGTCCATGCTTCAACAGAATTAGTGTATGACTTGTGTATGTTTTGTAGAGAAAGATAAATGCGGAGAGTTTGCAACTTGTTGAGTTGAGATCTAAATCACAGGCTACACATACTGTAATGATTGAAAACTGTCTATTGTCTACAAAAACATGACTTGTATGTTAAATTAGGAGTCTGATGAATGACTATGAGCCTGTGGCCTTGACGGTGATGGTGACGCTGACAGGCTCGTTGTCGTCTCCAGGGGCAGGGGCTTGGCTGGTGGTGGCACTCATGGGTGAGGTGGTGAGGGGGGAAGATGCCCGGGGCAAAGCCATGGCTGGACCTGGAAAAGACCGGTGTCAAGGTTCAGAATCGGGTACACGAGCAAAAAGATTTTCAGATCTGACGATGGCTGAAGACCGCTCATAAAATCTAATAAGCTGACAGGACAGGTGAGCACAGAGAAACTTTATTTAAACTTAAAGTCCAACTGAAATCACAGGTTCAGTCATCCCTTTTGGCAGTCAAAAGTTCTGTCAGTGTTATTTTAAATGTATTGATTGTTTTCATTATTAAAGAGCAGAAACCAGACACAGCCTGTCTGTGTCTGGTTTCATTGACAGCAGCTGGCAGGCTGAGCCCCGGCAGGGAAACGAGACGGTGTGTTGTTAGTGGTCCTGAAGAGTCAGGACCACACCAGCATCTAAAAAGACCAGAGTGACATTTGCAGGTACGTTTACATGCTGTTTAGTGTGCTGCAGCTGACCAGCTAGCTAATTACCTAACTAGTCTGCAAATGTGAATGTTTGGTCGCTTGTTCAGCAAGCAAAGGTGCAGGACAAGATGTGTTCATGTTTGTAAATTAGATAAGAACATTTTTGCAGGATAAGCTAATGTGGTTCTTGTTCCGGTGTTGTGTAGCAGGCTGTTATCTGGGTCTGCTCTGCCTATGAAAGCATGCTGACAATACCGATTTTTGCAAGATGTGATATCCATCTACATAGACAGAGAACTAACGGCACTCAAACAAATTTATTTAAAGATAGGGGACACCACCATGGAACCACGAAACATCAAATATAAACTTCTCCCTTTTGGTTTCAGATGTTTGTTTTTTTTCTCAAAGAAACATGCGTTTAAATTTCAGTTGGATTTTAAGTTTCACAAAATGAGACCAATTTTAAAGGCAACAAAAAGTCCTAAATTTTGGTGTCCAAATGAGCGTGGTAAGCCCGACATCTATAGGCCATCTTTAGGTTTGCATGCGTTTGATGTGGGTTCATCTTGCCTGGACTGGATGATCCACCAGTCTCCTCTATTCCTCCCTCTGAGCTGCGTACCACTTCATCCTCTGGGAAGTTGATGTTTTCCCTCGACTGGCTGTGCTGCCTTGACACCGCAAAAGGAAAATAATGTTTTAAAGGTCTGTAAAAACAATTGGCTGTCAACATCATTGCAAAATGCAAATTTTTCATTTGTATGTTGTATAGACAGTAATGCAGATACTCACAAACCAAACAGCATGTCATGTAGTCCTGGAGGAAGGAAAAAAAAAAACAGTACATAAATGCAACATAATTGGACAATGGCTTTATTATTCAAGTCATTAGGATGTTGGTGCTTGTGTATGGGACTCACGGGGATTGTTGTTGCGGTTGCGGATAATGAACACGAGCAGCAACCCCGTGAGAATGGCTGCAAAGAGCATCCCGCCTATAGCTGCTCCAATCACAGCAGGGTACATATTGGAGCGTGGTTCCGCTGCAACACATCACAGTTACACATTGCAAAATGGTACACCTCTGGCAAAACACAAGACACTTGCTACAAGTGTCTCATCATGTTTCAGTTCCTTTTAGTGGTTCTCAACCCATGTCAGCGTTGTTATTGTATCGTAAACTCACTTCACTGTAAACGCCACAATACAAGAATTGTGTTTAAAGAACAGTTTGTTCATACGTTTGGTTGACAAAATAATTTCGTTAAAGCAAGAGTGTAACTTTTGAAAGACATTCTCCCTCTTACAAATAAAAAGTTTAATTCCGAAGCAATAAAACACACCCTTTCAGCAAAGACTGGTTTTGCTGCTGCAGTCTTACTTGGTCTGGTATGACCATTTTACTGTGACTAATGTTAGCAACATCACTGATTTATGACTTTTCTTTACTTGGGGTTCTGCTACACTTTGTTTTAGCGTTTACCATGATCCTGCAATTGTCATTTCTGGCCTAGGTTTGGATTAACTGATGCATTGACAGTACAGGGGTTGAAAACCACTGGCCTATCCTACCCTGACACCTGACCTACAAGCCTTTTTACAACCTAAAAAAATCATCTGGAGCCAAATCCTACAATACATGGTACAATTAACACAAAGAATTTACAAATAGAAGCACACAGGGTCAATTAGAGGAAAGGGAAGAAGTAGGGAAGAGAAGGAGGTAAAGAGGAAGTGAGTGGAAGGTGTGAAGCTGTGAGGTGTATGTAAATGTTTGTATGTGTTTTTAGTTTGTGTATGAGTCTTTCACCTAAGTGGATAACAAAAAAAGAAAAACAAAAATGTTAGACTGTCATCAAAACAGCAATCACAGCAAGACAGCGGCATTGACTACATTCAAATAATCACCTAACTCACCTGTCACCTTTTAAAATTACACATTATTTGTTTTCCCATTTTTTTTTAAATCTGTTTGATAAGTCCTGCCTAACTCAAGCCCCTGTCTTTGATCAGTTTTGAGCCAAAAGTCCCATATCTGACCACAGTTTCCTCACTCTGTTCACTTATTATACCTGGTGTCTTTGCCGCAGAAGGGTGTCCAACGGTGCGGTGATTGACAGGTGTGATGCGGAACTGGTAGGTAACGGTCGGTGTCAGCCTCCCGACTGCATGACTCCTGACTTCTGGGTCCTGGATGATGTTAGGGTACCAGACCGGTGGACCCATCCTTTCGCCCGTCTCCTCTTTTGAATCATTGCTACTGCCTCTCCTTCCTGGTCGCTCTGACACCCATCTGTGCTCCAGGATGAAACCTGTCCAGCCTCTTTCTTCCTCGTTGTCTACCGTCCACTCCAGCTCCACCTCGTTACGCAGTCGGCTGTTGTACATCACTTTGACCAGGGTTGCATTGGGCGGCATGGGGTGCCCTGGCAAAACACGACCAAACAGAAATATGCACTTCAGTGTGGTTGGTCTACCACTTTGGTCCAGACTTAAATATCTATTGAAATATCAATCTATCTATTGCCCATAGAGGATAAAACCTAAGATAGAAGATGACTGATACCACTCTCATGTCTGTGCAGTAAATATAAAGCTGTGACAAAAAACAATTGTCTTACTCTTGACCACTAAAGTGACATTGATGTCAGTTCCTCCCACTGCGTTGGAGGTGGAGCACCTGTACTCGCCGCTGTCTTGAGTCTCATGCGTGTCCCTCACAGTCAGGTTAGCCCATGCAGATGTTCGCAGCAGTGTGTACTTTGAGGTCCCTTGGACGTCCACACCCTGATTGTTAAACCAGGTGATTTCACTGACGGGAAGGTAGTTGTCTCTCAGGTTGCAGGTGAGCTGGACATCGCTCCCCTCGTATACAGACACAACTCTGCGCTGCGTCAGCAGTACAGGAGCCTCTGCAAGGGGGACAATGTGTGAATTAATTTAGTGACAAATCATCTGCTACTTGCTGTAAGGTGTGTCTGACAATGTGCGCTGACCCAGTGTGAGCCTGCAGGTCTTGGTTTCGGCCAGAAGTGGATGTTTAGCGTGGCAGGTGTAGGGTTTCCCGTTGCGGGCGGTGCCATAGCGAAGGATTAGTATGTTGGAGTTTTCTTCCCCGCCTTTGCCCTGGCCACCCGGGCCCTCCCACCACACCAGGGCTTTCGGGGCCCCTCCATCCCAGGAGCAGGACAACATCAGATACTGTTTGTTGTTAGTCACATAAGCAAAACACACTGGCTCAGCAGGGGGGATATCTGGTGGAAGAGAAGAGGTTTAAGTCAGATTTTTGGAGAGACAGCAAACAAAATGTTATTTTCCTCTTTGTGTTTCTTACATGCGCGTGTGACGCACGCTGTTGACTGTTTGAGCGCCAGGTGGGAGCCAATGCATGTAAATAAGCTGTTGTTGGAAGTCAGGCCCTCAGACGACAGCAAGGTGGCAGTGTTGGACAGTGGAGTTGTTGTCTTCCCTGTGTCGGCCTGGTCTTGTCCCGCTTGTTTCAGGCGTCCGGTCCACTGGAGGGAGGGAGAGGGGAATCCACCGGGCCAGGAGCAGAGCAGTCTCAGAGAGGTGTGATTCAGAGCCGGCTCCGCAGAACAGGACGGGGAGCCATCGGGAGGGTCTGTGGGGATAAGATACAGCGTAACGAGGCAGTGACGTGCAAAGTGGGGGTTACATGAGGTCACCAGGGCCAGAGAAAGTGCCTCCTGAGCTACAGTGTCCAGGATGCTGGGTATGAATCATCCAACAAAAAATACAGAAGAAGAAATATGCTTTTCATTAAATATCTTGAAATCATCTTTTTACAACCCTTTACAGACGTTTCTTGTGATAGAGCTGGTCAGTACTACAGAGTCTGTCTTTTCTAATGTAAAAGATCTGAAGAAAAAGGGAGTGCTCTCTATCTCTCTTGGGTTATGTATTCTTTTAGATCAGACACATGATCTGAGTGACTAGCAGAAAAATGCATGAACTCAGCAAAACCAAACAGGAGAGAAGAATGACAAGCACCGGCCTTTTAGCCAACCAACACTTGCCATGGCTGTGACATCACAGCAAAGGTACCTGCCAGAGAGTCCCATCAACTTCCCAGACGGCCCGAACAGGAGAATAGGTCTGCAGCACTTCCACACTCTGCTGTGTGTGTGTGTGTGAGTGTGTGTGTGTGTGTGTGTGTGTGGGTGTGTGTGTTGGGGTATGCATGTGCATGTGCATTAGCAATCTTTTGGGTCTCTTTTGAAGTCTTAGTCAGTATAAAGAGCTTGAAATATGCGGTGATGTACTGAATGGAGTAGGAATGTTTAAAACAGAAGAAGCGAAGGAGGTTTCTGCATAACACCGAAAACAGGAGAGGTTTAACTGGAAGTGAAATGATCAGGGAGTTGTATTTAAGTAGGAGATGTTAATAAAGATGAAAATCAAAGGTGATTAAGATCCTGGATGCGTGCTCTCTTAGTCTTGCACTATAAATGCCAGACAAGACAGAAGAACACAGGTTAGGACTGAGTAGAGAGGTTCACAGAGGAGTGGGAGGGCGGATGGCGTGGTCAGAGGTCAGAGATCACACTCACAGTAGACAGTCAGGCTGATGGTTTTTTTGGAGCGGGTGTTGAGGTAGGTGTTCTGTGCCAAGCAGGCGTAGTCGCCAGTGTGCATGCGGAGGATCTTGGTGATGACGAACTGCGGCCCGGTGTAGACCTGGGAGTTGTTGTAGAACCAGACGTACTGACTGGCCGGGTTGGACTGGGCTTGACACAGTAAAGAAACAGTCTCTCTCTCCAGGGCTGAATATCCCCGCTCTGTCACACTGTACGGAGTCACGTCTATCTGAGGAATGTCCGGGCCAACTGACAACAAAGGACATGAACACACCCAGGATGTGAAGGACAGGTCACGTATGTTACACACACAGCTGAGCAGCATCATGTTAGTCTGATAAGAACTACAATTTAAAGTCAGCCACCTGCTTCGGTTCTGTACTGCAACACTTGAAGGTATTCTCACATTATCCATGCAGTCTGTCACAACAGTTACGATAGTCAAACCCACAAAAAGACCCCAGCTTATTGTCAAGAAATCCTCAGTATCATAGCACCCACTTCGTCAATTAAATGATGATTAAGTGAATGTGTAACTGTGTTTTTGTAATATGTTGCTGGATATCAAACCACATCCAGTCCTGATGGATTGAGCTGGGTTTCCAGAAATAATACAGAGGACATGACCTCGGTGTCCTTAATGGTAGCTATGTCACTGTCTCTGTGCCTCAAATTCAAACCACTGGAGTCAAGTATTTACATGTGCAGTGCAAGCAGGTTTTGGAAGCCGAAGCAGAAACAATACAACGCGTTTTTTCGAATGCCAAGAGAACAGACGAGAAAGAATTGAAATAAATAGATTTCTCTAGTATAGAGTTGTCCACAAAAGCTGACCTATGACTAAAACATGAAACTGTGTGTAATGTTTTATCAAACTCATCATTCAAGACATCTTACATGGTGACAGTTTCTCTGAGTATGACAAATCCAGAAGATGAAGGTCCTCGCAATTTACTGATTACTCACACATCAAATGCTAAAGAAAAGAAAGGAAAAGACATCAAAGTATAAAAAGCCTTGCATGCACATCACATATTCCTGCTTTTATTGGGTTGTAGACCTCACCTAATTGAGGGCTCATGTTTTTTAATTTGTCAGAAAAATTGTGATAATCATCTATCAATATTATGTATGATTACCTGCAGTATCTTAAAAAAGTTTTACTTTGTACAGAATTTTTCTTTTTATCAAGTTAGAAAAGCCCAAATCCTACTCACAGATGGTGTCCAGCCATAGCCGGTTCGAGCTCTCGCTGTTGACGGCGTTGCTGGCCACACAGCGGTACCAGCCAGTGTGGTTGCGGTTGATGTCGGTCACATTGATGATGCTGGAGTCGCCCTGTGCAAAGGTCGAGATGTTGCCGCTGCGTGTTTCATGTTGCCACACATACTGGATCGGTCCAGTCCCATTTTCCAGATTGCAGCGCATCCACATTGTAGATCCTTCCACTGGAGACACATCACTCATGAGGAGGTACGGCTTACTGACGGGAACTGTATTCAAGGCAAAGTCACACGTGTGGGTATGTTTACTGTCTCTGAAACAGACGTAGAGAGAGAGGAGGCCGAGGGAGGTAAGTGTTTCAGAGCGCAGGACGTCTTACCTCGGACGGTGAGGTGCACGTAGTAGTAGTAGACCTTGGGCTCCTTCTCAATGTCGTAGAAGGCCTGGCAGGTGAACAGGCCGTGTGCAGCCAGAGGCAGCTTCTCGATGCTCACCGCTGCGCTGTTTGAGATGACCGTCAGCTGCCCGAGAGTCTGGGCCAGCTGCTGGATCCTCGTGCCTTTCCCCAGATCATACACCACAGCCTTTATAGCTTCAGTGCCGGGCTTTGTGAAACTCCATATGTACATGTCGGGTAAGGTGGGACCGCACTCCAGGATCACCGCTTTGCCCACCACCCCATACACACTGGTGTCCTGGTAAACCACCTCCCAGTTTTGGTTGATCTCCACCGCTGGAGGAGGGAGAGGACACACAGACGTGAATGCAAACTTGTGTGTGGGTGAAGGAAAAGGAGATGGTGGTGTCATGTGCCTGCCAGTGTTCAGTTACAGGATTGATTGCACTTTAAGTTTCAGACACACTGTAATAATCTAATAAGGGATTCCAAAATAGAGTCAATTTATTTTTCCAGCCACATTACATTTTTCGACGATCTTCCTTAGCTATTTTCTTTGTCTTTTACCTTCTAACAGTACTTGTGGTTAACAGCTAGGGCTAGGCAATATGGTTGAAATTAATGTTACAATATTAGTATAAATATTTCTAATCGATAGTTATATTCTAGTGTGGCAAATCAGACAAAACTTCTCACAAGTGTAAAACAAATGTCTAATTCTTCTATTTTTTTGTTTTTATCTACAGTTGACTTAGAATCAGGGCCGACAAATTGTCCAGGCCAATGTATCCGTCGTTATTATCATGCTACCAATATATTCATCAGTGTAGGTGTTGGCCAATAGATGACAAGAAAAGAAGTACAGAAACGCCCAAATATATGTTTTTAAATATAGTGAAATTTAGAAAGTGTTGCCACTATACCCTTTTTTCACCCAAGAACACTGACACTTTTTAGATTTCAACTGTAAAAGCGAAACAGAAAAACAAGTTTAAGTGATCCTAAATTGTTCATGTTTTTATATACATATATAAAAAAGAATATCGTTTATATGCTGTTATGAAAGTACAGTATCAGATACCAAGTATCTGACATGCTGTACTTCAAATCTTAAATTTGTACAACAGAATTACAACAGATTCTACTAAAAGTCAATAATTGATAAAGAATTTTTGCCCAGCCCTATACTACCATTTATAATCCGTCTGAATATATTCATCAACCATTTAAATCATGTTGTATAGAAAAAAAATGTTTTAACTGCAACTCAGATACGTGTAAATAATACCAAAGACATTGGACTTACCATATGTTGTAAAGGTGACCAGGCTGGTAGGCAGAAATAGAAAGGCTAGCCCTAGCAGTTGGGCCACCATGGTATCATGATGATCCTGAGTCCAACAACCTCTTCACTCAAAAGAAAAAAAACGTAGTAGAGATTATCAACAAGTAAAACTTTTGGACCACAAAAAAAAACTGACTGTTGTCGGTTTCCCTCAGATGCCTGAGGTCCCCGTCTTTTCCTCTCTCCAATCCAGAAGTTTCTTGGAGAATCCAGTTACGGGCACTGACTTCATTATACTGAGAGTGGGAAGGGACAGAGAGGGTAACTAAACTGATTTGGGCTCAATTATTCATGTGTTTTTCCTTTCTCTCTATCCCTCTATCCCTCTTTCTTTCTCCTGCAGGGTTAGAATAACACGGTGATACTGAGCTCATCTATTATACAAGACAGATGCATGGGTGGACAGGTAAGCCTTCCACACACACACACACACACTCACACACACACACACACACACACACACACACACACACACACACACACACCTGTACATTAACTAATAGCTGACATTCAGGGTCTTAACATTAACATTCCTCCACAGCGGCCTTTCATGATAAGTGTTCAAACTGTGATGACAAAAGTGGGACTGAGGATGAATGCTTCATGCAGAAAGAAAGCCAGCCATACAGCAGCCCACAAAAAAGGTCAGGGAATTAAAAAGGGTTTATATGTCTTTTCTTTGGCTTAAGGGCAAAAAGATCTTATAGGCTACACCAACAACAAAAAAAAGGTTTAAATTGATTTTGGAGGTGATGAGCTCAACAAAAACACTCATTTTTTTTAGTGACAATGAAATCCGACTATATTTCCTTGGGCACGTTGTGAAATTAAAGGCTTGACATTTTAATTTCAGAGGTCACATGAGGACCAGAGAGCAGAGTAAACTCTACTGATGGGATTAGGATTAAAATAGATTTAGAAATCTGGCATCTCGCAGCAGTGGTCTGTGTTTCCTCACAACGACGTGCTCTGACCTCGACACTCCGCAAGCCACCATTTAAAGATGTGAGGCCACAGTTTGCAGTTAATGAGACGCCGGTCCTCACTTACACACAATCTCATCCCTGAAACAACTGTTCTTATCCAGTGTTTTTAAAGAAATCTTAATATGAGTATATGCATATGCGTTTATAAAAAAGAGAAAGAGAGGAGGACAAAAACTGTTAAGTGGAGAATGTAATGTGAGACGTGTGTCATGAATGAATGCAGGACAGAGATCAGTTTTCTTCACTTGGCAGAGGTGAGGGCTGAAATGCAGCAGAACCTAAACAAACACTGAGGGAGCCACAGTGCGAGACCATATCCATATAAAAAACTTACGTACTATGTACTTACACCTGCACTATATATTTTATACTTATACTTAAATCTGCACTGCTTACTGCTACCCGTGATCAGAAGTAAATCTGGCAAAGGTGCATTCAGTCATTGTGGCCCCACTCTCGAGAACAAATTGCCTGATGATACAATATGTTCCACAACTGTGTCGCCTTTTAAAAGCAAGATGATATTTCAGTCTAGACCAAAATGGCAGGCCAACATTAGGATCCATCGAGCCATGCAGATGAAGTGGCTAAAAAACACATTTACCAGATTACATATCGATAAAACTTCCAACAGAATTACTAAAACATTTGAGGAAAGAGTGCAGACTTTTAATTGTTAACGCATATATTTAATAGTGAACATCTCAATGGCAGCCCTGAATTAAATGACTATTCAGAGTAAAAGAAAGAGAGTAAAAGAGTTTGTATGTTTTTGTGGTTTTCACTCACCGTTGGTACAAGTAGTTATTTATATGCTAAAAATTCAAGGCTCATCCAACAACCAGTGTCAATGAATACTAAAACCCACAGATACCAAAGATACATACCACAAGTAAAAACATCAATTATATCAACATGTCTTCAGTACATAAAAATGTTTTTTTTTTCTTTGCAAAGAAAGACATAAATGATACAAAATACAAGCACAGTAAAATGAAAAAAAAAATCAGAACACAGGGTAAAACCAAAAAAATTAGGTTTTGCTGTTCCTCAGTAAAAGGATTGTCACTGTGTACGATGCAGGATAAAGAGAATGGGCATTAGAGATAAAGTAGGAAATTATAATATAGTTTTTTTTTTTTTGTTTTTTTTTTACAAAATGATACAACAGAGGATAAAGTAAGGGGTCAATCCCACAGACATTAAGAGATAATCATACCATGCAATATAAACTTTTCCATCGACAGTCAAATCATCTTTAACGTAACCTTCCTTTAACCTAAAACTTGCTGGCAAACATTGGTTCAACAGTCTTCCCTTTTCAAATAATATATAACACAATAAAAGACAGGGCAAAAACGGAAAAATGTTTTCAAAATTGGACATAACTCCAAGTCCAAAAACAAAAGCTGCATTGTCCTTTGACTTCCAGAGTCGTCCACAGTGGTGCAGACAGTGCAGAGAGACTGCCTGATTGTCTGAGGTTAAACAACAACCTCCTCTCAGGAAAGGTTCGGGTTTAAACCAGGTCGTTTCATCTCAGCTCACTGGAGAGGTTTGAGTTTGTGGCAAAGTGTCTGTTCAGACGTACTGCTCTTTGGGGAAAGTGTACGCCGCCACTCCCGGGGGAGGAGAAGACAGGCCCGGTACTGAGGGGTATTTAAAGATGGCCACGGTGTGTGAAGGAGGAGAGAAGGTGTTTTTTGACGTGGTGGTGCTGATGCTGCTGGTTGCAGTGGTTGGCTGTGAGGAGTTGTAGGGGTGTTGGGGCAGAAATGAGAGAGGGGGGTTGATGGGAGGGGAGTAGGGCTCTGGGTAGTCCTCCTTGTTACAGGCCAGTCTGTAGCTCACATAGTCCGCTGTGTTTGGAAGCTCTTCATAAAACCTTCCTGAATGCTGCGGAGAAATGAGAGACATGTATTAAAGACCTATCAAAATTACAAATAACCCACGTTTGTACCAGATATACTGTACATACATGTATACAGTATATATAGTATGTACTTAAGGGTAACCTGTGAAGTGTCTGACCTCCTAGTGGCGCTATGGAGCAATGTTTTTATGTCTTTAGTGTCTTCCTTTTGTTTGTTCTTGTGCACACACAATGGTTTCACACTTTTCCACTGATTTACAGGTGGCAGTAACGTGCCAAGTAACGTAGCGCGTAAAATCTCGCTGCAAATGCTGTGATAAATGCACAAGTTACACTCGTGAAATTATGATAATGAAGCGATTTAACAAGCCTGTTAATTCAAATACTAGCAAGTATAAATACCCATGGTCTACCCAGACAGCTGTTAATTAGGTCATTTATTTAGCCTGATTAGAGCTATTCTCAGGACTGTGTGGACGTGCACAGTCCTCAGTCTTGTGTTAGGCAGGACAAATTACACCTTTATCGTTCTTATTAGCCCGACTTCAACCTGAGCAGAGGTCTAATCAGCCAGGATAATTGAAAGCACCCGTGTACGTGTGCCTTTAAAACTTAAAATAATTTGAGAGCTAAAATTCACATGAAAGAACTGGTCCTGTTTGCTGATGTGATTCAGAGAAAATCTTCAGGTTCTCTCTGCGCTTTGGCTGTTTTTGTTCAGTTTAATGAGTGATGGCTGTTACGATTACACCTTTATCGCTCACATACAGCAGGCCTTTTTCACAACAGACATTTTAACTTGGCATAGTAGGGAAAGCCCAGGTAATAACATTAACGATGGCTCTGTTCTATTCAAGTGTCCCAGTAAGTCATGACAGTGTGACAGTGAGCCAGCATGCATAATACCAGGATCCTGAAACCGAAGCAGCGAAATGGAATTAAGACATAATTAATTGTATTAATTATGCCTGTGTTATTTCCTACTGTGACAAGTCATAATATTTGTTTGTTTGAAGCCTGGCGACTTCACATATTTGCTGTTGTAGTGGCAACTTATTACCAGGTTTTCTAAAAAACATTCACAGATGCGTAAAACTCACTCGCAGCCCTACAAGGCCATAACCAAAGTTTCTTACTTGTGTATGTGTGCAGAAATGCTGATCTCTCACTTATAAGGTCATGATTGAAGGACTCTCTTTTGTGTGTGTATAAGGAAATGTTGCAGCTGCTGTCAGATGCTCCCTTGGAAGATCTGTTTCTCAGAAAGAAGGAAACAGAGCCAGTAATTTTCAGTAACTATTTGGCTAAACAAAAATTGTAATAACCCCCAAAAAAACCTGTCAAAACCGATATAAACTATCGAGTTGTTGTTCATCCGATTATCAAGTATGGTAAAGAGGAGGAGAATTTGACAGCAGATTGGGAGGAGAAATTATGCTTATAAAATCAAGTGTAACTCGCGTTATCTATTTTTTATTATTTATTTATTTATTTATTTTCCTTCTGCAGATGCAGAAAGAAATTGCTCAAGGTCTTTCGTACTTTTAATAAGAACCTCTTCTGAGGAGCTGAAAAAATGTACTCAAGCACACTGGCTAATCTTTGAACAGGTTACCTGGATATCATCTCCTGGTCTTTTCCTTATCGGCTGCGACAGTTTTCTGGACGGAGAGTCATTTCTGATCAAAGAGAAAAAGAGAACAAATTATGGATGATGAGGACGGTAATATGTTGCAAACCAAAGCATGTTGGGATAATGGACTTTTTACGTACGAGGAGTCGTCTTTTTTACTTCTTATTTTGAGCACCAGGACTGTGATAGTAATGCCCATGAGCACTCCAGCTGCCAGTAATAAGGCGATTACGCTGATGACATCACTTGTTGCGACCTGTGGTAGTGGTTTTTCTACAGAGAAAACACACACACACACACACACACACACACACACACACACACACACACACACACTCATCAATTAAAACATATTATTTCCTGTTTCTGAGGTTTGATTTAATACAAAATCTTTTTTATAATTCTAAAACCATTAGCAACAGCAGTCACAGTAGTAGAAGAAGTAATATTTGCAGTATTTGGTTCATTTTTGAGCCCAGACCCCAGGTAAACGTACCTATAATGCTGACATCCACAGAGCCTGATCGTGTCCCGATGCTGTTGGTTGCATCACACACATAGGTGCCTTGCACGTCATATGTGATCGGCCCTTTAAAGGTAAGGACGTTGTCCCGGATCTCCGCATTGCCTGGTATGGAGCCATTAACCCTGCAGAATATACAGAAAATAAAACTTGAATAAGATGTTCACACAAGTTGTGAAACTAACAGTCTCCTAATTTTAACATTTTGTCCATGTGAATAAATTACATTTAAAAGATGCAGTGTTTTGTGATCTACTTAAACATAGAAGAGGAACAATTTCTACATAAAGAGTGTTTTAGGGTGAATTTTGCTTTTTGGAGGCTTCAGTTATACATTTATTCTATTTCAACAAGCTAGTGTTGCAAAACGGAACAGACAATCTCTCCATTCTTAGAGTTCAACTATTACATACAACCTATTCAAACATATTCAACAATAAGCCCATCATATATGCAACAGGCCAACTATATCACAAGTACACAGGTCTAGGAGTTTACTGCAACAAAATCAACGATAAAGGCGATAAAAAAAGAAATACAACTTTGTTTATGTGTGTGTCAGGAAGTATATGCTCTCCACATAATTCATGAACAAAAAGCAGATTTTGTTACATTTGACCCATTTTATGTGAATCTCAGTATCTCAATTTAAAGACACATCCCAACCTCCTTGATCGATTGTAATTAGGTTTGCCAGTAAACTTGGGTGAAACTCACAGTCTCCACTGATACAGAGAGACGGTTGGGTTGGCATCAGCTTGGCAGCTCAGCTGGACATTCTCTCGGTTCAGGTACCAGTTTCCATCAAACCCATCCACCGAAACGTCCGGCTCATCTGGTACAAACACATAGAGAAAACAGTTTGTGTACTTTATTTTATCTGTTTATTTCTGTGCTTATTGTTACGTGTAGAGAGAGACTTACACTGAATATCGAGGGTGACGCTGTCAGTAAAGACCTCCTCGTTGTAGCTGGTGACGCAGGTGAGCGTCTCCTTGTGTGTCTCTCTGCTGGGCACCAAAATGTAGTCACTCTGAATGGTGAACGTCCCGTCTGAGTTTTTGTACTCTCGGGAGGTCACTTCTCCCGGCACCCTCGTCTCCCACCTGCTCACGTCAACAACACAGAGATACATCGATGCAGGCTGATTTGTGGTTAAGTGGAATTTAAACAAGCCACAACAGCAGCTGTAGTATAACTTAGCTTCTGAAAAGGGAGGGTGAATTCAAGAGCGAAAACCCTCCTCGTTTTCCACTGAAGCACATATAAACACACACACACACACACACCTGATGGTACCGGGTGGTTTTCCATTGGCAGAGACGCAAGTGGCCACCGGTGTTTTCAGATTGGCCGAACGAGCCACCAGCGTCGGCGTGGACAGAGTCATCTGAGTTGTCGGGCGAACTGAGGGAATAAAAAATAAACAAAACGAACTGAGTAGATGTAGCGTTCAAATCTTTTAAAAGCATGATAATATAGTATAATTTTTAACTTATGACAGCCTGTTCAAGGTGCTGACAGGTAAACACTTATATAACAACAATTATATAAAGTCAGAATTTTACAGAATATCACTTCATTGCTTATTATCTACATGCAAAAAACAGGAAACAGGGGGAAACAGTTTGCCTGGCTCAGTCCGAAAGTAACTAAATCCACCTACCAGCATCTCTAAAGCTCACTAAAGAACACGTTTTATCTCGTTTGTTAAATTCGTACAAAAACTGACTCGACTTGAAGGTGATCATCACACATCTGTCTTACCGTAGGCAGTGAGGTTTACAGTGTTTTCTCGATTCCCTGCGGGGAACGTCGTGTATTCACAGATGTAGGTGGCCTCGTCGGAGAGGCGGAGCGGGGAGAAGGTGATGGTTGTGTCTTCCAGAGTCGGGGTCCGTCGCCTCACTGCTGCGTTCTTGAAGGTGACACGGTCCCTGTAGGGCGGGGCCACAGACACACCCAGGGAGGGATTGGCGATCGCCACGTTCTGCTTGGTGCCATTCACCAGTTTCTGCCACGTTACCTTTAGGAAGAAGGATAAAATGTTTCACCGGTTGTTTTAGAATATCTGTGCATACATGGTTCATATCTGAAATTTGGACATTTTGTTTTTATTTGTCCTTCAAATAGCAAGAATCAAGAACAAAGTGCATGTGACATTTAGCCTCTGATTTTCTCTCTTGCGACACGTCTGATGCTCAGTTTACAGAGACTGGCTGAAACTTCACAAATAGTGAGGTTGTATGGATACCATGTTAAGGCAGAACATGTTTATATGCACTGAAATAACCTGGTGACTATAAGAACACATGTTTGCCTGCCACATGTTTGAACCAAAGCTGGCATATTTTAACTGTATTATTTTTTATTTTAACTACTGCGGCCTGAATAGATTGTTTGGAGACTTGGAGTCAGGCGAAAACAATCAACATATAATCATCTTTTAAGTAGACATGGTGAACTTGTTAGCAAACATTTGCACATTTACACATCCAGCAACCAATCATATATTAGTAGTTGTGTTTCTGGCCACATTCACTACCTTTTAGCTCTCTTTTTTATTTCTACTAACAAGTTTGGAAATTGCCTTCTGAGTATGAATGATATTATTTGCTTACCTGATTTTTACAGAGGTGGAAGAAAGACTCAGATCTTGTACTTGTACTTAAGTAAAAGTACAAATACCACATTGTAAAAAAACTCTATTACAAGTTAAATTACTGCATTCAAATGTTCACTTAAGTAAAAGTACAAAAGTATTGGAATCAAAATATACTTAAAGTATCAAAGGTAAAACTACTCAGTATGCAGAAAGGCCAATTTCAGAATAATATAGGCTATATTATATTATTGGATTATGATTATTGATGCATTAATGTGTTCATCACTTTAATGTTGAAGCTGGTAAAGGTGGAGCTCATTTTAACTACTTTCTATACAGCTGGGTATCTTGTTAATTTACCTCCAGGTATAAATAAAGTTGTATCTTAATCTATAATATTACACCACAATTAATTTGTTGATTATATTTGTATTATTAATCTCAATCTGTAAAATAAAGAGTGACTGAAGTTAACAAATAAATGTAATGATGTAAAATATTGTACAATATTTGCCTCTTACATGTAGTGAAATAGAAGTATAAAGTAGCAGAAAATGGAAATACTCAAGTAAAGTACAAGTACCTCAAAATTGTAATTAAGTAGAGTACTTGAGTGAATGTACTTATGTAGTTATTTCCACCACTGTTTTTTTATATATTGTATGTCTTAATCTGCATACACTGGGGTGTAATCCTCGTGTTCAGGTGGACCACCGAGTACCTGGGAGATTTTGACAGGCGGGGAGCTGTTGATGAACCGACAACGGAGATCCACCTTTGAGCCAACGTACCCCGACTTCCCATCATCCATTTCCACAGTCTGGCCATTTGTTCCTGGAGGAGAAACACAAAAGTTAAAGGCATAAAAGTAGTTTCACCTAAATTGGACACACACACACACACACACACACACACACACACACACACACACACACAAATACACACGTTGGCATGCTTTGAACTGTTCACAGTCTGCACAGCATGTAGAGCTGATAAAGTGAGCTGAGCTGTCAAAGGTGATACATTCCCGCAGCGTGAGAGGTGAGCTGAGGTCAAAGGTTGTGGATCAGAGTGAGGTATAAATAAGCATGATTTGTTTGGTTACTGTTCCCACTGACTTACTGATCCCCTTTAACAAATCCACAGCAGAGCCACACCCGCGTCCCGAGTGTACGTGAGCCAAGTGTGTTTACTTGTGTTTGTCACATATGCTGTACGTAACATCATATTTAATAGATAATATTACTGTTATTCATGATGCAAGATGAAGAAAACAGCTGAGGACAATGGCTGCTCTCATTCGTTCATGCTAAATATCCCTCATTGTACCTCAGTCAGTAACTATCAGCCTTACCATCAATATTTCTTTATCATTACTAACTGTTTATGAAGAAATCCTTTTATTTTTATAGTAAATAATTTTAAATGTATTTCTCCCGCACTATTTTCACTATGTACAAATGAAATGTCATTAGCTTTGATTACTTTGTGGGGTTTTTTTTATTTATGGGGGAAAAATATCACTTTTTAATTTTTTAATTTTTTTAATTTTTTCTTAAGCTGAAACTTTTACTTGAGACCTGGAAAAATACTGACTCATAACACCAAAAGAAGCTTATGAAATATAATATAATCAATGTCACACATTAACCTCGCAAACAAGATGATGATGTTTTTCCTCCCAATATCTATTTGGCTTCCTCTTTTAATAAGAAAATAAAGTCACCACAAAGAGCTCCCCAGTAGGCATCTTATCAGAGTCTCCCAACAGGAAATGAAAGACACTGGGTTGCAAAAATAAAGTAATATGTGTGTGACAAAGCAGCAAAATCCCTATTCACTTTAATCGGAAAAAACTTCTTAATGACATTATTATTTCACTATTATTAGATTTTATAAGGTATCATTTACCTCAAACTTTCCTCCACTGGTGACTTTTAAACATTTAATGCCACATTTCTGGACGACTGGAAATTGTATTATATGAATACGATGCTGAGTGGATGTAAACCATACCCCGGGGGGATTTCCATGTTATTGTATTTTACATTTTAAAAAACAGATATGAGGTGCCATAGTCCAATATTTCCATATTAATAATGGAGGAATATTGATCAGTCCATTAATGTTGTAGTCTAGTCTCTATCACAGAGGAAACCAATGAAATACACCCCAGGCTGACAGTGCAGAAATCTAAATTAAAGCTTTATATCCCTCTGACCTGACCTGTGTATGAATATGAATATGTCCTCTTGTTAACCACAAAGTAAAGGTTTGACCCACAAACAGTATGTTGCATCCTAATATTTCTGTCAGCGCTGTGTAGGCGCTTCCTTCGAGAAATATGCAAACATGTAATTTCCTGCATGGTTACCGCACACAATAGCTGAAGAAAAGTTTTTTGTTCTTTTGAAAAGGTTGACAAAACTGTGATTATTAGGGGAAAATATATAATAAATGTATTGTGATATGTTTTCTCGTGATACATTATAGATATACTGGCACCAATCTTATGATACATTATCTCGTGATTTATTATCAGAAAGTATATGTTCATAAAACGTGAATAATGGTTTTTACATACTGATGATTTTGATTGTAGTAATTCTTCACAGGTTTTTTAAACTTACTTTGAACAGTTTGAATTCAAGCATAAGTGCTCATTTCCTTCTGACATTTTAAATCTCTCATGCTTTCCTGTAGTTAAGCATCATTTTTTGTCAATTATTTTTATTTTTCTTGTTCTCTTTTCCCTCTGGGTATTGCAGGAATATTTAAAGTAGGGTGGAAGTTACATGTAGACTTTTCCTCATGCAGTGTAATGTGCAGTTAAACACTCCCAAGAAAATGCCCCAAAACAACATTAGGTTCACATTTAAGTGAGAAAGTCCTCATTCGGCCTGTTAGGAAAAAGATGACCAACAAGTGAATCAAATTAAGTCAGCAAGATTGAACTTCTAATTAAATCTGATTTGTGAATTTGTTAACATGGCTGTGTCTGTACTTCAGTGTATTAAGTCTCTGCAGCAGTCATCACACTCTTCAGTGGTGACATGGTGGTGTGTGAGCTCATATTATTTCAAATAGCATAGCTTTGCAAATCGTGTCCATGAAAAGCTCTCTTTTTTTTTGGTTTCTCTTCATCTTCTCAGCAGAGTTTTTATCTATATTGGTACAATCTGTTTCAGCCCTCGCACATCCCATAACCTCAACATTATATTATAACGGCCTCTTTGTTTCCAGGTGTTTCGTTCGTATCTGTTCTCACAAAAAGTATCCGTTTGAGCCTTGTGTCCTGATTATAAGTAGCTTCTGTGTGATTCATTAAACTTTGGAACATTTTCACTGAGCCCTGCTTCAGTATCACTTTGTTCTCCAGGCGCTCGTCACTGCTTCCAGAAATCAACTCTCGATGGTCAAGCCAGTAGCTGATGAAATAATCAATCACAACACGGCCATAGCAATTATGACTCTTAGGTCAACAAAACGGCAGACTGTAGTAGTTATTTTAACCAAAACCATCCCTTTCCCTAACCAAGTCCTTTTTGTGCCTTAACCTAACCAAACATAAAGGGGAACTCACACATCAAAGTCTGTTGACAAAGTTTGGGGAGTACTATTGCCTATGTGCAAAAAGTTGTATAAAGCTTTTTGTGGCTCCAGAGGGAGCTGTGCGAAATCTGATAAACTGCATTAAGTGTTGACACTTGACACAGTGTCAGTTGGATCTGAAGACTACGAGTTTGAAGATGAAAGAAATCTGGTGCCGAGTTAGAAAGAAGTGATTTTACAAGACCTCTGTAGCTTACTCCACACACACACTCCAACCGGACTGTCAATGGTCAAGTTGCGTTGTGGGTAATGTAGGCACCAGGTTTTGCCAAGGAGGAAGAATGCGTGGAATAAAAAGTCAATATCTCTGGTTCTGCTGCATCGAATTTGATCGTTTGATCGGTAGAGCGCTCTTTTTACCTCAAGAGGTGTCGGATCAGAACACTTTCTTTTGTAACAATTTTGGAAGGCACTGGCAGATTTTGTGTTGGGCATCAGATTAAAAAAAAGGCCTACATGTTTTGTTCTGGGGTCAATTACAAATTAAATATTTTATTGTTTAATTTGGATGTAAAAAGCTATAAAAACCCTGACAACACCATCAACCTATGTTTCCCCAGTCACTATCTATGAGAACTGTCTTTACATCCTACAGCTGCTCTACTGATAGGCTTAGACGAAGCTTAATGTGTGGTGTGCCCCAGGGGTCAATTCTGGGTCCAATCCAATTCTTTGTGTATGTGCAACCCCTTGACCACTGATCACTGTTATGCTCAAAACACACAGCTAATAGCTCTCAATTAATCCCAATGACTCTTTAAAAGTAGACAATTTAAAAAGGCCTTAGCTCAATAAAAGAATGGAAAATGTTTGAGAAATCTTTAAATCAGCTTTGAAATAAAACATCCACGCTTTTACCACATCACAGCCTGACTACTGTAACATCTGGTTCACCTGCTGGGTCGATTCCAACTAGTCCATAACTCTGCAGCAAGACTTTTAGCAGAAACACAACATATATCACACATTACATTTATTCTTTCAACTGGCTATTTATTACCATTAGGATTTTTTAAATTTTAGTCTTGACTTACAAGGAAGACTTCACAATACCAGACCCCTCTTTACTTACAGACTTTGAAACAGCCATTTAAAAAAATTCTCATTCTTGTCTTAAATTGGGCAGCAAAACAACATACCAACAATAGAGTTACAACAGCCTAATTTTCTGTAGTTTAGCACTTATTTCTGTTAGAGAGAGCACAAAGTTCATCAAAATTCTGATCTGTAGACCAGGACCTGCTATAGGGATTGCAGAAAGAGTCTTGGGATATAATGTTAGCAATGGCATCATATTTCTGATTGAATATCAAAGCCTTTGCAAATTCTCAAATCTCTCTTAACACGCAAGTAGATGGATTCATATAATTCACCGTCCCACAAATCAGGAGCGTTAAAACACCAGCACCACCATCATTTTTCTCACACAATTGTACTTATTATTATTATAGGTATTTTTTACTGTTTTACTTGAAGCGGTCTTAAAGTTTAGTTCTCACTACAGTAAACAGAACGCTTTAGACAATAGTGTTTATTTTGTTGAGCTTGAATGTTACTCTGCACTCTTAAAACTGCAATGAATTTGCTTTGCTGCAAAATTTGAAAGAATATGTTGATGATTTCACAGGTTTCATAGGTAACATTGAGCTATAGAATCAGTATCTCATTCAGTATCACAAAAATTCTAATTCAGCTGATGGCAGACTGAATCTTGAGATTTATTTTTAATTGATTTATGAGACACAAAATGCGTATTCACAAAGAAAAGGCACAGTATGTTATCTTACCTAAAAGATCAAAACATGAAAACAAAGTCATTATTAGATTATGATCTACTTTATTAAATTTGTTTGGTCTCATCTTTTAATATAAAGCACTTAATATGCAAAAATGTATTTGTTAAATGGTATATCCGTGCATGGTCTCATGCAAACATGCACACAAAGCATGGAAATACAGATAGACCTCTTAAGACCTTCTGCACTACTGACATCAATTATATTCATAAATGTAATAGTTCTGCATTGTTAAACTGTGCCTTACGTGCCCACATTTATAAACCACTGTGTGCGTTTGTGTGCATTGTTGGGAGGGAAGAAGGCCAGTAGTGGGAGTAGATTACAGCATTTAGTATATTAAAGGGCATCTGTGTCAGATAATTTATGGTCCGTCCATTTGCTGCTCACAATTACAAAATGTGTATGCTGAAATATTGTGGATTTTTGAATGTGTTTTTAAGCCTCCATACGTATAAGACCTTTAGTAATTTATCTTTTTCATCAGAATTATGTTGTCAAAATAAACATGTTTCTCCAAACATCTATCTTAATAGTAAGACCAAACTAACTCTTTATTAAATGCATCATGTCTGTGTAGATTCATCTCAATCATCCAAATAGTAAAAAGTCAAATCAGATGTAAAACACTCCACTGAACCTATGATAGACTTGTATTTACATTACACAGCTTTAATCCATTTAAACAAAATGTCTCCAGTAAATGTAACCTATAGGTGGTATATTACTATATTTCCTTGAAAACAAAAATTGAAAACAAAAATCAGAACTGAATAAGCCGAAGAGTGAAACGTCTGTAGCTTTACAGCAGGACTTTCACACTTTCAGTGTTCAAAACTTAATTTCCTCCTAAATATAACACTTTCATTACTAAAACAGCAATAAAGGATTTGTTCGATTAACTGTTGAGCTTCTGACAAGAATTTGAACATGATGATCATTTACTGTATCTCTGGTGGATGAATTGTCTGACGACGAATAGTTTGTCATTTTGGGAAATACACTGAAAAGTAAATTTGTAATCAGTCCTTATATCAGGGAGGTTAAATATCTTTCACTTGTGTCACTTGTGTGTGACTGTCCTTTACACACACACACACACACACACAGATCCCACTGGGAGTCCCCCCTACCGAGCTCTGCTGCTGAGCTGATTAGGGGCTTTAGGTGAGGGCAGGACCGACAGACAGCCTTCGTCTCTGACACAAACACACACACACACACACACACACACACACACCCAGTGACATCTCGTTGGCCCCACATCTCTCCCACCATGTGTCCATTCACATTCTTCTATTGTTTAGACTCTGGGAAATGACCTCACCAGTCTCCTCATGACAATAATCCATAAACAGCGGCACACAGGCAAGAGACGACCATGGGAATGTAACAAAACAATGGCAATACTGTTTCACACTTGAATGTGCAACATGCAAAAACAGCAAGAGCATTATAGTGTGATGGTGGGCTTTTTGTTTATATCCTGAGTGGATATCCTGCATCTGTCTTCATCATTCTCATTATGTGACAAGCTATTTTTAACCTTCTTCTCGTATGTGTGGGACTTCGACGGAGAGACAGTGGCAGGTTTTGCTGCAGGCTGGGGGCTGAAAAAGATGGGAAAAGATACCTTAAAGCTTCATTATTTCCTCACACTTTTTGGTTTGGCTTTTTGGTAAGAGTTTTGTGCATAGACTAATAAAAATATGACATGATTTTTTTTAACCTTTATTTAAGCAAGAACTCCTCATTGAGAATAACATAAGATGAATAAAAAAGGGAGTTGAATTGCTGTTATGTTAGTGTAAGATTAGACATAACTTTTAAATTGGACATGATAATGTCCAGTTTAATACACTATCATACAGTGTTTGGCCACATTTAATAAAAATCTTGAAAAAAAAAGCAGAGAGAAGATCAGAGAGTCTGAACTGTTTTGTCACGTTGGCACTAAGTCAGTATTTCCGGTATTTACAGGTAAGCCATATGTCCAAGACTAACAATATTAGGCTGACATCATTTTACTACAGTGTCCATGAAACTGCAGCGTTTCAAGGCTGAACAAACTACATCTACCTTTTACCTCGCTCACTTGGCCACAGATACTTAAAAACTGGCCTTGTGCGACAGACGAGAAAATGAAAAACACAGAGTGAAAGAGGAGAGGACAGATTAACTGTTTAATCTTTAGGCCAACAAATCTGTGATTGATCGGGGATTACACACTGTATTGGGGTCTTTGGCTTTGTGATTTACAATGTAGGGAAACCTGAAGCAGAATGAAGACCAACACATGCACAAAAACACACATTATGTACATACCTCTGAAAGTCATAGAGGTTCAACTGGTTTTTGATACAACTACATACCTGTGACTATGCTATTTTCTTCATTCTGTTATTTATGTATTGCTTTAAACCAGAGGATTGCACAATGTGACAGCAAAGAACAACTTCACAATGGAAACTGACTTTTGGACATCCACTTTGCCAAATTATGGATGCTCCTCTCCATTTTTGACCAATTGAAATAGAGCTGATTGAAACGCTTCTTCTCTCGATTTTCCCTGAATCAATTATAATCTCTCATTGTTTCTGACTGAGATCTGTGTGCAAACGCTGGTACATGTGTGCATTTTAGTGTCTGTGTGGGTGTGTAATCTCTGTGGCACTGCAGGAACGTGGAGTGTGCACTTGGCCGGTATTCAGCGGGCAGCTCACAGGATTATGATGACTGTTGCAGCATCTGTGTTTTGGGACATGAGAGGAGAATAAAAACCCAGAAAGAGGGAGAGGAGATGGAGAGAGATGAAGAAAATGTCTGTGGAGGAAGATCAATTGATTCAGAGACAATGAGGGGGAAAGAAGACTTCAAACGGGCCGACTCTGGAGAGGGGAGGTGCAGAAAGTAGAGACAAACAAAAGAGGAAGGGGACAGAAGGGCTGTGTGTTTGTGCTGGATTATTTCTGTGGGGTAGCGTCTGTGTGTTCCAGTTGTGGATTATGCAAAAATTCATGAGGATGTCAGTCTGTCACTCTCGGTCAGCCTTTTTCTGTGTCTTTCTGCGACTTTCATGTGAAATGGAAAACACACCAGTGGCTGCCTGTGACAGCACTCCCATCAACCTGCTGGGGCACCGTATAGAGGCTGACAGACCCGCGGAGGTGCTCCGAGTCTGCACCAGCCGGGAGACGACAGATACACTGCAGCAACAGTCAGCAGGCTGGGACTTGGCAGCAATCATGTTGTTTACACCCTTCCTGCTCCCTGTGCCGCTCTAATCCACTGCTCTGTCCTTTAACATGACAATCCTACACATATGGAGCCGCCTCACGCCTCAATAACATAGACAGACATGTATGCGCACAAGCAAATTACTGCTTAACTTGCACAGGGGGGTTTATCACTGACTGAGTGAAAAAAGCAATCACAGCAGATGTCACAGCAGCTCAACACATCCGTATGCTGCCACAATGCTTTTGTCATTACGTAATATGTATACCACCACCACCCCCTTTTTTTTATTATTACACAGCCACAACTCTGATGCCAGCTGTACGTTTGGCCCCGGCTTAGTGTGATCACACAGCCGCACCTGTTACAATGAGGCAAGAGTTAGTCCACGCACGCACACAACACTGTAAGATGCTGGGATGCCATCTGCAGGAGTGGCCATAGTGTGATTACACCAGTGCACCTGCTGAAACTAGGCGAGTGTGACACTCGGTAGGACTGACTGAAATGGTCTGATTTGACTTCTGCACCGGTCAGGAGTAAAGTCACACAGTTTCAGAGATTAAGTCATTTGGATATGAGGATGACAGGAGTGTGATGCTCCTAAACTGTCGAAGATGCACTGAATGAATGAACGAGCCTATAGTCCAGTATATTGATAATTAGCTTGATTCTAAAAATCATGAAAAACTCGTCAGGAACCTCTTATAAAGGGTTTATTGCTGTTATAGTTTAAGCTGCCATTAATTAAAACTCTTGGGCACCCAAGTTGTTAAAAATCTTTCTAACATTTGCACCTGCAGACATGATAACCATCGGAAGGGATTTTTCACTGCTTGGCAACCCAAAAAATTGTTCTAATAATATTTTTTGGCAGATCTATAAAACAACAGTAAATTATTTAGTAATCATTAATTTATCAGTTACAGCATACAAACCCTTAATCGGTTATGTAATGGTGACTTATCACCATTCATACATTTATAAATACAAAATAATGTACCTAAATGAAAGCCTAACACTAAAAACAACATGTTTAGACTGCCATGCTCATAACAATACAGAAAGCAGAGGGTTATGAACAGTGATGTAGTTGGTAAATAAAAAAAAAGTGATTAGGTGACTAACTACTATGCTCTGATTTCCTCCTTTAACTTATTTTTAAGTGTCTTTACCCTTTACTGCACACTGAATATACAATTGATAAGATAAATGTTCCTGATATTAAATTGTTCTCAATCTCTTGGCTTTGTCTGTGTCTCCTTCTTCGTGGCTGGTATAGACTTGACACAGAGAAATCAATCACCTTGATTCGCATAGTGTCACATCACTATTATTGGACAGGTGCTAATCATAATATAATATGTATAGTAATATATATAATAACAATCAGGGCAGCCTACCCGGAATAACACAAGTTGTTATCAGGAATATCCAAAATCCAGTGTTGTCCATGCCCAGGCCACCGGTGCCAGCTTCTCGCTGTGGTTAAATTCCCAGCGTGCACTTGTTGGACGCCTCCTGCCTCCAGGCTGAAGACACGGCGGGCTGCAGGTCCGTCCCTCAGGGTCCGGCCGGGTCCCACCGTCCCCTACTTCTCTGCCACCCTGGAGAGAAAAAAAAAAAAAAAAAATTCTCCAACTTGTCTCTTGCGCCCTGTGTCACTTTTTCTTCTCTCTCTTTCTTTTTCTCTTTCTCCCACTCTCTAATTCCGAGCTGCCTGCCTGCCTGTGTGTGTGTGTGTGTGGCGGGTAGCGGCGCTGCAGCAGTCTCTGTCCGGCTGAGGCTCGGCGGGGATAAAGCAGCTTAACGCGGGGGCAGATTATTTCCGAGATAGCCTGCTACCCCCCCCACACCCAGTCCCGACCGACAACTGTCTGTCACTGTGCGAGAGGGCTGGGCTGAGCCCGCCGGCTGCTGTGCACGTTTAAAAAAAAAAAAAAAAAAAAGGCGCAGTCAGGCTATTTTAAATGAGCACGCTCAATGGACGCAATTAGGGGCCCGGACGGGGACGCACAGGAGAGTCTGCTGCCCCCCCCCCCCCCTGCACACACACACACACACACACACACACACTGTGCTGCTGGTGCCACCATCCACTAATTGGGTTTTAGTTTTGAGCCCTGACCTGACCTACTGTGCTGACTGACCTTTAAATGAATAATGTTACGGAGAAAGAAAGAAAAAAATAGATTTACGTGCACAGTTAATTCATTCATTGTCTCAATCACTTATGTTTAGTTCTCACTTTAAAATTGTGTGCGCACAAATTACCAATTGGTGCTTTTGATTTAATATCATATTGTATGTTTCCCCCCGTCCGCTCTTCTAGACGGCAGCAAATAGATAAAAACTATGATTTTAATGTCCATGGGGCTACCCTGTAAAATGCCTTTGAATGGATCTCAAAGATAACACCCCATCCATGTATCTCAGCCCAAAAATCTAAATAAAACCATAGAAAATCCAAAAGAGCCATAGTGAGAGTGAGTATGATACATACAAGATAAGACTAATGGCATAAAGATGATAAGTTGTGCTAAATACCACAAATCATTAATTTGAGACACCATGAGACATCATAAAACATGCATTAATATGCAGCCCTGTGGCATACAAACCGACACGCATAGAACACTTTACATTCAATGGCAACATTACTGAAGGTGTACATAAGAGTTTTATGTTCACATTCACTGAAAACTACTGGTGAAAGGACATATAATTGCAAAATGAAAGAGAGAAGTTCAGTAGAGGCAACCACTGTAGGCGGGTGAGAAATGACAGAAACTGGAAAATTGCAGAACACACCGGGAGAAGAGTCTGAGGCTGTATGAATGTGCCTGAAGATGAAAGACTAAAAGATGATGTTGGAGGCACCATGAAAAGTCTGTATAATAAGCTAAAAAGAAATTCCAGGTTGCATTCATTTTCCACAAAAACATGTTGCCAATGCAAAATAGTTGCATGTATATGAACATAATTCAAACAGAATATGGTTGTAAGGTCACTGGGGGATCAAGAGAATAGGTGTTATTATAGGAAGCCACACATGATTGCTTATATTAATCATTTACTTTTGAGTAATGTAGCTATATTTAGTTTGCTCTATATTGTCAAGAAGGATAGTAGTTCTTTAAATTTGTCTCAGACCAAATCAAAACTCTTCAAATGTTACTATATAATATTTACTCAGTGGGAAGTACTTTCAACTCATGCAGTCCAAAATGGACTTGTTTCTGTGTGGAGTTTACATGTTCTCCCTTTCTGTGTAGGTATCCTCTGGGTTCACCACGTTACTCCTTCAGGCCAAAATATGTGTAAGTGAGGTGGGTTTGAGACAATCCACCTGTGTTATCCTCCAGATGAACAAGTAACATGTCCAGATTCTGCACAGAGCATGCTGGGAACGGCACAGTCCTCTGTGATCATGAAGGGAGTAAATAGGTGTTTTCCTGCTAAATGTAGCACTTAGCTCTTTCACTCCCAGAAAAGTGGAGTCTGGATGATGCAGGTTGGCTTCCATGCTGTGTTGTTTTGGTCATGTCCATCCATAAACAGCAGCCACTAAACTTCCCATTGCCTAACACCGGCACTTTGTGATGTAAGCTATGAATCGGCATCCAACTTACTTTGTGAAGTTCCTGTTATGGACCTTTAGGTGGAGACACTGAGCCATTGTACATGAGTCATTTGGTATGAAAGTCTTAGAAATTTCTAGGGGGTCACAAATTCACCATGTGGTACTATCAATTTATACTGTGCAAACAGGATGTCATTAAAATGACACATCTCTTCATATTCTCTTAGGGTAGGCAATCTTTTCACCACAGTAAGTGCACAGTTATATGCTTCTTATTCAGAGCACAATACAAGATTCACTCTGAGCTCTGTGAAAGTCAGTTATATTGTGTAATAGCAGCTTTTAAAGTGGAAGTCAGAGGTAGACTACCACATACCACATGAAGGGCAAATCGGGACACGAGACAAAGGTGAGGGGAGGACTAGAGAGAAAAGGGGACAAGGTCATATCACCCTGCTGATAAATATGATGATGCTGACCGAGTTTCTTTTCAGCCCTGCCCGCCTGTCCTCCCTGTGTCTGTCAGGCACTGCAGAGGAGGAAGACAAATCAGCGCTCTCTGCTCCCCCCCTCATCCCTCCCACTCTCTCTCCGCCTCGCTGTATCACTCCCACCTCGTCTCAGAATGCTCTGCAGTGCTGCACACTGAGGCAACTACCAGCAGCTGTTAATTCCCCAGCCAGACAAGACTACGCAGGCAGGAGCTGCTCCATCACCCAGCCCTGACAGGAGGTAAGATTCCTCAAAGATGTTAAGCTGCAGCTCGGGGGGATAGATATGAGGACTGGGGGTCATATCAGGGATACATGGAATATGCTAGAACGCTGTGGGTACGGAGGGCATGACGACAGAAAATACGTATGTGCAGAGATATGTAAACATTAGTCTGTAACTCATTTTGTAATGTTGGGTGTGGGATAGAAATTATTACGTAAATGGAATAGTGTAACAAACAGGCAAAAAAACAGAAAAGAGAAAAACATCTGTGTAATGTTTTGCTCTGAATTATGTCTAGTCATTAGATTTGGCCACAGGTGGGCTCTGATGATGTTCTGGAGGCAACTAAAGGACATTTAGATCAGAGCATTTCAACCTTGTCGGCTTGTAACCCAAACTTCAAAGTCACGTTTGCTGTACCAAAAAGGATTTAGTCTTTTGATTTGTTTTCTTTGGTATGTTTTTGCTCTCCTTTTGTCGCCTTACATGACATGTCCTCACCCAAAATGACCTCACAACTGCCTGGAGAGCGCGACAAAATAGTCGAGAAGCACTGATTTAAATTGAACATAATTCAATTTGGTGTGTGCTTTATAGACACTCTTTGTAAATTGTTTTATTTCTTACATTTCCTCTCTCTTCTCTCTTTGTTTTCAAAGTTGGATGGGTTCTTTTTCATCATGCTCAAGACTCTGTTTGTGTATTTAGTGCTGGGAGGTGAGAATTGTTATGCACAATATCTACCTTGCTATCTGGAGACTTCTAATTCTGTTTCATATTAAATATATGTCTACATATGGTGTCATCCCTTCTGAGTTTTTCATATGTCCTTCTGTGTTTCACCTCAGTGCTGCTGATCCCAGCAAAGTGTGATCAGATCTCCGTGTGTGTTGAAGATGACAACGACCTGAGAGTGGACTGTCTGGTCAATCCCAAGCCGGACCAGATCAACAGCTATGAATTCTCTTGGTCCTCTGGAACCAAAGAGTCCCTCATTAACACCAATGTGTCCGGTTCAGCAGCAGAGGGCCAGTTCAAAGAAAAAAGCTACGTGGAGGAGCTGGATCCTCACGGCTATCGATTGACCCTGTCCGGCTTCACAGACAAACTCCCACACAACACCACCTACATGTGCAAAATATCCGGGGCGTCTGCCAGGATAAATGTGGAGAAAGGTAGGTGGATTGACTGTGTGTGTGTGTGTGTGTGGATGTGAGGTAGTGAGCATGAACATAAATGAGTTGGAGACAAATTTAAGAGGATTTTGTCAACTGTGTGCATCCCACTTTTCTTCCTCTGCAGAACAACTTGTCCCGTGTTCAGCTGTGAGCATCTTTCTGAAGAGCTCCTGCGCCTGGATCATTTGTCTGCTGCTTTTCTTCTGTCACACACACAGCTAAAAAAAAAACAAAAAAAAAACATGCAGGCTTGTGGTGGCGCACACACATCTAACCACGCATACGCATCCATCCACATCTGCAAGCATCCCCACAATAACACCCACATGTTGAAAAGATGTTGTTGATAATTTGCAACTGTCTCCCTTCTCTTGTTTTCCTCCCAAGTGCACTGAAATTGTATTGACACGTTTTCATAACTTTGAATAGAAAGAATGAAGATGACTCAGAAGATTCAAAAGAAATGTCTATAGATGTGCCTTTTGCTGCAAAGGCACACACAGCTGTTTGTGTATAAGTACAATGAGAAACTTGCCATGTATATATTACTTATTATTACTGTATTACTAAGCTGCAGCATTTGTTTTCAATAAAGGGATACTACTTAAAGTCAGACATTGACTTTTTGTTAATTCAGTGTTCATAATAGTAGTGGGACAGAAATGGGATGCAGCTGGAAATAATGAGGTCTTTTTAAATGTCGTGCACACATGCTACATTATGTTGGACAAAAGTGTTACTAATGTAAATGATGACAGCATTAGAAACACAACGTATGTATTTGATGTTTACATGACGGGTGGTAAGTGTGTGTGTTTCAAGTTGATCTACAGTGAATGTAAAAAAGTATACATGCACCTTGGAAACTGATTTTGTTCTACTACATTGAATCAAAGTAGATTTAATGTAGGCTAATCAACAAAAGACCCTTTAATGCAAAGTGAAAACAGATTTCTTCAAAGTGATCTCAATTAATTACAAAATATATAAAAACGTTATATATTATATATTCACCATCTTTAATAAAATACATCTATATCATCACTGGTGCAGCACAGTTGGTTTTAGAAGTTACATAATTAGTTGAATGCAGATAACCTGTGTGCATGCAGTAGTATAAATACACCCATATCTGTGAGTCAGTATTGTGGTAGAACCTGCACCATGAAGACAAAGAAACACTCCAAGCCACTCAGTGCACAGATGATTGAAAAGCACAGGTCAGAGGATGGATACAAGAACATTTCCAGGTCACAGGCCATCTCTCTTTTTGTGGTATTATTTAATGACAGATTGTTTTGTTTTTTTCAAAATGTTCTTTTTTAAGAGTCTATTTATATTTAATTTCCCAATGACACTTTTATTCCATAATCACAGTTTTCATGACAGTGGTGTTGTCGCTATTCAACACCCCCTTTATTACATAAATCAGGCAAAAATGTAGACTATAATGCTGTCTATTAACCCATTTTGAAGTCTTCTCCGTGCTTGCCTGAGCACAAATCTGAATACCTTTTCAAATTTTTTTGAGAGATAGCTACTAACTCTCAAATACATATTGGAACCTCTCTCTCTTTGTCAAACACATGTCAGTGTGCACATTGTCCATGTATTAATAGTTGATCTCCTTTTTGTTTTTCAACTTTTTTATTGTTCAACATGGGTAACAACCAACATACACAAAAAAGTACACAACAATTAACCCCCAACCCTGGTGGCAACCCAATCCACATTACAGTAATATTCAATCAATTTCACGGCTTATACATATATGATGCACACATTAAACAACCAATTAAACAAACAAACTTCATGTAAAATGCATTGCATTACTGAGTGGGATAATATGGGTGTGGGGGGGCTCAGTCTGTGACTTCAACTGTTCCCTACTTGTTATGGAAGGCTTTGACACATTTAATAGGCAGTAGGACTCTGCATTTGAGGCAATAGACCATTGCTCGCTTGCGACAGTGTGCACAGTGACCTCTCTCTTCATACCACACTGACTCTGTCAGCTGGACGGGTTGTGTACTTGTCCATGTACACCGTCTCCACTTCTCTCCATAATGTTAGTTGATCCAACGGTCGTCCTGGACTCTGATGGGAATTACAAATGTGAGAGCCATGCATTTTGCACTGCAGCGTCAATTTATTTGAACAAAATAAATGGTCCCATGTGACCAAAGGCTAAATTTATAGTATGATAAGAAAATGGCTGTATCTCAGAAACTACAAGTAGCACAATCAAGTAACCTTTTTGGTATTTTATGAATTCATAGCAAGTTGAATATCAAAAATATCCACACATTTGCAGTGTAAAAAGTCCTGACTCACATTGATAAAAATGTGATTTTCCATTTGATCTAAAATGTCATAGTTGTACTCTGAAAGTATGTCTGTACCCATTTCAAAACTTCACACCAGTCAGAGCAAATGTGGTGGCAAGTTGCCTTATCATGCTAAATATAGTCTTTGGACACCAATGAGATTATTAACCTTTTCGCAGAGTTCATCTGGTGAAATGCTCGTTCTTGACCCTCGGTGCTCTCCGTAGTTTCCGACAACATTGCGATGGCCGCCTCAACTGGTAGCAGTAAGGGACCAGAGTTGTCTAAAGCGGAGTACTTAAAACGTTATTTATCCGCCGATGAAGACGCCAAGAAGTCAAAGGGGAAGCTTAAAAAGAAACGGCGTAAGGTTCCGGAGAAAGGGTGAGTCTGCGGGACGCGTGGAGGAAGCTGCTCCCGGACATGTTGTGTCGTGTGTTAGCCGTGAAGCTAACCGAGGCTGCCGTCTTTAACTCTGTTTCTGAGGGAAAAGTGTACGCAGCGTCACTTAACTCACCTTTGCTTCTCTCTCGTTCAAGACTTAAAATAGTAGACGATGACATAGACTGGAAACAGATGGTCAGAGAGGAAGAGGAGATTGAGGAGGACGAAGAGGAAGCTCCAGTGGTAAGAACTTGCTAATGTTCACTGTTAGCGACTGTCCATGTGTCCATTCATTCACTGTGAAGGGATTATCTTATAAAACATGCAGTGTACTTTATTTGTAAACATGTGTAAACTGATTTCTTCCAAGTTATTTTACGGTCTGCAATAACAACCAAAACGGAATTGAAAAGTTGGATTTAGTTTATGTTTTGCGTTTTTGCTTCTACAATTATTTAAAAGATTCATCATTAATCAAAGTATTTGCTCATTTCATTTTAGTTAACTATTAATCGATTAACCGACTAATCATTTCAGCTCTATAAGTGATATTGTTAATTTTCTGGAAAATCAAGATATGTCACAGACTGATGCAAAATAATGTCATATGGCTTCCTAATTGAACATTGACTATAGTACTCTAATACAAGCAGAGGTATCAAAACAATAGCTACTATGATATAGATTGCAGGGCAAAATGTATGGTTTCCAAATATTTTGTCATATTGTCCAACCCTCTCTTGAAACTTCATCTTTTGTGTTTGTCTAAGATTGCAGAGGTGATTGACGAGAGACCAGAGGAAGTGAAACAGCTGGAAGCCTTCAGAACCAGTAATAGATGGAAAGTGATTGGAGGTAATTGGTATTTGTGAACAAAGTAAAGACAGTTTCTCACTGTGCAGTGAACATGTTTATTTAATTTGAGTGTCCTCTCCCAATAGCTCACGAAAATGAAGACACAGAAGAGGGGGAAGAAGGAGGGCATCCAGAGCCTGTAGTATCAGGCAGGAGTCGCCATGATTCGCCTGAGCTGTCATCAAAGGAAGGGAGACACGATTCTCCAGACCCATCCCCCCCAAGAAGATGTCGCCATGACTCCCCAGACGCATCCCCCCCAAGAAGAGGTCGTAATGACTCTCCAGACTTGTCACCTCCAAGGCAACATTCAGGGAAATCGGGAAAGGCGCAAAGTAAAGGTGAGTGTTGTGAAGTCATTTTTTAAGTCATTTTGATCCTGGTCCCTTTTTTTCTTTTGCATATATTAACAAGAGTAAAACAACCAGAAGACCATCCAACATCATTATTTATTAATGGAAATGTATTGGGAAAAATACCTGTTGTCTAGTTGATATCCATTATATTTGATAATGGTTAAACTGAAACATGATTTTAATTTTGCTTGAACACTCTTACTTAGTAATTGTTTTGAGGTCCTAGTTTGGATAATACGATTTTCTTTCATGATAGTCTAATATTGTATTTAAAAAATCCAATAATATCATTGTAGCAAAATGTGATAAATGATAAATCAATGTATATCCATATACTGGCCAGCCTTTTCCGTGCCTGCGTCTTTTACTGTCATCCCCTCACAATACAATGACTTCTTGCAAGTACTTTTAGTTCATGTGTTTACACTTATTATTTATTATTTTTTTGTTAGATTCATCCCCCGCCAGAAGAAAACCAAGCTCATCATTATCAACAAAAAAACCACCCCTTGCAAAGAAGGCTCAGAACAGGCATGACTCAGACTCTGACCAGTCCCCGCCACGAAAAAAGCCACTAAAGGAAGAAGGATTAGACTCCGACCAATCTCCTCCAAGGAAGCACTCAAAAACAAGACGAGGCTCCGGTTCTGACCAGTCGCCACCAAGGAGGCGGCCACACAGTGGAAAGGACTCGGATGGAGATCTGTCACCACCTCGTAGGCCTGGCCAATCAGAGGTGAGCAAATTGTGTTCAAAGAGAAGTATACAAAATCTGTTTTGCCTCAAATTGCTGTGTCTATGCAATGCCGACTTTACTGTTTTTTTTTTCAGGGTCCGAGGATGCTTTCTGGTGGGACGGCAGGTCTGATTTCTGTAGACGTTTTAAGGAAAGAGCAGGAGGAGAACCGACGCAGAGAAAGAAAAAACCAGCCACTAGAAGGTTGGACCGCTTTTCTCTTTTAAGATTATTTTCCTTCACAGTCAGAGCTCACAAATGGTCAAAAAGGTCTTGGGTCATAGTTGGGATTAATTCTGTTAAAGTTGAATGATGCATTCCTCATTCAGATGACATTTTATACCTATTTTCCTGCTATGATTAGATGAATCCCGCAATGCCCAGACGGTGTTCCGAGACAAGAGCGGTAAAAGGAGGGATTTGGATTCAGAGAGAGTAGAACAGAAGAGGAAAGCTGGAGAAAAAGCAGCCAAGGATGAGAAATACGCTCAGTGGGGGAAAGGGTAAGTCTGCATAAAATTCAATCGCATTAGAGAAGGCTACAGAGTGTGATTGACTTGAAATGTGATCTGGGCCGATGTTTCCATGATTTAAGTCAAAGTGTGTTCACAGGTTGGCCCAGGGCCAGATGCAGCAGCAGAAACTTGAGGATGCAGTGCATGAAGCCCAGAAACCACTGGCACGTCACTGCGATGACGAGGATCTTGACCGTATGTTGAGAGAGCAGGAAAGGGATGGAGATCCGATGGCTGCAATGCTCAGACGGAAAAAGGACCGCAATGCGAAGACACAAGGTTTTAAGAGTTACATATATGTACCTTGTTTCCTGCATTGACTGGTGCAAAATGGTGGTTTACCACTTGTAGTATACATGGTAAACTTTCTTATTTTTGTTTTGCAGATAAACCTCGATATAAAGGCCCACCTCCACCTCCAAACCGCTTCAATATTCTACCAGGCTATCGCTGGGATGGAGTTGACAGGTACAGTTTGTGATGCATTTGTACTGTGATGAATGTCACCATATGTCCTTCTTTTTAACTAACATAGCACATCCATAGTAGTATGTGTATAATAATTGGGGTTAACAATTTTGCCTTCTACATTGAATTTAACCTGATAAGGTGCTTTATTGAAGGTTTGCTCTGGTGCATCAAATCAAAGATGGAGTTGATGGTGTGATTGCAGAATTAACAGTGGAATTTCATTTGTGTGTGTCTCTCGCAGGTCAAATGGGTTTGAAAAGAAACGCTACATGCGGATGGCAGATAAAAAAGCCGTCCAGGATGCAGCTTATAAATGGAGCGTGGAGGACATGTAATGGCAATCGGAAACTGATGGATCAGGAGCGGAGCAAGATGGCTCGTCCTCTCTAGAATTAGTTTGATATAAAAGCTGAGACAGATTATCTAATACATGCTGTTGAAACAACTGCAAACTAGATGCAGCCACTCAACAGAGACATTTAGAGATTTTGTTAACCTTTCCGAGGCAGTTTGATACTGTACAATGGTCATCAGATTATAACAAACTGATTCAACTACAAGCATAACTGTACATAGCAGTGAAGTGACAGAGTCTTTATGGTTTTGTAATAATTGATTCAATGTGGATCCAAAAGAGATGTTTTCCACTGTTTTATTAAATAATGTTTTTGTAAAGTGTTGTTCCCTTTGTCACAAGTGTTCGCATAGAGCAATGTAACTTGGAACTTACATGAATGGAGTTGGCATTCACTCATTTTATATTATGGAGCTGTAGTTTACTGAACCAAATATAGAATAGTTTTTCAAAGTATTTACTTATTTAGTTTTTTTTATTAGAATCCTATTTAATCCATTATGTTACTTGAAGGGGTTGCAGTGATTTAAACTTGTAACTAATAACCTCAAACATGGCTGCATGTCTTGGAAGTGCTACAGTGCCAAGACCATGGTAAGGTGCATGCTGGCTCACTGGTGTGGTTGCTGGCACACCTAAAGGGAACGCACCCATCATTAATGTTATTGGTTAAAATTGTGTTTTTCTGCCATGAAATGCCACATCTGCTCTGAGAAAGGTTTGGACATGAACTTTCTGGCAAAGATTCATATCCTGGTTCCAGATTTAACAATTGGAGGTGTGATATGAGTGATTCAAAAGGTATATATAGGGCACTGAAACTGAACCATCATCTATGTTATTCCACCTTTGATCTTCCTGCTATAAATCAAAATCTCTGCTGATATCTCTTGTAGAGTCCTTAGGCTGTTAAGCTTTACAGATGCCTGTGTAAGAGGAAGTGGTTGTAACTGTACTCCACATGGTCAGATCGTTTCAAAACTTAACATGATTGATCAGAGTCCCGGCCTGAACACATTTACACACCAGTTAGGTGTCACAGTCATTGTGCCATCTACTGGTAACAGGAAGTAAGCCCTGAGTGCAATCGTCATCCGATTTACATGAAATTTTCATGGTTTGCTTGTTTGCTTTACACATGATACACGGGATCAGAATCCGGTCACGAGGTCGCGTCTATGGGTGCAACGCCCCGATCAACGCTGCTTGCAGCTTTAATACTATAAGTGTATTTCAAATAATGAACATGTGCCTATTTTGTATTAATTATTTATCATTCTGTAAAAACTTTGTAAATTGTAAGGTTTAAAATATATTTTAAAATACACAAATCAGTAAGTCTACTTGCACAGAGAAATGTGAAAAATGTGTGGCATTGAAAATTGGAGACGGCGTAACCGTATTTACTGTTACTACTAATTCTACATAGTTATCAGCCTAAATTGTAAATAACTCGAAATCTGTCTTTATTTACGTGCGATTAAAACAGGGAAAGTTATTTATAACCCCAGTCGAGTGAGTGGGAACCTTTAAAAGGCGGGGGACAAGAACTCGTTTCACGACGGAATGTTTTTGTTGGTGCACCTCAGGCTACTTCTACGTACGAATGTAGCGCAACAAGCTGCGGGAAAACTCGCGTAGCGGAGAAGGGGGAACATCACAACCTCGCCCGGAGTTAAACATGGCCGACTGGAGTCCGATAGCGAAGGCGTACGAGCCGCTGAAGGCCGGCAGCATCGACGGCACGGACTTGGAGCCGCACGACCGCGCGGTATGGCGGGCCATGGGCGCCCGCTACAAGCCCAACAAGGGCGTCGTCGGAGACCCGCTGCTCACCCTGTTCGTGTCCCGCCTGAACCCCCAGACCACGGAGGACAAACTGCACGTCGTCTTCTCCAAGTACGGAGACGTCCGGCGGCTCCGGCTGGTCCGGGACATCGTCACGGGCTTCTCCAAGGGATACGCCTTCATCGAGTACAAGGAGGAGCGGTCGGTCGTCCGCGCCCGCCGGGACGCCAACAAGCTGGTGGTGGACCAGCACGAGGTGTTCGTGGACTTCGAACAGGAGAGGGCCCTCAGAGGATGGGTCCCCCGGCGGCTCGGGGGCGGGCAGGGGGGGAAGAAGGAGTCCGGACAGCTGCGGTTCGGCGGCAGGGACAGACCCTTCCGTAAACCCATCAACCTCGCGGTCGGGCCGGCGCAGGACCGGGGAGGAGGCGCGGGCAGGGAGTGGGACAGAGCCGGGGTCAGAGACCGGGAGGACCGGGACCGGCACAGAGAGGCCGAGTGGGGCGGCAGGGGGAGGAGGGATGACCGGGACAGAGGCAGGGAGAGGGACGACCGCAGACACGGAGACCGGAGCAGGCACCGGGACAGGAGACGGAGCCCTTAGACCCGGAGGCCAGCCCCGACGACTGACCTCACGCGGTCCGAAGGACGACTGGGACAGATGTTTTTGACACACGGTACAGCTGCCTGCCTCGGATGGAGGACAGTGACTGGGCCGTGGAAAGACAAAAAGCATTTCAATTACAGATGGCATCATGATATCAGTGACTCCTGGTTGATCTTCATCAGATTACCTGTATGGTAATGATATGTCAACCTGCAGCAGCCATTCTGACTTGGTACATGCTTTTGTAGTGAAAATATATATATATTTTTTTAAATTACACTTTACAACGATAGGCCTTTTTCTTTATACAATATTGATGTCGTCCAACCAAGTGAAGCCTCACAAGCAGTGCACAATACAAGCTTTAAAAGCAGAATCTGCAACAAAAAAACCATTGTGTGATACACCTATAAAGTAGCTGTAAATAGGATTGAACCTGCTACACGTCCTCTCTCTTCATGAGCCAAGATGATTCAGTTTCTGTTTTGAAAGGCATGCGTATTGCAGACTTCTTTTGGAGCATCGTACTTGGTAAAAAGCCATTCATGAGGGTTTGTGCAACACTGGCTCAATACACGAGGGAAGAAAACCAAATAAATCCAAAATAATTTTAACCCATTGGTGTCACTTTCCTCCTTCCTTGTCCAAAAGTTACTAAGATTTTCTTCTATTGTTATTATGGGTTGCATTCTGCTCTGTGACGAAGGCCATTAAATGTCATATATACAGGTCAGCCACTAGCAAGTTTTCTGTGTAACTAATGCAAAAAAATACAGCTTCAACCAAATGTAAAAGCCACTAATTTGAATTCTAAAGGTTGCAGCATCATAAGTCACCATTCAAACGTGTTATTTTGGAGTTGGCTGGTTTTGCTTTGTTTGTGTTTACAATGACAACAGTACAAAATACATAAAATCGTGTACAGACAAGCATTGAAATTTACATAATTTGATTTAAAAGTGATCTGTGTCTGACTCGGCTCAGCTGTTTGGTGCCTGGTCCTGCCCACCGAAGCAGATCATGTTCCAGTTATGAGTCACTGGGTGGATTGTTTACTCTCAAGCTGACAGCAGTATGTCCAAAGTCATCAATATGAAACAGCAAAGGTCTGGTGTTGGCATTCGTCCATTAAGTCTTATCCACATAGTGACTCAGAGTCCACCGCACAGTCTGGTGTGTGTAACACATCATCAGTCCATTAGCTCATCGCTTTGACCTGCTGCTGGGAAATTCACTTGTTACCCGAGAACCAGCTGAACCTGAGAAAAGAGTTTGTGCTGAGAAGGACTGATTCCTTAGTACCTCTGATGTAAAACACAACAACAACTAAATGTGATTACGCTTGCATTATAATGCTATTTATAATAATAATAATAATACATGTTATTTATATAGCGCTTTTCAAGGTACTCAAAGCCCACAAAACTGGCATGTTTTTCACTGGTTTATAAGACCATGTTTATTACTGAGCACTGTATTGTATGATTATAACAAGCTAGGATTGATAGATATATGACATACATATGAAAATGAGACATTTTCTGCAGTTGGTAAACAAAATATGGACACTATTATCACAATATTTTAATTTTTTTTATAGACAAAGATGAGCTTGGTGTCACAAAAGTCACTCAGTGCACATGCAAGCTGATTACAGACTGTCACTCAGAGGTCATGTTTGGTTGTCCAGACGAGGCTGCCCTCAGCCTGCCAGCATTCCTGGGATTCATGATGGGCCAACTGGGGAAAGTCTCTCTTTGGACTGTGCTGAACTCGATCCTATGAACCAAAACACACACAGACTGATGCTCTCTACATCCAGGTATGGCAGATTGTAATGTTGACAGACTCTCTCTCACCTGAAGGCCGGGTTAATGCCGATGTTGTCCGGCTGTGGGAGGGCAGGTGTTCGCCTCCTGCGGCAGGAGGACTGAGGAGGGAAATCCTTTTGATACTGCGACTGCATCTCTGTTGCATCTTGCTCATGTTTCCCTGCTTTCCACCCCGTCTGGTCATGGTGGTCGTCTTGCTCGTCCTCCGCAGGTTCCCTGTGCCCGCTGCTGTTTCCTCTTCCTGTTTGTCTCGAGGATGTGGGATGAGAGCGGTGGGACTCCTGCTGTGTGTTCTGGGCGATGTGGCCTCCTGAAGGGCGTTCATAAGTTTGGTAAGGGTAATTAAAAAAAATTAATTAAATTAATTAAATAAATATAATATATAAATTAAATATTACATGAAACAGTCCATGTATTTGTCAATAGAGGCAGCATCTAGAAAAATATATTACAACTTTGGCAAAACACTAATTTTAACTGTTAGTGTTGAGGCATCTCAACATTTTTAGTGATGTCCCCCCTTTAAGTCTACTTTTATATTCTAAATTAAAGGTGTGTAATTAAATCTAAAGGTTTTTCCATATTAAATAGCATCTGCTGTCTTAATATGTTATTTTATGTATATTTATATTTATATTAGGACTTAAAGACAACACCTTCATTAGTTAAGCCAGTATTTTGTTGGCAGTGTTTAGTAATAATAACAATGTATTTGGGTCAGTAAATTTGATTTCCTTCTTGATATACAAATAACAACAGTTTCATGTTTAACCTTATATGGATGTTTTTATTTTAAGATTGAAGTATTAATCACTGCATCATTATGATTATTTCTGTATAATGACAACGTAGTAAAACGTTTAATTATATTGCAGTAAAGTATGACTGATTAAACCTTTGAATGAAAGAAAAGCCTCATAAATCACTTCACTAATCTCTGCCCTCACACACACACAAACTTTTTCCAAAACACGCATACATCCACTAAACACAGCACACAGCTTGGCTTGCCTGTTTCCAACACTGAAACACTCATATGCCCACACAAACACAACACATGGCTTATCTTAGAACAGATAAGATGAGTTTATTCTCTATGAGATAAGACTGCAGACCTTTTGCTCTGTCTTGTTGTGGGACGGGTCTAAAGCAGAAAGCTTCGCGTGACGTGGTTTCCATCTTAGCAGGAGTGTCCGGGTAGAGGAGAAATCCTGGGGAAGTCGAAACATTACAGAGAGGGTAAAACGGGGGCTTTAAAAGTGCTATTTGCTATTTCATCAAAGTATTGTGCATGATTAAAATAAGGCCGTTTTTAGAAGTTACATTTGGTTGTTTTCTTTTTAACAATGTCATTTGGAGGAAATCCAGTTAAGACATCACAGCCGGACTAACTTCACTTAACATTTGCTGAAATCTAATCAGGCCCTTTTATTTTCGTGTTTGAGCTGGAAACCTCCCAAGCCAATAGGCTATCCTTGTTTAAATCATAAGAATTTGTATTGCGAGTCATGGCCCATTTACTTTGAACGCAGTAAAAATAACTGTAATGACAATGATGCTCACTTATTCACATCGAACTGGCCTCTGTGATTAGAGTATGATGTTCTATTTTTATCTGTGCATTCATAAAATGGAAGCAACGCTGCAGAAATAGTGATCATTTTTGTTGTTTTAGTTATTCTTATAGACTGAACCTAGATATTCTATCTGCTTAATGTTATTTACAAACTTTTTATTGTTCCAGTTGTTTTTTTCTTATCACTGAGGCCGTCAGTCTTCAAATCCATTCAGTAAACCACATTTATTTGCAAAATACTATGAAGAGCACCTTTCCTACATGAACCACAATATGTCTCATGAGAACAGAATAATTTAGGCCATTAAAGCTGAGAATAAGTCATCACTAACTCTGTCTGATGCTGGGACAGACAAGCAGCAAACCTTTACCTGCCACTGTCGGTGGTTCCCCCCTGTAGGGTCGACTAGGCAGAAATAATTCAGGGTGACGACTGGTGTGTCGTAGGTTGTCATTTTTGATGAACATTTTGTCCGTTGGCTCCCTGGCGTCACCAGCAGCTCTGACTCTTTGGTGTCTGGTACAACAAATACTGTCAAAACGACCACAGCTTTAGTGTATTCAGTAGTAGTAGAAAGTAGAAACAGTTGCTGCAAGCCTTAAAATATCACAGTTTGTATGCTTATTTAAATAACCAGTATAAAGCCTTAAAACAGCCCCAAGGAGAGTCATTTACTGTAATGCTTACCTTACATGTAGATGTGGTACAGTTCTGCAGTGTGTCTCTATACTGTCTACATTTCTCTGTACTGTGTGTAAGGCTATACGCAGAGCTACTTAAAGCTTGTTTATTGCAGTAGTCATGGCGTTGAATTCTTCTCCAGTGAGTGACAGATACAGTAGTTACCAACTGAAACAATAAGTAGCTGGACCACCAACAGAGAGCTGAAACTTTGCAGTGGCTGCTCGGTTTTAAAGGGGAACATTGTCAAGTATGAAAGGTTTTGAAGTAGAGCTGAAAGCAAAAAAAAAAAAAAAAAAAAAAAACACAAGAGTGACACTTCTCAGTAAGCTGGAAGTACTGAGCTGAGGTCTAAAATGTTGTGACTCGCATCTGTGATAAGATGTACAGTAGCAAGTACAATGGTGATAAAATACATTTGAGTCACACACACCACGCTGAAGTAAAGAGAACATGTTGTCTATTCAGTGGTTGCCCTGGAGCCTTTGGCCAGCACTCAGCAATGCACTGTGCCTCCCAGTGTTGAGCTGGCATGCGTCCCAACTATATTTCTTTCCCATTAGAAGGCCTGTTTTGGCTTGTAACATTGCAGTTGGGAACCTTATACTAGCCTTTCCTTTACCAAATCAGCTTACCTTGTGCATTTTAAGGTATTCTTTTGTGGGAATGTAATCTTGCAAATCTTTCATAAAATAAACCGCTGTAATTTATGTGTATTGTGGGCTGAAAGAGGTAAGACATCATTTTGTATGTGAGATTTTTATCCTACTGTGTGCAGCAACAGCTCATAATAACATAAAATATAAGATTCATATCTTTTTAAAAAACTAATCTCATTCAGGATTTACATATCCACTTAAATCCTATACAAAAGATCCCTGCACAAGACAGAATAAACGATAGATACCAATTTTACAAACAATTAAAAACAATCTACACTTGTGTTAGATAGTAAGATGTTTACAGTTATTTATGTGAAATTGCATATTATTATCACTTCACAGAAACACACAATTGAGCTCCTATTTATATCACTCACTTATATCACTCTTCCCCTGGACATTTTTTTGACACAGTCCTGTTTATACTTTCAAATACAAACTTCATTCATCTTCAGGTGATGTGTGCATCTATTCAAAATATTTTATACTTTTTAAGATATTCAGTCTTTTGCTCATAGAAGAGAATTGGTGGAGTGGTCAATAACACTTTAAGAGATTTATCAATATTCAATATTGTACTTTTTACTTCATTACATTTATCTGACAGCTTAAGTTACTAGTTACTTAACAAATTAAGATTTATGCACATAAAACATATGATGGGCTTATCAAATGTAATGTTTTGTAGTCGATAAATTAATTACTTGAACAACAGAAAATTAATATGCAACTATTTTGTTTAAGTAAAATTAGTAAAAATTTCATGGTTCCAGCTTCTGAAAAGTGAACATCATCTGCTTTTCCTTTTAATAATTTTTATAATTTGAGGCTTGGACTTTTGGTTGGACAAAACAATCATTGTGAAGGTGTCACTCTGGATAATTGTAATGGAATTTCTCAGTATTTTCAAAGAATTTGCAAAGCAAACAATCAATCGCATTGATATAGAAAATAACCAGCAGGACTAATCCTTAATAAAAACAATCATTAGTTATATTCCAATACAAAATAGTTACAATTAGCTCCACCTCAACCAACAGTACTTTTACATTAATGCATGAGTAATATTAATCTAATAATAAAGTATATAATAGTATGACAGTTACAGGGGCCATTTCTGTATTGAGTACTTTTACTTAATAATTAATAAGTAGCCTACAATTTATTTTTTGTACAAGAGTATTTTTACAGTGTGGTATTAGTACTTTTACTTAAGTAAGAGTATCATTGTTATTGGTATTTTATGCAGATTTAGTCACGATTATTTGTTTGTTACTATTAGTAGTAGTAGTAGTAGTAGTAGTAGTAGTAGTAGTAGTATACAGATCATTTTGTTATTATTAGTTTTAGTAGTAGTAGTAGTAGTATTAGTAGTATACAGATCATTTTGTTATTATTATTTTTAGTAGTAGTAGTAGTAGTAGTAGTATACAGATTCAGTCCAGAGTATTTTGTTACTATTATTATTAGTAGTAGTAGTATACAGATATGTTTTGTTATTATTATTGTTATTATTACTGTTAGTAGTAGTAGTAGTATACAGATCATTTTATTATTATTTTTAGTAGAAGTAGTAGTAGTAGTATACAGATTCAGTCCAGATCATTTTGTTATTATTATTTTTAGTAGTAGTAGTAGTAGTAGTAGTATACAGATTCAGTCCAGAGTATTTTGTTACTATTATTATTAGTAGTAGTAGTATACAGATATGTTTTGTTATTATTATTGTTATTATTACTGTTAGTAGTAGTAGTAGTATACAGATCATTTTATTATTATTTTTAGTAGTAGTAGTAGTAGTAGTATACAGATTCAGTCCAGAGAATTTTGTTATTATTACTGTTAGTAGTAGTAGCATTATTATACAGATTCAGTCCAGATTTCTTTGTTATCATTATTATGAAAAATGTGGCAAACTTTGTACTGATTTCCGCACGCGCCAGCAGGAGTCTCCCGTTCCCATAGTAACAAGCCCTCATTCAGAGCCGTATGTGGAGGGAGTAGGCAGCACAGTCTTCGCCGACAGCTTTCTTACACCTCAAATGAACCTCTGCCGCTCTCCTTCCCGCGACCAACGGTGTTTTCTGCATCAACTAAAAAGCCAAACAGAAGTCAAAGCGACGCCGCGTGTGAACGTGTCGTTCTTTAAAAGGTGAGAGTAGCGGTGGCGTAGCCCGTCGCATGGCCTAGCCCAACTCCCTCTGCCCATGGCTCTGCCGTGTTAAAGTGTCCGGAAGTTCTGAGGGAAAAAAGTGAGAAAGGCATGAAAAGAGGGAGCAGGAGGAGACTTCCGACCAGCGCTCTCCGAGCCCACCGAAACACCGTTTCCTCCCGCGAAGGGGACAGACGACGCGTCGTGCTCCAGCCGCCTGATAGTTAGCTGTGTGCGTTCATTTATCGATGGGTCTGCCGACGCTGGAGTTCAGTGATTCTTTCCTGGACAGTCCGGAGTTCAGAGAGCGGCTGCAGTGCCATGAGATCGAGCTGGAGCGCACCAACAGGTTTATAAAAGACCTCATCAAAGATGGAAACATGCTCGTATCTGCCCTCAGAAGTGAGTACGCCCGGATTAATTACTCGTTTTTCGGGGTAAAGCTGTGCGTTGCAGTACGTTACACAGCCAGCCGCACGGTTTATTACCCTGAATTGTGTTTGGGTGGAAAGATCAGCACAGTGACTGTTATGTATATAGGCCATTTTTATTTAGACTTCACATGTCTTTGTCTGGTTTTATATGCTGTTTTGCAATTAAGGGCTACAGTTTTTTTTTTTTTTTTTTTTTGCATAGAGAGTTTTGAATGAATGTTTTCATTTGCTTGGCCATCATTAGCTTTTAATAATTGTATTACCCATGTCCCCTGCCACTTGATTAGGTGTAACTTAAAGAGGACAAAAGATCATGTGTAGACTGTTTCCTTTTTTATCAGTACTGAGATAGTTTTTCTCAAAACCTTTGTTATTGTATTGCTGTAAGTCAGCTTCACGGGGAGGTATGTGTGCAGTCACATAATGGCTCTAGGATTACCAACATGGCAAAGCAGACAACTGCCCCAGGCCCCCCAAACTCCAGGGGCCCCGAAAGCTGCAGGCTTACTGTGTGTGTCAACTGGTTTGTGCTAGTTTACTGAAAATGTACTAAAGCACTGTATCCACCCGGGCTGCAACTACCATTTATTTTCATTATCAATTAATATGTGAGTTTTGTGAGTAACCATGAGTAATAATCGAGAATAATCATTGATTCTAAAAACACGTCTCCAGATTACTTGTTTTGTCTGACTAATCGTACAGAACCCAAAGATATTCAATTTAAAGTATGTAAAACAGACAGAAGTGGCAGATCCCCTCACTTTTGAGAGGCATGATGCAGTGAATGTTTAGCATTATTCCTTTATAAAGGACTCAAACAATCTTAATAATCTTAATTTTCTGTAAATCAACTAATCCATTAATTGACTATTCCTTTGTGCCCTAGTGTCAACTGCCATTAAAAAGGTCCTTGCTGCTTTATTACCTGATCTTGAGTCCCTGTCTTAGGAGGATTCCCATCTCAAAATGTAGTTTCAAAACTGTTAATATTTCAGTTTGGTGCTTTTACTGCATGTTGCATATTCCTGAATTAATGTGCTTAATTAAATGATCGCACAGAAAATCTGGGACCTGGTTGTATTCTAGCCAAGAAAAATGTTCCACACTGCATGGAAAGAGTGGGGAACCTTAAGGGCTCGTTATTTAAACAACCATGACTCAGAGTGACAAAGAGTTATCTAATACCACTGGGCTCATTGACATGTAATAAGGTGCGCAGCGTTAATCAATAATTAGTTAATTAGTAATTACCATATGTCAAAATGGGGACAGTTCTGATGTACATTTGTTCTGCAATCTGAAATGTCTCATTCTGTTAGAATGACAACATAATAAGACATTTAATAACTGATCATGGAGGGGGAGTTTGTTGGTCCCTTTGCTAAAATAGGCACCCAACAAACAAACATTTAGTTGACAGATAATCTGTCATGACATGAGGATGCATGAGTTTTATGTTTACCTGCTGCACAGATTGATGGTGGCTGACATATTCATATACTATCAGCAGCTGAAGACTTTCAAAGAGACACACCTACGCTTTGAGGCTGCCTGCGGTTTCTTTGCCTCATGTGCCGGTTGAGGTCATTGGTGTATATGACTGCTGCTGTCCACACAGATGTTGCCAAGTGTGTTCTGACTCACCAGAGCCGCCACAATATGATATAACCACAATGCAATGGTGTTGCTATTTGTGATGTGCTAACATTTATTCTTCCTGACTGACTGGAAAGTCTCTTCCCAGTGTAGAGCCTTTTCAAAATCTGGTTGCGTTTTCAGTTTGTTCACCTGACATCAGTGTCATTAAAACAAGTGAAACACATTTAAGTTTTCTAGACATCTGACCAGAAACTGTTTGCATTAACATCACTAAACGGAAACAGGCGGAGTACAGTATGTACACTGCTGTATGTAAGATATTTGAACACAATTCACTGCACATTTTAAATATTGAACATTAAGGCCCCACCTATTTTTTGACCCTATAAATGACAGGTGTATTGACATTAAGAAGTGTTTGACTTACTGATGGCAGATAAAGGTTTATGTCTTCCAGCTGATAATAATGAAAATTACAGTCCTGCTTTTCCCGTGTCTACAAACATCAGTGGTGTAAACAGACTGTTTACAGCATCAGAAAACATTAGTGATGCTGATTTAATTGTTCTCCAGGGTTAAAGTCCCGTCAATCAAACCTTTTTTGCTGACCTCGAGCCAGTAATCTGATACAAACTCCTACTAAAGGACATTTTAATGGTTTAACTGCCAGTGTATAATGCAGTGGTGTGATTGAAGTAATGCCTTGCTGTGTTATGGGTGTGTGAATGAGAGAATGTAGTCTTGTGGTGCCAAGTGTTCATGCACCTTAGAGAATAAACGGTGGTATTAAACTGTATTATTGGAGCGTTGTTTGGACACGTAAACAGAGTTTTCCGAGACTGAGGCTGTCAAGTGGAGTTTGTTGCAGGGTGTGGCAGTTTGTTTACATCAGACTTTGACACCTCATGTCTTGGCAGTGGATGATTTGCAGGAGGCACGAGGAAAATGCTTTATTGGTTTATTATAGGAGGTCATAAGTGATAATGCTTGTAGCCTGTAAGGGGAAAAGAGCATTACATTGTGTTGGACAGTAGGCAAACTCATGCCAAGAGCATTCTTGTGCATAATGTGTAAATTAGATTTATAACTATATTTATATTGTATATATATAGTTATAAATAAGTGGTGGCAATAATGAAATTGTTGTATCTGCTTTAATTGACTGAATTAACTTGTCTCTGTTTTTCTCAGGTCTTTCTCTTGCAGTTCAGCGGTTTTCTCAGTCTCTACAGGAGTTCCAGTTCGAGTGTATTGGAGACGCTGAGACTGATGATGAGGTCAATATAGGTGAGAGGAAAATGTCTTCAATGATCTAGGAAACTAGGGGTTGCAAAATATGTAAACTATGATCAGTCTTTTCACATTTGAGGTGCATCATTTCTTTTGCAGCTCAGTCCTTGAAGGAGTTCTCTCAGCTGTTGAGCACCATGGAAGAGGAGAGGAAACGACTGGTAAGAAAATGTGTGTGTATGTGAGAAAGAGATAATAAAAAGAAAAAAACAAAATGCAAGCTTTTATGTTGTACATTTAAAAAAATAAAAACAACAAATGTTTCAGAACTGAGGACATTTTGTTGATTGTGACCTCGACGAGGCCTTTTTAAGTGAAATTATTGCATAATTGATAAATAAAATGTATGTGATTCGTATATATTTATTCTATCAAGAATACAAACCACAGACTTCCTTCAGTGCATGTTGCTCTGAATGACGATGCTGATCTGAATACACCATTAGACCAAAAGCTCCTTCTAAAACAAATTATCACCAAAGTCTGAACCAGTAGTTTCCGTTATCCTTAAAAAAAGACTGTTGTCCATCAGTTGTGTTGCACTTTGTTAACAGTTTTCAGTTTCAGTTTGAAAGCTACGTTTCCTAATTTGGTTTTCCCACAAGTCTGATTCTGAGTCAGTGAGTGCTCCATGGTTGGTTTCGGAAAAAACTTCTTTGACTTACAGACCCTCCATCAACCGGAGGGCTTTGTGCTTTGTGTGGGAGTGACTGGAGTCTGGCACAGTCTGCGTGCAGGCAAACCTCTGCACATGTGCAATGTATGTGTATAGTGTGCTACCTTATGCATAGCCCTGTGTGTGTGTGTGTGTGTGTGTGTGTGTGTGTGTGTGTGTGTGTGTGAGAGTGTGTGTGCCTTTGTGGCTGTGTGCATGGTCTGGTTACAGAGGAACCATGTGGAACCTATTCTGCCAATTCCCTCGTGAGACTGTGAGCAGAGCTCGGACTGCCTGGGAAAGTCCATAAAAGGGTCCTGTGTGTGTGTGTGTGTGTGTGTGTGTGTGTGTGTGTGTGTCTGTGTGTGTTTTACTTGTATTCTTTTCCACTGCACAACTGCAATGCTGCTGATAGCTCTGAACCTCTAATAATACCATCATGATTGAGTTAAAGGGCAATTCCAGCAACTGGGAAATACCTACCTGTTCAACCTGAAAGGACTATTGTTACAATTTGAGAATGCCCTTCAGTCTCCTAGTGTTCAGTTTCAAAAGAACGTACAAAGAAAGCAGTCCTTTCTTTGGGTACTGGCATGGCACTAAACTGAAGTGAAGTGAAAGTAAAGTCATGATGCAGGGCTGGAAAGTTTTTCTAAAGCTTGAGTCAACTAGACAGAACAAAGGAAGACATGACCGAGACTCGCAATATTTAGACTCGTGACTAAAGAGCATCGAGACCTAATATAAACACCAGAGCTCCGATAACAGCTCTGTAGCTTTCCTTACTGCTTGACTCAAGTCTCAACATCAACAAGCTACTCATACAAACCGTACAGCCAGCTGCGAAAATATATAATCATTTTCGGTTTGGATATTTTCTGGTGAAATATGTCTGCTCAGATGTCAGCTACTGATGCTGCAGCCCAACTTCACCAAGAGCACATTTTAGACTCGGCTCATGCCCCAATTTTCTTGAGATGTTTTAGCAGTGTTGCTACTAATACTTGCACAAAAGCTGCTGTTTTCCCCATGCTCTGCTTTCATTTGAGTCATTTCATCTAGATTTTCAGCAGCATGGCTCTAGGGATGGAAATGTCGGTCTGCATCGGCATGTTAGCAGTATAGAGTTTAATGTAAAAATCTACTTTTAAATGAAACATAAATGTCAAGAAATGTGTTTCTTTAAGACGAGCATCGGTTGAGCGGTTAGATTTGTAAAATCTAACACTAAGGTCATCACGGCAGCCCTCACGGAACAGCTGCTGTCTTTTTGTTGCTGGTCTTGATATTAACTGTTACGACACTCCGTGCTGACTGTTATTTTTCCTCCCTCAGATCCAGAACGCTGATGACATGTTGATTTCACCGCTCGAGAGGTTTCGTAAGGAGCAGATCGGAGCTGTTAAGGTATATCTGCAGCTGAGTAGATTACGAACACAACGCAACTGATCCAGTAAACTTTTGCTTTGATGTTGTTACATAAAAGACAAAGGTGATATTCAAAAACTTCACCCAGTCTCTACCCAGGTGAAGTTCTGTTCTTTAAGCATGTTGCGTTCATTAGTTGTCTGACACTGTGGGTGGTGATCAGACAGATCATCCTGCTAGGGTCTGGTCCCAGTCGGTCTCTTGGTCAGTGGTCAGAGAATCCAATTTGTTCAGATAAGCGATGGATCACAGTCCAGTGTCAGTAACAAGGTCATGGGAACGGACGCTGGGAGGGAAGACAGGGAGGGCGTCACAGAAGGAGAGATAGTTGAACTCAGTGAGGCAATATAAACACAAAGTGAGTCTGGTGTCTGGTTACAGCAGCTGTCTCAAGTCCTATAATTCAGTATATTTTTTTTTGTTTTTTTTCTCTTCACTCTCAGACCGAAATAACAGCAGAGACGGCAGGGTTAAAAAAAATAGAACTGGGCACCAAAGCCATGACTAACCCTGAAAGTGAAATCACAGCTCATTTCTCGGTGTTGATCGAAGCGACTCCTGAAACCTGTAGAATGTAGCAGGAGTGTGTGAGCAGCACATCCTCACACTGATGCTGTTGAGCAAGAGAGAGTGGTGGGACATGTGCTGTTTGGAATTGCAGCTGCTTGGGGAAATAGCTGTTGTCCTAAATATTTTGGCAGTCTCTCTTCATTTAGATTATAAATGGTCCCACTACACTTAGCTTTCTGGTTAGCTCATCCCAAAAACCATCTGAGGTTCACGTGTCTCTTGAATGGTCAGATATGGAGACATTGTGCAGGTATTTGCAAGGCTGCAGCAACATCACTGCAGATTTGTGGCATTTTGCAGCAACAGGGTTCAAGTCTGACGTTCTGACTGTTGGACTGAAATATCTTGACAGCTATTGGATGGATTGCCATACATTTTGGAACAGACATTCATGGTCCCCACAGCATAAATCTTTTTGACTTTGGTGACCCCTTAACGTTTCATCATGAGTTTGACACTTGTGATTCAGAATGAAATATCTTGACAATTATTGGAAGGATTCCATGAAATTTGCTACAAATATTCATGGTCCCAATCCTCTGGTTTATGATCAAATACCTGCAAGACACTCCCAGTCAAATTCTTATTTACCTTTTTTTTGATCAGATATTTATTGATTTAAATAATGACTTTTTCTACACCAATTTATTTAATTGAATTATTAAGTTTTTGTATGGCTGCTTATGTTACAATAACAATAAATAATTTACCCAAAGTGTGACATTCTCTCTGTGTTATGTAAAAAAGTGAATATAAAGACCTTCATTAGCAGATGTAGGAATTCATAAGTTTGCTTTTATTTATTGCTAATGTCCTCTCCACATCCCTGTCTTCCTCAGGAGGGAAAGAAGCAGTTTGACAAGGAGACAGAAAGGTACTACTCTGTTCTGGAGAAACACCTCAGCCTGTCCTCCAAAAAGAAGGAATCACAGCTACACGAGGTAAACTGTCTGATTACTTAAAACGCACACTGAGTTCCTCCCACGTGTGTTAGATAACATGAAGTACTGTTTGAGTGTTGTTGCTGTTTTGTTGTAGGCTGATTCACAGATGAGTAAGGACCGGCAGGTTTTTTATGATGCATCGCTGCAGTATGTCTTCAAGATCCAAGAAGTGCAGGAGAGAAAGAAGTTTGAATTTGTGGAGCCGGTGAGTTCACACACTTACGTTATGATCGTGTTTATATCCACCTTAAGCACCATTCAGCTGTGTGTTTTAAGGCTGAACTACACATTTGATTCGTAATAAAGTAGGTTTTTTCAGTATCATCCTTCACAGCCCTGACCAGTAGAAGGAAAACACAATCACCAATACACAATGTTTCATCACAGGAAAATATGACGTCCAAGTCTGTTTTGTAAACAATGACTTAAACATCAAGTCATATTTGCAGCCAAGCCTGTAATGACCATGTGTGTGTATACAGATGGAATCATCAAAAGTCAGCTAAGCCAGGTTCCGAAAAACATGCATTACACACACTGTTAGGGCCTGTGATAAAAATGTTTTAATGATAGATATCAGTAAAGCCCACTTCCTGTTGCTGTAGCACCACTTCCTGCATGGAGATCTCTTCCGCCTGACAGAGAGGAAAAATCTTTGTTGCAAAGTAAACAAGGGCTGTAAACCAAACAACAGGCGGAGTTCTGGGGTTTTTTCTCCGACAGAAGATATTTTGATTTATTGAGCAGATGACTGACAATCATCGTTTTGTAACCTGCTCATTATTGTCTACACTCCCAAGCCCCCAGCTAACCATTTTCCTGCGGATTTTCCCCTCTGCTCCTCAGTTATTAGCCTTCCTGCAGGGGTTGTTTACATTCTACCATGAGGGCTACGAGCTGGCCAGTGAGTTTGAACCCTATAAGCAGCAGCTTCAGTTCAACCTGCAGAATGTAAGTTTGTATATTATTACAGCAAACCTTTGGCCCCAGTCTGGACCTGATGGCACTTGTAAATAGTATGTGTACATAGTTTGTTCTGTCTGGTCTACCTGCCTTATGAGCCATTAAGAGAAAGTACCTGAAAGTCAGTTTCAGCATCTGACATTCTTTTTTTAATCTAAGCAGGTACTTTTTAAGTACAAATGAGAAATCATTCTACTGCTTGGATTAAGTAACCATTCCCTGGCTAATCTTTTTTTTTAATGCAATATGTTTCATATTAATATGTATGCAAACCTCCTTTCCTCCTTGATAAGGCTCGCAATAACTTTGAAAGTACACGCGCTGAGGTTGAGAGGCTGATGAAGAGGATCCGGTCTGCGGAGGAAGACTTCAAAGCCCCCAGTTGCTTTACCATGGAGGGATATCTGTACATACAGGAGAAACGTGAGATATACAGATATCATATTTTCTCATCTCTCTCACTTATGTTGTGAAGAAAATCAAATGGCAGAATTACACAATAATGTGTTTTATTGTTAAAGTACTTACACTCATGCACAAGCGAACCTGCATTGAAATATGTGTCATGTATTTTAGGTCCATTGGGCAGTGTGTGGACCAGATACTACTGTACTTATGAAAAAAGCTCCAAGATGTTCACCATGAGCAACACAGAGGCCAGACCAGCCAGCAGACAGGTGAACTCTCTCACACAAATGTTGTTAAATGGTTTGGCCCATTTATTTAAAATCACAATGTGCTTCATCACTCCTGACCATTTTCCAAACCATGCCTTAGTTTCTCTGTTTCCTACCTAAACATAGCCATTGGTTTCTGTCATAGCATTAAAATCAACCATGAAAATCTAATACAGACCTGAGTTACATTATTGTCATACGTTAAAGTAGTTTTAAGCAGGGTCTTTGTTTTGAAATTGAGTTTTACACAAATTGAGAAGTATGAAGAATCTAATTGAGGGGCTAAAACATGCAATATGGTCCTAAAGGTATTGAGCAACACTGTTTTTGCAATAATATCAAAAGCTCAGAGTTTGTCTTTACAAGACCCTTATACCATATGTTGAGTGCATATTGCAAACACGTCTCTCTGTTAACAGAACGGCGTGGTGAATGGCACGCCTGAGATGTTCAGGCTGCGCTCGTGTGTCAGAAGAAAGACAGATTCAATCGACAAACGCTTCTGCTTCGACATTGAGGTGGTTGAGAGGTGAGAGGGAATGATGACTGAGAAGCTGTCAGTTAATGAATTGAGATATGGCTACTGTTGCATTGTGCTCGGGTAAAGTGATCTCTCTTTCTCTGCAGACATGGCGTCATCACCCTGCAAGCGCTCTCTGAGGCCAACAGGCGGCTGTGGATGGAGGCAATGGATGGAAAAGAACCTGTATGAATATTTCCCCTGTTAAATATAAAATTACCATAGAGTAACTATAAAGCAAGGGTAGCCAACCTGTACATGTTATTATATTATATTAAACATTATTATAGGTATTATACTTTGCATTAAAAAGTATTGTTTGATTTGTCATACTTGTCATACTAAAATATACTTCAATATTTTTATTTCTTTCAGATTTACACCCTGCCTTCTTTGCTCAGTAAAAAGGAGGAGAGTAAGTATCCTAATTTATGCTGTTCTTGATTTCCATTCTTTGACATCTATTAATATGTCTTGCAATGTGTCAGAAATGTAGGTAGAAATGTGTTTGTTTTACAGCATTTCTCAACGAGGCGGGCCTCAACTTTGTTAAAAAGTGTATTGAGCTGGTTGAAACAAGAGGTATTTTTTGTCTTTAAAATGTTCATATGAGAAAAATATTGCATATTGATTAAATACATTGTTGATTTATCAATGTTAAAATATGTCTGTATGTGTGTGTAGGCATTACCACCCTGGGCCTGTACAGGACTGGAGGAGTCAACTCCAAAGTGCAGCGGTTGATGACGAGTGTGTTTGGTAAAAAAAAAACTGCCCTGCTTTTTGATGTTATTTTTAGGCATGGGGAAGATTAATTCCAGCACAATGAATAGTGGGTGTATTTAAAAATCACTGCAGTTGAATCATTTATTATATACTTTCCAATAGCATCCACAGCTCCCTCTGACATGCAGCTGGACGCCGACGCCTGGGACAACAAGACCATCACCAGCGGCCTAAAGAATTATTTCAGGTAACCTACAGTACAGAGCAGTCTTTTTGAATGACACCTCTCATGAATTATACATTCATGGTTTCTAATGTGCATGCAGGTGTCTGGCAGAACCACTACTCACCTACAGACTGCATAAGGAGTTCATCAAAGCTGCAAGTAAGATTCCTTACTGCCTCTTTCAAAACACAGAGAACAAGATGTCAGCCTCTCACCACTGAATGCCGTACTCTGTACTCTTTCCTTGTTCCACCAGAGTATGATGACCAGAAGTACAGAGTGAGAGCGATTCATGCTCTTGTACACAAACTACCAGAAAAAAACAGAGCAATGTTGGACCTTTTAACCAACCATCTCCACAAGTATGTACATATTAACACACACTGTGCTTTTGTGTTCAGTGCCTTGAGAATGTCTGTTTGGCTAAGTATCTAATTTCCTAAACCGTATTTGAAAAGACTTAAACTAGTGATAAAGCATTTTTTAAAGCAGGTTTTCTGGATTTATGCAGATACTCTTTTAGCCGGAGGGCATTCGCAGTGTGATCTTCCTGTTTACAATTTTCTCTCAGACAATTAGACAAGAACCTCAGCTTCACACCATAAAACCCATTTTGGCTTCATTACAGACGTCAGTGAGTTGATTTGTCTGCAAGGAAAGGCAAAGATTAAAACACTGCCGATGACTGAGGATTGCTAGCAAGATGATTTATTCCAAACTGTAAAGCTGTGAATACTTTTACAGATTACAGTTTCTTTTATCTTTTAAGAAATGTTTAGCTGTTTCTCAGCTGCTGGAAAAGAGACCTCACACAAAAATATAATGAATAACTATGATTGAAACAATATGACAATATATAACAATATATAACATTGACGTATGCTGATAGTTAAAGTAGCAGGAGTACCTATACTGGGGCTTGTCCATTCATATTTCTGTTGTATTAGGAGTTTATTTAAACAGTTTTTCTCTTATGTCTTTGTTATATGATATTTATATGTATTGTGTGTGTGTGTGTGTGCGTGTGTGCGTGTGCAGGGTGTCCTCTCACAGTGACCAAAACCTGATGACTGTGTCCAACCTGGGAATGATCTTTGGCCCCACGTTGATGAGGTCACAGGAAGAGACGGTGGCGGCCATGATGAACATCAAGTTTCAGAACATTGTGGTGGAGATTATCATTGAAAACCACCACAAGGTACGCTGACAAATACACACACATCCACGCACACACACACACACATAAATACACACACACCGAACAGACGTGTACACTGTGTGTTCCTGTCAGATTTTTGGTGAAGCTCCAGACCTGTCGGTGCCGTTACCTCCAGCTCCGTCCTCTCGGTCAACTCCTCGGAGGAACAAGGCCATCTGTCTGTCATCTGGAAAGAGGAAGGCCCGCCTCTACCCTCCTGCTCTCTGCCTGGCAGATAACGACAGTGAGTCTTTCTGCAGCTTACAGCTCCTTTATCTCATCACACATGCATACCATATCTTATCACCAGTGGGGGGCAGTAACTAAGTACATTTACTCAAATACTGTGCTTAAATACAGTTTTATGGTACTCAAGTATTTCCATTGTATGCTGCTTTATACTTTTTAAAAATATTTTGTACTCCATATGTATTTGATAGCTACAAGTTACTTTTTAGATTTGATTTGACATTAAAATAATGTATGATAAGTTGATGAAATACAACCAATTATTAAGGATTAAACCAGCGGTTCCTAAGCTTTTTGGCTTTTGACCCTTTACAGAAAAGGTATCTATAAAAAAGATTACATAACCAAAAAAATGTACTCTAAAATAATCCTATATTTCATATAAAAAAAAGGTTAGACAATTGTCAAACTAATCAATACAATTTTGTGTAGAATAATTCATTTGATGATCTCATGCCCCTTCAGAATTATCTTGTGATCCTTTGGAGGGGCCGCCCCCAAGGTTGGGAACTGTTAGATTAAACTAACTGTAAATAAAGTTCACCTCAGTGAACTACAACAAAAATGCTACCTACACATTGATGCATTAGTGTTAGAAAAAGCACTTTCACTTTTGATAGCTGAAGGACATTTTGTTGATAATACTTCTGTACTTTTACTTAAGTAGGGTTGGAATTCAGGACTTATTACTTATAATGTATTCTATTATAATGTATGAGTATTTTTACATTGTGATATTGGTACTGAAGTAAAGGATCTGAGTACATCTTTCACCACTGCTTATTAGTGAATAAACTTCCGCCTATTGATCTATTTTTTAAGACAGGAAGTGTAACCACAGAACAACAACCTTTAATGCAAATTACTCGAGACATAGTAGTAACTCTTAAAAGTTAAAAGAAAAGAAAGAAAGGAAAGTGCTTTATAAATAAAATTATTATTGTTATTAACTCTCAAAAGAACACAAAATAATAATAATAATAATACCGGTATACACACAAATGAGCTAATGGAACATTTCTCAAACCATTCAGCAATCCCTGGACACTAACTTTGATGCTGCCATTGTCATTCAGTCTCTTCATTATGTTTCCATTTCTCCCTTCAGGCGACACATTCAGTAGCAGCCCCGGCACGACTCCGATGGGCAGCCAGGAGTCTCTGTCCTCACACTCCTCTGAAAAAAACGGATTGTCTCAGACCTCTCCCCCGTCCTCTCCTCCTGCTGCCAAGCCCGACTCGTCCTCCCCACCACAGTTGTCTCCTCCTGCAGCTTCCCCCTGCTCCCCGTCCCACACGTCCTCAAATGGGAAGGGTCAGAATCAACCGAAAGACAGCGTCGCCCCTCCTCGCCTCACGCCTTCCTCTTCCTGGACTTCCTCCCAGCTCGCTCCGGCCCAGCAGACTTCCTCTCTGTCCTCCTCCACGTCCTCTTTACTCTCTGCAGAGAGGACTCTCTCTATCAAAGGAAACTCAACTGCCTCCTTGTCATCTGTAAAAGAGTCGAGATGTCCCTCCATCGCCTCCTCGTCCACCGCCTCCATCCAGCACTCTTCAGTGGAGCACGCCTCCTCTCTCAGGGAGGGCCGACCTGTTCAGAGAGTGTCGTCTGTCTCCTCCCTGAAGAGCACTCATTCAGTGGATCAAAAAAATGCCTCCAGTGCTTCCTCCACTGTCACAGAACCCAAAGTGACGGACTCTACCTCTCCCTCTCAGCAGCACAGAAAAAATTACAGGACTGCCTCCTCCTCCTCTTCCTCCTCCTCTTCATTATTTCCCTACCAGCTTTCCACGTCTTCCTCTCTCACCTCCCTACACATCTCTGAGGGTGCGTACATCCCTGTAGGACAAAGTGTGATGACAGTGGGAAATGCTTTATTATCCGTTCGGTTCTGATTTCTTGTGTTCTATCGCAGATTACAAAAGCTGTCATGGATCGGTACGGAGTCTCATGTCGCTGGACCCGCAAGAGGCAACACACACACGTAAAGCTTCACACATCCGCCATGGCTCCGATCTCACTGCGAAACACTTTGCAGCCGCTACATCCAGCAACGGTTACCAGAAGCCTGGTTCAGTGTGAGTGTCTGTAGAATTGAATTTATGTCCAGATGTAATATAATATATGTACTGACATGTAATGTGAAATTTATTCAAAGCCAATTTTGTGTTTGTGTTACAGATTATCAGTCAGACTACAGCAACGTGAGAGCTCAGTATTCTCCTCAGCATTAGACATATCTTCAGGAAAGTATGTTGATTTTGAGCTTGTTTGTGGCACAGTCATCCTCAATTCACATCCTTACACCTATCACCTATTTCACTGCTAAAACGTCTTTTCTTTTCTCTTAGGGAAGCAAAAGCTCTATACTCCTGTGAGGCAGAGCACAGCCATGAGCTCAGTTTTCCACAGGGGGCGCTTTTCTCAAATGGTAAGAAAACCATTTGTACAACCATTTGTAAAAAGTCTTTTCATCTTTATTCTTAAATGTAATCTTAAAACCACTCTCCATGTAATGCATATGTTGTGCAACTAATCAACAAGTTTAGCATTAAACCTCTTACAATCTTTATTACTTTATTAAACCTCTTGTAATCTCTTGTATTTCTTAACTTTCAGTGTTCATTTAGGGGGTGTACAGTTCACTGTAAATCTGAATTATGGGTGTCTGTGTAAGTCATCATATGAGATGAAAATTGATTGTTTCATACATGGAGGTCCTTGTCTTGCTGAGTTGAGTTGTTTGTGTCTGCAGTGTACCCGTCTGTGGAACCTGGTTGGCTTCAAGCGACGTACAACGGCAAAACAGGCCTCATACCTGAAAACTACATCACATACAAATGACAGACCCGATGATCTCATCACCACATCACTGAATAACACGAAGATCTAACTTAGACTTTAGGGATCTACAGTGCATACAGTAATACTCTGTGCTGCTGATCAAAGATATAATATATTTATCATGTAACTGTGACTTATTACTGAACTACTGGGGCTGGATATGAATCATGTATGTACTGTATGTATATCTGACTACTGTATGTTAAGTGTTATTAACCCGTTTATAATACAGTAGATGTTAAAATCCGACCTGTCTTGACTTTTCTTCCATTCTCTCATCTTTTATGTTTGTGTTCAGTGGTCTTGCTACAATTCAGAGAACGTTATAAATACGTGAAATGTGTCCGTAAGGTACATGGAAACTGTTTTTTTTAATCAATTTTGGTAATTTATGTGCTTGTAAATGATTATATTAATGTTAAAGCTCTGTGCCTGTAACATGAACTGCTGGTCTAAGACTGAATCCTGCCATAACGCCTTCCTTCTACTGTCTTTACTGTCTTTTCATGCTGTCTAAATAAATACATTCCTTAAAAACGCTTGAATATGTAGATTCAGTTTATGCTTATTATTTTGCCCAAAACTTTGTGTGCACTATAAATGTATAAATGACACACAGTCACGCAATCAGCAAGCTACATTTTAATTTTATATTCACATACATACATTCTTACTTTATCATATCAGTGTTTTGTCACTTCCATACTGTATCTACATTCAGTCATGTAGAACAGGCACTTGAAACTCTTTGAGCTGAACAGTTTCATGTACAAGAGGGGCGACTGACAGTGCTACTACGAAGTTGTACTGATCTCTCCCAGCCTCCTCAGCAGTCCATCCATTGTCTCCAAGTTCTGTGATTTCTCCTCTAGCAGCTCATAGCGCAGACTGGAGATGTCCTGCTTGATCTCTTTCAGCTCACCTGAAGAAAAGCAGACACAAAGGCATACAATACAAGTTTGAGGAGCTTCATTTCCAAAATAGATAGAGCAATTCAAACAAGTTCAGTTGTATTTCAGTATCATTCTGTTGATTTTACCTTCAGTGATCTCGTCACTATCTTTGTCTGCTTGGGCTTTGATGATGTAACGCTTTATCAGTCGCGTCATGATCTTCTGCAACCAGTGATGGGAAAAATGCCCAAATCAGTTATTAACAAAAAATGGGGAAAGGTTATTTAGACAAAAAAGTTTCAGGTTTAGAAGTACAAATAATTATTCTTGTCATAATTTAGGTTTTGTAAATGTCCCAGTGTAGTTTACTGCTGAGTCGTTATACTGTAGCAATGGATCATATTTTACGGGCTTTTTTTATTTGTTTTGCATAAAACCTTATTCTGCAGAGTAACTGGAAACTACAGCTGTCACATAAATGTGATTTCATACATGTCTAAAATTTGCGAAATACACACACACACATAAACACACACACATACCTGATATCTGGTTGTGCCGGCAGAAGCACCAAATCCTGAATTTTTGCCCACTCCAAGCTGGAAGATTAAACTGAAATTAACTCTGTGACATCTCTCAGGTTGAACTTGTCTTTAGGGTCTGAGGTGGATCCTGTGGTGCAGCGGTAACACCACTGGGAGGTGCTCAGGCTCTGCCTTTTAAGCTCCATGTACAGTATATATTGATATATGCATCTAGACATACGCCCATATTGTGTTGTACCTGGTTGAGTTGTGTCTCAGTTTTCTCCTCCGTCTGTCCTGTCACATTCTGCAGGAGCAGGGACTTGATGGCCTTAGCCAGTCCCAGCATAGATTTAGGACTGGGGACCAGGTTAAAGGGCACAGGAAGCGTCCTTCCCTCCTCGAAGTAGGAGAACCAGAGTTTGGCCCGAGCAAACTTCCACTCCACATCAGCATCGTCCTGACGGGGAGGGAAAGACAGGTTAGAGGAGAGCGAAAGACTCACCTCCAGCAAAACCACAGCTGCTTGAGTTTGATACACAGTCGCAAGAAGAAAAGAATACTTTGACATTTTGAGAAATATGCTTGTTGGATTCCTCTCCGAGAGTTAGATGAGGAGATCGATACTACTCTCATGTCAGCACACTAACTGTGGCTGGAGCCAGCAGCTGATTAGCTTAGCTTAGCATAAAGACTGGAAACAAGGGGAAACAGCTAGCCTGGCTCTGTCCAGAGGTAACAGAATCCAGGACAGGACATCTATAGCTCTCTAATTAACATGTTAATCATCTTGTACGTTTAGTCCTTGCAAAAAACAAAAAGTAAAAAAAAGTGGTTGCGGTTTTACAGGGAGTTACATCCGAAGTATTTCTTGGTCCGGAGCAGTGACTTCCTCTGCAAGTCTCTGCAAGACTTCAGGAAGTCACTGCTCCAGGCTGCAGAGCCACGCGTGCTGTTTGCCCGTTTCCAGGCTCTGTGCTAAGCTCAGCTAACCAGCTGCTGGCCGTAGTTAGTGGTAATCGACCTTCTCATCTATTTACTCAGCAACAAAGTGAACAAGTGTATTTCCCAAAATGTCAAACTATTTCTTCAGCAGAGGCTGTAAAAAGAAATTCCACGTATCAACATTGTGCACATTTGATCTGCTAAACAAGGATTTAAAAAAGACTTATCCTGCCCAAGCCAATCGAAGTGAAAACTTAATTCAAACATATATGTATGGGGTTTTTTATAGATAAAAATTATAGATAAAATTCATACTTACACTACATATACTGGTGTAATTCCTCATCTTTTGATTTAGATTTTAATTCAGAATGGACTCTTCACAATATAATACGGTGATTAAATCGTATTTTATTGTATGTGAAAGTCTAAATCAAGCCTCAGTCAAACTTAAATCATAAGACTTAAAATATTAATGTATTTAACAAGGCTTATTTTAGATACTAAAGTGACAAACAAGAGTACTGTGGTTTAAATGAATTTAGCCAAATCCTCTCCCGCCAAAAACTGAAAAAAATATTTTATCCACATAAGACTACATGCGACATGTGAAAGTAGGGAATTCTTTTTGAGGCCACTCTCCACGTTTGTGAGCTTGTATCTGAAGCACAGGATGATTCAGTATTTGTTGACGAACCTCAATCTCCTGGAAGGAGCTGTTGATCATGGCAATGAGCATGTTGAGGAGCACTATCACCATGGTAACGTTGTAAACCCCATACAGCACGTAGCCAATGTTCTCGATGAATTTGTGTCCGTTATTGATCACAACAGACCTGACCTCAGACAGTCCAAATATAGCCCAGAACAACGTCTTGAAGCTCTCCTCCAGGCTGGACGGACGGAGAAGCAAATGGAGGGAGACGAGAGGAGAGTTATTTTTTACTTCAGACAAACCATTAATCATCAGAACGGAGACATTAAAATGCTCTGTGAGAAAAGCAACTGAAGAAGAAAAAAGGTTTTTACGCCAGTTTCCTACGGCGTTCAACATAGTGTTTATATCACTGCTAACCAACATCAAAGCATATAATACATTTTTAGATTTTTAGATTGATTTCCAAACTTTCAGGCAGCTACAGATTTCCATTCATTTCACCACAGTATGAAAATCATGGGTCCCAAGGGAAATCTGGGGGATCACAACATGATTAAAAGGATAAGTAAAATATAAATCTGATAAGCATTTTTATTTTATTTCATTTTATTCTGACTTTTATGTAATGTTGCTTTTATTTTGAAATACAGGATATATTTTTACTTCTCCGGGCCTCTAAAGATGTTAAAAATAAAATAATATGAGAGGTAAAAATAACTTTTGGTTGCACTGCTGACACCCCGTGACACCCCCACACTAAAGCCACAACCTGTGATAAGGAGTTCCAAGTAAATTTTGCTTCATTTTAAATGGTATCTTTGCCAGTGTAGTTCATTAAAGATGCTCCATTGTCCATGATCTGTGTATTGTAAGAACCTACTAAAATGCAAATTATGCTCTTACAACATCCATGTTTTCATTTCTGATTATTTTTTGGGTTAGTTCTGACTCTCGCATCTTGGATAATAACTGAAATGAACGATTACACAGCTGCTGGAAGGTAGGAAAATCTAAAAGTATGTGTGAACAAATGCAGGTGTGTGCAGTTTATGTGCATGTCTCACGTGGTGAAGGCGTCATTCTGCTTCGCCCCCAGGTAATAAGAGTACAGGTTGAACATCCCGATCATGAACGCCAGAAAGACCAAGATGAAGATGACCATGAACTTGAAGATGTCCTTGACAGTCCTCCCCAGAGAGATCTGCAATGGGCCGAAGCTCTCATTGGCTGGGAGGATGTAAGCAATCCGAGAGAAGCTCAGCACCACCGCCACCGCGTACAGACCCTCCGACACGAGCTGGGGATCTGACGGCAACCAGTAGATACGAGCTACAAAAAAAGAGTGTGAATCAGTCAGAAAACTGACTGTGACTGTGTCAATAAGCCACTGGATCTCAACTTTTTGTGATTATTGGAACAGAAAAAAAGACTTTATATAATCTTTTTCTTTTCTTGGGAAACTCTTCTGGCTTCCAACAATTATCAAATACACATGTTCAATCTGTGCCTGGGGGGTTACAAGTAGACATTTTAGGGAGTCACAAAGCTATTTTTGTAAATTTGATTAGTCTAAAACGTCTCTGTTTTTATCCTGGTTTAATAAACTCCCCAATAAAAACTGGAAAATTCAGGCCAACAGACGTCATCTCAGCTACAGACGTCTGTATGCTCCAACATGTACCGCTTTATACTTTCTTACTGCAACTGTTTATACATGAAGTAATTTATGGTATTTAAAGTGTGGCAGTCTGTTCGTCTGTGGGGGTGTGTGTGAGCGTTCTCACCCAGTGTAAAGTAGTGTATCTCGGGAGGCAGCGTGACATTTATCAGTGTTGTGTAGTGTGTGTGTACATAGGCCTGGGCCAAGGCAGCGTGTCTCAGAGTGGAAAAGCGGCAGCTGAAGGAGGCGAGGAAGATCGCCAGCATCCCAAAGTCCAGGAAGTTCCACGGTTCGACCAGGTACTCCCCTGGCCCTTGGCTCCAGATCTCCTTCACCTCAGCCCAGATCATACCTGCAGCGGCACAAGTCAAGTGAAGTCATATGCAGTTTTTTGACGAGGACTCTCCTCCACGGTGATCATCTAACACTCACCCATGACCCATGAAATGATGAGGATCTCCATCCACGTGAAGGGTGTTGTGGTCATGCGGTAGAGCAGCAGCGGGTCAGAGTTGAGTTTGGATCTTCCTGGGTGCTCGTGGTGGGTCATGTTTGGCAAAAGGGTGGTGCCCGCGAACCGGTCAGCAGCATTCAGGATGAGAAGACCCAGAAATATTGTGAAGGATGAGGCGTGGGCCACAAACTTCATGAAGGGGCTACGCATCACTTTCCCTGCCTGAATGAGAGAAATAAAACCAGAGGAGGGTGAGAGAGAACGTCCTGCAGGGAATTAAAATCTAGTTGATGCATTTGGGAGGTCGTTTGAGTGACATTTGTGAGCATAAATGTTACACACTCTGCTGCAGGGAGCGATCCAGTAGGCCAGAGCCAGTCCAGGAAGCCCTATAGCCACCGCCAGCACCACAAGCAGTTTGATAGCAGTGGTTTGTTGTCTCAGGCCGGGCAGATTTTCGTACCAGATACTCAGCAGCTGCTGCTGGCAGTTAGGATGAGCCACAAACTGAAGAGCATAGACATCACAGAGACAGGGAAACAGGGATATAAACCCAAAGATATTCAATTTGCAATGTTATTACAAAGAAAGGCAACACATCCTCTTATCTGAGAGCTGGATTGGTATTTCTCCTTGATAAATTGTTTAAATCAAAAATGCAAAGCATAATGGGACTACAACTTGCATTTTGTCTTAGAATGAAAAATATATGAAACTTGTATGTTGTACTTTACCTTGAGAAAAGTTGCAGATTAATTTTTCTGTCAATTAACTAATCAATTAATTGATTCAGCACTACAAACTGGTCTCTGATTAAAGTATTACATGAGGCATCTGAAAATGGAAAGTAAGACGAAAGTAAATGTAAAGAGAAGATTAGTTCAGACTCAATTTGAAGCTTCTATCAAATATCTTTAAAATGAAGGTCCATGTAGTTCTTACTGACCATAATAAGATTAACTGCAAATCATTTTTCAATTTTTCAAACAAATAGTATTAGTTTCTAGATTGTTTTTGACCTTATAGGCAGTCTTTTTTTTTTTTTTTTTTTTGGTGGAATAAAATGAGGAAGGAAAATCACCATGAAATTGATTGAAATACCGAGTCCATAGCTGCAGAAAATAAATCAGGAAATACATCTTAAATCTTATCCTTTTTATTATTATTATTTCTTACACCCACCAAAAAAAGTGTGTTTTTCTTTGTCATCGCCTGTTTGTGGGCATGCTAACCTTTTTGAGTTCGTACTTGATGGCTAATTTGAGCCGTGTGAGGGAGGGACGACCTGGTAGATCATAGCTGTCTTCAGAGTCAGTTTCTCCGCTCAGTATTGCCTCCACCTCCTCGGTGCTGCGACACAGATCCAGAAGGCCCACCACATAGTCCTTACACTGGCTCGACAGACAGCAGTAATCGTTCTATAAACACAGTGAGAAGAAGTGTTCACTGGTGAGTGAAACATCACCAACACTGGTGTAAGATAGAGGTTGGTCATTTTGGGTCAAGTCACATTTGTTTAAGATAAATATACCGAGATTCCACATTAAAATTGACAGTGATGCAGCCCTGACACCAGCTCTGGAAACATTTTCACACTCAAAACGTATTAAAGTTATTATAGTGAGACATAAAATTGCTGATATACCAAGAAAAGTGGACAACATGTGTCATTTGTATGAGCAGTGCATTTTGATTGTAACATAATTTATAGTACAGTACCTGTAGTATACTGTCCTACTGTAAGCCTAGTAATAATTATAGTTGTTAAATGTGTGTCAAACCAACAATGTAAACAGTGACTACAAATCTAGACCTTCATCTGATTCTGCTTCCTCTCTGAAGGCTCATAAAATGTTCTTTTGTTTACTGGCTGCTTTTACTGCAAGCGAGTTGGCAGCAACATGGCAAATATCGTTTTTGTGTACTCGATGAAGAGCCGGTTTTCAGTGTAGAGTGTAGAGTAGCGCTAACAGGATGTGACCAGAGATTACAGAAACTGGTTGTGCAAGGCATCTTATTTTCTGCATTTACATGCACAAAATATTCATTTTTTGCCTTTATTCTGAAAAAGACAATATTCCTAAAAAGCTGTTTCCAGTTATACTCCTGTTTACATGCAGCCGTGCATACTCCTACGCCGTCAAAACCTTTAAACCAAAATGTTTTAAAGTAGGTGTGTTTCTCCTTCGGACCAGAAACGCTGGCTTTTCTTTTGGGGATGCATCTCTACCACAGCCTTGCAAACTGATAGTTGGTTTGGCACAGATCTGACTGTAAACAGACAAGAGGCCGTGTGTCGCCAACTGCGGTATTAACCCCAATTGGGAAGCATTTTCTGAATGTGCTGTATACATGTTCAAAGTATGCTCCTAAAATCCAAATAATACCGACATATCCCACATGTCTTAATCAGAAAATGCTGCATTCAGAGTAAGGCCTAATTAGGAATATCCAAATGGATTATGCTGTTTTTCTCTATTCTCTATATGTCACAATAATTTCTCTAATAGTGGAATATAAGTGTGCATGTAAACGTAGTCAGTGTTTCTGGTGTTTCTGGTGGTGATTCTTCATTAAAAGTTGCACCTTAAATTCTTTTTCAATATCAGCCAGCATGGCCAGCTCGTTGCTGAGCTCCAGGGCTGCCAGCACCGGGTCCTCATTGGACAGGGAGAGGTAAGCGGGACTGGCGAGTCCTCTGTAAGCATTGATCCTTGATCGCGAGTGGCTGAAGGAGTCAAACTGCTGTTGGTAGTTACAGGAGTCGCAGCCGCAGAAGTAATCATGAGGAGGATCGATGCGAGCCCCTTTACTCAGCAGGGTGTGGACTATCTCGTATTCCTGGCAGTGCGCTGCAAGGATCACTGGAGTAATGTCGTGAGAGAACCTGTGGGAATGCAGGCGCACAAAAACATAACCACACATTTACATAGCTACAAACAAGAAAAAAGATAAATCAAAGCATCAACAAACAGAGCATAGCAACGTGATGCATCAGGTAATAGCGTCAGCTGTTTTGATTCATGCCACCAGCCATTTGTGGACCAGCTGACCAGCAATGTCCAATCATATTCATACAGATCAAATATTCTTGTATTTGTTTGTTCGACGTTTGGGAGAAGTTCGACATTTTGGGAAATACGGTTCCTTATCGAGAGATAGATCAAATAAAGGCTGGAGAAAACGTTAGCCTGGCTCTGTCCAAAGGTAACAAAATCTGCCAAAAGGTACCTCTGAAGTTCACCAATTAACACGTTATATCTCATAACCATAGACTGTATAAAAGAAACTCGTAGCCAAAGTGTAAAAACAAGACTTCATAAAGTTAGAGTTAGTCTCTGTCTGACTCGGTCCAGAGTCTGTTGTATGCAGCAAACAGAAAACAGCCCTTTAAACAGTCAGGGGCATTCAGGAGGCCCCACATGTCAGGGAATTGACGTATGTGTTGTACCAGTGCTGCTGTTACACTGTTGTCAGGCGGCACAGCACTTTTAGTGATGCCCCTCTTGTTTAACTGTCTTACCTCGTCCCATCCTCATCATAAGCGTAGAAGTCATCCAACATGTCTGCTTGAGCTGGGCTCGCCGTCAGACGGTGAGCATCTCTAAACGCCTGGTGACACAACAGGGCCTCTGTGATACGGACATAACCTTTACCTACAACAAAAAGCACAGAGCAAAGCTGTTGGTGTTCTCAGTACTGTTGCTTACTTTGTGGAGCATGAATCGACTGTGAACATTTTCCAGTGGTCTTACATTTTTAAGATATTTAGTTGCAGTGTTTTGGTGTGATGATTCTACATACACATAAATTAAGTAAAAACCCTGGAAAAAAGTAGTGCCTTAATCCAAACTCAACAGAAAATTTACCAAAATCATGCGGCTCACCAACCACTAACTGCCAAATAAATTGGTGATTTATATTTCTAACAATTAACTTTTTACAATGAGCAAATCTGGTTGATTTTATCCATGGATGTTGTGTGTTGTTAGGTACCTTATCTTTTAAACACAGTTAAAAGTAGGCTCGTTTTCATTTTGTTGCATTTGTTCAACCAGATACAAATGGTATTAAAACCAGCCTTCACTCAAGTGTGGAGTAGGTTCGGTTGAATCATAAAAAATGTCTAATGCTTAACTAAATCCATACATGAAAATCCTGTGATTGTTAGCTTATATAAACTGACTCTATTAAACTACATTGTAGACCCCTGGAGAGCACTGATTAACCCTTTAAGTGTATTTTTGGCCCCTGTATACAGATGTTTACACACATTTACAAATGCACACATCTTACTGATGGCTAACAGGAGGGCGTCACCCACTCTGGACAAATCTGCCCTCCCCAGCAGCAACTCCGTCACCTCCAGATGTTCGTTGGCTACGGCCAGCTGCAGTGCATTCTGACCCATGTAGTCCACAGCGTTGACGTTCAAGTTGGGCACATGGAGCAGCATGCGCCGCACCTCTGGTATGTTGCCGTATTCAGCTGCCTCCAGGAAACGCTGCTCAACCTCTGACGGGCTGACTGAGGGAGCAGAGAACATGTAGGCAGGACCACGAAGAGCCTGGCGACGTTTAACGGCACTGAGAGGAGCCATGAGCTGTCTCTCAGAGCTGCTGTGGCTGCCAGAGAGTCAGGGGACATAAACATACAGTATATAACTTATATACACACACATAAAGCCTTTTGGAAACCACACTTCAGTTACTTGCTCCCAGGTTAATCTCAATTTCACATTCTGCAACTAAAATATTTGTTGTGTGTTGGTTTAAAATGCTGTTAATAGGATTTAATCATTAATTCCAGTTAATTCCAGTTAATCATTAATTCCAGATGGTGATAATAGAAGTAGTATAGTACAGCTTTCACTTTTCTTAAAAGCATTCCAAGTGATCTGCTGGAAGCTTTTATTTTGTATAGTTTGGGAATAGTTAATACCCAACATTATAACCTTCTGAAAAGACATGAGAATAATATAAATAGTCTGAGTAATGACTGAAAGAGATTAAAAATGATTTGACTATAGAAGATATGAAACTACACAGAGTGTCACCGCAGTCAAACACATCATTAGTCAAAATCAAACAAGGATGTTTTATAGTTGTAGGACCAGTGTTAGAAACTAATTTCTCAGTTGAGATTTTAATCCCTTTTATATATCTAAATGGAAATGTTGTGGTTTCAACCCTGATTTTACATTAATAACAAAAAAACTACAAAAAATATTTTTGTAATTTGAAATGTTAAAAAAAACTTTTAATTATGAGTTTTGCCGATGGACTATTTAGTATAGTAAAGTATAGCACCAGTAATCAAGATAATAACATGTTTTTCATATAAAAAATGATCTGATACTGGCTAATTTTACAGTGTTCAGGTTTTTCAGAGATCAGAGTGAAAGCTGCTGTCTCAAACAGTGAACCACAAAGTAAACATGCTGTCTAGATACTGTCTAGATCACATCATAATCATTAACAATGTTATTGTGATCTCCACCAACTTGACAGACTTAGTAGATGTGGACCATGTATGGTAAAATATATTTCAAAATGACTGTTATCAGTATAACAACATCCTGTGTTATTATTAATCCTCTCTGATATCCATTTATGTACAACATTAAATTTCACAACGACGGTGCTTGTTTTTAAAAAAGATTCTACAATGTTGCATTCAAATATACATTCAACAGATAAAGAGTCCAAAAAAAGATCCATATATATACTTACTGTGATGATAAAACATGCTGTGTTTAAACAAATACTGTAAAAATACAAAATGTTATCCATAATCCTACTATTACTTTAATTAAACATCCACAAGATGACCACAAAAACACACCTGCCGACTACATGTACATCTGGATAAGCAGGAGGATGTAAATGAAAGATTTACCCGAGGCAACGTCCAGTGCAACTGTTCTCCTCTCCAAAATCATCGTAGATCAGCAGGTTATCACGGCTCCGAGTCCTGGGGCTGTCAGTGTAACCCACAGGTCTGCTGTTATGATGAACCGCTGACGGTCTGTGGTTCATCCTGGAGGTGATGGACAATAGAGGGTCTGCTCCAGGTTCATAAAGGATTAATCAAGTGCATGGGGCAGGACTCTCTCTCCCCGCGCCGTCTCCCTCCCCCTCTGTTTTACTGTGTCCTTGAGAAGGAATGCATCCTTCTGGGTCCACTTCTCTTTTATACTTATACTTTATTGACATGACTTGTTGAAGTTTACAGAGGTGGAGGGCAGCTCAGTGTTATGACTGAGCACACTGAGGGTTTACGGTGATACAGGGCCATTTTTGTCTCAGTTGTTTCAGCTGAATCTACAGATTATTGCTCTGAAATTATTCTCTACACTGTTTTGAGAATACAGACCCATTCTCAAAAAATAAGTAGATAAAGAAAAGCAAAATATTCTCAAAATATTGTGCTTTGCCAATAGTTTTGATGCTCTGGCTGTAAAAAGTTATTTTAAGCCGCAGTGTTTAGATTACACGTTTAGTTTTGTGAGTGAGTGAGTATGTGCATGTGTGTGTGTGTGTGAGAGAGAGAGAGTACATGCGTGCAGGAGTAACTGATGGCTGATGAACAGCAGATGAGATTCCTCAGGGTTTAAATTCCCAGTAGACTTCGCTTCCTGTGTGCTCCCACTCTCCACTGATCCCTGTCCAGTGTGGGAAAACAACTTCCCATTCTGCAAACACACACGGACAGACACGCACACACACACACACACATTTATATATGTGTGTGTGTTTATGCATGTCTGGGATTTTATGTATGCAAACAAACATTTCCTCACCAACAGGTCAAAGGTCACACAGCCAGTGTTTCTCTCTTGTATTGACACATTGAGCATACACACAAACACAAATGTATGATTAGTATTAGTGTGTTCTTCATTGTCTTCAGTTCGATTGTTTTACTGATTTTGTCTCCTCTCCCTCTCTGTTTTCAAGATTTTTTTCACATAAAACACCCCATTACAAAAGAACATGTCAGTATTCAACAATCTGATAAAGCAGAGTCTCTGATCTCTGATTGTAGCAGTAAAAATGGCCTTTTAAGGCCCTGATTGCTGAAGATTAGTCACTTTGGACGTTTCATGACGTAACAGCGTCACATTTTACAGATAGGATGGTAGGATGAAAGGGGGTAAACTCTGTCACCGGAGTGAGTTTTTGTTAAGACTTCCTCCTCAGAACAGAACAGACCCAAGATCTGGATGTAAATACTGTCAACTCCAACATACACACTCTTATTGGAGGGCACAGGGTGGGCCAGCACCTGGATAGTTCTGTTCTGTGTGTGTGTGTGTGTGTGTGTGTGTGTGTGTGTGTGTGTGTGTGTGTGTGTATCCATTGACCTAGCAATATACACATACCAGACCACACAGAGCCAGAGCTCCTACAGTGTTATCACCAGAATCAGTGGCACTAACACACACACAAACACACACAGAGACATATACAAACACACACACATACACAATTTGCGTGTGCTTACAGAAATAAGAATAAATAAGGACATGGTAGATTGGAAAGGAAAATATCATTTAAATCTGAAATCAAACCATTATTTCCTCAATCAAGTAGGAATCTTTCAAGTAATTTCAAAATGTTTCTAATGCTTTGACCTGCTTTGTTTTGTCTTGTTTAGATACAGTTACAACATTGCAAAATAAGGTTTGTTGGATTCAGTTACAGACGTCTTTATACATTTGGAAGTTTAAACAACCTAACACTTAATTAAGTATTCAAAATCACCTCGACCAACCACAATTAAATGCTGCTCACATGTCAATGAATGTTAAAATGACCCTATAATATATATAACACTATGGAAAGAGCCATTTAGCATTATCAGTACGTTTAATACTTTTAAGTACATTTGTCTATTTATAAAAACCCTGCATTTAAAAGCTTAATTAAAAGCATGTAACAGTATTTTTACATAGTTGGAGTATTACTTTTGACTTTGACAAGACTGACAATCTGCAGAGTCTCACTAGTGCCCCCTAGAGGTTGCAGTGTTAATTACAGGCACAAGGAGAAAGAGTTGAATAGGACAAACAACATACTGGTGACTTAGTTCTTCTGAGAGCCTTACCAGTGGTGGAGCTAAACATATTATGGTTATCCAGAGGTTGGCGCTCAAACAAATGTAAAAGATAAACAATTCATCCTCTGGAGAGCGGGGATGGGATTGGGAAATTTTAATGGCACTTTTGATCTTTTACATTTTAGTGTACAAAGAGGGCAGTTTAGTCCCCAAAAGTATGTCAGTATATGTCAAAGTATATAAAACGTATTTTGCTGAAAATTCCACTCAGATTATGCATTCTAGCATCCAATTTCAGTCGTGTTTTTGCAATATTATGAATAGAGACGTCAATCAAAAACTGCTTCCTTTATAATGAATTCAGGCCACTATAATTCCACATAAACATGTTTTGGTACATACAAAGTTACAAAAGTCAGTATCATCTTCCTCTAGTCAGGTGTTTTGTAAACTACGTTGTGCTTTCATCTCCACATAACGTGCAACAAGTTGCCTGTTACAAAGTTCCAACATGATGGGTGTTTGAAATATGAAAAAGTTTGAACTCATCCACCTATGCATGACAATGTACTCAGGTTTTGAGTGCCACAAGCTTTATATTTTGCTGAAATGTTCACATTTTTATTTTGGTATAGGTGCACATGTGGACATTATGCACTGATGCCTGCAGAAACTAAGAATGTACTGTATGCTGCACAGGTAATAACCCATAACCCATGCATAAAAATATAAAGTACAGAAAATACCTCAAGGATTCACTGAACCCATACTAAAAAAATAAATTGGAGACACACCATAGATGGATGTTTACAAGACATAAGCTGTTGGTTAAAAATCTCGCCTGCTCAAGTTTCCTCGGACAGAGGATACTAGTCGTCATTCTAGCCCGTGTGGTTCTACATATTCACCCGGAGTTTCCTGGTGGCCAAGGCACATATGTAGGGTTCAGACCGCCCCTCGATTGACACGTGACACACATCTGGCGATGACTTGTCCGTCCGCTCATACATGTCCTCTGAAATAAAAGAAACCTCATCCATGTATGGTGCCAGGTCTACAGAGACTTTCTCAAAGATGAGGTCCATCAAGTCATCCACATACCCTGTGCAAAATTTGACTTACAAATATTTCTTTTACTTTTAAACTACTTATGTGTATCACAAACAATGACTGAAAGTCTGGTTTAGATTTTCTTATGACATGTTACACTTTATATAATTCTGTTACGAAACTGACATGCAATCATAAATAAAACATGTACATTGCATAGGTTCTTGGGTGAAAAATAAAGGGATGTAATACTTAGGGAAAGTCTGCTCAGTCTGCACTGGTTTTGCCCTAAAATCTCCCTCCCTGGCCTTTGAAAAGAGAGGGTCTACAGCAGCTGTTTTGGCTTTTGGTCTGTCAGCATTTTCGTTGTAATGAGGAGCAGAAAATCAAAAACCTAAATAATCGCAGAGACTGTTCACATTTCTTCTTCCAGTTCTAAGTAACCACAGTTTAATTTATCTGCACAGCATTTCAAGAAATGGAAAATCAATGTTTTTAGGAGCAAAATGTAGAATGACGCTGTGGAAAGCCTCCAAAAATGAAGTCTGGTGGTGGGGGCTCAGAGCACCACGTTCATCCAACAATGCCAGGCTCCTCTTCAGACCTTCTTTTTCCATGTGGTAACTTCCACCAACCTCATTACTCTGTCCGAAAAAACAAATATGTACATATATTAATATATTATTTAAAAACATTGTAAAAATTAGAATGTAAAAACTTGTTATAACTTGATTTCATCCCACTCACCTGAACCAACTGGATATCAACAACAGTATTGGTCTTGAGGTCCATCGTGGTGTAATTACCAAACTTTGAATGCCCTGTGAAATAATAATTTATACATATATATACCTGGAGAGTTGGCCCTCGTGCCACCACCAACCATCGCTTTATCCTCTTCGCTGAGCTGCTGTAGCATCACAACCTGTTAAGTTTTCCACTTGTTCACAACTGCTGGCTCAATGATCATTCTGGCATGCCGATGAAAGACGTCATACTGGAAAATCTGCAGCTGCATTGCCTTAAAGATCTGGCGGTAGATAAAATTGACAAAAAAGTTTTGTTGCAGCAGCATTTTCTGTAATTTGATCTGAACCAGCTTCTGTACATTCAACAACATTACATGGCATGTTCAACGAGTCTGAGCACATGTAGTTGTTTTTCATTTACCTTTTCAAGTTTGAAGAAAGATGCTCCACTGACGTACACTGCAGCGGAAAGCTGAAGATTGCCGGTCGGAGTACTTCCCAGAACAGGCTGGCTATTCCAGTGTCGGGAGAACTGACAATGGGGGCACAGTTGATCCACTCTTAGGAATGTCCCGAGCCTCCAAACATCCCCAAAATGCGTGTCTTGTACACTATGTATTTCTTGATCTTGTGGGTGGGACTGGATGCTACACCACTTTAAAAAAAATAAATAAAATAAAAAAGCTGCCTTTAAATGGACCACCCACTTCCTCATCCTGCTCCTCATGGTCCAGACGAGGCCTCTTTGATGGTCTCTTTATTGATGTGGATGTGCTAACATTAAAGTCTTTCCAGGACACAGTAGCCTGGACACCTGCCACAGAATTGTAATTTATTTTTTATTTCTATGAAACCCAAGCAATTTGACATACAACAAATCCATAGCAATAATTGAGTACAAGTACACTACTAAAGGCTGTAGCAGGTCATTGTTGAACTTGACTATAAAACTACTAAAAGTAGTCGTAATATATCAGGCTGCATACCGGCACTTCTGAAGTGAGGCTGAAGAGTCCTCAGAGACAATTGTATGCCAACAGTGTGTCTCTGTGGTGGGTCGGTCTGGCAGGCAGCATCCATTGTTGCAAGTAATTGTAGTGGTGTGCTGCCCTGCAGGCCGGAAACAGTTAGGACCTTACATCAACTTCATCTCCAATGGGTAGTTATGGTAACAGCTACAAAACAGTGCAAAAAATATAACAAATATTTTATTCAATCAATTATTGAGGAAGAAACTATTTACACATTTGAATGTAAATTGTGTTGTGACATACCAAAAGCTTGTAAATTTGGTTCCCTGTGCAAAAAGCAACATTTCTTAGTTCAACAGGCTAACCTGCGAAACAAAAAGTAAAATAACATAAAAACATGGCAAAACCACTTCCAGGTTTGAAGCCAGGTCACAGATAGCCTGTATGGACCCATCCATGAGCTTCAGTTTTGAAACAAATCCTGCTTTGTATTGACCCTTGTTGATAAAGCAGTCCGAAGTAAAATGGTTTGTGCAAACATGTAAGCGTTTTCCAGTCGTGGGCACATTTCCATCAAAAATAAAGTTAATCCACTGGTTCTTCACTTCCTCCGATTGTATAATGAATACACATTTTCTGAAAGGTGGAGCAAGAAAAACAAGAGTAGGTGGGACCTTGTGTATGGCTGGGCCATGTATGGTCACTGTGATGAATTGTGGCCAAATTGTTACAGGGATAGTCAGTAGCAGTGTCTATAATGTGATTTCCTGGATATAAGTTATGAGTAAAATGTTACACATTCAGTTGCAAGAACAATATATCCTCCACTCGTATCTTAATATGTTAGATTTGAAAGATAACTTACAATCAACCCACTGGCACAACAATAAATGGTAGAGGAAATTATGATTTTTAGAAGTGATTTTCCCTTTAATATTCTCAAAAACTGTACCGTAAAATAACATAAAATTTTACATGGTTGTAGGCAGGGTCATTCTGAACAGGACTCTATTGGACTGTAAAAGGAAACGTTTTATATTATTATTATTATTATTAATATTAGAACAATAACGTATAGTGAAACTACTTCAACTTTCAGTAAGTCACAGTCAGGAACAGTTTGAGCTGAAATATATTGCGCTTCTTAGCAAACCAGATATGGAAACGTTTTTTTTTTTTTTTTATCATATTAGGACTTCTTAGGTGAAGTCACATATTCAACATTAATCATTTTGATAAATGATGTGTGATATAATCCAAACAGCGGCTGGCTTGACTTCAGTTCCAAGTCTGATAAATCCTCCACTGTGAGGGTAATCTGTAAACTGCAGGAGATTTGTCCCAAACACTGTAGTCTATGGTTTTGGTTTTAATCAGTGGAATTTCCTTGTATGAAATGTCTGGGCTTGTCTTGCTCACCTCCGTTGTCCAGTTCTCACTATACTCACACAAATTTTATTTGATTTTGTTTTATGTGTATTTTCACATACTTCCAAACAGTATGTATATTATGGATGTATAAGTGAACAATATAATGTGTGTTATGAAGTCTTTCATTGTTTACAGTATTTCAATACTCTCTGCTTTGTCATAATCAGTGGTGGAAGAAATTTTCAGATCTATTACTTATGTAAAAGTACTAATACCACTCTGTAAAAAATAATCCATTACAAGTAAAAGTCTTGCATTGAAACTGTTACTTAAGTAAAAGTATGAATGAAAAGTATAATCAACTACTTAAAGTATCAAAAGTAAACATATTTATTACCAAAAGATTGCCCTAGTTATACTAGGCTATTATATTATATCATTAGATTATTATTACTCATGCATCACTGCATAAGCAGCGTTTTACTGTTCACCACTAAAATAAACTCAAATAAAATGAAATATTCAAATAATCCAATCATGCGTAGTATGATTAATAATGGTGAAATATTGCTGATAGCAGCAGATGGGAAGCTCATCACTAGAGTCATGACATCACAAGTGTTCTACTGTAACTCACAATGACGTCACTAGATTTCTACTGCACCTCTCATTAACATCGCTAGTGTTTTACTGTAGTTCAAAATGTTGTTCTTCCAAAGATAAAGATATACAGTTCCCTAAATGTTAGTATACAGCTCCCCAAATATTAATATAAAGCACCTCACATTTATTGTACAACATCCCTAAACATGCGTTCCTGGATAGATGGGAATTTCTGCTTCAGGCAACACTGAATCTCACACATGTAGTGTGACATAAGGTTCTTTTATTTTCTAATTTTCTGATGATGTTGGTGTTGTGGTCTTACTCTAATAGATTGCATTATAATTTCAAGTATCTTTGACCTCAAGAGTCAAAGCATGCACCTTAAAGGAATATTTTAGAACAGGAGATTGGTTACGATGAGGGGAAACATTGAAAATGAGACATCCTTTCACCCTTCCAGCCTGTTTTATTAAAACTTCAGGTTGTACAAAGATGCAGTGCAACTCATACAATATGTGCTTTCTTCTTTCTACCTCTGTTTCTCCTCCTCCTCTTTGTCAATTATTGGTTGCAATCCTCCTGATCTTCATCGTGACAGATTTGATGGTGTGAGGGACCCCATTCTGTTTCCAGGTGTCCCACAGGATATGCATCCTCTGCCCCTGGTTCTGCTCTGCATCTTCTGGAGAGCCGTTGAGGTTTGCCAGGCCACACTGGTTGAACCACCATCCTGTCTGGTTGTGCTGGGTGCTGCAGCTCTCCACCGTGCGGTTGTCGATGGAGCAGAAAGGATTACAGCCGTCGTTGTCCACGTCTGAGGCGCTGAATGGAGCCGTGTCCTGGTTCTGATCCTGGTCGTAGCCGCGAAATGCATCCCCTGTGCAAAAACACACACAGAAATGCACATAGGCATGCAGATGTGCACATGTCGAGTGCTATGCGAACATATTATCATTATTTAGAGTTTGAACTTTTGGTAAGTCTTAACTCATTAAATCGTACCTGCACTGCCTGCATATCTGCCCAGGTGTATACTGAAGAAAAGAGTTTCACTGTCCAGGCGGAAATCATCATATGATGCATAAGAGGTGACGTCATCGTGGGAGACCAGAGCGATGTGAAGTTGAAACCGAGTATCTTTCTGGTTTACTATATGAAATACCTTCTTCAGACCCAACCAGTGCTCTCCTACACACACACACACACACACACACACACATAAAAAGATATTATTATAATCATTGGCATGGGATTGTTGGATGTGAGACAGTTGTAGAGTACATTTTAAAATGTTCACTTGGATTAAATATATATTCTAAAACATCAATGAGTCTTACGGAGTTTTTCAAGTAAATTTAGTAGTTAAAAAAATATTCATTCATGTAATATTCATTTTTACATCAACACATAACATGAACATTTTTGATAATGATCTCTTAATTTCTTTCTTTGTTTCTTTCTTTTTAATTGTGACTGAGCTCGACACTTTACAGCGGCAAAATAAAGTTGTAGCTCTATAAGCAAATATTTTTCATTATATATGAAATTGAAACATGTCATTGACCTTATAAAACTTTACGCAAAAAATATATAAAAATGATAAAATAACTGATCAATGCACCCTGCTAATGAAAATTTTAATGTTGCAGCATAGAGTTATATTTTAGACAATAGTGTGCTTCTAACTTTGTGGCAGCAGTTTGGTAACGGCTCTTTCCTGTTTCAATATGACAGTTGTGTCATGCACAAAGAAACGTAAATAATGGTTTTCCCCATTTTGGTGTGGAAGAACTTGACTGGCCTGCAGAGGGCTCTGACCTCAGACCTATCCAACAGCTATATTTGGAGCACCGACTGTGAGCCAGAGGTTTAACACCCAGTATCAGTGTTGGACCTCACTAATGCTCTTGTGGCTGAATGGGAACAAATCCCTGCAGCCAGGTTCCTAAATCTTGTCAAAGATCTTGTTCCTAACACCTCAACCTCCTCTTTATGTTGGTTTTAAAGCTTGAAACAGGACACATGCCTCTGCCACTGTCTAAAGTAACTTTATCCAACCTGCAAGATGTCCAAAGCCATCAACATGATCAGCCCAGGGTCGTTTGAAGTCAGTCAATCCATCAGTCCTCCGTTGCATCACCGTCCATCCGCCTCCCATGTAGTCCATCTCACAGAAAACCTGCAGCACATGTTGTTGATGTTATGCGTTGTGACTAATGATTGAGTGAAGGACAGTGAAAGACAGAATTAATGATGTACCTCAAATGAAGAGTCAGTGTTCTCTGGATGGATGATGTAAATACCACTGGGGATCTTAGGGACGAGTGACAGAAGACTGTCCTTGACGTCGCTGCAGTCTCGTCCTGATCAAGGCAAACATACTCTCTTTTGTCATAAGCAAACTGTACCTACAGTAATACTGCTGTGATCGGCTGAAAAAGACCAATACTAATTTAATTATGTCACTGGATAATCAGCAATAGAGATGTGCAATACTGATTACCTCTGGGTGTATTTTGTATTATAGTAACACGTATTACATTTTTGCCCAGTCAAAACCATGAACCTGAAAATTTGGCGATTTAAACTACAGATGCTCCTTCTTATGAGGAGTCATACTCAGCCTGTGAAAACAGTTGTTTGATGGCTTCTTGATTATGTCATTAGGGTTATCTCAGTTGGCTGTTTACCACCAAGTCCCACAATTTTATGGAAAAGAAATACGAAATGGTGAGAGTATCTGTTTTCAAATAAGTTAAACTAAGGCTTAATTGATCCCCTGAGTCAAGCCCCAAATACTTCTCCCCCATTGCAACTTGATAGTTTCTTTTGCTAAACCCTGTCTTGGCCTGGTTAACGCCCACGTCTTTCAAACTCGACAGCCCTTGTTTGTGATGCAGGCTCTCATTGCGAATTTGAAGTTTTAAGGCCAGTCAGAGTAGCCTGGCATCACCAGACTAATTGGCAAATGTGTATTCTGCCAGAGCAAATCAACCATGAGCTCGCAGATCGGTCTCAGTTCTCAGGCTACAATCAGAGAGAACCCTAATGACATCAGTGTTATTGTGTCAGACATTAGAAAGTTTGTTAGAACCACAGAAAACATTATACCACTGTTTTCAGTAGTACTCTTCATGACTAGTAAACCCATATGTGTTTGTGTTAAATGTGTCGCCCATATGTATGAATGTTGCATTATCATGTGTTTGTGTGTGAGCTACCGTGGGATTGGACAGGTTTGATGGAGTACATCTCAGAGTTGCTTCTCTGCACCTCGGAGCTGAGAGTCTGCACTTTGGTCATCAGCTCCGTCACCTGGAAATGTGACACTACTGTACATACAGCCAGCCAATCAGAAGCTCAGAAACTCTGTGAGTAAGAGAGACAAAGAGGACGCCACTATACCTGACCGCTGAGGATGTCCAGGGCTGTCTGCTGCTCCTCCATCACATCCCTGATCAGCTTCCGGGTGCTGCGTCCAAACGCCAACAGAGACTGCTGTAACTGGCCTACACACACACACACACACACACACACACACACACACACACATACTGAACAACAGATGATAATGATAGATGTAACAATAACACCAGGAAAGGGAAATACATTTTACCACAGACTGAATGTTTCTCATCTCGTAGCAGCTTGACGGTGATATCACACGGGATGGAGCACGTGTCCCGACCTTTGACCCCTCCGGGAGGTTTCTGGCCTTTGACAGGAGCATCAGAGAATTCCTCAATGACTATTTCCGATTGGTTAAAGTGAGCGTTGTTTCCTGGGTCCTGGGAATCGAGAGAGAAATACAGTGAGATGTAAGTCTGCAATTACATCATGTGTTATGTGTAACTTGTCTGGGATGTCTTACTTCACAGAGTAAAACCTCAAACTCCCGACCAGCCTCAGTATCTGATGCTGACCTCTCTACCACTAGTGGATACATGAAAAAACTAAATCTCCTCTGGGGATCAACTACGTATTAGGTCAGTTGGCTACAAATGCACACAATGTAACTGCAATATCCTGTCTTTAAATCTGGCAAAAACATTGGTGGAATGTAATTAAGTATATTTACTCAAGTACTGTACTCAAGTACAGTTTTGAGATACTTTACTTGAGTATTTCCATGTAATACTGATTTACACTTCTACTCCACTACATTTCAGAGGGAAATATTTTTACTTCACCAGATTTATCTGACATGTGTAGTTACTAATTATTTTGTATATTTATATATATAACACATGATGAGCTTCTAAAACTTGATGCGCTTTTCAATGAAAGAAATCTCCGTCTTATCAAGTCATTTTAATCAGGAGTTTAGTCCTTACAGCGTTGTATTCTTGTAAATAAAAAGCAAGTAGTAGGAATATTTCAACCCCATTTTCAATACAAAACAAGTTATTTCAAGAACATTCTAAAACTTTTTCTTAATTTTAATGCAGCAACTAGACCTATTCTTTCTTGCTTCAAGATAAAGACACTCATGTTTTGAACATTTTTGAACAAGTTGGTTTAAATCAGAACAGAAAAAAAACTGAAATGTCTTCATAAGTTTTAGGTTTTTGCCACCTCAACCACCAACAACATAAATGCTAACACATTAATGCATCAGTGTATTCCTCTAATACACTGTATGTAACACTATGAAAGGGGCTATTTGGTTACTTTAAGTACATTTTTCTGATGCTTCTTCATTGCTTTTACTTAAGTAATATTTTGAAAGCAGGGCTTTTACTTATAATAGAGTATTTTTAACATTGAGATGTTACTACTTTTGCTGATGTAAAGGATCTGAATACTTCTTCTTACCCTATTTGTAATCCTTTTTCCTACACACACACACACAGTGACTATTTAAATGACATAACTAATAAGAGAAAAGAAAAAATCCACGACACTAAACTCTTAGATCTCCTCGATTGCATCGACATGTCTTGAAGCATTTTATAGTCGTCTGAACACAAAAAACAAGCGAATAATGCAGCTGTTTGGATTTTGCCTTTCACATGAAGCAGCTTCCTGACAGCTACCCTAATCAAAATCTCATATTTTATAACCCCAGACAATAATTCCTGATAAGCGTTGACAAGACAGATGACTGACTAAAGTTGAACACTTATGACATGCATATCATACATACTGTGGAGGAAAGCAGATGAGGCAAAAGCAGCAGGAGAACAGTTGTTGTCCACATCATGTCAGTGTCGTCTGACTGTAATTATTTACTGAACTCTGTCCACTTTGTCGACAGCAGCCACTCCTTCATTTATGCTTGATTTTTCCACCGAGTCTGCACTTTTCCCTCACATGTCCATCCTTCTTCTGCATCTGCTCCTTCCTCTCAGTTGTCAAACTCTCTCCTGGCTTCCTCTCTGATTGCCTCCCTTTCTCCACCTCCATCGGTCACTCCCACTTTTTCTTGTAAATTCCCATGACAACATCCCCTGTAAGAGGAGGTCAAATTTGTAAAAGGGGTCGGTGATAGAAGTCTGGATACGTTTCTGACAAGTAGCTGAATGTGCAGATTTCAGATTTGTGGTAAAGAACGATTAACTTCCCCCCCAGCATGTCTACCAGGCATTGTTATTTCACATTTTATACATGTTATATCCTGCCACCAGCATGAGAAACAGATGTGGAAAGGGAAATGGGCAGCTTGCTTTAATATTGGAGCAATTTCTCTCTGCTTGTGTCTTTGCATGGGAGCTGCAGCTTAAGGTAGGGTGCAGTGTTGTGCGCATATCCCCTCCCCTCCGTTACACCCTCTTCTCCCTTTCTCTGACCACTGACTCATACATCTGAAAACAGCCTCCCACAGGGTCAGACCAATTACTCCTGTTAACTGGGCAGTCAAACAGCGTGGAAAGTGAAAAGCAATAAAGGGCAACAGCACATTCCAGTCAGGGTCCAGCTGGAGCCGGCCGGCCTGTTGCTTCCCTGGAAAACTTTGCCGTTAGGGCCAAAGAAAAGATTTGCTGCTGTCCTGAACCTGTGTGTGTGTGTGTGTGTGTGTGTGTGTGTGTGTGTGCCGTGGTCAGTGAGAGGAATGTGAAAAGCCTGGTGCTGCAGCCTTGGGGCCCCCACATCTGTCCCATGTTACATACTCTTGTAAAGCAGTCTATGAATGTGAATGACACACTATATCTGCCAGGCGAGATAACGAGAACTTGTAGAGAAGACTGCGAGGTATCTCTTTATCATACTCTCTTCTTGTGTCCTTGTAAAGGTATGATACTTTAAAAACGGTTTGATAGTTGAAAGGATGAGGTTGACATTTTTGGAAAATCGCTTGTTTAGTTTCTTCTGAGAGGGTTGATACCACTCTCCTGTCTGTAGACTAAATAGGAAGCTCGAGGTAGGCGTTAGGGTGACTAGAAGCAGGGGGAATCAGCCACCCAGCTCCTGTCCTAAACTACAGCTGCTGGCTGTAGCTTCATATTAATCAGGGAGATAAGTGGCACTGGAAGCATGTTTCCCAAAACAGTTGTAGGGGGAAACAACTAGCTCTGTCCAAAGGCAACAAAAGCCACCTGCCAGCAGCTCTGAGCACCTTACAGTATCTGGTTTGTTCTGGCACGTGACTGCCCATAAAACCACAACTTGTCGTTTTTTACATTCTGGTTTGGGCCCACAAGTGTTTGGGCTGCAAGACAAAGATATCAGAACTGAAGTGTTGACAAAACATATTTAAATAAATGTGCACGCCTCTTCTATAAAGTATGCTTGTCAAAACATACTAATAAATCTAAATGCTGAATCAGACGGTGTTGGTTGTCTAATTATGCAAAGTTTTCTCTAACTGAAATCAAACCTTAATTAGTAAAACATTTAAAATAAATAAAAAAGTAAAAAAGTGGATAGACATAATATAATGCATGTTGGCTGTACCTTCATACTTCACAGACAGACAGTGGTATTGATCTTATTTGAAGCAAATAAACGTGTTTCCCAAAAGGTCAAACTGTTCCTTTAATAATCAAAAACATACCAACAGCAGTCACCTAAGCAACTTCAGTCATTTTTAGTGTGTCCTCTCCTGGACCAAAGTAATTTTTTTTACCTAATGTTAGTTACATCCCTCCCTAGAGATCAGTCTCATAAATCAATACTTCAGTATGAAATGATTTGTATGAATAATTTAGACCCATCGTTTACTCTAGCTGCTTGTGTCTGTGTTGTGAATAGGCACCTGTACGTCACCGGTCTGGTTATTCCCTCTGATCTGGTGGTGAAAGGGATTGAAAAAACAATGTGATGATGATTTTGTTCAGAAAAACAACAGAAGAAATCCTGCACATGAGAGTAATGAAAAACAAAATATGTTACAGGTGTTAAGGTATCACAGTGCCATCTACTGCACTTTGGTTTGTATTACATTACAGCTATGCTCATGTTGACCTGTTGCCTGCTGAGATCACCACACTGAAACAAATAGAACATATTTTCACAGTGATAATGACTGGACTTCACATATAAAAAACTTACAGTATGTCTTACAGTATAAGATGTTAAGTAAGACAGTTTATTACACTGCTTGTACATTCATTTAGCTACAGTTGTAATGAGTGTAGTGTGATTGTCTAATGCATTTTGTTATACAGAATAAAACAAATATTTTATCTCTTAAATATACAGTTCAGACTCTAAATCTCATTGTTTTCCACTTATAAGGTAAATTAAATGAAATCTGAATGTGCAGTACTGCTAAAAAGGAGGAGAAATAGATACACAGACTCCAGCTAACATAAAGCCATGAAAAGGGCTTAAGTTTCCACAGACACATGCTGTATACTTTATATTTATCACAAGGAAAAACAACAGATTAAGTCTGAAAAATATGACAGTGGGCTATAAAATGATGGCACACAATTGAAGGCTTTATGGGTTAAGTTTGGACAGATAATCATAAGTATTCCCAAGATTTATCAGAGGCAGTGGAGGAGACTGAAGGAAAACTAAACAGTGTATACACACAACTTCATTGTATAAATCGGTTTAATCATCATACAGTTTCAGGAATCACTTATTTTGTCGAATCAATACAATATTGAGTTTCCTTTTTATTTTTTTAATATAATTCATTTTTCAGAATTAAAGTCAGTTAAGATTATTGGTGCAGTTTGCATTTAACGCAAAACATTTTAAAATTGTGTGGGATCACGAGCTTCAAGAGTTTCGTGCAAAAGCAGAGGAGAGCTCTTGTTACACGCCACTAGGGTTAAAAAAAGTTTTGACACAGGACCCCAGAGAGACATGTAAATCATGACAACTGCTAAATCTAAATACAAATCATGAAATTAATCCCTGTTTTAAGTCCTGAACATTGAGTATTGCCCTTACATTTCACCCAAAGCAGCTTTAAGTTTCTTAAAATCATCTTATTCCACACTGCCCGACAGCACATTAGATTGGATTATATTATGTTAAACTACTGTATGTCATTGCGATCAGTAAGTACCAGAACATACGTGCGTGTGTGTGTGTGTGTGTATATATATATATATATATATATATATATATATATATATATATATATATATATACACACAGATGGGTGACAAAAATACAACATTAAGTGTTTTAGTATGGAGTCAGGCCACCATGAGCCTCCACAACAGCTTCAGTGCTCCTTGCCAAGTCTGTGAAACTCTATTGGAGGGATGAACACCATTCTTCCTCAAGATGGTCCCTTTATTTTTCTAAATATACTTTTAGCTTTTATTTAATCAGGTAGTCTCACTGAGATCAAGATCTCTTTTGCAAGAGAGACCTGAGTATAGCAGATAGAAAGAAAAACAAACACAGCTAGACATAAAAAGGTATAGCCTTAGAGACAATGACAGTCATCCCTGAATAGATTTGAAGATGAAAGTTTATATTGTATCATTTGGTCTTGAGAGATGGTGGTGGAGATCACTGTCGTACAGTTTGGTCATAAACCTTCCATAGCCCATAGGTGTTCAACAGGGTTGAGATCAGGTGACTGTATTGGCCCCAGCATGTTATTCACATCGTTTTCACACTCACAAACCATCCGGTGAGCCCTGGTGCACGAAAGCATCTGCATTTGATGTTTCACCGCTCTTTTAATCAGGGTTTTCCTTTAATTTGTCCCTCTTTGTCTCTATGTATTTTTATTTGTCTGCACGTTCTGTATCAGCTTACCTCAACTCTGCATTGAAGCTTTATGTTTACACTGAGTTAAATATTCAAACCAAAGACTGTATGCTTGTTTTCCCTTTAAAAATGAACAATTCCACCCAGTTATTTAGATAACTTAGTTATTTATAATCACTTTTTGAGTTTATCTCTATAGCCATTGAGTAAAATAAAGTGTACTGATTTGTAAAATATTTTATTCTCATTGTTCTCTATTAAATATCCACAAATCATTTTTTATAACCACTTGTAAGACTCTCCGTGTCCACTGTAGCCTATATTCACCCATTAACTAAATGACTTATTGAATGCACAGTTTAATCCTGACAGCAGTCCGGCCGGACCTCTCTCCCCCTGAACTCGATCTGTCGGCCAGCTGAGCTGCAGCTCGCCCCTGCGCGTGTTTTCCACCAGAGGGCAGGACGAACAGGCCCCGGCTGGGTTGGCCTCATCAGGGGCGGATGTTTTCTCTGTGCAACTTCCCAACCCCCCCCCCCCCCACCCAAAAAAAAACTTAAAAAAAAAAAAAAAAAACCCAGACCAGGCCCAGGATCAGAGAAATGACTCCAGCGCCGCAGCTCAGCCTCGTTCCTCCTCTGCAGCCGTGTCACCTCTGCCCGCACTTGGCCCTCGGTCAGCAGCAGGAAAAAAAAAAGAAAAACCCACGCAAACTGTGGAATTAAAAGCACGGCCCTAACACTGTGCAGCTCACTGCAATGTCACCGACTTTTTTTTTTTTTCGCCCGTTTTTTTTCCAGAACCGAAAGTGTCTCACTGATGCACCCGACGCGCGTAAATAAAAAAAAAAACTTTATAAGTTGTTTGTTTGTTTTTTGTTTCCCCCCAAGTGTTGCGTTGATGTCTGTGCTCACAGGGAAATATTTCCCTTCTGCAACTGCGGCAGCTTTAAACCCCGCAACCCCGCCCCTCAGCACTATCACATGAATCTGGACTCAACAGTGGATGTGAAAAAAGTTTGGAGGTCTCGCTGAAATCACTTTCTTCAGCTGCCTTCATGTGTATGTGGGCTTTTTTTTTTTTTTTTTTTCCTCCTTTTCTTTTCTCTTTCCACTTGAGGAGGCTGAAACTTAAAAGTCTGCATCGGGAATCGGTGTCCGGCTGAGCGTTTTCCCGGCTGTGATTTATTTATTTATTTTTTTTTTCCTCCTGCAGGAGTACAGAGAGAGAGAGGGAGAGAGAGAGAGAGAGAGAGAGAGAGGGGGGAAACGGTCTGGCTGCTTGAAGGTATGTGGGAGGCATGTAACGTGTTGTGCGCTGCTCGGATCGATTTTTGTCCGCGATCCTCGCTTCAAACCGCGGCCCTTCGACTCGTGTACCCGGCCGTCGGTTCGCTTTTCGCCGCGGGTCAACTTCCGAGATGTTACGGCTTCAAACAGACACACAAGGACACAAAAGTTCAAATGGGGTGTGGGGGGGGGGGGGGGGGGGTTTGGGAGGGAGGGAGGGAGGGAGGGGGTGCGAAAAAAAAAAAAAAAAAAAAAAGTGTAAACAAATCCGATCGCGGACACTCACACGCACCCTCGGCTCTTAACGGGCCTGGCGTTGGTTTCACTGATTTTTTTGTTTTTTCGTTTGTTTGTGCGCTTTCCCACTTTTTTTTTTTTTTTTTTTTTCTTTCCACAGATTTGTTGCGACACCAGAGAGAGAGAGAGAGAGAGAGAGAGAGAAAAAAAAACTTTGGCGACATGGACGCGCACCGCGGCGCGCCTCCGGCCGGGCAGCAGATCGTGCACGTCCGCGGGGACTCTCAGACGGAGCTGGAGGCCCTGTTCAGCGCCGTGATGAACCCCAAGGCGGCCCGGCAGCCGGCCTCTCTGCCCATGAGGATGAGGAAGCTGCCGGACTCCTTCTTCAGGCAGCCGGACTCCCGGGGCCACTCGAGACAAGTAAATAGTGCCCGCCGCCGCCGCCGCCGCTGCTGCGCGGAGGGCTCCTCCATGTGTCCCCCCGCAAACCGCGTCCACTGCTCCACCACAGCAGCCCCGCACAGTGACCGCAGCTACACGAGTCATCTACAGTGCGGGGCTTAGTTGGCATTCACGTTTTTTTTTTTCTCTTACATAAGGGACGAATTATTAGAAACACTCAACGCAGTGGTCCTGAAACAATCAGCGAACTGATCAGTCGACAGATGATTGATAGACAGTAGTTTTGATCAGGGCTGGGGCTGACGGTCATTTTCATTGCTGGTGCATCTGCAGGTTATTTTACTTGATTAATGGGTTATTTGTTTGGTCTGTTAAATGTCAAAGAACAGTGCCTGTTGCAACTTCCCACAGTCCAAAACCCAAAGATATTCAAATAACTATTTATTATAATTACTAATTACTTTCGCGTGTGACAGTGGAAATCATCAGATCCTCTTATTTGAGAAGTTGGAGCCAGTGGATGTTTAGCATTTTTTGCTTGACTAAAACAATGATCAGATTACCAGAATAGTTGCAGATTATCTAGATTTAGATGGTTCCAGCTTTCTAAATGTGAGGATTTTTCTTCGTTATGTCATTGTCGACTGAATGTGTCTCGGTTTTGATTGTTGGCCCGACAAGACAAGCACTTTGGAGACATTTTAGAAACTGAACCACAAATTTTGCCTATTAAGGATTTAGAGAATAACCCATAACGAAAATGTTTAAAAATAATAGTTAAAACCCTAATCTGTCTGTCCAAAGATAGTATTTATTGCAGGGCTGCTTTACTGCATATGTTTCAATTTCTCTGGACACTAAGTGTCTGAGTTTCTACTAATTCCATTTATTTGTTGATTTATCTGAGACTATCAAAGATGTTGTGAATTTTCTCATGAAGGTCTTCTTTAAACCACTGTTAGTCTATTCTGATACAGTTCTCCTGTATTGGGCATTGTGTCATTTTGTATTTTTAAGACTTTCCTCTTTGTCACAGTAAACAAGTAATTATTGATGGATGCAACAGCAGTTCTTGCAACAACTATCCAATATGCCCAAATAATTAAACAGTCTTCAGTTGTAAAATCTGCAGTCATCAGGCCAAGTGGCACTTGTGTAGCTGCTTTAGCTTTATTTCAAAATTATTTATGTTTGGAAGTTGTTAAAAAAAAAAAAAAATCTCAAAGCATGGTGACGAATAGGAACAGTGATCATATGTAGGGCTTTACCAACTCTGATGGAAAGACTTCATGGTAAATTTGCTTTAACACATTATAAACTAAGCCCTTAAAAATGAGCATTTAGTTCAACTCCTGTCTGTCAGTCCCATCAAATACTGAACATTTGTGCAGATTCTTTTATATTTTAAGGTGTTTCGGATATTTTGTCCAACTCCTGTATGCATTCAGCCCCATTGGGTAAGAGATTTACCATAAAATTGAGTTTTACTAGATGCAGTTTAGGTGCAGATATGATGTTTAAGCCGCAGTGAAAGTAAATTCTAAACTCGACAGTAATATTAAACTACCAGCAGTGAGAACTTTGACTCTTTTGAAAGTAATGAGAGGGACCAGTTTCACTGTTCTTCCTCCTGAGTGTTTGTTGCACCGTGGCTCCTTTTTGGTAGCCATCCAAACCGTTTCTTCCTGCTGGTGGCTGTTTGTGGCTCGTCGTTTCAGTTGTTAACCCTGCTCGTTTCTCGTCAGGCCAGTTCGGATGGAGGTGTGTGCGGCTCCCTCACTCCTCATCACGTCCGCGCCCATTCCTCCCCAGCCTCCCTCCCAGTCAACTCCCTCTCCACTCAAGCAGCAGATGTAGCAGCGACACCGATCATACCTGATGACGTGCCACTCCCCCATGGTTGGGAAATGGCCAAAACGCCTACTGGCCAGCGTTACTTCCTCAAGTAAGGTTTAACTTCTGTCAATCAGTGTGTATGATCTGTCACACCTTGCTCCGCTTTGTTTCAACCTCTACATTTCTACATTCATCCTGTTTATGGCCGCAACTTAATAATCATCTGTTTGTTGTTTTAGTCCAGAAAATGTCAGAAAATGGTGAAAAATTTCCAAAAGCTCAAGATGATGCTGCATGAAAAGTAGCAAATCCTTACATCTGAGAAGCAGGAACCATGAATTTTGCTTGATAAATGACTTAAAAGATTATTCAAATTATCAAAACAGTTGTCGATTAATTTGATCTAGATTATGAAACCAATTAATTGACCAATCATACCTGCACTAACCCTATTTTAAGTGCACCAGGAGTTGTTTCTTTAAATTTTTACTAGAGTTCTGTCTTGTTAGAGAAAGTAGATCCTTCCCTACTAAGTAAAAGTAAAGGGAAACAGTGGAAAGAGACATGACGCAGTGTAGATATATCCAGGACTCAGACTTATCAGTTGCATGCAAACCGAAAATGTTCCAACTAGTTTTGCAACCACTGTGGTTCCAGCCAGTTTCATTCACGAGAGCACATGGCCTGACAGTTCACGCTCCTGTCAAAGGCTGCTGTAGTTTGATGTTCCTCTGTGTGAGTGTAGGTGTACGCGCACATCTGGTAGGACAGGTAAAGCAGGTCGGAGGCAAAAACGTGCCCCGTGCTTCTTATCCGTCAGGTTGCGGTGGTTTAAAAGATACAGATACGTTTAGACTTGTTGTGTGTTTGCAGTCACCTGGATAAGACAACCACTTGGCACGACCCCCGACTTTCGCAGCTTCAGTCGGCTGCAGCTCAGCATCCTATCTCTGGCACTCCGGTCCACGCCCACTCCCTCAGCAACCCAGCACCCACTACGCAAAACATCAATCCAGAGACAGGTATCCCTCTGCTCCTCCCCCCCCCCCCCTCCCCTTCACCATCCAGTTTCCTTTAAAGCACAGACCTGCTTTTCATAGTTCAACTCCATCGGCAGCGGGCCAGGTCTTTGCGGGGTGTGATTTCTTTGGGATTCTGTTTTGCTCTCTACATCCATCGCTCTGGTGACTTTGGTGGGGATTCATAGATTAACCTCAATTTTAATGACGTCACCCTGATGGGCAGTCTATGATGGAAACGACTACAAAAGGAGAGATGGGATTCTCAGGATTGATATGTTAGTGAGAGCATCCCACTAAATTAATAGAAATCTTAATTGTTAGAAAATAATGGTGAAAGCAATTAAAGAGTTTAATTCAAACAGATGTTTTTCTTATTTAGATGCAAGTTCTATAGCTCGATGGGCCATTGTTGTCTTTGAATAAATTCCACTGATGTCAAACTTTTTTAAAGTGTCGGTTCACCCAAATTACAAAAAAAACTTCTTAACTCACTTAATTGTGAATCTAACCTTTAAACCTCTGTGCCACAGGGGTTTAGAGATTTTTTTTCTGCTGTCAATCCTACACAGTCAGGGTGAATGAAATTTAATTTGTGGCGTCATTGCATTGAAAAGCAAATATATTACTTTTCAATGTAATCAGCGCCACAAATAAAATTTCATCAACATTATTAAAGCAGCTATAATAAATATTTTTATGTTAATGGATAACATGGCTACTTGTATGTGAAATAGGACAGTCGTAGTGGTTAACCCACTGAAAGTTATCCAACTTAACACAACCTTAAGCTCTACAGACTATTTTAGTGTCTTTCAGCTCATTGTTCTGGTTTTTAAACCTGCAACTTAACTGTTTTGGTTCACTCTCACCGCTATTATCAACTGTGTTTTCAGCCGCAAAAAAGGAGCTATGACAGCGTTGTGGCCAAGAGTTCAAAATATCAATTAATGTAGGTTTAAATGACAACAGAAACAATGTCCCGGTTACTCTTTATGATCATTCTTCATTGGAACTACTTTCTACTGAAAAAATGGTCCCAATGCAAACCCCTCCACAGTATGTTCAGTGGATTATACAGAATAATGGGGACAGTGTTTCTGTAATGATATGTTGCTGTTGAATTTTTGTATTGTAATTTGGCTGAACTGACCCTTTTTTTAAGAATAAAAAAATTATATTCACAAAGAGCACCCTGAATATTGCCAGTATTGCATACTTTACACTAATTTACTGTAGTGTTTTACAGGCAAGATGCACATAAGTTAGTACATTTTTATTCTACAGAACATACTATACTATACTAACATTCACTTCTATTCATAAAATCTCTACAAACTAAAAGCTGCACAGACATTAAAGGGCGTGGGCCAGATTCTACTTTTTACTCTCAACACTCCATGCACTCCATCTACCATTTGCCTTCTCACTGTGTACTTTCACTGCTGTTCAGGTCCACTGCCTGAAGGCTGGGAGCAGGCTGTGACTGCAGATGGAGAGGTGTACTACATCGATCACATAAATAAGACCACCGCATGGGTCGACCCGCGTCTAGGTAGCACACTATCAAATCTGTGTCTCCTGAATTGACAATTCTTGCTTGTCAATGAGAAACATTTTGTTCCAATGTCCACCATCATACGTTGCTGTTTGGCAACAAAAATAAGAAAGATCGCAAAGTTTTGACAATGTTTTCATCACATATGTCATTGCTGCAATGTTTAACCTCCATGGAAATATTTACTTAATCGTCAAAAAGATATTTTCCTATGAATTTTATGTTCCAGTCCAGAAGATGAACCCTGGCATCCTTGGCTTGGCACTGCAGCAAAGGCAGGAAAAGGAAAGGCTGAGATGCAAACAACAAGGCCTCCCTCCTCAAATCACACCACAGGTCAGAGGTTAAATAAAATTGTACTTCAGTGAACTTATTCTTTCTTGTGTTATCTTGTTATATTATGCTGCATATTCAGTTCGAGTTCAACAGTAATTAAAATGTTCTTTCATGTCAACACAGTTTGAGTTTTGTATTACTTTATACAAGCAGGTGTGTGTGTGTGTGTGTGTGTGTGTGTTGTAGGAGGCAGGAGGAAGGAACCAGATGCCCGGTGGGATGGACCATGACAGGAATGCACAGACCCTTGTCCCATCTCTGGATGTCAGGATCAGAGCCTCGAACCACGAACCTACACTTAATGGGTGAGTTCATGTTTGTTATTATTATTATTATTATTATTGTTGTGTACTGTAGATTACCTTTTATTCTCATGTTAATTGTAACAGAGTTGTAGTCGTTACGGGACAAAAGTGAAAAAAAGTATTCAGTAACAGTGTAGAAATCATCAATGAAAAGCTTATTTTCTTGAGTATTAACAGCCAACAGTGGGAATGAATGGAATTCCATTTGTGCAGCTCAAACCACTAAAAGATGACATTTAAAAGACAGAACAGCAGTGTGTCTTTCCAAGAAAAATGTCCCAGTTACCCTGAGCAATCTGTCAATTTTGCTGCCAGCAGTTTTCCTGAAAAACATATATCTGTTCCAAGAAGAAGGATTGTAATGTCATGTTTATGTATGTATGTGTGTGTGTGTTCCTGTGCAGCGCTCACTCTCGCAACGAGAGCACCGACAGCGGTCTGAGTGTCAGCAGCTTACCCCGCACATCAGACCACATGTTGAGCTCTGTGGATCACATGGACACTGGTAATACACACACACACACACACACACACACACGCACACAACAACAAAGTCAGAAAGGAAGCCTAGGGGATTTTTTTTTTTGATGTGACATCTGTTGATTAAAACCTACCTGCGCTGGCCTTCAAGTAATTACTGGTATAACTCAGAGTGAAACAAATAATTCCCTATGAATTTTCTAAAACTTTCCAAAAGACAATGTTATTTGTGTTCACTTATTTTGGACAATGTAATATGCAAATTATCTGCACTTGGAAAACACAGAAAAGGGCTTGGACTGGCAGCTTTGGGTTGCAACAGGTTGTTCAAGTAGCATCCAACTTATGCCTTTATTTTTGCATATTAAACAGAAGTGTTAGGTGGATTTTATTTATGTACACACACACACACACACACACACACACACACACACACACACACACACACACACACGTGCTGCAGAAAGAAACACTTGGTCCAGGTACGACTGTATTAGAGAAACAGTCCTTGATTTTGTGAAAACTCCAAAAAACCCATCGGAAATCCCGAGTTTCTCCTAGCTCACTGTTGATATTCAAATTCTCTGCACTTCTTCTCTTGTGCCATCGTCAGGTGACTCCGGCGAGACCTCGATGACCTTACAGGAGTCGATGCCTGTGCTCCCAATGTCTGAGGGCGAGGAGCTAATGCCCTGCATCCCGGAGGGTCTCAGTTCAGACCTTCTGATGGACATGGAGACCGTTCTCTCCGGGTCGCACGTGGACAGAGACAGCCTGTTCACCTGGCTATAAACACACCCAGCCGTTGCCCAAAAACATGGTTTGCCATCAAATCTTCATAACATGACTGAGAATTCTGGAGAAGCAAAAGTGGTACAGAACAACATTACTGACAGGATATGCTACTTTTGTGTGACGGATACCTAACACTACTCGTACCCCGAGGAATGAAAAAAACCCAGATTCTCACAGAGGGTGGTAAGCTGCTGGTATTCTCTTTTTGTTTTTGGGCCTGGTTTTACACAGAAGCATGTCGGAGCATCCATATTTTTTACGACACTCCTTTCTTTTTAGTCTTCCACCTCAGATGATGCTCCCAACGTCTCTGGTAAAGTGCATCATAGCTAATTTTAGAGTACAGATTTATTGTATTATCCCCACTTGGGTAATGCTGTTTGCAGCATACATTTAAAAACACAGGGTCAAGTCAATGAAGTCTGCATGTACCCGTTACATAAATGCAAAAAATACATGTTAAAATGATGCAAAGTTGCTCTAAAACTATTCAACAGTAACAGAAAATATCATATCCACTTTACTTCATATAGCTTGTGGGAGCAATATCTTGTGCTACTACCTCTAAGCAGCCTGTAAGTTGTAATTTTAATGCTCACAGTTGTCCAAAACGTGTTATTAAGAAGCGTCAGGACTGAGAGCAAGAGATGAATCAAAGAATTTATCTGGATTAACACTACATTGGTTCCACAAAACCAAAAATCTGCTCAAAAAAGACTCATCACAGCTCTGACTGCCAGAAACATCAGAGGGAGAGCACGCACCCTTGTGGTAGAAGATTAACAACACTAATAAGAGCCTCATTTTCTCTCAATCTTTAGAAACAGTCAGTTAAAATGCTCACGAGCCAAAAAACAGTATTAAAACCTGTCTCTGTGGAAGACTGCCGGGCTGCTCAAATCCAAGATTGCAATATCTGTGAGGTTTTCTTAAAATTAAGTTAAGGAGGATGAGCTTTATCTTTGGTCACAGTGCAGACCTAATAAAATAAAGCCTGCCAAAACCCGTCACATGTAGAGAAATGAAGACTACAGGATAGTGCCACCATGTAGACAAGTCTTAACTACAGTAAAGAGTGTTTTTAGGACCTCTCTTTACAGAAAGGTGTGCTGGAATATACAGAGGATTTCTACAGTAAATGAACACATGTTCAGTATAATGCAATCCAACACAGGAAACTGTAATCCTGACGCATCTGGTCTTCGGATCAATTTAGTTAGTAGATACAGTATACAGTATAGCCACACTAGATATATGGCGTTTGCTGTGTGAAGTAACATCTCTGCTCTTTTCCCCTTGAGGTTAAAGTTTTATTTTATTAAAGTGTTTTTTTTTTGTTTTTTTTTTAGAACAGTATCCCACCTCAACTATAAAACACCGCAACAGCCTTACTACAAAATCACCTTTTTTGAAGTTACTAATATTAAGGTTTTGTTAATACTGTGTTTTAGTGTTTGTTGTTGTATTGGATTGCATTTTATTGTAAAGTGTTTCAGTCGTTTTGTTCACTCCAGCATTGAATATAAGCTTCACAAAGTTAGTATTTATTGGAGATTTGTTTTATTGGATTGCATTATATTGTACAGCTGTAATTATGTTATTATGTCCACCCCTTGTTTAAGAAATGATGCCACATAGTCGCCATCAGGGACGGGATGGTTTCTCTCTTTAGTGTGCAGCAGAGATTTTAGCACTTTCTAGTCTTCAGTGCTAATACAGCTCTATAAGATAATCTCTGAAAGATCAATGAAAAATATTCAATTACTTAGAGATTAAAAGGTTTTCCTTTTTCTCACTTTTAAGCGTCTATTCAATCAGCGGCATCGCAGGACATACAACCAGTAACAGTCTGATCCAAGGTTTTAAGTTTTAACTGTAAATCGTCTACACTTAATACTTGCAGACCATTCTTGAATGCATACAGCACAGATTTAGATTTTCAGATGCACTTTTCTTACCATTTCAGGCATCCATTGTTTTCCATTCATTTCCAGACTCTTGAGACTTGCTTGAGCTATGTAATCACTCCCTGAACACCTAGTCATTATTTTTCATGTGATGATGATGTAATGTAACACTGACAAAAAAAAAAGAAAAATATCTATAATGAATTGTTTCTTAATTTGAGAACGCTCACAGCGAGGTGCAGACCAGTGTGAGCTTCAATGCAGCTTTTCTCCAGTACACAATCAATCATCAGGGTGGTGTCTGAGGCTGTTGCCAGTTTCTCTATATACCAGTTCATTGAATTACATCACCATAGATACCATGAATACAAAACCACATTATCATCATCCTTTTCTTAAACAGTACAATTTACAAAATATCACTACTCTTAGTTGATTTTGTCATTACAAGGTAACACATGATGTATTTTTACAAAACAGTACAGTAAGCTCAAATACTTCCATCTCTTAGTATTTATGAATGACCCTAAGCTAAAGTCAGTCTACGGTTATGAATTTCACAACAGAAGACATGTATGGATTAGAAGTCTGGAACAGTAGCATTAATATTTCTAAAGCGGAGCAGCATGGTTTGCAAGATACTTATCAGTGATGTACAATGTATGTGATTTGTTGTAAATAGACTAAACACTAAAACATCCAAAATCACTGGTATAGTCCTTTTAAAAAGAATCGTACCACTCTGTAGAGTTATAATTTCCTCTGTCCGTGGCTTAAAGAGCTGTTTTGTAAGTGGGAATGAGGAAAATATTGTGCCTTAGAAAAGCAACATACTAATTGCGAATGCTGTGTCCTTGGTGTATTTTGTTCTAACTACAAGTGCTATCTGGTGCTCTAATACAGAAGGCAATTGTCAGTAAGGGGAGCTCTTTAATTCTCCTTGTTTAGTTCAACTATATAATAAGTATATAATCTGTTTTTATCTGCTGGGTTGTTTTTTGCAGTGTGTTTATATTTTATCTGAATTTGAAGCTGTTAATTATTGGTGAGAGCGTTTCTTCTAACCAGCTTCCTTTTTTTATATATATATACACACACATACATACAGTATATCGAGGTAAAGACTTCATTCATAACATCCCCAAATAAAGTGCAAAGTCACCTAATCTTTTCTAAATTAAAGTACCAGGGGCCTGGAGCGACTCACTCTTTATACATATAATGCAACACACTACCTAGCCTATTATTTATCTTAGCATGCATGACACTTGCTATGTATGTTACATATACTGTAATAATGTTTATTATCCTATTTACAGAGAATTTGGAGGCAGTCAGACTTGTTTTGTACCTTTTTATGCATGTGCTTCATATAAATATATTCATATTCTCACTGTAATCATTTTAAATGAGTTTCTGTTTAATAAACTTTTAAGTACACATGTACAAGTACCAGTTTTTAGTGATGTGTCTAGTGTAGATTGTCCATTTTCCATGTCAATGTTTTTATTTTGGTTGGACTGGTTTCTAATGTGTTTGTATTTATATTTATACAGCATGTTAATTTTACCTGAATGACGTCGGTTGGGTGTGATGGGGAGAGACACTTCGCTTAACTGAGTCCAGATTTGTGTTGTGTTTTTAGAGCTTGAAACACAAGAATAATGTCATCAAAACTTTTAAAAAACACTTATAATGATAAACTGTATTGTAAAGAGTACTGTACTGGTAGTATTACGATTATTATAATTACTGAATACCCAGTCAGTGTCAGTACTGCTTTCCCAAGAGTCCTGGGTTTAGTACGTACATTTAAATAAACATTATCATCAAGTGTACTGGCAGACATAAAAGTCTGAAAGTGGAAGAAAACATTTGTAAAAATTACAGGGACTTTTGGAGACTAGATATCTATGAGACATGTCAGTAGAATGCAGTCAATTGCTTGACACATGTAGAGGAGGTGCTTATTACAAAGGAATTCAGGGGAAATACCAGACTAAAAACCAACCCATTTAAATGAAGCTCATGATTCACTTACCATCTGACTTGTCTTCAACAAGGCATCTATGTAAGTATCTTGTCTTATGAGAATATTCTTTTTACCATTATTTAAACTTTAACAATCTTAGATAATTTGAATGACATTTTTGACTTTTGACAGAATATTTGTGTTGTTGCTATTGTTAAGAAAATGTCTGAATATTGTCAGTAATCAATGTTTGTAATACATCAAAATGTCTCTACATTTTATTTATATACATTGAACATGTGCCTTTGAATACATAGTAGGTAAAAACATGTAGGTATGTTGTGTATGAAAGTATATAATCTGTTCACATATGTAGATGTAGATTCACAGACTGAAGAACCTTCAAACACAGAGTACAGTTTTACAGCTTTCTGCAGGTTGCTGGAATTGTTTAATGTTATTTGACACAACAAGTGGAGGTTTTCATTTATTTGTATCAATACAAAACATTGATCTGATGATCACAGAAGCCAACACATCTCTATATATAACACAGAGATCCCGACTAAGACCCTGACGAATAACCATCTTTATAACATATGTTGGAGTTGGAAAGGTCCGAAATAAGTTGGTTTTCGGTGTTTTAATTTTCTAAACACGGCATCTAACGTTATTCATTCGTGAGGGAGCTTCTTTAACATGTTTGCAGTATTTAATATCCTAGTTTAGCATTTGATTCATGCCACCCAACATGCGGATCTACAGCATGCACGCGTGTCATGTAATCCATCCACTCGAGGGGCTTACCTGAAGGCTGTTTTTCCGACCGTATGTGTTCAATTTTTCTGTTACATTTTCGTTTAAACCAGAACCGGAAGCAGCGGGAGGCGCAGGCGTCGGGTGACGAGCCGCTGCCGGGATCCTGGGACTTTCCGGGACGGACGCGACTGCGAAGACGGTGAGTGTCTCTCCGCAGCGGGAAAAAAAACAAAACAACAAGGGGGACGCGACGCCGAGCTGCTGTGCGTGTGCCCCGGTCTTGCGGTCCCTTCGTGTGCCCCGCGTCTCTCGTTTCGCTCCTCCGAGCCGCTGCCGAGCGGAGGTAAATGTCCGACCGCCGTTAGCGTCGGCAGGCTAATGTCCGCCGAGCCCGTCAGGCTGGTTCCGTTAACCTCCAGCTCACCACGGGGGCGTTTTAGTTCATGTCCCGCTGCCGGGACCAGCTTCACGTTTAATGCAATTGAAATGTAATATCAAACGGCGCAGATAGCGTTACCTAAAGAGAACATTAAACCAAAACACTAGTTAGCTGCAGCTAAAACCGGAAGTGCCTGGTGTTGAGGAAAGTCCCTGACGTCACGAGCCTGTGGGGGGGGGGGAATAAAAACAAATTATATTTATGTAAAAGTCTTTATTTGAGAGTTTAGTTCACCAGTATCAGCAGTTGGTCATAGCGGCAACACCTTCATCCTCGAAAAGGTTACCGGAATAATCGATCGATAGATCAACAGGAAGTGAATCGGCAGCTCGGTTGAAGGTGCCATTTAGTCGTCATGGGGAGTACCTAACCCGTGAAAACTGTACAATGTCCCCTGTCGCTGTGTGAAGTCTAGAGAAATAACCCTGATGATGTTATCGGGTTTTTTTTTTTTTCCTCAGCTGTATGGAAATGCTTACTAACTTACTGGAGTAACCCTGTAGTTGTGATTCTTCAGTAACATTACTCATAAAACAAAACTACCAGACAGTCTCATGTGTCTGGCTTCACACAATGTGAGAATTTGCGCCTTGTTTTATGTGATTAGAAAATTTGGTATTTAAATCTTTTGGACTGTTGGTCGCACAAAACAAGCAACTGTGTCGCCTTAGACTTTGGGTAACTGAACCTTCTGATATTTTACAGAGGAAATAAATGATCTGTTGAATAGTAATCCCCAGATTTATTAGTCAGGAAAATAATTATTTGTTGAAGCCCTACCTATATGTTATTATTCAACAGTGAATGATTGCACACAATCTTGTGTATCTTCCATCACAATATTTGACCCCAACATTACTCTGTGTTGCACTGGAGGTTTAATCTATTTGACACCAAAACATATTCTCTATGTTCTTGTTTTAGCGCTGTGTTAAAACTATGACGTGTATATATATATATATATAGTGTGTGTGCGTTATATGAAATACTCATTACTCCTATATCTTCACCATTATAGGAAAGTGGCCATTGAGGGTCTTTAATATACGTATTTATTATTCTTGGAACAAGTGACAGTCGAGTTATATATATTGACCATTGCTGATTGTTAGGATGAACCTGCCAAAGGGTGTGTGAACCATATACAGTAAATGGTGGCGTAAAGAGGTTAAAATCCTCCAGATTTTCTACATGAACACAATTAAACATTTGTTTTCTCTTTTTTTTCTTTCTTTTTTTCAGGCCCTGCTATCATTAAACTAAAGAGTGAGGTCCACTATCCTCACCACATGAGAATAACATTTTTCTTATTGGGTTTTTCTTATTCAATTATGGAGGGTTAAACACCTACAAAAGTGATGTCCGAGATGGGGGGAGGGGTTTGAGAGCACATATCCCTTGGTCTGTGTGTGTGTGTGTGTGTGTGTGTGTGTGTGTGTGTGTGTGTGTTTGAGCTTGAGACGTTTATTTAATTTATAATGTTTGTACACATAATAATCACATACCGTATGTTAACGTTTGAGTGGTTAGATAATGTATCAGACATGTCTGTGCTAAAAAAACAATATAATAAAGTGTATACGGATCCAGGGTGATCTGACCACTATATGTAATATTATGTTATATTATTAAAGTTATTAAAATTATTAAATTTAATTTTAAAATAGTCCATCCTTTTTTAACAGCACTGGGAGTGTTTTGTTGGACTGTACATTCACGGTGGCTGTAACTGAAAAAGAAATATATAAGTTTCAACAGTTAAAAGTTCAGTGGTAGTACTCTCCACTAGGTACAGGTAGAGGTGTAAAGTATAGGCTAGTGCAGGGAGTAGGATGTTTGAGGATAATAAATGACAAAGGTATCTTTGGGCACCTCATGCAGTTTGTTTCCAATACTGTGTGATGATGGTGATTGCTGGTAGTTTTGTTTCTTTGTATTTTCACAGTCTGTCTTCTAAATTAAGTTACCACCCCCACCCCCACCCCCTAGTCTATTTGACTACTTTCTGTATTGGTTTGAGTGACTGTGTCTGTGAGAGAGCAAGACCTTGGGTGTTCTTTTTCAAACCCCTCTCCCTTGAAAGGACATCTCTTTTGCCTTTATATTGCTCTACTTAAATCCAAAGATGGAAACTCTTGTTCAACTCAAAAACAGCCAGTTTTTAATGGGATTGTGTCGCAACGGGCCTCCACCTGACCTACAATATGATAACTCCTCAGGTACCAATCCCTTTTGTTCTTTCCCATTATCAGATATAACATTTCTATGCTTTTATTTTTGTATCTGATATGTTATATTCTCAAGGAAATGTGTCAATATGATGTCACTTTCCTCCCCAGAGCTCTTCCGCATCTCCACCTTTGCTCGATTCCCGGCTTCAGGAGTCACAGAGAGAAGTCTGGCGAGGGCTGGTTGGTTCTACACCGGCGTTGGCGACCGCGTGCAGTGTTTCAGGTGTAACGTGACGGCAGAGGGCTGGCAGGCCGGAGACTGTCCAACGGAGAAACACCGACAGCTCTCTCCTTCCTGCTCCTTCATCCAGAGCCTCCCGTCTACAGCCAACCTGCTCTCGTCCTCTCACTCCGCCTTCTCCCCTCTCCGCATTGCCCCAGCCATACCAGTAAGATCAAAGGAAGTTTCTTATAAAAAATGAGAGATGCACTTTATAGAAGAAAGGCGCCCCTATATCATGGAAAAAATAGTTAATGAAATGGTTTAGTTTTTGAGGACAGAATCTGTTTTTGACAAAATCTTGCTTCTTCTAGCTTTCCGGTCCAGGCCCAGCTGCCCCTAACCCGACAGTAAGCCAAGGGGAAGAGCAAGTCGGCTACCTAAATATGGGTTTCTCTGCTCCACCACCTTCCAGCCCACTTAGCTCTCGCGGTGTGGAGGACATGTCCCACCAGAGACCAACATGCCACAACCCCAGCATGCGCCGAGAGCAGGACCGCCTGGACTCCTTCCATCCCTGGACGCTTTCCATCATCACGCCTGCTGAGCTTGCCAAGGCGGGCTTCTACTACCTGGGCCAGGGCGACCGAGTGGCCTGCTTCAGCTGCGGAGGACAGGTGTGTAACCTCACAGGAGCACGCGCCCCGCTGCTCTCATTAAGCAAACAGCTGACGAGTTTAGCTCAAGAGTGTTTACAGGTATCAGTACACAGGGCCCAGCGTGTAATTATCCGAGGGCTTTAACTCAGCGCAAGCTCTAACCATTTGTTTGCATTCGCAGTTGAGTAACTGGGAGCCAGGTGACAGGGCCGTATCCGAACACCAGAGGCATTATCCAAACTGTCGTTTCGTGAGGGGGGACAGAGCCGACAACGTGTCGCTGGCCGGAGCTGCGGCAGCTGCGTCCGGAGGAGTCACTTCCCAACTGTCTGCAGGAGCCACAGCCCTCAGTAATGTGTCTAATCCTGCCATGCAGCAGAGTGAAGAGAGGCTGCTCACATTTGTCAACTGGCCGTCTCGTATCCCCGTCCGGCCCGACCAGCTGGCCAAAGCTGGGTTCTACTATGTAGGTAAGGACAATATCAACGAGACAGAGAAGTGATGAGGAGAAGCATTTAGCAGCTAGAAGGAGGAATATTTGACGTACCTTCATCAGGCGGCCAAAAACACAACTCCAAATGAAGGCTAATGTTGCTTCATGTCTGCCAGATTTGTAAATAAGCAACTTGTTACTCATCTTTATATAATGATAATATTTCTGTGTTGTGTTTACAGCTTGTTGCACTCTCTTGCCAAAAAAGTCAATTAATGCAGGTTTAAGGAGACCAAAATACATTTTCCACATAAAAAACTCAAATTGAAACTAAGTTTAAATGTATTTTAGTACCATAACTAACTAGACTTTGGGTTACCTTCTATGAAGACCATTTCCATATGCTTACCATAAAGTAATTTATATTTTTATAGAAAATACTTGTTAAAATATAGTAATAGTAAAAATATTTGTTTTTTCTAAAACAGAATTTATCCAAAAATTTAATTCTTAAAGCTGTCATTTAAAAGGTCTTGAAAGTTTTACACATAATTTACTCATAATGTTCAGATGTATGCTTGTAGTGAAATAATTTATTTCCCCTTTGTTGAAACTGTTTTAATACCATTAAGAGTTTTTCCCTGTTTGGGGGTTGCCCACTGTAGACTGGTATTTGTCCAGTTGATTTTCATTTGAGCATGGAAAGTCCTGTCAGAAATCTTTTGAGTGATTCCTGGTTATAAACACAATCTCATGATCTCACGTTAATACTAAATATAGCATTCAAATGTGATCAGTTTACTACTAAAGGTTTCAAGCAAAAGAGGAAATGAGAGATGAGACCCACACGTGTGTTCAGATCGGTTTCAAACAGTCATCTTTATCAGGATCAGGGTGTTTCTTTTCTTTCCCCCAAAACTCCCCAAAACCACATGTCTCACAGAAAGCCCTTTGTTTTCCCTCAAGGTCGCAACGATGACGTCAAGTGTTTCTGCTGCGACGGAGGCCTGCGATGCTGGGAGTCTGGAGATGATCCTTGGGTGGAACATGCAAAATGGTTTCCTCGGTAGATATTGTTATTGTTTAATTTGATGTCAAAATGTGTTGTCTAGAGCACTTTGTACTGTAGTAAAAAAAAAAAAAACTGCTAAGACAAATATTCTGATTGTCTATTTACTCGTGTATAGTTAATATGACTATTTGTATTCTTGTACCTATGCAGGTGCGAATATTTGCTCCAGGAGAAGGGACAAGAGTTTGTTCACCAGATCCAGGCTCGCTTCCCTCGGCTGTTTGAGCAGGTTAGTAGAGAGCGACATAAAAATCCATTCTTGGTTCAGACATTTAGCACAGACCAAGTCATTTAAAAGAGGCTTATTTTTTCTGTTTTCTCCCTAAAAAGCTTTTGACGAATGGAGACAGCAGCTCTAGGGAGTTTGTGGATCCACCTGGTGAGTTTGAAACAATGGCCAACTCTTGTTTAGTCTTCATCTATTTATTGCAACCTTCCAAATAGGATGGAAAGTTAGGAAGCCTGAGGTTTCTACTTTCTCGTCCTCTCAGTGGTTCATCTCGGCCCAGGAGAGGAGCGGTCTGAGGACGCCGTCATGATGAACACCCCTGTGATTAAGTCCGCTTTAGAGATGGGCTTTGAGCGTAGTCTAGTCAAGCAAACAGTCCAGAGCAAGATCCTGACCAGTGGAGAGAACTACAGAACAGTCCAGGAGCTGGTTTCAGACCTGCTGAGTGCCGAGGACCAGAAAAGAGAAGAGGAGCGAGAGATGCTGGCGGAGGCGATGGCATCAGGTACAGCTGGCGGTGAAAATATGGATGTCTCTGGGACGTACATGTCCATGAAAATGAACAAATGTGAATTCCAGTGTTAAACCATGTGAAGTCCATGAATAATACATTCATTTTTGTTTCAGACGGATTCACCTTTGTGAAGAGACACCAGGCAGCGTTGATCCAGCGTCTGAAGAGTGTCGAGCCAGTGTTGGAGCATTTAAGAGAGCAAAATGTGTTATGTATGTGTCTCTTTTTCTCTGTGTTTTAATCTGAGATTTGAATAACTGTTGCCACCTCAGCTAAATCATATTCCCGAATAATATTTTAAAGAATGATTGGATTGATTGATACATGCAGCTGTATCTAGAGTTCAGAAACTTCTCGCTTGTGAGTAACTCCTTCTCGTTAACCTGCAGCTACAGACGAGTACAGCGGTCTCAAGGCTCAGACGTCGGCCCAACAGCAAACTGCTCGGCTGATAGAGCTCGTCCTCACCAAGGGAAATGCCGCAGCCGAGGTCTTCCGCAACTGGATCCAGAAGAACGACGTCCATCTGCTCAGAGACCTCATGGGTACGTCTTTCTCACTAACGCCGCAGATTTTTTGGCTGCACTTGTCATCGGAAGAACATATATGTGCTAAAACTGCATATGTAAAACTAAAAAACATTTGATATATTTGGCCATTATTGTTGTTTTTCACTTTTTCAGCCCAATCAAACGAAGCTGCATCACCAAGCCAAGATCTTTCAGGTATAAAAAAAAAAAACACCTGACCCATGAGCCAGGCATAACTTTATATTTTGTGCTAAACTGTGAAGCACTTTGTATCTAAAACGAATCTCCTTAATCTCTTTGCAGACCTCCCCATGGAGGAGCAGCTTCGGCGCCTGCAGGAGGAGCGAACCTGCAAGGTGTGTATGGATAAAGAAGTCAACATCGTCTTCATCCCGTGTGGACACCTGGTGGTGTGCAAAGAGTGTGCGCCGTCGCTACGAAAGTGCCCAATCTGCAGAGGCCTGGTTAAAGGCACAGTTCGAACCTTCCTCTCATAACATGGAGGCTGTGAGCCGTGTTTCTTCAGTCTCATGTTTCACAACGATGTGACTGAATGTAAAAAAAAATGATAGAAATGTATATTTATTGGAATGAGCAGGAAGGTTGTTGTGCTTTGATTTTTCATCTAATGTGTGATTTACCTGCCTGTGTTAATCCTATAAGAGATTTGTCAATAAATTTCTAAAACATTTATCTAAATGAACAGATCTCACAAATATGTAGCAATGCAGTAAGTTGTAATGTTCAGTGCAAGGCTTAATTGAACATCTGATATTTATTTATGGTTTTTGTTGCCTGGGTTTGAGCTTGGTATCAATAAATCACTATGGAAAATGTATGAAAATCTTAAATCTCAATACATGTAAAACTAAAATTTAAGTATTCTTTTTCTAAAATAACATTTGTATTACAATAATAGGATTCCTTTGAATGTCTTATCACAGCAGCCCTGCAGTACATATCAGGTTGATTAACAGCCAGGGAGAGTCATTAAGCCTTCAGTGTCAATTAAAGGCAGCAAGTACACAGGTCTGATTAATTGAGACCAGAGGTGTTAGTCATCAATATGGTAAGAAAATGTCTCAGTGGTCACAAGTGGACCCAGTGCTGACTGAATCCAACTTACAGGTTGCATCAGCATCCTGTGTCGAACACTAAACCAACTCATTTACTGCAGGTCTGATTTTGTTTTGGTCCACTTGTATCTTTCAAAATTTAAAATCACACTTTAACCATTTTGGCAAGTAACAGTGGCTTACAATTATATTTTATAATCATTTTCTGTATGAATAAGCTAGAACCAAACTATTACACTTTTGTCAATTGCTGTATACCCCTACATCAATTGTATTATTTTACACAAAACATGGATATAATCTGATCTAGTGTCAGTGAAGTGGTCTGCACTTGCTGTTATTCAGTGAATTTAGGAATTTTAATAAACTTGTTACCAACATCTGCACCATATCTACCACTCTAATATGCTTTTTCACAAAGTCTAATGCACCAGTTACCTATTAGCAGCACTTGTTTTCTGTTCAAGATTCCAGTTCAAAAGGCACATTTCTTTCCTGCTATGAGGACAAATCATTAGACTGAGTACACAGCTGACAATTCGTACATGTCCTGAAATATGTCAATTGTAAATAATTCAGGCAGTGGTGGTAAAATATCTAAAACCTAATTTCCTGAAGGTATCCATGTGTGAAGACAACTCACAAAACACACAAGGACACTGAATTGGTTTTGGTTTATACAAATATTTATTCTTCCACAAGTCTCTTCTGCCACAGTTTAGATGATGCCAATCTGTAAAGACGAAAAAGACACAAATTACACAGTGTTCATCAGTGGAGTAAATACATCTGTACCGGCACCATCTGGCATCAGTGGTTCCTTTGAATGCATCACAGACATTCAGACAAAATAAAAGTTTACATCACTTGCACAGAACTTCTGAAAGAAAATGCGATTATGGTGAACTGAACTAACTTTCAAAATTGAAACTATTTTACCCTGTTGATTGACTTAAGACTCACCTTGTTTGCAACATCCAGCGCATCGTAATCTGGTGCGAGACGAACGTACGCCTTCTTCTCACCATCAGGCCTGAACACAGGTCAGAACGAAACAGACGCAAGATGAAGCAATAGAAGGAAGGTGGAAATAAAATATATGCAGGAAAATATAAGTCCTGAGAATGCTCACTCCAGAATAAAACAAACTACAAACCCAGACTTGATCAGCTATTTAATATACCACTGATCTTTGTTCTGGCTTGAATTATGAACGTATATTACAGGGTGTGCACAGAATGGCGTCATCAGCCCAGAAAAACACGATACCATGAAACTCACTCAGCCTGGTTTAAGACTTGTACCTGATGAGTGTGTTGACTTTGGCGACGTCAATGTCGTACAGCTTCTTGACCGCGTGTTTGATCTGGTGCTTGTTGGCCTTGACGTCCACGATGAACACAAGTGTGTTGTTGTCCTCAATCTTCTTCATGGCGGACTCTGTTGTCAAGGGGAACTTGATGATGGCATAATGATCCAACCTACGGGGGGGAAAAAAATTGGTAAAAAACCAAATCCTCACACTTGCCTGGTCATATGCTTTTGCTTTTTGATCTCCACAACAAACAAAGTGTTTTAGTTGGGTGCATCAGTAGTTAATGGTGGAATCACGTTTTCTCATTCTTTGATCGCTTTAACCATCACGTGCACCAGGTTTAATCGCTGCATTTTGTCAGCAGCGTACAGTCACTGTAACTCACTTGTTCCTACGAGGAGCACTCTTGCGAGGATATTTGGGCTGCCTGCGGAGACGGAGGGTTTTAGGGCGACGGAAGGTGGGAGAAGTCCTGATCTTCTTCTTCCTCTGGCTGTGTACGCCCTTGAGCACAGCCTTTTTGGCCTTCAGAGCCTTTGACTTGGCCTCAGTCTTGGCGGGGACAGCTTAAAACAGAGAAATACCATTTGTTAGACTGTTTGTCAGCTGTTCATGCGCTTCCCATTTGTAATATTTGGGAAAACAGCACCATCATGTCCCTTTCTATTCCAAATATTCTACACGCTGTGCAACAATTGAATCCACTACAACTCCTTTAATTATGTTTATAGCTGAAGAAATGTGCTGCTCTTCAGGAGTGTTAAGTTACATTTACATAGACAAGCTGAGACATTTAGACAGTCACTTCTACAGTAGACATCTGTCTACCTCAAAGGGGATAAGTGGTATAATCGTACCACTGAAGCACATTTTCCAGGACAAATGACAAAATATTTTAAAATGAACTTGGTCACTTGGGAGACAGCATCTCTTATTGTTCACTGTACATACTATTTTCGATCATTTGGCAAAACTGCATTTGCTACCAAACATGACTTAGCAGGTAAAAACTACACTTACTGACACATGACTAGCAGAAGAAAGCAAAACATCCTAAGAACCACCGTTACCAACTAAGGAAATAACCAGTCTTAAACACTAAATGTGATTTTGTTGTAATGCAACAGCAGGTTAAACACTGCTAACTTTCACGTGTGGCTAATGAAAACCTTCAGACTCCGCCGAGCTGCAGCCACGATCATGACCACCACACACATACAGCTAATCCACAGATCTGTTACATTATAACAAACGTTAAGGCCACTACGACCTATTAATGTTAACTAACTAACCTGTGTCTCTAATAGACCGTGTAGGAATGAATCAGGACAGAGTAAGAGGTGGAAAACCAGCGCTTTGATCGGCAGCGTCACCGCTAACATGCTACTATTAGCACGGCATCACGTTCCCGCATACATGCCGGAGACAGTCCGCGTTATCTACGTATTTATCCAGTTGACAGAAATAACTTGAGATTTTTAAAGCCACGGTCAGTTCACCTTTACATTTCGGGCACATCTACTGAACCTTCGATGCCCTATTTGTGCGAATTACACCAGTTATTCATTCAAAATGAGTAGATTGACAAACCTTCCTTCTTCACCTTCGGTGCCATGTTGAGAAAGGAAGACTGAACGGGGTTTCCAGCAGTATAATGCATGGGCGAGATCTCACCGCCGATGTATCGCGATAGTTAACAAAGTGAGTGCTATGTATTGAAGTTAGATTCACAGATACACTGCATGTTAAACTATCTGGATATCAATCAAATGATGTACTGATAATCTTTTGTTAACTTTTTAATTACCATACATTAATTACATTTCATTTATGTATAGGCAACCAGATGAGAAGATCTTTCTTTGAACTGTGGATTTTATAAACTTTAGTAGTTGGAAATTGCTTCAAATACTTTTTTCCAATAACTATTAGAGTACAGAACCTAGGACGGCATCTCATTTAGTTTTATTTAAACTAAAACGTTGTTAAAGCTTATAATTATTATTTGTTAGATATGGTACTGTATATGTATATGCTTGTTTAATGAAAAATAGCTTTCCAAGCTACCTTTCTTTACTTCAGATTGCCTGTAAGTTTTTTTTCACACCTAACCTAGTCATAACAATGTACCACTTTGCGATAAAGTAGTTAAAACAGGTCTTCCCTTTTCTTTAGATAGCACTAAAAATTATTTTTGCACTATGACCTTTAATTGCAGTTTACAATAAGCTGCCACTTCCACTAAATCAACATATAAAGTAGAATTCATCTTTGCAATACATTCTGAATATTACTTTATTCAGTCTAGCAGGAGTTGTGTTTGTTGTTGAACTTGCCAGTAAAATTGTAATTCTATGCAAGTCTTGGATATTAAAAAATCTCAAAAGAACTTCTTTCTCCATCTCTCTCACAACTGCATCCAATTGTCGTTTATTCATATTATACCGTGAACTTATTTTGCACCGTTATCTTATTCTGTCAGTGTCGTAAGTTGCAGGTGAGCAAATTTAACAGAAATAGAAACAAAATAACACAAATACACATAAAACTGTTTATTTTATACGCTGATAATACAAAGCAGAAATGTGAAAAATAGCAGTAAATCTAGATGTAAAAGAAAAAAAAAAAAATCCACGTCCGTCTTCTCATCAGTCTTCTTGTAACACTGTTCACTATAATTGGTCTTGTGGTTTATTTTTCTTCCCCTTTTTCCTGGTTGAGAGAATTGGAAACAATAGAAAATCTAAGTTAGTTCAAGCTTTTTTGACCAACATCGTCAACTTCTGCCACATCTTACAACCTTTTGCACCACATTCAACTCATTCCAGATATCTGATTTGTTCATTTGAGGGGTCTAACTTCTAAAACAAATACTGAAAAGTATCCACTACTTGAAATCTTTCAAATTCTGATAAAGTTTTCATTCGTAGAAAAAGACAATTTTGGTGAAAATTGGTTCATTCAGTATGTAGTGCTGTACAGGAAAGTCTATCCATTACAAGGATATCATTTTACACCTTGCTTACTTCTTTAACTTTGCTCCAGAGGCCTTCTTGTGTGTTTCTTTTCCCCCTTCCGTCTGTGTTTTATTTCTTTTCTTCACCCCCTGTCGTTTGGTCTTCTTTTCTCCTTTCTGCTGCTGCACAGCTGTTTCAGATCCACTTTCTCCTTTCTGCTCTCCACCTGCTGCCTGCTTCTCTCCTTTCGGTCCCTTATTTGGCACTTTGCCTTTTTTCTTCATTAGGAAGCGAGGAGTTGTGCAGATGGTGCTTCTCTTGGGTGGTCTCTTCTCAAGTCTCCGCTTCACTTTGCTAAACACAAACAAGTACAAATAGACTATTACAACCATAATGCCAAAACTGAAACTGATCAATTCATCAAGAAATAGAAGAGCAATATTGTCTTTCAATGTATCAGATCTTGTAAAAATTGCATCATCATGATCATCATCATCATCATCCATCTCTTTTACCTGTGGATCTTCTTGATGCCAATCATGTAGTCGGGTACAGGACAGCCAGCTTGTTTTATGACATTAGCGATGCTGTTAGAAAGAGATGGAAAGAGAAATATATTCAGAGGGAAAGTGTAAATTATAAAACATCTCAGAAAAAAAAAAAAACATGGATAATGTGATGTCCTGTTTAAACTACATGTACTACGGGTAGGGAAAGTGAACCAAATCCAACAAATTTGGCCCAAAACATTTTAGTGTAGTAACATCGCTGTACTTCAGACAAAGTGTTGTGGTGTGGAGTAGCGAACACTGCCTACCATTTTTTTTACAAGGTCCTGAAAGTTGTGGTCATAAACACACCTCAGAGCAGTAATGTCATGTTTGGCTTGGTGCTTATTACCACCAAATAAATAATCTGATGTTCTGCCTGCCTTGCGTGAGATTAGCTTTTTGATGACCACAGTTGGACCTTCATACAAACAGTTTCATGTATTCACGTACCTGCGCAGCAGTGGCTTGTCATTTTCTGTGAAGAAGGTGATGGCCTTCCCCTGATGTCCAGCTCTACCAGTCCGACCTGAGTAACAGCAAACAGAATGATAAATGAGGGAACCAATTTTTTAGTTGTTGTTGATGTTGTTGTTGTTATTCGATTAATCATTCAGCTTGTAAAATGTCTAACATAATGACATATGTATAGGTCTTTACTTAATAAATGATGATTCATCATCATTATCAAAATAATTGATTTATGTTGTCAGTTAATGGATGATCTTATTGTGAAATGATTGATTATACATAAAAACTAACCAATTCGGTGGATGTACTCCACGGAGCTGGTGGGGAAGTCATAATTCAGCACGAGGTTGACTCCTTTGAAGTCGATTCCTCTGGCGAGCAGAGCCGTGCAGATCAATACCCAGATCTTACCGGAGCGGAAACTGCTCACTACATTGTCCCTCTGAAACAGAAAAGCCACGGAGGAGGAGGATAAACACAAGGCTGCACTTCAGTGACAACAGACAGGACCCATAATACAGCGTATTAAGTGTGTGTACCTGCTGCTGTGTGCGGTCTGCATGGATCACGTCCACATTGATGCCTTCATACACCAGCTCATGGAAAAGCTCCCGTGCTCGCTCTATAGACTGCACAAACACCAGCATGGGAGGCAGGAAACCCTGAAAATGGCAAAGAGGACATCATTTGATTTAATCTTAGGTCGTAAAGAAAAAGAACTTGTATTCATCCATGTGCTTTTTTTTTTTTATGTCTTTTACTCCTACCTCTTAAACTGTGACAGTTTAGCTGAAAAACTCTGTATTACTGTGACTTAAGTCAATTTCAAAATTATTATTATTTCTAATTTTAGAAAAGAATCAAACAACCTTGTCTGGAGAGTACTTACCTTTTTGATGATGTCCCTCATGGCCACTAGTTTGCCGTTCTCGGTCCCAACAAACAGCAGCTTCTGTTCCACCGTCTCAACCGCAGTATTTCTGAGAAAAAACAATCAATTCATTTTTTGTAATTCACGTTTTCTAATATGAGAAAGAATCCATCGAAGTGAGCAGTTTCGCATGTAGACTATTACCTGTGTCCAATGTTGACAGACACCAGGTTGTCGAGGTTCAGACGGCACCACTGCTCCACATCGGACGTGCAGGTGGCGCTGAAGAAAGCCCTGCGCACCTTTGACCCTGAACAGGCCAGAAAAACTGTGGCGAGCTGCTCCCTGAAGCCCGTCTTACCGCCCTCAAACAGCTTATCGGACTCGTCGACAACCAGCCACTCCACACTGAACATCAGCAAAAGACATTTATTGCATTTATTTGCACAGTTAGTTACAGTTACAAGAAATGAGGGGAGAGAGAGGGTTGTGGTTATACGGTTAAGCAGCTATCATTGGGCTCAGGTTTACTGGTATCACAAAGCTGGCTCACTTTCAATCAGGGTTTATCACCATGGTAACCTATACTGCTAACCTGCTCCGAGCCAGTTAACTTGATACAGATCAATACCAGGCAACTACTGACCAATCAGATCACTGGAAAACTGAGTCATCATTCTTACAAGATCCTGAGAGGGACAAAAGTACTGACTTTACTTTCATAAAGTGACAAGTAATAAAAAGTAACAGATATTTTTACGGTCAGCAGGATCACTTTGCTGTTCCAGGCTTTCCTCGTGTCCTCTCTGGTTTTAAAACAGAGCTTCTAACAAACTGAGGGATAGTTAAACACACTCACTCTGAAAGATTCTTTGCTTCCTGTCAGGATTCCTGACAGTGTCGAGGCTTTACACTCTTATTCCATCACTGCAGCTCAGAATAACATGAGGTGACTTTGAAATAATAATTGGAAATAAAAAACAATATTCCCTCTGTTGACTTTAATTGGAAAAATAACCCACACTGTTAATTAGAGAGACAGACTAAATTCATCTTTCTTTGTGTACAAACCCCATTAAAAAGGTAAGTAAGTGAGTAAAGTGAGTAAAAGTGAATGTAAACATAACTTTTGTTTGATTGCAAGAAACCTTGTTGTTGCACCTTTATGACAAAACTATTTCAGAGAGCAACAGATTCAGCATTACCTGCTGAGGTCGAGAGCTGGAGGATCCTGCTTGAGAAGGAAGACGAGTCTGTTTGGAGTACTGACAAGTATATCTGCACAGAGAAATGAAGGAGGTAAACAGTGAGGTAAAGGCAACACTTATTCCATATTTAAAATTCATATTTTATCTATACTGTTAAAACATTTTCAATTTCTTACCATATTTTTTGTTGGACTGTGGTCCATATTTCTTGGCTGCCAGCGAGGCTTTGTCTATGATGTGAACTCTAAACCCTACTCCCTCTGACAGGCGGAGCAGCTCTCTGTAGGTCTAAACACAATACAACAAAACTGACTGAAATGCGATCAAGTAAACGCAAATGTGTGTGATCATTTAAGAAAAAATCCCCTCCACCCCCCAAAAAAAAAATGCAGTAGCTGACTGAAACTCGGACTGATAATATGTCAATATTGTGTTTACAGATTGTTAAAAAATAAAAACTGATGAAACTTTAAAAGCCCTGAACTTTACTATAAATAACCCCATCTCATCTTTTAATAAGAATGGCCATAATAGCAAACAAACTGGTGTGTGTGTGTTGTGTACCTGGCTGGCCAGTTCTCTGGTCGGGGAGATGATCACAGCTCTGAAGCCCAGGTTGGCCGGCTGCTGCAGGTGGGCGAGCAGCGGGAGACAGAAAGCCAAAGTCTTTCCTGATCCTGTGGGAGCGCAGGCCAGGAGCTCCCGACCCTGACAGAGAGACCAGACACATGGTAATCCTTACAAAACCGTTCTCCGTACAGCATCTACCAACCACTGAATGTGTGCGCGTCAACACTCACATGCATCATGAGCGGTATCGCCTGCATCTGCACTGCCGTCGGGGAGCTCAGGCCTGCGTCTTTGAGGTTCTGAATGACACGCGGGCTGAGATGATACTCGTATTGCAGCTCCTCAAATGTGCACACAGGGTCAGGTACGTCACAGCCGTGCACATTTATACGGTGTTGAGAGCGAATACGATTCACCTTAAATCAAATATAGAGAAAATAATTGAACAGATGATAGAGGAGCAAAGGTCAGAGCACGGACAAAGTAGTAACTTCACGGAACATTACAGCAGCAAACATAATTTACTACATTTGTTGGAATCACATAAAATGCATTTATCAGTTTTTTTAAAATTTGTTTTGTAGTTTTCTCTTTAAAGACCTTTTCCTGATGAAGATGCTTGAGCCTCTTTTTCTCCTTCTCGTCACTCGGCAGGTTTGGGATCTTTCTGTCCAGTGAGGAGGTCCAGGTGATGTCATTTCTTTCTGTGCCTTTCAGTAGTCAGGAAGAGAGGAAACAGCAATGAATGTGTGACATGGACAGCTACATATCATTGTTGTGATGTGAAATTACCATTGTAAACACACTGCAAAGAGAAATAACAGTATATGTCATTTTGTATCACAATGGACTAAAACAAACAGTGTTTTAATAAGCCTTCAAACCCACTAATGTTCAATTCACAATGATGTAAAACAGAGAAAAGCAGCAAATCCTCACTTTTTACAAGCTGAGGCCAGAGAATTTGGGGCAATTTGTAAAATATTAACTGATTAATGGTCTAATTTTTTCAGCAATTAAATCCAGATATTTGTCCACTTCTCCTATAACAGAAGCTTTTTATTTTTAACTGTTCTAGTAGGGAAATTTTCTGTCTGTTCACATCACACAATACAGACCGTTAGACATATTTTCTGTTTCTGTTGCCGCGCAGAACTCAACTTAGAAGTGATAGAGAGTTAATGTTTTGCCATTAATTACATCCTTGAACTGTTTCTGTACATGTGTCACACAGATCCTGGATATATAAACAGCTGGAAGCTTCTAAAACATCTGGTATTGACCAAGGCAGCAAACAGCCACATCTTTTACCTTCCACCTCCACCCGGTTGCTCTTCGTCTTCTTCTTTTTCTTTTTCGTCCTCACGTCTCTCTCTTCATCCTTTTGCTTCCTTTTGCCTCCTGCACCAGAATCTCCACTTTCCCTTCCCTCCTCCTCCTCCTCCTCATCATCATCACCATCCTCCTCCTCTCCTTTAGAGCTGCTCTGGGATCCATTGGTTGGTCCTGTGCCGAAGTAATCGATCGCAGAGAGATGATCTGAGGACGCTTCCCTTGCCTGAGATCTGACAATCTGTTTAAACGCGACAGCAGAACAGTCACTATGGCTTTATAATACACTCGTCTATTGATATGCGATACTTAAGCACCCAACCTTCCTTAAATGTAAAAAAGTATCCGAAAAACAAACCTTGCACAAGACTTCACGCCAGCAGAAATCAGGGTTAGCCAAAACACATTAAACCACAGCTCGTGCTGCTGTTATCAATCACAATTTTCGTCCAGTACATTATCAGCCACACATGTTCACGTTACCTTAAACCGAGCGGCGTCTTGACCGAACCTCTTCAGGTCAAACTTAGCCCCTGACCCGAGTTTCCGAAACAACTCGAAGGCGTCCATTCCCGCAGCAGCGTGGTGTGTGCGGATCCAGACATCGCTAATCAAGCCCCGGATCATCGGCCGGCTGCTCCTCCCCTCCCCGCCGGACACCGGCGCCCCCTGCCGGCTGCACCGCCGCTGCTGCAGCCGGGCGAGCCTGGAGCTGGTGCGACTGCTGCACTCATCACAAATCACACAGAATGAGACATTTCTAGTGTGAGTCAATTAAAAAATTACCCCTGCAATTATTTATTTTGTCAAAAAGGACAGAGCAGAAACATTTGTGTGAATCACTGGTGGCTATTTTAGTGTTTCCAGTTACTTTAGTCCTTACTTTAAACTTATTTTGTATTTACTATTGTAAAGGTTAAATTTTAATTTTATACTGTTATTTATAACTACTACTTAATAGTAGGTGCTTTTTTATTTTATTTTCTACGTTTGTTTATTTCATTTCATTGTCTCGGGTGTAAACGCTGCTACTGCAAAGAAATTTCCCAGTTTGGGATGAATAAAGTACTTCTATCTATCTATCTATGCACTTTTTACATTTATCTGACTGCTATTTTTACTGGTAACAATAAGTAAGAATAAAGAATAAAGTTTGCATAAAGAACAGAAATACAGTAATGCTCATAAACTATAATTCCCTGGTAAGACTTTAAACTGGAACATAAATATATTGTGTAGATACACCAAAAATATCAAAACGATTATTACACGTTAACCCTCTGAAAGTAGCTATATTACTGTTGCCCCTTTTTCTTTATTGAATTTGGGGAGTCGTTCTCAATCAAAGAAACCAAGACTCTAATATATTTCTGTTCATATGAGATGCCTGCTAAAAGAACTGTATGTTATTTTGTGAATTTTGTGTTATAGGGAGAGGAAGTGGCAGTTTTTCCAGTTAGATACACGTACAAGTTGTTACTTTCGCACTTTTATACTTTGTGCAATAGGCACATGTCAGTGTTTTAAGGTCAACTTCGGAAAAAACTGCATGTTGAAAGACAAAAGATTTCTCAAATATTAACAGCTACTGTATGTACACTCTTGTGTTGAGTAACTCTGACACCAGACTGTGGGAAATCACTGTATTTATTGTCAGCGTCATCATCGCTGTGTTCACATAGACAACGTAGTGTACTTGATATTCTGAATAATGGCTGGGTAATATTAGTGGAATCAATATGACGGTATTAAGAATATGTTTGACATTGATGGGTATGTAAACGTAAAATAAAACAATCAAATTGATTGATTCAAAAAAATCTCCATACATGTAAAACAGTATATACATATTCTCACCTTAATTAACTTGGACAACAACATTTTGTTAAACAATAACACAATATTTGTGTCGTCACAATATGATTCCACTGAAAGTCTATAAATGATAAATTATCACCCAGCATTGATTTCAGTCTTTATATTTGTCTATTGATTTGTTCTCAAAATGTAATTTCACTATGTCAGATGTTAATCCATAAAAGAGTACAAGTGCAATTAGATAAATTAAAGGATATAAAAAGGCACTGTGAGCTTGAAATGTGCATAAGGAAGAAAAAAGAAAAAGCCAGACAGTCTTGTGTTTCCTAAGATCACATTATGACAAAGTTGGTTACTTTGCCTTCAGTCGCCAGTTAGTTTGTGATCGGACATTTGTCCTCTAACTGTCTGATCGGTCCAACCTGAGACACCAGTCTTCGTGACCTCAGATAGTTTCCTGAAATCCAGTGCTGCAGCTGGACTCTTCACAGGTCTGCAGCAAATCCTCCAGGAAGTGAACCACCACCTCCTTACCCCCGTCCTCCTCTCCCCGTCCCTCTCCTTCAGCCTTCAACCCCTTCAGTCTGATCAAGGTCTCCTGCAGACCTCCGATTCTCTGCTGGGGGGTGAAACTGTCCCCCCCTGCGTCTTTTTCTCCCTCTCCTCCTCCGTCCTCTGCTCTGAGGTATTTGATCAAATGCTCTTTGATGCCCATCCCCTCCTCCTCGGCCAGCGATGCCCCGAGGGCGGGCATGTCCTGCGACTGGCTGACGCTGAGCAGGTGTAGCAGAGCTTGTGAGAGCGTGTGTCGCAGGCTGGCGCTGTAGCGGTACTCCAAGAAGTCGTTTGTGTCTTCGCTGTTCTCCAGCGCTGTGGCCAGGGAACGCCACACACAGCTGAACCGCTTTGTGTCCCCGTAGCAGCCGCGGTGGGTGGGAACTGCCAGGGCAGCGGCAGACTTGATCCGCACCTTGAAGTTCTTACAGGAGGTGACAACATGGCAGAGGGAGGAGAACGCGTCACAAGACCACGGGGCAGAGTCTGACAGGCAGAAAGAAACATAAATTAACTGTTAAGTTTGACTTGAACAACGTTAAAATAAATAACAGAAAATTCTGATCACACTAAACCGCAGTAATTCTGTTGTTTCTTTACCAACTTTTTGTTTTATTTCTTTAATAGCTGAAACAAACAGCATCAGCTGGACAAGGACTAGTTCAACATTTTTTAAGTACACTTGTTTCCAGTCTTCTGGCTGTAGCTTAATATTTAACAAATAGAAATGAGAGTGGTGTTTATCAGCTACTCTAACTTTTGGCAAGAAAGCACATAAGTATATTTTCCAAAATATCAAACTATTCCTTTAAATAACATGGTCACAGAGTCAGGTTGATGACCCGTGTCAGCCAATTTATAAAAAGAGAAAACACAGGTGAACGTCATTTGAATAAACACTTACCGAGCGGCAGGGCGGGGTTTCTGAAAGCATTTCCCAAAGCGTAACAGGCATTCCATCGGACCTTCATAGTGGCCTCTGATTGGACCGTTTTTACCAGAGCCCGGACTGCGTCTTCCAGTGGGCGTTGAAACGCAGACCGCGTCAGCTGACTCTGACGCAGGAAATGAAGCAGGTTGCCGAGGGCGCGCACTGCATTAGACTTCACCTGGGAGGGTTGAAGGGAAGAAGCAAGTTCAGAGAGGTGAGAGTCAATCTAAAAGAAGACTAGAAAATGATGTGGCAAAACAAAATGTGGCAAAGTGTGAATGTTCCCACCCTGTCTTTGTCGGCCGATGCTCGGGTGGCTGCTTGCAACATCTTGAGCAGCAGCATGTCTGATAACTCTTCTTGGAAGTCCACACCTACACTCTCCCTGATAAGGAGATGTCCAGAAAATATTAAAAATAAAATCTCTAATAACCGACTATATACCTTGAATACTATATTATACTGGTTTCATCCAAATCAGATAGAAAACAAACAATAAACAATAATGAAGAAAGTTAGCCAGTCTTTTATTTTGTAAGATACGATAATAAAATAAATTAATAAAATGAATAAGTGATCCATGTTTCAATATAGGTTTTCTTGATTTTACTAATATAAAGATGCTTTCAGTGTGTATTCTTAAGCATTCACTCAGCACTTTGTGTCTATGTTTTCTTACATATTAACAATAAGTGTGTCTGTGAGGTTGCCTAAGGACCAGGCAGCCTTGGCACGGACATTCGGAGATCGATCATCGAGTGCAGCGAGGATAGTGTTTGCTGTGTCCGCCACGAACATCACGTCCTGAAAAAAAAAAGAGAACGAAAACAAATCACAACCTTTGCAACAGATCCTTGTGGGTCATAAACATGGTGCTCAGTGTACTCATAGTCACTGGTCGATGCCCCTACCTCTCTCAGACAGGGGAACAGTATGTAGACTCCCAAAGCCCTGACGGCTGCAGTCTTCACCAGATAGTTTTCACTGTAGGTCAGCCCCAGCAGCACGGTGATGCACATCAGCTGGGTCTTATCCTTAAAGACAACATTACGCGTCACACAGACACCTCCATGAAGCTCAAAAACAAACAAGCAAACAAAGGGAAACTCACAGGCAGCTGTGCGAAGGCCTGCGGCAGGATGGAGGAGAGCGTGTCGCAGGCGCTCGTCTGCAGCGTGGGATGTTGTTCGTTCTGCAGCGCTCCGTTCAGCGGGCCACTCAAGACTTCTGACCAAAATAGCACCACCTATATCATGCCCACATATGTATGAAATGAAAACACATTAATATATCATAGTTTATTGAACTTAAAACTTGGTACTTGAAACGTTTCTATTCACACAGTTGAAGTATAACAAATATTTTTGGAGATTTGCCATCTGGGCGGTTAAAAAACAAAGACGAAAATCTCTTAAATTAAAACAGGTTTACTCTGATACAGTTAAAGACAGTTTGTACTTACTTGGCTCATGGGGACCCTCAAGTTTTCAGGCACGTTGTTCTCCGCTCTGTACTGCTGGATTATTCCTGTCCCTAACTCCTCCAGTAACTAAATAAAAGACGATGAAACAGAGATCAATGCATTAATTATTGCTTATGTCGTTTTGAAATAGTTGTCATTTTGTGCAATAACAGAATCACTTTTCTAAATGTACATTTACTCCATCTATATTGCTGAAGCTTGAACATAGGTACAGAGAAAACACTAACAAATGGAGTAATAGAGTCTAGGAGGTTTTACCTTTGCTCCGTGCAGTTGTATGGAAGGATCTGTCTCCCCAAGGCAGCGAGCGCTCACCTGCCCAATCTCACACAGACATGCTTGGGCTAGAGAGAAGTAGCCACGCACCAGGTGGGACATGACCTGAAATACATATTAAAAAAAACACCTTTAGATTTCAAAAATGTCTGTTTGGGGCTTTTTCTTGTCACTTTCTGTCTCGCCCATCATCTCTCACCTGCAGAGCTTCTAGTCGGACAGGGGAGGGCTCTAAAGCAGCACCTCCTCCTCCTCCTGTTCCCGCTCCATCACTGTCTGACTGGTCCTCGCGGGGCTGAGTCACCAGCGACACACACAGCTGCAGCAGCCACGGTGGGGCACTGTCCTCCTCCGCCGGTGTGCGAGGAACGCGGGGGGAGTGCGTGCGCGAGCCCCGCTGGGAGGGCGAGACTGGTGTGCGAGAGGGCGAGGACACGCCGTCTCTTTGTCTCCAGCTGAGAGCCGAGTCCTGTGGCGTGAACGAGCCAGCGCTGCTGCTGCCCTCCGGCTGTCGGAGGAGGAGCTGCACCTCGGGGAGAGGAGCCTGAGTCGTCACCAGAGCCCCGTAAAGTGTCAGGACTGACACGCGGACGTTCACATCTGAAGACAGAGCGCAGTTGTGTTCAGAGAAGCATGTTTTACCGACCTGTTCTCTTAAATCCTTGTGTGCTGATATTTGAGTGCAGTGACAGAATGCAGACCTCTGTGGCGCACATAGGGACGCATCTGCTTCCAGAGCGGGCTGAGCAGACCAGGTCTGAGACGGTGATAGGGAGCGTTCGCCACCAGGTAGGCCAGACACTGACAGACAAGAAAGGTGGAGATAAACTGTTATGACAAATAACTTGAATTCCTGAGTCAAGATCATTGTTTATAATCTAAATTTGGGGGGTGTCAATTTTGCTTAGTCCATTTATTAGTCTAGTAGTCTAACAAATGCTGCCAGAGTGAAATACTTTAATATTTATTAGATGGCTTGCCAGTAATTTTGGCACAGATATTCATGGTTCCCAAATGATTCATTCTTATGACTTTGGTAATCTTGACTCATTTAGCACCTCCAAAAGGTCAAATTTTAGTAACAAGCAACATGCAGATGACAAGTCATTATGATATGAGTCACTGCCAGGACTTTCCTGTAGGTAGGAAAGATCTAAAACAAAAGAATGGCAAAGATGTCTCATCTTGTCTCTAGTCTTTTTTTTTTTTTTTTACTTTGTAAAAATGTGGCAAGTTTTCTGGTTTTAGACTCTAGGGGAAGAGGAGAGCACACAGTAGCTATAAACCAAATGAGAAAACTATCAGCAGGTAAAAGTGTCTTCACAAATCTGTGTTTATCAAGCACATGTTATCGTACCTTTATGACCTGTGTGAGTGTCTGAGGGGAGGTCTCAGCCAGCAGAGCCAGACTGAGAGCGCGGTGCAGCTCTCTGACGGCAGTGGCCAGCGAGAAGGAGAAAGGGGTGTAAGATGTACGAGGAGATGCTGTATCCTCTGCCACAGCCAGGAACTGGCGGGAGCCATCCAGCATGGCCGACAACACCTGAAGCGCACACGCACGCACCTTGAGGGAGAGAAAAAGACACTGATGCTACAGCCATACGCGTGGAGAAGAATTGTAACATGAGTATGAGGGTGTGTTGTACCTTTGGAGAGGGGTCCTTCAGTATGATTGTGAGGAGAGTGAGAGGTGGCGGTCCCCCGATAGGAGACTCTGGGATGAAGGAGGACCAGTAGCCGTACAGAGTCCTCTTCTCTACACTTTTCACCACCACGAGCAGACAGTGCAACGCTCCCTGACGCACACGGCCGTGGTAAAGTCTGAAAGAGAAAAATGCTGCAGGATAGACGACCCAGAAAAGGATTTCTCACTTGTTCATGCAGGATGTGTTGGAGTATAACAAACTGTCTGCTTTTGCTCTTAATTAGCAATAGGGGTAAAAATCTTAATTGACATGCATGCTTGTACCAAAAAAAAAAAAAAAAGAAAAAAAAGAGATGGTGGTGACACAGATGGAAATGGACGGTGGATGTCCATACCTTAATTTGCTCTGTGCATTGCCTTCTGGGTCAGAAAACTCTGAGTCAGAACTGGGTCTTTTCCAGGAGGGGTAGAGAGATGGGGCTAGGGAGGGTTTAGACAAGGACTCTCTCTCACCTCTGCCTCCCTCTCTCCCCCACCCTTTCTGAAGTGCAGGCACTGCCTCTGTATCATCTTCCTCTCCGTCATCCCCTCGGCTCTCCTCCGTGCTTGTCTTCTTCCCCTTTCCTCTAGGTTTCCTCTTTTTATTCTGAGGAGAAACAAATATCTTTTTTAACCAAAAAGCTGTGTTTAATAACTGATTTTAAAGCAGTCCTTACTCAAACGTATACCGACACAAATGAAGGCTTGTCTTACCCCTGAGGTTTTGCCTGGCATGGCGGCATCCTTTGGTAGTTCAGAGGGTTTTGGTGGCTCGGCGGGTTTTGGTGCAGAAAGACCCTCGTACTGAGGAAGAGGTGCTGGGTAAAGCACAGCCGGCCACTCGACACTCACGCCTGGAGTTCCCTGGAACATGAGCCTCTGTAGAAAACATGTGCAGCTCTCCAAATTATTACTACAACATGAACGGTCTTGTAGTCTTTGTGCAGGAAAAGGGACAAACAAAATTAATGAAACAGCAATAGAAAAATCTGGAAATGTGTTAAAATTTGGCACCTTAAGTGAGGCCAGTACAGACCCAAGCTCCTCCCCTCCACCAAATTTCCACTTCCCACCTGAGAGACAACACTGAAGTCCCTTCAGTGCTGCCTGGATCACCTGCACAGAGGAGACAAGGGGTGGCATAGGTCAACTATGATTACATTTTATGATTTTTACCTTTTTTTGATCAAAATTTCCATTACAACACACCAATTATCCATACCATGCAGTAGAAGAGCTCATCAGTGTTTTGAGGTTTGGGTGAATGCAGTGTTTTCAGGAAGACGCTGAAAGATACACTTCTGTATTGATCATCCAATGGTGGCTGACCAGGGACCCTGGAGAGAAACAATCCAGCCGACCACAGAAACAATTACAACCAACTATTTCAACCTGCAATAACTGATTTTTTGGCAACTGGTTGGCAGCGGAAACACATTGTGTACACAACACTGGACGGCTTAACAATGAGCAGAAACTCACTATAAAGCTTAGCAAAACCGAGCGGAGCTGCAGATTCGGAGATAATTCTGTGTAGGTTCACCTCAACTCGATGTTGAGGCCAGTGCTGCAGTGCTTTAAAGGACAATCATTTCCCCACAAGGCCTTACAGTGTAAATATCTACTTTCACCTCTTGTAATGTGCATCTAGGTGGGGAAATTAATTGTCCAAAATTAGGAGTGTTAAACCCAAAGTCAAAGCTTAAAAACTCCCCTTCACAAATCAGATCAGACACACTGCATCCATGTTTTTATACTGTCTACAAACTGGGTGCACGGTACACACAGAAAAAAAATGCACAATATGACTACTGGCTAAAGCACACTAATGCTTACCTGAGACAGATATTGGCCATACACGTAAGAGCAACTCGGCGTAACTCCATATTTGGCTGAGACAGAGAACTATACAGCAGGAGGACTCCATCTTCACCCAGCAGGTCGCTGAGGTGCTGTGAATAAGAAAAAATCTCAATGTAAATATTCAACAGTCATCTTAGACGACCATAGACTTTCACAATGCTCGCACAAATATCTACCTGTTGGCACTGAGGTCCATTCCCATACACTATTGTAGAGAGTGCCAGGAGGACATCGGAGTGTGTCCACGTACTGCAACCTTTCAGCGCACTGGCGGTATAGTTCACCAATACGTCCAACGTCTGCTCGTCCATTATTACCTGAAGAACCAGCGAGATCAGACGGTAAGAAAGAAAGAACGGAAAAAAAACAGGACATTGACAGCTTGACTCAGAAAGTGCAGCACATTTCAGGTGTTCACAAACACACACACACACACACACAGACAGGGCGGGTGGGTGGTTGAGCGGTTACCTTCAGCTGATTGAGTAGATGATGGACAAGCTGGCAGAACTTGATGACCAGATGTTCCTGACTCAGCGGCACAAGGCAGCTGACGTGCTTCAGCAGACTGCACACCTCCTTTAAATGGAAACCAAGAGGCTCAGCACAAACAGGAGTGTCTTTCCCAACAACAGAGACACGAGCACAGTGCTCTCAGGTGAGGCTGCTGGATGTTATCAGTGGTTTCCATGCGGTTGCTATGCTGTTCTTTATGGTTGGTAGGGTACTGGGAGGTTGCTAAGTGGTTGCTAGGGGATTCAAATGTATTCAATACTGATCATTATGATGATTTCCTGATTTCATTAAGGTTTTATTATCTCATTGACTTGAGGCTTCGGGTTATTGGAGTTTCTGTTACCTCAGGTCGGATGTTGATGTTGGGGTCGAAGGTTTTGTTGTAGTTTTCGGACAGGAGCTGGTCAAACAGCAGGTTGAGCTGCTCCCGGAGCTGGCCCGAGTCCGCCCGCAGGGCGCGCAGCTTGGCGGCGCAGCGGCAGAACTGTTTCTCGGCGTCCGACGGCGGGCCGAGCTGCCAGCCGTCCGCCCCGAGCGGGGTGAAGGGGGCGGCCTCGGCGGACAGAGCCACCGGGGGGAAAACGGGGACATCGCTGCGGCTCACGGGGGCCGGCGCCGCTGACAACCCGGTTTGAGCCGCCATGTTTTTCGGACCCGGAAGTGTTTTGCTTGTTCGGGGGGTTCTCGCTCTTAATTTGAAGTTTGACATCCACATGTCGGGTTCTTTACTGCCCCCTACCGTGTGGACCAGGAACACCTACAGCCCGCTGCTTCCACAGTCTCCCTCAGAAACAGATGCACAAATAACCACAAGTTACATTTAATGAAGCAATATCACCATGTAAAAATACACCATAAGAGGAAAACAGTCCTACATTAAAAATGTTACTAAAGTACAGATGTTTAAATTAAGTATCAAAGATTTCATCATTTTCAAAACTGCTCTTTTACATATTTATGTAATATTTGACTATTTTGTACATATTTTCTTGTTGAAGTCTGTATATAAAGGTCACATATTGATACTCCAAACTATCTGTGGCATTGGTCCATGCTGTATACCTGTATACCTAAAGTACACATTAAATAAAAAAAAGTTATTGATACATTAATGTGTAAGGAGTATTTAATGTTGCAGCTGGTCAAGGACGAGCTAATACTGATTCCTTTATATACAGTTAGGTAGTTTGACCCAGAACACTGCATCAGATTTCTATATGCTGATCATATTACTGGATGAAACTTTTAATCAGTGAAGTCATTTCTAAGTAAATGTAGCAGTAAAGAGAACTTCACTCACTTTAAAATGTAGGGGAGTACAGTATAAAACCATACAAAAAGTACTCACATGCCATGCCATTACACTGTTTTGGTTTTAAACTCCTCTGCTGAATGTTCCCAGACTGTTTGCCTTAACACTTCCCCTGCTGATGATCAATACAGTTTTAGAAACTATAAATTAACTTCTGTCAGTATTCAATATTTAAGTCTTAATTTAATCAGCTTTTATTATTTTGTGGACACAAGCAGACACCAATATCTTTCTAACTATCCCCATACACCTGTTCTGATAGAGCAGTATGTCCTCCGCATCAGGAAATTATTCTGGAGTATGTAAGAAACCGTTCAAGAAAAATCTGACTTGTTTGTAGACACAAAAGTGTCTCATGTTTCCCAATATTGTGATCAGAATCGACACGAGACAATTAACTGCCCAGACCAACAAGACATCTGATTATACTACATGCGAGTAAAGCAAATTCAAAGGCACACATACACACATTTTGAACCAATTTACTGTCTCAAATTTGTTTTGTGCTCAACATGTTGAAAATATCACAATACCAAACTGCACACCAAATTACATTCCAAAGACCTACACAACAGAAACATTGTAAATATTCAGAACTGAAGTGGAAACAGGAATGTTCAAGCACGTACAAAACCTTAAATCTCTTAGCAGGTAATATTTTCTTTATTAAGTGTAAGCAACAGTCTTGGTATTTTTATTTTCCATCTCAGTCAACACTGAAAATTAAAAAAGGCATTTTAACAAAAACTCTGTTGCTCATTTTAAGTCCATGAAAATAAGTTATTATACAACATATCCATATGAAACAATGTACAAGGTCTGTGCATCAACACAGCAAAATCAATATCCAGAAATTATGAGTCATGATGAGTCTGTCAGATGTGCAAAGGCTGACTGAGAGCTGGCATGGGGAGCAGTTTTACATTGGCATTTTCTATGAACGGCACATCACCAGTCCAGGCATGACTAAAGCGCCATCCACCGATGGGGTTGTAGGTGGCAAACAATAACAGACTGAAGCGAGCGGGAAACCAGAAGGAAAGCATGTCTGCAGGGAGAGGTGGTAGCAAATGTACAGCATGGCACAAAGTATTAAGGGCTGAATTAAAAGTAGTTTTCAGAGGGCATGTTTTCGGAATTTCAGCCTGACTTGAACAGTAGGATAGCCACTTGGCCCAGGTAGAAGTAGATGAAATGCTTCGTCTCGTGCGTCACATAGCTGCCAAAGTTCCTCCCGACAATGCAATGCCATGTGGGGTTGTACTTCTTGTCAAACTCCTGCAGGGGACACAACAACAGTTAGCCCCATCACAGGTGAGAGGCCATCAACAAGCTTCCACAAAATGCCACGCGTTTGCGCTCATTTACTGTGGAGCCAACCGTACCTTTTTCACATAGGCCGCAATGTCCTTCTCAATGTTGTACTTCTCCATGGCCTGCATGGCACAGTCCACCGCATCCTGCTGCATTTCATCAGACATGTCAGCATTCTTGATCACGGCCTTCTTGTCAGACATGTTGGCTTTCTTTTTGGCTGCATGGGAGAAGGGAGAAGAGAGAAAAAAATATATAAATAAATTCAGAGACATTTTCCATGAACAGTTCTTACACCTGTCCTCCGCTCCTGTGATCTCAGTCACTCCATTTCCATGGCTACAACACCTGCTGCCACCATTTGCTTATAGAAACAGTTACTGGCTGTGCTTATGGAGGTACTTATTTGCATTTTTGAACTGATGCTTATATAAAAATCTACAGACGGGAGCTAAGTGAGGCTGGCACCTCATCCGAACCAGCTGACCGGACAGGAGGCCTCGTGCAAGGAGAGGAGGGGGGGGGATCACAGATGTGTGTCAGTGCGCTCAGATCCTGAATCACACTTATTGATTCAGCGCTGCGGTTTACACGGACGACCCCGGGGACGCGGGTTCGAGAGCCGGACGCGGCGCGAGTGTCACAAGCAGGCGGCGAACCGCAGGACACGCTCCCGCAGGACACGCACCTGCGCCGCGCAGCTGACAGCGGTTATTATAAGTTTGGGGCTCGCCGCTGTGCACCGTGCGCCGACACAATCTGCACGTACGCCGGAACAACTCCCACGGTTCGAAACTCAGCCGCACAGCTCTGCAGACGATGCAAAAAAAAAAAAAACAAACAAAGTGGAGGGCTTCTCAGGCGAGGTTAGCTCGGCGGCCCGGGGGGCGGGAGGGGGGGGCAGCCCCGGCGCCGTCCCTCACCTGCACCGGCGACTAAAGACGCGCCGGTCGCACCCGCGGCTCAACTCTTACCGTCTCTCCCGGCGAAGTTGCGGCGTTTCAGAAGCGTCGGGTTTACGGGCGGCTGCACCGTTTTTCGTTCATTTATGGGAGGAAAGCGTGCGCCTGCGCCCCGCCCTCCGCGCCGCGTCCCCCGCCTGATTGGCCGGCGCCAAGCCTCCACCCTGGCGACGGCGTTTTTCACTTGCGGACAAGTGCCCGCATCTTATTTCCACCCAGAATGCAACGTTTTCACACAAACACACACACGCGCACACTCTCTCTCTCTCTCTCCCCCCCCCCCCCCCCTTCCCTTCAGAGGGCGTGATCGATCCAGGTGATCGGTTTGATCGATGACGTCGATCTGCATAGGTTAGAGGGTCTGGCGACGCAGTGGAGTCCAGATGAGACCCAGACATCGAGGGCAGGACACGAGTTGAATGTGCATCGTGCAGAGCGTCGATGCACGCCTGCTGTTAACAGACAAAAGAAGAGCACAGCACCAAAAACAGAAAAGCATAAGGAGATTTAATGCATAGTGAAGTTCCCTTGGCTGCTTTTCGCTTATCTAAGAGTCATCCTCCTGCTCAGGAAATGTTGTTTGCTTCATGTGGATGTTTGAGCATCGCTGTGCAGAGTGATGTTTGTGCAGAGATATGTTTGACATCATCAGAAGGCTGTTTGCACATTCACTGTCGAAGGGGGAAAGTTTCTCTGTGCACACCGTTGAAGACATGTAGCCTTCATACAAGCAGGGTTTTGTGACATCACAACTAGCAAGCAGGGAAACTCTGCATGTTAAATTGCAAATAGAAGGAATAGATGTAATTCTAAGAATTTGCAGCAAGGTAATTTAACTTTTTATGGGTGAGGATCAGTATGTAGTGACAGTCGGGCTTCCTGAGCTGGATGGTCTTCTCAGAGGCCTGAATAAAAATGCAAGGCGTGCTTGTCTGTGTGTTAGCAATGGTGGTGGGGGGACATATAAACATTTCCTCTTCACACATGAACAATATAATTTGAACATTTTTGCTTTTACACCTACAGGCACAACAGAAAGGCACGGACCTTTCTGTTTATTTGGGGCCAAATGAGAATTGTAGGTGGGCTAATCAGTGTTTTTAATGAATCTTTGGGAGACAAGAAAAATAGAAACCCTGCCCCGGCAGAAGTAGGATCATCCTGACCGTTAGTGTGTCACCTGATGTACAGATGCATGCAGCAGAAACTGACAACCACCGACAGTCTCTGAACTGTTAAAGAGGGATCGTTGTTCTAAGAACAAACCAAGGCCCTGAACTGAAGCAGAACACTACTCCACAAAAACCCTTCAGTCTAGTCAGATCATGTTTAAAGATCTTAGGACTTAAACTTAACAAGTTGCACACTGGAATCTTTTCGATGGACAGCGTAATCTATGTATTCATCTATAAAGAAGAGGTACTAAAAAGAAGAGAAACACGATAATGTAGAACTATAAATTGAACTTTTATTGAAGAAAACAATGCTTCAAGATACAGGAGAATCTTCTCCTTCCTCTTTTGGCTGCTCCCCGTTAAGGATCGCAACAGCAGACAATCTGCATATTTGAATTGAATTGAATTATACTTCGCAAAATCCAAACTCACCTTTTGCAGAAAAAACACAACATGGATACATATCCTCCCCTCCCTCTTCCCTCCCTCCTCCACTCTTAATGGGTTCCCAGTATTTCCCACTCTCCTTACGCGCGTGGATCCACCCTGCACCTCCCAGCCAACTCATCAGTGTGACATCAGTGATACAATGTTTCTGTAAGGGAAATGTAACCTTTGGTCATACACAATGTAATCATGTTCATTTCCTCTATGATTTCATCATGTTGAATCCTGTACAAGGTAACCTTTGTCGACTGAATGAGCCTTGGCCTAAACTAAGGCATTGTCAACCTTTGTCTTGTGTACCATGTCTTGAGCATTAAAGTGTGACTTAAAGAGATTTGTGTCTCATTCCTCGTCGTCAAGGTGGGATTGCTGAATTGCCCCAACAGTTTCCTTTTCGATGGGGTTATGTGGACAGGGCCGGGGGTCGGGATCCTCTCCCGGTAAAATACTCCCACTCTCCTGCTCCATGTGTCTATTCCGAAACCTAATCGTAATCCTGATCTGATCCTGAATCCTGATCCCGCTCCACAAACAGAGGGGGCAATTAGCCCAGTCCAAACCTTTGATACCAGCAGAACCAAAGAGAAGGAGGCAAGTTAGAATCACACCCTCAGAAAATACTGTCAATAAATGCATCTACGAACGAGTGTACGTTGAGAAAAACAATGGACTCCATCTATAATCAATCCCAAAAAAGAAAAAAGTTACTTTTTCTTCAGGTCACAAAGCAGGTCCTGTTCTCATGCAGAATTAAAAATGTATTTTTACCAATATGCTATGTTTAACTAACCATCTGAAAAGTACTAAAGTCTTGTTATAACACGTTGATGCTGACACAAGAAAGATTGTGTCAACAGGATCTTAATGCCACATGTTTAGACTCAGTTAGTAGCTAAACAAGATATGAGAATATGCATTTATATAACACGTGAATTGATCATGGCTTGTAAAAAAAATAAAAAATTAACTTAAGTTTTAATGCCACCCTTCCTAAAGCACTTACACTGAGTCAGAGTGTGTGTCTGTTTGGGGGCTGCTTTTTCTCCTCTCTCTCCTCATCCTCCCACAAGAGGTCCACATTCCTGTGGTAGTAGTTTAGTTAGTTTAGTTTAAATTGGTTCATCTCATTATATATATAGTGTAGTACACATTTTGAGTCTCCTCCAGTCCTTTTATATTCCACAAATTGACTCCTTGTCTTCTATGCGCACTAACTCCACCACTCCAGTGCCCTCACATCACATGGCTCTTCCTGCCAGCTTTCACTGGGAATAAGACCTGAAAGTAAGGTGATAAGAAATTCAACATTTACTAAATTCAAGGTAACTGGATTAATTGTTAGGTGTTCAGATTACCTGCCTGAGAAAATTACCCTACACTTGGGACCTTCCCCATGGCGTCCCTAAAGTTCCACCACCACCTCCACTTCCTGTTATCACTTTTCCTACCTATTTTCCTATTATAGGAACTTCTAATGGCACTACACAGTTCATCCATTTTACACATTGAGCTGCTACATTTAATGAATGGCATAAAGGTATCTACAAGGTAGAAAGTATGGAGTAATTTCAGACACAGCTCCAGTCGGTGTTGGTCTCAGTCTCTCTCAGCATGTTCCCTCTCTGTTCAATCCATTTAAATTCAAACACACAAGTTTCACATCGCAACATCATTCAGTCTTTTTTAAATTATTTTATGTAGGCCTACACTGCTATTACTTTAAATACTTAATGTGCTTGCTGTGCTTTAGTTACACAGCAAGACAACTGAAAACAAATAATACACATAGCACCCACCTGAAATCACAATAACAACTCAAACAGAGCATTCACAGAGTAACTGGAGCCTGACCGAGTCCGGATTTATGAGGCAGATACTGACCAGATCGGTATTTGGGAGTTCCAAAAATTTGATAACGATATTCTCTCTATAAATATTAACATGTTATAACTAGAAACAACTTTCATAAGGACACCTTCATGTGGTTATCAAAGAAATGTGGCAACATTAGAACATCAAAACTATTTTTGGCATTTCTGCATAAACCAGCAATCTGAACAATAAAAAATGTCCAATACAGTGAATTTTAACTTTCATTCTAGTTTTAAATCCTAAATAAAAATTAATACATTAAATAGGCCCAGACACTTGATTTAATTGGAATGCTGCAAACGTGTTCAATTGATGTAAAATATTGTCCTTTTATGGTTGTTTAAGACTGAAATACCCACCTTCCTTATGTAGGCATACCTAATAAAATCTGATGGAACTTAAAAAGTATTGTTGAAAGTACCATAAAAAGTTCCATTAATTAGCAGGGAAAGGGTTTCTCCATGTACAGGACTGTATGTAATGTACGGAGGCATCCTTAAGATTTGTGCAGTCCGGTGGTTGTAAGTGGTAAAAATGTTGTGATATGATAAATTGGACCACGTAATGTACTTGCAAGAACTAGTTTGCTTAGGTTGCCTGTCAGCTGTTTAAAAAGATAATTATTTTCCAGTGTACCATTCACTATTTTATCTGGTTTAACTTTGAAATAAAGGAAATTAGATAAGGTTTAAACATGGTACTGCAGCTTATCTCAGGTCCTTAAATTCCACAATGGCAAATGCTGGTCCTCCTCTTCAATTAATATCCTGAATGATTGTATTTACTTTTACTTTGAGGTTTAATTTAGTCGTTCATATTTAAGTCAGCTTCAGGTTTAAGTGAAACAATTTAGGAGAGGCAATTCTATTAAACAGGATATAGCTTTACACGTGTGGGTGAGATATTTATGAATTCATAAATTGTTCTTACTGGTTTGGTTAAAGCAAGTAAAAAGTGTCTTGCTGTCAAAAATACCTGACAGTAAATTAAATCTTAGTTATTATTGTGCATTGCTTCAATGTAACAAGTACAATTTAGATGTACTTGTACTTTACTTGAGTGATTCCATTTGTTCAACTTTAACTTGAGTTTATCAAATATGATTTCACAGTAACAGCACCTATACCAGTACTGGCCCTTTTAAGAACATATTTAAAAAGGCACCAGCCCAGCAATACTTGACCTTGTACTGGTAGATTTGTTAAACAAAAATAGCAAACTTAAACCACGTCTTCCAGAAACAACTAGTATTATATACAAGCTGTATATAAATATTCCAAATTACGTGTACGTTGCTCTGGTGACCAACCCTCTGTGGTATTAGAAATGAAAGAAAAACACAAACATTAACTTATGTTATTGAAAGTTTTATTAAAAGAGAATAAAGCTTTAAGATAGTGGACACTATACTTAAAAAAATCTCAGGAAAAGACTGACCTAAGAAAAAGATACAAACCACATTACGGTCACATTCCCATGTCGCCTCCCAGTCCTCCCTCTTCCCTCCCTCCTCCACTGTTAATGGTTGCCCTCTATTTACCACTCTCCTTATGCGTGTGGATCCATCCTGCACCTCCCATCCCTCCTCCTGGTTTTGAGTCGAGCTTTGCTCTTCTTTTTTTTTTTATAATTTTTAAAAAACAAAAATCTGAAAAATAATTGCTTGTCGCAGTGGCGTCAGAAATTGTGTCTGAGGTCCCACACAATATGGAAAAAAATATTTTGGATTATTTGAAAGCCAATTTAGTTTAAATAATTCACTAAAACGTTTCCGGTCTGATGGGGTTATGTGGACAGGGCCGGGGGTCCTGCTCCATGTATCCATCCTGAAGCCTAATCCTAATCCTGATCTGATCCTGAATCCTGATCCGGCTCCGGAATGGGGGGACAATGATCCCAGTCCAAACCTTCAATACCAGCAGAACCAAAGAGAAGGAGGCAAGTTAGAATCACACCTTCAGAAAATACTATATAAATGTCAATTAATGCATCTACGGGGGAGTTTACTTTGAGTAAAACAAGGGACACCATCTATAATCAATCCAAAAAAGAGATTTACTTTGGATACTAAAAAGTTGAGCAAAAGCAAAAAACACAAGCTTTGGGTTTCCAAATACAAAGTGGTTTACACAGCTTGTTACAACTGAAAACATTCAACAGCACTCTTATTTGTCAAGTGTGTGTAAAAAACTGAACAGCCTTATAATGCAGATTTCACAGTTGACAAGGCACAGCCATCATACCATTGGTGCCATATTTGACTCCTCCTCCTCCTCCTCCTCCTGTTTATCTTAATATGAACTGTTTCCTCTCTTCCAATCCTATATCCTGTTCCTCTGAACTCTACAGAGAGACACAAGAAGGTCAAAGGACAGTAGTATATGCTTACAAGAAGTAAAATCTTTCCAAACGCAACAAAACATATAGCATACGAGGACAATCAGTAGAAGAAAAGTATAGAGAAGGAGTTGAGATGGTTAGCAGAAAATCCATGTTGATGAGAGGGGAAAAAGGGAAGAATGACAGTGAAGCGGGGCCATGTACAGAGACCAGACTCATCTGGTCTTCAAAAAATGAAAACTAAAAAAACAAAACTGCAACAAAAAGTGGGGGAAATAGGAAACACACAAGACAGTGTAAACACATGAGATGATCCGTGTTGAGTATGCAGGATTTGGTAAATGATGTGAAGGTTTCCTCTCCGGCTCCGAGGCACACCATCGCTTTCGGTAAGATGAATCTAGGTGCGGGAGCGAGAGCGGGAGCGGGAGCGCCGGGGAGAGTAACGTGGAGACCCTCTGCCGCGTCGGGGGGAGTAGCTGCGTGACCCGCTCTTGCTTCGGCTGCGGCTGCGGCTACGGGAACGAGAACGACCGTAGCTGGGGCTGCGAGGACCATCCATCTTCACACGAATGTAGGCCGTCTCTCCCTAAAACGCACATGCACAAACATAACCTAAGCATCCATTACCATGTCTAACGGTGCTACATGATACTCCGGTAGACAGAAGAATGAAATACCTGTACACAATAAACATATAAGGGAACATATCTGTGCTAAAAACTGAATTTGACATCACATGCTTATAGATAAAGCTGCAGAAGTAACACATGGTACAGTGTCTTGATCCAGAGCCTTGACTTTATAACTGGTCGTGCATACATGCAAAGATGATCAGCAGCCACATCAATACCCAAATTGGACATCATGTGAAAGACTTCCTTTTGGGTAGACATGTTTGATATCATAGCATGACTGCGGTGAGAATATCGCATAGCAGGCACGTAAAAACCATGTTAGCACAACTTATTATGAAAACGTGTATATCTGCAATAAAATAAAAAGACAAAAAGGCCAATTACATCTTCTAATGGTTGAAATTATGTTAAAGCAACTTCACGTAGCCATTGAAACTTAGCATTGGCCTTTACTTACTGCTCAGTCATTTTCACCCTTACTCCTGCTTTCAATTCCAAAATGTAGTCCCAGAGCCACTCCTTAGTAAGTTAGCCTGAAGCTGTAACCCCTTTACGTACCTCGTGAGAGCGAAACTTGGTGTTGTCCAATTTACGGACAGCGTAGGTCATGTCTTCCTTGCGTACAAACTCCACTACCCCGGTGCCATCGCGGTACACATCGGCATAACATACATCACCTGCCTCGCGCATGTGATCCTTCAGGTCCTGCCAGCTTCCACTGGGAGGTAGACCTGAGGGGAAGAGCTGGTGTGAGACTCACGCATTCACTGGGACACCCAGGTAAAAAGAGATGTCCTGCAGAGGGAGGAACAAGGTCACCTACCTGACACGACAACCCTGTACTCCGATCGTCGGGAGGGGGGACCGTGCCGTCCCCTGGGGGGTCCCATTGCGCCACCTCCCCCGCCGCCTCCGCCGCCGCCTCCACCGCCACCTCCTCCTCCCCTTCCACTTCTGGGAAACTCAACTCGCAGGCGGTAGCCATCGTAGTCATAACCATCACGCCCGTAAACAGCATCCTCGGAGTCTCTGAAATCCAACAGTTACCGATCATGAATAAACATCGAGAGCTTTACTAGTCAAGGAACCCTGATAGAAGTTAAACATGTAATCTTACAACTACTTTTGAAACCTCGGAGAAAAAAAAAAATGCATTCTGCTGAATTAGTGTGCAGCCCTGAGGGGGGAAAAAAAACAAGTTTTGGGGCTACTAAGTTGGGAAAACCAAAAAACTGTTAAAAGCACAGCAGAAATAATTGCATAGGTTTATCTGTGCATGAGAAAGAAGGGAGTCGTGAAGGTCGTAAAGTGAGAGAATTTAATTGTTCAAGACACCGAATGGCGTGGAGTACACACAAAGGCTTGGACTGGCGGCTACTCTGAACTGAAAAGCCGTTTCAAGCATGGCACTGAAGAAGTCCAATAAGGCCGTGGGGTGTTTTTCCATCCAGTGTTTGTATTGTTGATGCAAATAAAACGCTCCCACTTCTCCTTCTCTTTTTTTTTCGTGTCCCAATACGGACCCCTCTCGGCCACATTTTCCCGCTGTTTAGTTGAGGATGCATTCAATTTTCTGTCGATCGACTAATCATTGCAGCTCTAAATGCCACACTCAGTGTCGGTGTTCACGGCGGGCTGAATATTAAAAACACCTCTCAGTACAACGCATTACTATTCACACTACTGCCTCCACAATGACAAAGGAAATAAACTAACACTTCTCCAACACGGTTAAACAACTGAACATTGTAACCTCCTCCGTGGAGGTCGTGCAGGTCGAGTGTCTGGCCCGTTTATCAGGCGTGTATAGCTTTTAAAATAAAACAGGTTTGGGTGTAACTACGGAGGCACAACGTCGAGACGACGGGCTGCAGCTCACCTCGGGTCCTCGAACTGCACAAAGGCGAACGGCGGTCCTCCCCGTCGGTTTTTCAAATCAATATCGCGAATGGCTCCGTATTTGTAAAACAAGTCTTCGACGTCCTTGGAGCGGATGTCGGGCGGGAGATTGCCCACGTATATCCGACAGTCGTTGCTCCCTGCCGGTCCCCGGACGACACCTTCACCCGACATGTTAGCACACGACTAGCTCGCGTTAGCAGGCGGGCTAACAGGTATCCCGCGGCCCAACGGACGGTTAAAAAAAAAAAAAAAAACCCGCGCTCTGGTTTGCTCAGCGAATATGAGATAACGTCGGGCGGATTGCGCGTTGATTGTTCGGCTACAGCTGGAATCCTTCAGAGTGGATGCAACGACAATCAAATTAACAACAGCTAAAAGTTGCAAACTGCGACTCAAAGCCCCTCGACCAACAATGCGTTCTTCTTCTTCTTCTTCTTCTTCTGCTGCTTCTTCGTGTCGCTTCTTCGGTGGTTTTAAAGGCGCGCACGACGCCCCCTGCTGTCCCGGAGAGCGCGTCACAGCCTGCACTACGTGTGTGTACGCTGGTTCACCCTGAGCCTCAGAAACCGCTGTTGACATCAACAATCTCACCCCGAGGTCCATTTAGGAGATGTTCTGGAGCTTTCGATCGTATCAAATGATCTTCGTCAGTGGGCACAAATGGAAATCTGATCATCTACGATTCCATCTGCTACTGAAAATTATGCAATACAAACAAAACAGCTACTAAATGGAGCTTGAGGTATGCATATGTATTACATCCACAACATCTTTTTGGGCCTTTTCACGTTTAACACAAATACAAGTGTGATTGTTTTTTCTACTGAAGATGCATTACAATAATTTCCCTCAGGATAAATAAAGTAATATTTTATCTCGTGATCCATTTGCTTATGTCCCAGTCAGGATTGGTCAGTGGACCATGTGTAGTATAAACACAAATGCCTCATGACCACATCGAAACACAAAGAATCCAAAAACAAATGAATTACAAACAACTCCGCTGATGAAGACAGTGAGACGCAATTGAATGCTCCAGGAAAAGCTATTAAGTGGACATTGTGTTAATGTTATTTTGTCAATTTATTTACAAGGTTTAGAAAAAAAAACGTTCACTCTCAACTCGGACAAAATTGGTGTAAATTGCTTTAGTAGTTCCTGCCAAATTAATGTTATAATTATATAAAAATCAGGTATTCTTATTTCCTTGCAAACCAAGGAGCAAAAACATGCATTACAACTCAAGTCTTTATTTGTTAATAACTTAGAATTGACAGTGGAATTCAAATATAAAATGTATTTACAACAATTCAAGCTTCCCAGTATACAGTGTCATACAACCAGAGTAGTCATTCATTACAATCTTACAATAAACACAATTCCTGACATGAAACAGTAAAAATCATACATACACCCCAATGCTGCAAATTAATCTTTCTTCATGCTTGTACCTGAATGTCAAGGCCACTGACAACACAGTTGGTTCATAACACATTGTCTCTTCAAGTGTTTCTCAGTCCTTCTTGGCTTGCTTATCTCTGCGTTTCTGTCTAACCTCAGACACGATTTTTAGCAGTGACAGCAGTATAGGCACACACATTGGCAGGAAGAGTGGTATGTAGATTGCAAACTTCTGGTCATCAGGAAAGTAGAGGAGGTGCAGGAGTGAAGGGTCAAAGAAGGCTTTCTCCGATGCCAAGATGGCCTCTTTACTGTACTGCAGGGCAAAGCGGAGGTTCCCGGCCTCCAGCTCGGCCACAGCCAGCTGCAGGGACGTGACAGCACTGGACACCTGGGTGACAGAAACAACAATCACAGGTTGGATGCAACTGATGCAGGAAAGAAAGTAGGATAATTAACAACTTCTTTTAGAGTTTATTTAAGTACCAATTTAGGCACTGTCCTTTGTACACTGACAATCATTTTTCAGCCTGACTTTGTGTTCATATAGGCAGATTTCTTGTTCAGAGGGTGAAATGGGGAGTTTTTTTCTTTTTAGGGTTTTCCTTCACCAACCAGTAGCGTGCTTAATATTCGTCCCTTTGACATCCTTGAATTAATTTGGAAGCTGCAGTAGTAGTTTCTAATAACAGTTAAATCAATATTTTTCACATTGATGAACGAAATATGTTGGGGATTTAAGCTGCAGACCATGAACCACAATGTCCCTCCCTATAGTCTCTGATAAAAGCCGTAAAGTGCCCAAAAAATACTTTTACATAATTTAATTAAGTTTTGTTATTACTGCGTTAAGTCGCGTTACGGCTGCATTGATTTCATCCATGCTTATCGCCTTTTTATGTTGATATATTTCATGAATGTAGCTAGGTAGAAGATGAAGATTTCTCTACTCTTCCACTCTCCCTCTTTCTCTCTCTGGAGCCTATTTTAATCAGCAGATACTGTTATTTCCCCTCTCAATTATCTTTTATGTGAGCAAACATAACGTAATACTTTGAAACTGTAGTAAGATCAAAAAACAGTAAGGACGATCTGTGGGCATGATTCAGAGGTCTGGAACCAGGCTAGTCAAATACTATTTTGGTGATCAGATGCCCAAGAACGGAGCCCTACGTGGCCAGATATGTACACCCACACTTGAAGTACACAAAAAGATGTGGACAGGGGTCCATAACCCATAAACACAGAAACCTACTGATTAATGCAGGTATGTAGGCATCTTACCTGTTGAGCAATGTTGTCATTGATAACAATGTTGCCTATCTGGTCCAGCAGCTGTGCCAGAGAGGTGATGGTGGTGGTTGCTATTGCAACATTTTCCACACTCCGACTCCACATGAGACGGTCCAGCTCCCAATCAGCTAGTCCTGTGCTGCCGCAGGGTGCCACGAGGAAGCCAGGGGGAGGGGTGGACGACTGCACACCCAGCAACAGTCTGGCACAGGAAAAAAAAAGTACAGGAAAGTTACGTTGTTTCTACAGGAAGAGCAATACCTGTCAAAACCTGCAATACCTGTCGTCCACTTACCGGAGCTGTGCAAGGAAGACTCCCATGACTTTGGCCATGTTGATGTTGATATCAACAGGGAACACAGCCTCTGGTTCATAGAAACCATTTACATTATAGATCTATAAAAACACGGATAAAGACAGTTTTTGTTGAAACAGCAAATTAAGAGTACAAAATCACTGCATAGCTATCCAATTATTATTAATATATAACTTTTTCACTTCCTTACCATAATTCCACCCCACCGTGGAGAATGAAACGCATTAGAAGACACTTTCTGTTTCTTGTGGTCATGAATGTAAAGGGGTGAATGGTGGGCATCCGGGACGTACAGGAGAAAATTCAACACCGGGTTGGAAGATGCAGCATTTGAGCCTTGAAATCACATTAAAAAAAAAAACAAAACAGTTACATAGAAACACAACAGAACAAATTACCTCTGTTTTCTCTTAAGTGTGCGTTTTCTTTTACCCAGTCTAGCCTCCACAGGGTTGATGACGTGTGCGAGGCTGTCAGAGTTGAGTGTGTAGGCGCTGTGGCTGCTGTCAAAGCGCGGGTTGACACCGAGCATGGCATAGTACAAGGTCTGTAAGGAGAATATTCATATGGTCATACAGTAGCTGAGCATTTTGACATCATGATACAGGTGATGCACATCCACACACTTGCTCATGAAGTACCTGAGAGTCAATGCTAAAGTTGGCCAAAGGGGCCAGTTTTGTCAGCAAAGGTTGGATGTAGGTTTGGACAGCACCCTCTATGTCCCAGTGTAGTCGATGTGACTTTGGGTCTGGGTTCAACAGACTGAATGTTATCTCATAACCTGTAGAGGACATAGGGAAAGTGCTCACAGAGTTGAAGTATATACTGACTGGAACAGAAATGAAGTTGGTCCACTTTGAGGCTGTGCTGAAACGGACAAAAAGACCTACCCGGGCTGGATTTAAAGGCTCTCATACTGTCAGCGATGCTCTCTTTGTTGCCGGGGCTGAGACGGACTCTGTCACTGAGGGCAGCGGTGATGTCGGTGTGGCTGAAAGACATGACCTGCAGCACCTGCTTGATTCGAGGCTCCAGGTGTGCCAGCAATTGCTTTAGTGTCCTGCCCACTCTCATCTGGGAACCAATACGCAGCAGGGCTGTCCGTCGCTGACCGATATACACGTCCACATCCTGAGAAAGGTACAGGTCGGTATTGGGCATTGTATAATTTTCAACAGATTGACATAAATTCCTCAGAATTCTGTTTAAAAGCTGTACAGAAAGTGCTATATTTAGACAGTAAGTAGTTAGAAACAAAGCAGTAAGGAGTGATACATGAATTTAGCTCTGAAAAATGTATTTCACCATTCAACAAAGCATTAAACTACACAGCCACTTGAATTAACACTTGTATAACATATGAAAACATACACACTAATGGAAAACTAAGGACATAAAGAAAATGACAGGGTTAACAGTAACCAAACGATACTCTTTAAAATTAAATATAGCAGAGAAAATCAGAAAATTGAGAGTTTTAACCTGAGGCAGCAGTGAAGATGACTCTGGGATCACATACACAACCAAAGAACCACACGGACTCTCACTGAGTGTGTGCAGAGATAGATCTGCTTCTAAAGAAGAAGAACAACAGAGACAGAAAGAAATGACTACCTCAAAGTAGTCAGAACAAACTGGCTGAATTTGACAGGCAGACAACATCTCACCTGCAGCAGTGGGCTGGTTCAGGGCGTCCTCCTCCATGATTGTAGCTGTGCGGTACTTTGTTTCATACTTGTACCTCAAGGCGGTGTCCTCTGGAAACGAGAAGAATTTAATACAAGAGTTACCTCGCAGTTTTCATATTTTGTAACCATAAGAACACAGACAGCCTTGATAGATCACCATCTACTGTGTGTTCCTCATCCTGCGTCTGCGTCAGCGGGACCTTCTTCTGCTGTTCTGGCGTCACAGTTCCACGTGCAAACACGACCTCCACATCAGCACTCAACTGTAGCTACAAACACAAAAATAAAGAGAGACACATTTAAAAAAAAAAAAAAGGTACATGCGTGTGTTACACATGGAAGATATAAAATGGACCACAAGATGGGGACATGTAATGAACAGCAAGAAGTATGAACAAACCTGCAGATTAGCCAACTCTGTGATCTGACTGACCGGCAACCAGGCGCGGTACGTTTCAGTCGTTCGCCACCACAGCGGGACTCCCACGAGGATGACCACCGCTGCTATGGACAGAGCAGCAAGCTGGCCACGTCTACGCTCTGAGAGACATACAGAGACAGTAAGACAGATAAGCCTCAGGACATTACTAAATATATATACTGCATATATACACATATAGTGAGATAATATAAATGTGTCAACTGTCATGCTGTTTATACTGTGGTGGCTATCCCTGTATTATCCCTGGTGTTGCACCATTGTGGGAAATTTTGCAAATCAATAATAATAATAATAATAATAATAATAATAATAATGGATTCTTATATATATATTTGCATTAATGTGACAAATAACACACACATATACCATGACAGAGGATTTCATCCAAATAATTTACCCCTCCTTGCCCTCCATGACACCTCACTGGACATCACTGATTAAATGATACGTTTACATAAATCTGTTTATTATATGAGAGACTGAGCTGGATGCTAGATGGCAGACCCACTCAAGACTTTATTAACATTATATATAAACATGCACAGTCTTAGAGAGACAACATAGGTTGATCAACATACACCAAGGCTAGTGGCTGCAAGACCTGGTTTAGTTTAAAGCTGGAAAAACACAATACAAGGGCAAATGAGGTGTTTTCGCTCTACTCAGTGGGGATTTAGGAAAGTTAATCTGATTGTGGAATAACAAATCAACAGTGAACAGAAAGTGGTTTGGTGGCAGAAGCAGCAGCGTCTTCAGGGGGAGACAGGGAGGACAGCACGGCGCGAGACTAGCTGCTAGCTTCAGAGGGGGGGGGGGCACCGGCGGCCTCGTGCTGGGTCGCTTCGACTGTTTTACATGTTAAATATGCTCGAAACTGCTGTAAACTGGTGTAAATGTTCATAGGGAGGACAGGACATTATTTATACAGCGGTCAGTGATGGACGTACTCACCCACTTCCGTGGTAGCCATTTCTGTCAATGGGCGACGTAAGGTGCGTTTGTTGTGACCGTCAACAGCCGGTCACACGTCACACGACCGACATTTTAGAAAAAACGGGAGATTCACGCGGCTGTAGAGACAACAATGACTCCAGAAACACAGCTACAAAGTAAAGAAATTTAACCAAATATTGTAGTTTACACCTAGAAAATCCGGGGAGGCAACGAGACAGGAAGAGACGCAGCGAGGGAGCGACAGGAGGCGTCGGGAGGCGGGCGGGGTAATCTCTCCTGCCCGGTGAGAAAATCAAACGCACAAACACAGCAGCGCCCCGTGTGGTGGCTTCAATGTCCACAGAATGAACATGATTTCACTTTTCACGGCCCGAATTCACGCTTACATTCGTCCACTTATATTTGTACATCAATACAATGAGTGGCTTGAAAAATAGAAACTCTTGTACATTGTTTAACAAACAAATACAAAACTCTAAAAATGTTTTGTGACTGTTAAGACTACATACACGTTGAGGCTTATTGATGATGTTATATTGGTCTGCATTATTCTGAGCAGAGCCTTCATTATTTTGTCTGCTTTGTTTACACATATGATGAAACAAAAATAAAATAGGTGATATTTATAATACATCATTTTACATGTATAAATGGTTGACAGATGAATAATCTGAATAATTCTCAGAGTATTGGCCTATTTTAATACTCTTCACAAACATCACTGATGTAAACAAAGAACAGCATCATGAAATCCTTTATCCACAGAGGTTTTATGGAGAGCAGGGCTGCATTTTTCAGAGACATCCTGTTCACTGACGTCCACCTGGAGGCTGCCCAGTACAATCACTGTGTCTTCTGTTGACACGGAGCAGCTTTAATGGAGCAGCTGGGAGTTAAGGGCGTCGCTCAAGGGCACCTGAGTGGTGGCATTAGGGGGCAAGCACTGCTCTTCCACTGTAAATATATTAAGCTGGTCTCAGGATTGTACTGGTGACTTTCCGGTCTAACCTCTAATCTACTGCTGCAAAATCTGGCTGTCTTTAGTTACCCCATATGAAGGCCTTCAAATACATTTTGGTATGATTATAGCAGGTTCTGTATTTTACAACATATACCAGACAGAAATAACTTTTATTCAGAATAGTTTTCATGAGCCAAGCTACTTGAGAAATAATGTCTCTTTCCATATTTAGTCCAATACTCATGTTTTATAGCTTGTGTTCACACCAGTACTGGTTGTAATGGAGACATTTAGCTAACTGGAAGTACATTGGTTGGATGAACAGGAAGTGGGGCAAGAACTAGGCTTACAACACTTTATAATGTAATACAAGACGCCTACTGCATGCCTGTTTAAGTGCAGTAGGATAAAATTGCATCCAAAGAGAATATATTAGGATAGACACTAAAATAATATCAGGAATAATGTCACACAAAGAGATCTCTGCTAGTTTTTATTGTTTATTTTAGTTTATTTTTCTCCACTATTAGACACACCAAGTGCTTTAAGAACAATATTAACATCACAAACATCACAGTATTCCAACACAGCAGTGATTGTTTCCTCGCTGCTAACCCCACGTATTGGTCCACATTATAGGTATTTTTGTAGAAACCATCTTTCCCTCCTGTGGGGTAGGCTGGGGAAATCGGGAGGGGAATGACACACAAGCATCACATAATATTGACACCTTCACACAACTGAATACATTAATTACTGTATGTGATTTAAAGCTAATGTTATACTGAGAATTAGACACACAAGATGTTTATCTGATTAGTGGGAATGAGAAGCGTGTGAACAGAAAGGTTAGGATGAATCAGTAAGGTGAATCCTGGCGTGTAGTGGATTATTACAGAGGGTCTACTGACCTCTGCTGAAACCACAGCTGTCTGAAAGTACAACAAGCCCTCCACACTTCTGGACAATCGCTCAAAAGATCAACTCAACTGAAAAGTCTTGCTGTCTTGTCCCTCAACGGATGTACTGCTGCCACTTATAATCGGTTGGTCCCACTGTCAGGGAGGATGTTAGTATAGCGTTTTAAGGATGAGGCAATACTGCGTCCTGACAGAAGCGAACACAGACACACCCCTCCCTGCTTGGGAATGGCCCATGATTCATCATGAGGGCAAGAAAGGGAGAAAGCACCGGGTGTGGAGACAGGTGTAGTTAAGAAGAACGGAATACTGACAGATTATCTTGATCTACTGTTAAATTTAGCAGCCTCTAGCTTCCTATCTCTGAGCCCAATAACTGTTAGACATGACATAAAATAGTTTTCTACTTCAGTCATAAATTGTCTCAAAAGTTTTGATTTGTTTGATTAAACAGGAAAAAAAAACAAGCCTGATCCCTTCAGTATTATAGTTATACATTATATTTTTAAATACACATATCCAATAATGTAATTTTAATAACTGACAACTCTAAAGTACAATAGACAGCGCAGGCCAGTGATTTGATGGAGAAGTGAGGGGGAATAGCAGAGCAGAAGAAAGACTACGACTAGGCCACACCAGCTGAATGTGGTAGTTTGATGTTTAGTAGGCATGATTAGCCACGTAGAGGGATTTTCCAGCGGCGCCAAGAGTTCCAGAGGACTCGTATTTGCCGAGAGCAGCCAATCCGTTTGCCTGAAGGAGAGACAAATAAAAACGTTATTAACAATACTGCAAGGAGGAGAAGTTTCATTGTACTCTGCGAAGATGTGTCCGATGTCTGTAAACGCTTTTGTCTGACCTCAGCACGTTTGATGAACTCCTCGGTGGCGGCCTTCTCGTTGTTCAGCTCTCCTCTCCATGCGTTCAGGGCAGAGGCCTGCAGGGCGCGGCCGTAGGAGAAAGTCAGGGCCCAGGGCTTGGCGAGCGGGCAATTGTTAATGGCATTAAGGTTCACGCTGGCCTCTTCTTCGGACTGGCCACCTGACAAGAATGTCACTCCTGAGAAAAAACAGAAACAAGCAAATACACTCATTATCTATCGGCTCAAACCTGCTTTCATACAATATCTAAGCCTTCCACCTCTCTTTCTTAATATTTAAGGGTGGGACAAACAATTAATCTAGCAATATGTAAAAAAAAATTGCAACACACTCCTGGTAACGCTTTATTTTAAAGGGTCTTTAAATCCCCAATAATCTTCTTATAATTTATTGTATCATTTTCAAGTTATGTGTAATTTGGCACTAATAATACGTAAAATAGAGGCAGCATTCAATTGGTACACTTCCAATTAAATGCTAAGCTAACATACCCTAGAGTCAGAGTACAGCTTCACTTACATGGCACAGTCGTAGAGGCACATATTCCTTGTACAGTATTCAGATTTTGTAAGGATCCCCCCCAAATAAAACAGTCACTTATATCTTTCCGTCTCTGACCTGTGACAGCAGGAGGCACAGTGCGGCGCAGAGCGGTGACGGTAGCCATGGCGATTTCCTCACTGCTGTACTTGGTGGGGCAGGAGTGTCCCGCTGTGACCATGTTGGGTTTCAGCAGTGTCCCTTCCAGGTACACATGGTGGTCTGACAGAGCCTTGTACACGGCAGCTAGGACCTGGCAGCAGGAGAGAGACGTATGTCAAAAGACTGTGAAAGCAATGTCCTGAACATGTAGTAAAATGTCAACTTTGCAGGACTTGTACAGCTGTTGGTGTTATATAAATATTCCTCAGTAAATTCACCTTCTCACTGACGTACTGACAGCGCTTCAGGTCATGTTCTCCATCGGGAAGGATCTCAGGCTCCACAATAGGAACAATGCCATTCTAGGAGACATTACAAAGTATAAGTTTAAGGTAAACTCTCATATTTGTATATATACACTACATGAGTTTGTTATAATGCTGAATTGCATCCTCAAATCTCCAAATGTTATCATAAATCACTGCTAATGTTTTGAAATTCACCTTTGAGCTGGGGATCTTTAACCTAACTACATAACATCTTTAGTGATCTCACACCAACCTGCTGGCAGATGCTGGCATATCGTGCCAGAACATTAGCATTCTCATAGATGGCCAGCTCAGACGGCGTGGTGTCGCTGATCTTCAGCACAGAGCGCCACTTGGCAAAGTCGGCACCATCCTTCTTGTACTGGGCACAGCGCTCAGACAGCCCGTCCAGACCTACACTCCAACACACACAGAGAACCATCCATCGGAAATATAGCAGGGGTTTTGTAATGTTTGTGAGGTTTTGAGAGATCTTAAAGCCTCTTACCCTGAGTGGTGGTCTCTCCATTTGTTCCAGCCAGGGGCACAACACCTTTGTCCACCTGTAAAGAGGGAAACAGAAATTGTTTAAAATAATGTTATGATAGGCACTGAAATGTCAATGCCTTTTATTAAGGGACATACTTAAGATTAGTTTGTATCACACTTAACTAAACACAACCTTCCTGAACATATGTCACAAAAGCTCTTTCACCCAGTTTGTCATGTCAACTGGATTCGCTGTTATGGGTGGGCCTGTGTCTGTGTTTCCATATACAGTGTAGGAGCCTTTCTGGTTTAACCAGCCAAACAAATGATGACAGTGGTTTTGTCTGCTAAACTGAAATACTAGCTTCTGGAGGCTGCAATCCTCGCTGTAGCATAATATCAACACTGTGGCAGCTGAGACAAACTGAGCCAAAGCAAACATCCACCAAATAAGGCTGAGATTCACAGACTGATGCTCTTGTGTTTTAGGACACTGAGGTACAGTGTGACCGTGTTCAAAATCAAAAGCCAATAGCTGAAACCTGGTAATGGCTAAAATGTGTAGGAGAATGGCTGTAATTGTAGAAATAGAAGAAAGAAGAGTATTTAAATTGACTGTAAGGCCAGATGAAAGCCACTATTATCCTACTAAAGAGGTCTACTTCGGAGGTTAAAATATGATAGAACTACAACACCAAGCATCGTGTACCTTGATGCCAACAACAATGCCACGGTCTTTGATGAGCTTGGCAAAGGAAGTGCCATCGTCTGTGTTCTGGTAGAGGGTTTCATGGAAGAAGATGACCCCTCCGATACAGCTGTCGATGCGCTGGTCGGCTGTGAAGAGCAGCTGGCGGTAGCGACGCCTGTTCTCCTCTGTGTTCTCAACCCCGATGGGATTCAGACGTTTCCCCATGCTGCCTGTAAACAACACACACACAGGCCCATTTAGTCAATGACAGCTCAGTTGTAAAACCATCTTTTACAATGGAGCACAACTAAACAACACTCCAATGCATGAGAACATAAAATGCAATTACCTATAAAACATCCTATATACCTACACCTATAAAACATGTATTCTTTGGTGAAAACCTGTATAAACTTTACTATAACGTAGCAGACAATTAAAGTGTGCTCAGTAGAGGTCTGCACCCAGTTTTATAGTGATTCTGAGAACCAAAAATCCTAATTAAGCCACTGCATTAGTTGCAGTAGGGTAGTATTAACCTAAATAGTTTGACTAATCAATCTGACTTTGCTTAACATTGACTTATCTTTGTATGCAAATGTGTGCATGAAGGAGTAGGAAGGTTTGGTGCAAAGTGATCATAAAGGTTGTAAGAATATACCAGTTTTCATCCAAATGACAGGCAATGGATTGATGATTTCTGATTCTTAATTGACTGTTACGTATAAATAAATTGTGTTCAAAAACAATTAATGATGACAATTAATTCACACGCATACCGGTGGACTCATCGGCTGCCAGGATGCCCTTTCCTGGAGCTACTATCCTCTGAGCGATGTCTTGCAGCTCTTTCTTCTGCTCAGGAGTCAGTGCGGGATACTGGTGAGTCATGGTGGCTGAAAGAGAGAGAGAGCCGTGGAGAGGTCACATTGTTTTACGGTGTGTCAACCTGGACGACTGCCCAGCACTGGCCCCATTTTTTGTCCCTCTATTCTCTACAACATGGCTGCCTCGCTGCAGCACTAAGCTTTTTTCAGTGAGGGCAGGAGGACTGGTGAAAATGAGAAAACTACAAGATAGCACTTGAAGTCACACAATCCAAGGCCCCAGTGTGTGTGTGATATGTGATAAAAACCAATGGCTGTGAGCAGAAGATGTGCTTCCTGCTTCCTTGAGAGGAAAAAAAAAAAAGCCAAACAGAAATAGACAGAAACAGACCAAACCATCTGGGGGTGAAAATGACCGTTGTTTAAATGCATCTCTTTTATATGTTGTCTGGTTACATTGGTGGTAGCAGTCGCGCTTTCGACGATGTGCCAACATGCATGTACATGCTTCAAACCAGATTATTTTGTCCCTTGTATCCCTATTCCCTCACTCTACCGTAAATAAACAGTTACATAACCCCTCCCCCCCCAACCCTCATCCGAACCACAGAACAGAGAGGGAGCGATTATGTAACAGGGCTCCTATATACTCTGCTGCCAGTCCCTATTATAGCCGCAGGACTGCATGGCTCGTTTCTCTCTCCTCAGCAACAGCAACCTGTTTCCCCCTAATGTCATTATATCCCTCTTTGTGAATTGCACGTATAAAAGCCTTTTAGTTCTTTGCCTTGATTAATATGTGACTTGTTTCCACTTGTTTCATCACCCCACATAGTTTCCTTCACATTTCCTGCTGTGCTCACTGAGGCATGCTGCTGTGTGAGTAAAAATGCTCGACACATACAGGGTGAACACGCATGAGATTGGTAAATTCCCACTTTCACACATCACTAAAATGCATCACTCCCACTCATGCCAGGGAACAAGCTGTGACTTCTCTTCTGCACTGGCTGCCAAAGCCGCTCCCAGCTAACAACGCCACTTGCTATAGCTTTGTTCAACATTGCAAGTACACCGACATGTGCCACAGTAATGGATCAGCTGTAGAGGAATCTGTTTGATGGGTGGAAAATACTCCTTTATTGACAAATACAGAGGTTAGCTCCAGTCAGCTGTGTATGCACAGCAAAGAGAGCTGGACAGAAACAGACAAGTACAAACTATCATCTAAGGATAAATAGTAGGCATATCTTACATTGTCACAGAGAGAGTAATCTTAGTGTGAGGACACAGGATTTTATTTCACAAAAAATATACCAATAGGAGAGTTTAGCATAGCTCGTCAAACTCACATGACCGCTCGATTCCCAACTTAGGCTGGTTTGCTGTGGTAGGACACTGCATGACATACCCTATATCCTCTGTGTTAATCCTCAGCTTAAAGCTATGAGATAACAACCTTTAGAACACACACACACACACACGCAGGCCTTTCAAAGAAAGCAGTGTGCAGTTACTACAACACAAATGTCAACCCTGCCTCACTGCTAACAGTTAAATTCTACATGCAGGTAAAATAAAGAAGTCAGGCCTGCAGGGTACAACATGTCCCCTGAGGAGAACAGATAGCCCAAGAGTATAACCTGCATGCAGACTTCTCCAGTGAACAAGGGAGGGTATTTACACTCACAGGCCAACCCAAGGGCACAGGCATGATGTGTGGGACTTCAGTATTCTTGTGTGCACGGCCCTGCTCTACTGTTACCCAGACAAAACTCATGCTCAGCAAATACCTGCTATCTTTTGTGAAGCAGTTGCATGCTTCAATAATGCATTTCCATTGACTTAAGAGTGCAGTGTGGTTGGATTTCTGCTTAGAAAACATTGCAAAATGACTTCTTAAGCAATCTGAAATCTAAATGTTGTGCAATATTCAGTTGAATAAAAAGGAAAGTTACCAAATTTCTGAGTTTTCTTCTTTTTAATACAAAAACATCCTCTTTTCAATTGGAAATATGGAGCTGAACACTGGAAATGTTTTCCAATCACAAATGCTGTCATTCATATTGCCTCAAGACATAAAAAAGGGACCTTGAAGGACAAAGGCCTGCTATGTGCATGTGACCTCTGACATATGATCCGCCTGGAGCAGGTTTGGTAGCAACACGTACACTGTTAGGGTTGGGTACCTAACCGAATTACGTCGGTACTACAGAGTACTGATTCATGTTATGTCAATTGGTGCCAAATTTCGGTACCTGAGATCGACTCTGGGGCTAAGCTAGAGTATAACTGGGTTTTTATCACTGTCTTGGTCGACGTTAGCTTAGCCAGCTTAGGACTAAAACAGTATGTGAGATTTTTTAGTATGTCGGAAACCTTAATATGGAACCAATAGAGAGATTTAAATACCAAAAAAGGGTACCGTTGGGTACTAAATTCCAAGTACCAGTACTGGTATCGGTTCAAATGTGAACAGTACCCAACACTACTAAACAGCAATTCAAGAGGATATAACCAAAAACATCAACTTTGGATGTCAGGTTTGTTGACAGTCTCAGACTCAAAGAACTACAAGTCCACAACTTTCTTGACTTACTACTGTGCACCAACCTTGAACAATCCCCCAGGGTCAAAAAGGAGCACCTCTATCTCCTCAGACAGTAGTCTCAACACTACAGGTCGAGGAGATGTTGCATTTGTCACTGCTGGTAATATGGCGGCAGCAACACTGACTTTCAGGTGTCTGACTCACATTCCTATTGGGTCTCAGTTATTACCGAGGTGACAACCTGATAATTGCAAAAAGAAATGACAAAACACACAAGGAAGAAGACAACTCAGTGTCGTTGAATGTCAGAGCTTCTGGTCACAACAGCTCTTCACAAAACCGAGACAGTGATATAAGTGTTTTCTATTTTAGTATCAGCTGCTCGTGTGTATCCAGGAAACGCTCTCCATCCTTAGGGAACTTAAGAATGGAAACAACATTCAACACTGTTTAAATGAAACTGGTAAGTTTTCCTCAACAATTAACTGATTGGTTGGTTTATTTACGTATCCTGCTCTAGACTTAATTTCTTCAAGCGGTCTACAAAGTGAAGCTTCTACGGTCATAGAAAACAAACTGGTTTGATGCATTTTACATTCTGTATGTCCAACAAATTAGCTATCTTTCGTCACATTCAGTCATTCCAAGCTGGTGACAGCTTTGAAACGCCTGGTGGGATGGGATGTTATATAATGGTTGCATGTTGCATGAATTAAAAAAAAAACAACAACAACATACTGCTGGATGAAGTGACAATGATGAATTTAGTTATAAGTCCTGGTTTCCCGCAGTGTTTTATAGCGGAGCCGCGATACAAAAACAAATACCTACAAAAACGTTACAAGAAATTTTTTTATGGAATATAATATTAAGCTTATCAAGCTTTGAGTAAATTAAGCAGTGGTGCTACATCGCCACATATTTAATGAGTGAACCGATGTTTAAACCTTAATGTATATACTGAGCATAGACAGCAGAGGAATGTCTGACAGGCTACTAACATTACGTAGCATTGAACACGAGATGGTTCAGCAGTACATTCCACCTCCGGTAACCAATGTTATGACGGTAATTTTTATTCAGATATATTAATATTAGTAAATATAAATAATATTGATTAAATGACCTAAGTCAAAGCTTTGACTACATCATCATTTAAAAAAATGTTAACTAACTACTGTCATCATATAATTACTGTAGTAGTTCTTATTCATTATAGTATTTGGCTAATGTGAGCTTTGATACAAAACCTTAGAACCTGAATTTCTGGTTGCCTATTAATCTCTTAAAATAAAGGAAGCAGTGCAAAAACTGAAATTTCTGGTTTGAAGAATCATCTTCATTATCAGCAAGAATACACCCAGCTGCAAAAACATGTCACTTTGACATGATTTGAAACGGCAACCTGCAGATGCTATTATCACACACTACCACTGGTGACCAGGTTAATCTTTCACACAGTGTCTGATGAAGGACATCACTGCATGATTTGACAACAATAGCTTTTATAATGCAGGCAATATATGCTTGGAGTGGGCATTGAAAAAAGCTATTTTGGAATCCTTTCCATTAAAATGAGGCAGTCTTTTTGGGATAAAATTCTGAAATCTATAAGAGATGTGATAAAGAGACAGCTGAGATTTTTAGTTGTCTTAACTGTCCCTCCATTGTGTCTCTCTGTAATTTTTTTTTCCAGCCTGTTGCACAGTGGTGGGCCCCAACACGACAAACATCATTTCTGCACTGCGACATCAAGATGCAACTGCCAACTCCCTATTGTGGCGTCATGCAGAACTGCTCAAAGCTGTGATTACTGTATGTTAAGTAATACTATCATTAATCAGTCAACTACTCTGCACAACCATTATACTGCAGACCAGCCATACAGACATGCATTAAAGGGAAAAACGACAATTCACATTCAAACCACTAAGATTAACATTATAATACAATTATTTCATTGAGGTTTAATTAGACACTATCTTCTTCACACTACAACAGTCAATCAATCCTTCGCAGTGAAAACTGATGCTGCACTTACCCACGCAGGATGCAGATAGAGATCACAAGAAGCCTGCATGAACATTAAACTCAGTCCAGAATGAACATCTACATCTATAGCACGCAGCAGTTGGTCTTTTCTTGAAGCATTGCTGCAAGCAAGAAACTGCAATATATTTGAAGCTTGCATACTATATTGCCTAGTATTTATGAGGCTGTAGGCGGGGACCTGTGGGGGGTAAACTTAGTGTATCTACCTATAACTCAGGCTGGCAGCTATAACATTTATTGATAGTTAATATTATAGTAATAAACATGTGAGTAAGGAGAAGATAGGGGTGTTTGAAGAGAAAACAGGATATATTTCTTGTTCGTTGGTGCTGTTGCCTTGTCTGTATCATTATTACCACCTGGAGGTCTACCCACCTTGTTATTTTTTTCTACATTGCAAGCTGCATGAGCTTTAAGGAGGTGAAATGGCTCCTGCATGGCGGCACTAGTCAAAAGTAAAAAGCCTGCTCGGTGCGCTGGGTTTCGTTACCAGACGGGCTGCTGGCCTTGGCACTGACGCACGTCCCTGTGTTTGGGCTGTTTCTATCCTCAGGCCTTGATCCAGCAGTGCTCGCAGGAGCACTGTTTCCCATGCAGCTCTCGGATACAAGAGCCTATGGCAGACGTCAAGGCTGCGTGCATTGCAGTTCAGAGAGAGGGTGACACTGATGAAAATGTGTAGATTACAGTAGGTGACATTTGCCTCTTAAACACTGGTAAACTGAACTCTTTTTTTAATCCTAAACTTGCATGACAAGTTGAATACATTTGGTTGTCACTGCACATACAGAAGGAAAACAGATGATTATGATTAGAGGAACGGGAAAAAACACATGATTACAATGCGATATAAAACTATAAATCAAAATAATTTATTTCTATTTCGTTATTTCATACCCTACAACTGAAACGATTAGTCAATTAATCAATTGCGCCATTGACAGAAAGAGCAACCATTATGATTATCGATTAATCGTTAAAGTCATTTTTTAATTAAAAAAATCCCATAAATTCCCTGTTTCCAGTCTGTCAGATGCGACAGATTTCTCTGGGTTTCTTAGCCTCCACTGACGGTAAACTAAATACCTTTTGGTTTTGGCCTCCGGGGGAAACGGGCATTTTTCACTCATTTTCTGGCATGTTGTTCCCCAAATGATTGATCAACAAATGAATCAAACGATGAATCGACAACGCAGACAGCTGCTCTGACGCACTCTTACTTTAGGACCGCGACTATTATCTTCATTATCGAGTATTACGCAGATTTTTCTCTAGCTTAATCCATAAATCGCTTGGCCCGTAAAATATCAGAAAATAGCTTTAAACGGCCCACAAGCGACGTATTTAAAATAGATATAAATGTGTAAATGTCGTTTTTTTTGTGTGTGTAATGTATGAATCAGTGAACTCCTCCTCTGCCCGCCCCGCCTGTCGTCACAGCAGAGGAGGTGTACGTGCTCAGGCTCAGATCCACACCGGCAGGAAACCGCTGCTGCCCGTTCAGGCCCAACTCACGACACTGATACTCTGATTAAAAACACACGAAACGACACCGGCGCGTCCGCTTCGACGGAGGGAGGACGCGCCGGCCTGCCCCCCGTCCACCTCGACCCCTTGAAGGTCACCTCCCTCACGCCCTTCCCCGCGTTGCGTATGTCGTCGGACGGCCGACATACGCAACTTTAAATACAAATTCCTGAACTTAAACTTTGTTTTTGTTTTATTAAAATACACGACGGCGACGCGAGCCACGGGTGCCGACGCGTCGATACGTGGCCCAACCGGCCAGGAAGATTAAAAAAAAAAGTCATCTCTCGGGGTTGTGCCACGCCGGAGCAGCATCACTTCCCCGTCGCATCACCATCATCATCATCGTCATTACTATCATCTATCCGCGATCAATAACCCCCCTTTTGCGGAGGTGCTGATCGGTGCCGGGGCTCCGTCCTACCTGCTGGTGGTGGTGTCTGCGCGCAGAGAGAGAGAGAGAGGGAGGCCAGGTGCGCTGGGAGCTGAGGATGAGGAGGATGTGCGGGAGTCTGCCGGTTCTCTGCTGCAGAGCAACGTGACCCCTCGCAAGAAAAAGCCCTCGCGCCCGGGGGCGGGGCCCGGGCCCCGCCGCGTCACGGGCGGTGACGCAAGGACGCCGGAGAGCCGACGCGCATGCGCCGGTCGGCTCGGAGCGAGGATGCGGCAGCGGCGATGATTGTGCATCTTTGCGGCGAGAGAGGAAGGATGTGGAAAGTTTGTTAAATCTACCCTCAGGCTCAACTGATCGCACAGGCCGATAATTCAACAGCCTCAAAAAAATGTGTTAAAATCACTGGATTTTTAAAAGGTCCCAATCCAGACAATCCATAAAATATTACCTAGATATGTATAGATGATCATGATGGTGAAATGGGAATGTGAACTAACTGCACAATGGTATCTGGTCATGTTGAGAAGAAGATTCCTAGGGAGGTGATGTTTTTAGCTCCTGAGCAGAAATTCAAATGATTTAGAGAACGGGGTCCAGTGTCAAGGGTACTAGTATCTGCGTTTCATTCTCTGTACCTTTCCTAAAGGTTTGTGTAGTGAGCTCAATGGCTGCAAGTTAAAGAAAAATCTGTTACCAAATGCTGACCTTGTCTGACTCAACACTGTCAACCGTCTACGCTCCATGGAAAAACCATGACTGAAACTACAGGAAGACTAGAGACAAAAATACTGGATTAAATGGGACTCTCAGGGAAACAGGGGCACCAGCAAACATTCATCAGATGGTTTTTGTTGTGCATCTCAAGTTCTTTGTAAGATTTAAAATGCTATAAAATAAAACTTCTATGTATTGAAATAACAGACCACAATTTCATTTTACTTAATTATGAGTAGCAATATCATATTGTCAAAATAAATACTCCATTACAAGTAAAAGTCCTGCATTCAAAATTTGACCAAGTATTATAAGCAAGTATGGCAGGAAAACTGGCCACAGCTACTGTTAAATTATTGTAACTTATAATATTATATTGGATACATTAACATGTAAGCAGCATTGCAATGTTAAAGCTGGTCAAGGTGAAGATCATTTTAATGATTGTAAAACGAGGCATAATATTTTATATGCTGATTACAGGATTTATAAAATATGAATCTGTCAAGTAACTATTAACTATAGCTATCAAATAAATGTAGTGGAGTAAAAAGTGAAATACTTCCCTCTGAAATGTAATAAAGTAGAAGTACACATTATTATAAAATGGAAACACGCCAGTAAAGTACAAGTGCCTCAAAATTGTACCAAAGTACAAAACACATAAGTAAATGTCCACCGGAGGCTGTACAATGTGCAGTTTCTCAAGCAAACATAGGCATGCTATGTTTCTTCAGAAACAATGTGGCAAAGCTGATAGGAAAAGTGAAGCAATGATGATTTTCTGTTCACTGACTGATATGTTAGAAAAACTGTTTTTGCACTCCATTTCACATCTCACACGAACAAAACGTCCAAATCAGAGTTTAATATTCCATCTGTGCTACATGTTAATTAGAAAAATACATTGTTACATTACATATAACATCAAATAGAATCCAAAATATGCATATAAACTTTATAAAGAGGAATTTATAAATAAGCATTTTTGTGACAAAAAAAAGAAAGCTCAGGATGACACATGTGAGGCATACTTTACAAAATCATAATATAATCTGATGATCAGGTAAGTGCATGAGGGTGCGATTACTGGCCAGGGTTACGGCAGCCTTAGACAACAGAAAAGGTCCTGTACTTATTAAAATGTTAACTGGAGGTAAACAATACTGTTGTTCATTCAACCCTTACAGTCCCAGCTCAGATCTGTACAGCTGGACGCCATCACAGAGTCAAAATCAAGGCTGACTTTGGAATACCAGCGAGTGCTACCCTGAGTTGCAGGTTATAAATGATTCAAACTGAAGCAGACGTCGAAGGCATACACATCTTAATCTGATGTTGTGATGCTTGCATGACTTTTACATAGTACAGTAGGAGGAGAGACGTTTCTGCTACCACAGAATTTAGGCAGCAAAGATCAAGTTTGGGAGAGGTTATATCACAGCGTTAATAGAAGTACAGAATAGGTTTTATAGTAAAGATCACAGCATGATCACTCAGAAAATGAGGCAAGGAGTTTCTTTCATCCACTTCTGCTAAATGGTTTCATAATCATGCAACATGATAATAAAGGCAGAAGCTCAGACATACACTCATTTTGTTGAAGTGGTTAGGTTGGATTTCTATTTAGCTACATATAACTTGCTGTAAAAAAAAAAAGAAATTTGGTGCATTGTCTTCAACCAGCATGACTTTTCCATGTGAGGTGAATTTGATAGCAGTCGTACATTATGTATTAACAGGACAGCCATGACCAGTCACTTGAAAACTGAAAATAGATGGACAATAGCGCAATCTTTCTTGCACAACTGTTGAGCAGATACAGCAGGCTTGAAAATGTGCTCATTGGAGAAAGGCAAACAAGTAAAAAAAGACCAAAAAATAGTGTCCAAACTTGCCAATACAAGTGGGGAAGTGGTGTTCTTTACTCAAATTAATAATTCCCTTCTAAACTATAGCTCCAATTAAATCATAATTGGCTATTTTGGCTTTTACTAAATAAGACATTTAGAAGGCGCACCACACCTGTGTGTAAGGGTGAATAAGTGTGCAGAAATACATACATGTAGGCATTTACGTTAGTGTGTTAGTAACCATACTGTAACCTCAAAGTCCGTTACACAAACACTTCTCTGCGTGGGCCTTTTTCCTGAGCAGGCCGCAATGGAAGTGCCGGGCCTGGGAGCGGTACAGCTGTGTGAGTTTGTGTGCTGGCATCCAGCTGTGTGTCCGGTGTGGCGGGAGGGCTGAGGAACAAGTCGTAGTCGAACCCCTTGAGAGGCTGCAGAGACAAAGTGAGGCCTCGCCGAGCTTTGGCGGCTCGGTCTGGTCTCTCTCTCAGCTCCAGAATCACCTGGACAGTGACGACGAAAAACCACTTCACTTTGCTTTCATACTGAACATTTCTTCAACAATCTGATTCATGCTTGAACAACCAAACTGGCTAGATTCAGACATTCATGAGTTACCTCCACAGGCTGGCGCTGCAGTAGGGTGAGGTCAAAAGTTGTGCCATGGAAGAAAGTTTGGCGTTTGAAACGCTCGAGGGTCCTCAGGCGGCGGCAGGGGGTCTTGCACAAAAGCTGGAAATTGTGTTTAGTTCATGATATGACATCAAACCAGCCAAATTTAACAGGTATTAGATAATGGTGCATGTAGTCAGATAGTCAAAAGTGTGGATTTGAATGTTTTGAAGCACACTTTAAGTAATTACCTCGGTTATTAGCAAGGCCAGTGGGGCACTGAAGCTGAGGGGCATTTCATAGGGAAAACTCCTCACTTTCCTCAGCATGCTGCAGTGGTCTGATTCTGGAGGCACGGGGAACTGAGGAGAGGTTGAGGTGCACCAAGAGAGAACATTTTTGGGTTTTTAAATTTTATTTTCAGATTTGAGTTTTAAATGTCACACGTTATCTCACAATTTACACATACCCTGAAATTCAACAATCATGTAAAATTACCTCACGAAGAAAGCATCAAATGCATTTTACACAATCTTCTTTTGCAGCAACATTCAAGCTCAACTACGTCACTGAAAAGAATAATTGCGAGTAATATGTGCTTATCACCTTCCCAGTGACCAATGAGAAAAGCAGAATTCCCAGCGACCACCAATCAGCTGCATGGTTATAGGGTCCACCACTCAGCACCTCGGGGGCTGCAGAGCAGACAGAGCACGCACACAGCACTGGATGTACTACATATTTGTCATATACTCACTTCCTTGTATAATAGATTAAAAGAATGCACAAAATGTTAGTCTGTTATTATCCCCCAGCAGCTCTAGTGGGATTAGCTACAGAAATGGACGTGGTAGAATATTTCTCACCCATATATTGGATGGTTCCACAAATGGTAAAAGCTCTTCCTCCTCTCTCCAGGCGACGGGACAAACCAAAGTCAGCTAAGCGGAGGTGTCCTAGAGCAGACCATTTTCTCCACATCATTATGAGCACATGATATGAGTCTTACTGATGCAGTTACAACAGGCGTTAAATTTCTAAATATTCCCATCATAATCTGATCCTTATTAGCGAATGTAACTGGATATAAAGGCTGTTCCCTCCAACAGATGCACTGTTTGCATTAATATGTATTGACTGATGGCTGTGCAGGGTCAGGATGTTCTCTGGAAGGTTCTGTGCTTCGCCTGTATACCAGAGCTATGCTGCTCTCTGCTGGGGACAAGTTTTTACTCACCGTTGTCTGTCAGCAGGATATTCTCCATCTACAAAAAAAAAAAAAGTGCCAAAAAGACAGAATTAGACATTCAACCATATTAAACAATGTATTAATTTCACTGTATGAACAAAAAGAATCTCGTAGCAGATTCTCTTGAGCCTTGGCTTTCTAATTCTCATTATTCAATTGCTAATTCATTTTTATTCTACACACAAGGTTAGGCATTTCAATAGCACAAGAAAGAAAAGTTATGTAAAGCCATCTGTAGCCTGTAACAGGAAAAGTTTACAACCAAAATTGCAAACATCTGGTCTAAAGAAATCACAGAAAAATACTGTATTTTAATTGCATTGATTCATTTCAATGGAATTTTACTTCAATAAAATATAAATGTAAAAAAGGAAACATTTAATTTTAACAGGTTAAACACAAGAATGCATCAATAGACTAACAAACTGTAATTAATAAAAATAATTTATGCTAATGATTAGATCTACTCTGAACTGGTAGAAAAACATCTCTAAATTAAAAAGCATTCAGCATTTACTGGGAGCCACACTCTGTGTGGTTTAGTAAGATAAAAACTAAAATAGACTTTTTTAAAAACATGGACGATGCACAAAGACTGCTGAGTTGGCTGTGTACATATGAAACATTTAAGTAGGGCAGTTACACTGGGCAACGAAAAAAAAATCCTTTTATCACGATGAACTTTAGGCCTGTAGCATTTCTTTTCTTTTCTTCTGCTTTTTTTGTGCACAATTTATTTGAAATTGTCCTCAATAAACATGTGTAAGCTTAAATTATGTGGATGTTTATACATTCTGTTGGGTTCGTGTCCATGTTACTTGATGAAGTCTTGTAAAATTGTGTTGTTTGATATATAGTGGTGTCTAACGTACTACTTGTTATGTAAGGACTGATGTTATCTATAATCTTAGTTAAAAAGAAACACTTGCATTTTGTACCATTAATCAGAATAAACCATCTGTAATTTTGTTCCCAAATTTGTGCATTCTATCCCTCTCTTACCTTCAGATCTCTGTGGATGATCCCAAAGTCATGCAGAAAGCCTGTGAGAAACCAGCAAAGAAGAACAAAAATACAAAACCCAACCAGAGAACTAAAATGTTTCAAATCCAGTACTCTGTTTTCCTGCTGGCGTATTTAAAGAAAACATGCCACTGCTTTATTTCTGTGGGAGATCCCTTGAGAGCTTGTCTCATTTTAATTAGACCTCTTGTTATAATTACCCGCAATTAAATACTTTCCTGTAGACCTCTCTGATCTAATTAGGATATTTAAGGAGAAAAGGTACAGGTGTATGATATGCAAGTAGGTTCAACCATTTCTGTCAATTTCCTTAGTATTGTGTAGCATACTCACCGAGTGCACATCCCAACTCTGCTGCAAACACTTGTACCGTGTCCTCGCTGAACTGACCAATCATCTGCCAGTAGGTGTACAGGTCTCCTGTGCTGCAGTAGTCACACACTGCAGGAGTAGAGACAGCATTAAAACATGCCTCTGTCATGTAATGTTGGGTGTGAGGGGTGGTGTGAAGGTCAGCGGGATGTGGAACACACACTGGTGAAAGAAATTAGGAAAGAGGAGTATAATCTGGGGTACAGTATTGGTAAAGTTTTGACCCATTGACAACAAGTCAACAATAATTTTCTGCAGATGAATGCCTCACCAAATCACCCAAGTAATACAGGAGGATGGCTTTATACAGTCTTGATAGTCTTGAGTTAATGATTCAGTGATGATTCACTGTTTAAGCAAGCAGGGGCGTTCTCTCTTTTGAATGTGACACATGCTCTTGCTGAGCTGTAGCAGCATTAAACATCTGGTCCCCGGGCTAACACGCTCTCTCTTCATAGGGGGTAGGGAAGCAAACAAACTGGGTCACACTTTCTGAGTCAGTGGCTGATTTGGAAAAAAAGGGTTACTGCACTGGAGGAGAGGAAAAGGGGGCAAAGCAGATACAGGATGCATAGGCAGTGGTAGATTGTGGTTACTGGGTTGTAGGGGTTAAAGGTTGGGTGTTTAGGCAAAACAAGCAGAATAAAAATACTTTTTGTCTTTTGTTCATCATGTTCCAGGTGTTGGGTTTGGGATTGTGGGTAGATTCTGGACAAGACTACCAGTGTTGGGGTGAGAAAAAGTGGAGTGAGGGGTTCTGGATAGTGGATCTGGGTTAGATTGGGTCTCTGTCTCTGGCTGACTCACTAATGTAGAGGTGGCGCTGAGTCTGCCAGCAGTCCTGGAGGTCATGGACAAATGGATGGCGAACCTGACGCTGCGGGCAAAGGTCCAAGATCAACCTGAAAAATCTCAATTTTTGCCATTGATCAAAGGGAGATCCATGCTATTTTCTTCACTGGGGTTTTCCGTGACTTCTTCATTTAATGCCTAAATAGGTGGTCACCTCCGCAGACTGATTATAATGTGTCCACGACCAATCAGATGTGGTCTGAATCCATTCAAAGTATAAGTTTCAGTCTTACATTTACATTTAATTTATATTGTAATATGAATACATTCTATCAGCAATGATACATTTAATAAATCAGCAATGTATAATAACACATCATCTGCATACAGAGTATTGATATATATTTTTATACATTTATCTTGATTCTTAGGTTGAATATAAAATGTCATTGCTTTTCCTTTTGACAGCTTAGATAACCTAATATTTTGATTCTTACTTTTTAATTTAGGATAGTGTTAATAAAGACAAATCAAAATCATAAACACATATCCATCGTAAGGTTTCTCTAAGTATTTCAAATATTGAAAATATTGCACGAAAAGTGACTGAGGTAGCTCAGGTATACTGATGACTGATGAATTTGGGTGCTGTATTTATTATTTCCAAAACCAAGTCCCTCCAAAGGCATATATTAATGTTTAAACTTCAAGACTTTATGTTTTTTATAATCTACAAACTCACAATGATTTTCTAGATCTGATCTTTATACCCACCTGGACAATAACTTCCTCTTTTGACTGCTCCAATACACCAAGTCTTAGAATCTCTGATTTAGGTATAACCTGTTGGCCAAAAAAAATAAAATACTGAGATGAAATAACACTACATAGAACTCATACAGGACTGTAAGGATTTTGACTGCACAAAAATATTTATTACATAATTAAAGTTTCATAAACAGTCTCATTGGTGTGTATGCTAAAGGCTTCAATTACTACACTTAGATTGACATGTCCTGACTTGAGGGTCATTTTGACCATTAAAACTAAGTTTTAGACAATTTCAAGGATGTCATAGTCTTTCAAATTGTTATGCCAGCATAAAACATTCTGTATTTTTTTTTACAATACATTTCACAGGTCTACAAATAGTTACTTTGCATACTAGGTAAAAATAGTGTTAAATCAAAACCAACCCTTCTGAGACTGTCTGTCTTTCAATTGTGATCAATCAAATAAACATGAGATTGTTGACTCACTTTGACAGCATATGTTTTTTGTTTGGTCTTATCCTTCACTTTCAGAATGGGCCCAAATGAACCTTTGGCGATGTAACTCAACACCTGGTGGAGCAGAAAACAGTGACAGACACAGAAAGAGACACAAAGACAGGCCAGGTGAAAAGGTAAAAATAGTATAAGTGATGCATTACCCAATCATATCAAGCCTTACACATTATTGCTGTCTGTGTTGGAATTGAGGCCTACCTGAAAATGCTCGTGCCCAGGCACTGTTCTGTGGGGGAATTCAGGCAGGAACATGGCAATGAACCCCGGCAGGCTCCACTCTGCTCTCAGCTTGTCAGGGCCGACTCCCGCCAACCTCAGGACATGCTCTGGGATGTCGGGGGCCTTGCCTTGGAGCATTCGCCGCTGGCCAAGACGCAGGGCAGGAGGGGCCAGGCGACAGAGGCCAGCTGGGATGGACAGACCCATGCTGGAGAGGAAGCCACGCCATCCAGATGAGAAATCCTCATCCTCCGGCCTTTCAGAGGACCTCTGTAGGGGAGACATGCGACAATGATGTATCAAGAAGCAGTTACGGCCCAGATTAGTGGATTGATCAATTGATTATGATTTGGGATCATGTCATAATGATTTCTGGGAAGACATTTTAAAAAATCGTTTCATATGAATTTTCAACCAAAATCATAAAGGGCCTCACCAGCATTTCTGCGTCCTAGAGTCTCAAATGAACAAATACCGTTAACCCACTGGACACATTGTGGGCCTGTTTTTAGCAATAACAAGTATCAACACTTATCAAGGCAGACATGCAATGCTAAAAGCAATGTTCTACCTTTACCAGACCTTTTGGGAGTTCATAACCCAGAAACTCATGAGCGAACACCGCTTGTATTGGCCATGCAGGACAAAGAGGCTTTTTTTGTGTATATTCACTATTTAACAAGGGAAAGTTGCCTAAGCATTGCTTCATATACACACAGACTGGAGAGCTGCTCAGTGCAAACACAGCTCCTATGTTTCCAACGCTGTAGCTCCACTTAAGCAATTGGACATATTCTGTGTATGATACACTTTCTGTATTACTAATCTTCCGTCAACATCCTTTGTCCATTCCTACTTCAGTCACTGATTTTCTTTGATTGTCAGAATTGCCTGTGGCTGCAAGATCTAATGTAGGCGAAGATAATAAGAAGTCAGGATAGTTTGACCCTGTAGTCCTAGTACATCACATTATAACTCGATGTACCATCTGGGTGACTATGTGACATAGTGCAAACCCCCTAAAAGGCATCAGTGGAGCTCAGCCGGCAACAGATTAGTTTCACTTAACAATTCCCGCTGTCATTTGTTATTTAATAAGAGAAAAAGAGGCTTGGGCCACATTCAATCTGCAGTCACTTGGTCACACAGCCCTCATCCCTCTCTACCCCTGGGCTGCACAACAGATCTGCTGCTCTGTGATGCAAGATGTGTGTAATCAACCATGCAGGATGTTATTATCATCTGAGTCAAATTAAGGGGCACATCTATAGTCAGTCAGCAGAAACTGCCATCTATGCGACATCCGCCATCCGCCTGACAAGAGCCTTTGCAATGTTGGGATTTAATTTGGTCATTGTGTGTTAAAAGGTTCAATTCTCAAAAGAGTTCAGATGCCAATACCGGAAGCGTGGTGATTTCACCTTCAAAATAAAACATTACAGGCACTTTGAAAGAGCGAAAGAAAATATTTATAGGGACAAAATCAAGTAATATTAGTTAACTACCAATGTAATATTAACCACACAACTGCATTACACTTCAGTCCAATGCTGCTTAAGAACAGGTTAAAACCGATTAAAGCACTGCCATCAAGGATCGCCACCGTCGTGATTTTCGGGAACCAAATCGTCGCCATGGAAACACGGAACCCCCCCCCGTACGTGCGTCACACCTTCGCAACGAGCAATTTGAGTCAACTCACCTTCCTGTTTTTACTGCCGTCGGCCCCCATCAGCGTGACAGGACATCAGCACCGTAACCCCACACCTGCTCCTCATCCAGGCTCTTCACGGCAGTCTGTCCACGGTTTCATGCACAACACGCAGACTCGTTCAAGGTTCGAAGAAACCAACTGATGCGCTATAATCAAGGGAAAAACTGCGGCTGATCGGGATATTCGGTGCAAAACGTGATAGATACGGCGACATAAAAACAAGTTAATCCCGTGTATGGGCAACGTCAGCGCAAATCCGCCCACAGCTTTTGCCAGCCAATGAGGCCGCAGCCCGCTGGAGTTCAGCTCCCCCTGCTGATCTCTGCAATCAGAGCTGCGGACATCAATTCTACAGACGAGTCACGATTTCTGTTATCGTTCGCGTCCTTTGCACGGCGGACCTCACACCGTTATTCCAAGTTTGCAGAAAACAAAACAAACGCATGCATCAACAGCACTATGAACGCATTCTGTGGTGTCTACAGATAACGTCTTCGGTCGACCACCTCCGTTCGCTTGTTCTAAAAATAAACTAGTGCATGCATAATTTCTGCTGCCTCGACATAACGTTAAGAGCAAACCCACAGGGCAGCATCAAAAGGTAATTCATGCATGTTTGTAGCATGAGCAGGGAGCCCAGCATGGTGGTGATTTATGAACTCCGAGGGGAAGGTGCAACTTAACAGGATGGAGTGAAGTGTAATGGCACCAATACCCATCCCAGCCTTACTTGTTGTTTCGTGATTGGATGCCTAGAAAAACTCAGATCAAGACAGAAACACACAGTCGAAACAGAATCCAGACCAAAATATGACAGCACAAGTGCCTTTTATTTGGGACTGAGAACATAAAGAGCAAACAGTGACATCCGTACATTTTACTTTCACATATGACTTTGTAAACCAATGTATGGTTGTTTCTACAAAATAAATCAAACTGCTGAGCTTTAAATAAACAAGTAGAAAAGGTTTTGTGAATATTGTGGGAACATTCAGGGTTAATGGAGCATCAGCTGGATAGCATTAGATTCAGTCATCCTCATCAAAGTCCTTCCTGCCCTGGGGAGGCTTGGGTCCCCCTGCTGGTTTAGCCATGATGATCTGAAATGAGAAAAGACAGCGGCCAGTTAGTCCATTCAGGGTGGAGATCAAGAGCACTGAGATCCAGGCAGCAGGCTGTTTCTTTGAGGCAGGTGATCTTCGACACTAAGACATACCTATTAGACAGTAGTTAGGTATAGAAAAAACCTTAAATAAATACTAATTTCCTTAAAGAATGTGTCACTTTAGTGAGCATGGCCTGAAGGATTCTTAGAAACATAGAAATACCTAAATTGTTGCCAAGAAAAAGAGGTGATTAAAATCCCTCACGATATTGAGGTAGGCCATTTGTGGTGATTAAATATTCATGACATCATATAAGGATAAGAAGGCTGTAAGAGTAACGGTCTTCAAAAAAAGGGAAAATGCTTTTAAGCCTAAAAAATACAAATAACATGGCCCATTGAATGGGGGTTTGATAAAATAGATCGAGTTTCAATGCTGGGACAAAACACAGCCAGATACTTACGTTTAACAAAATCTATTCAAATTGAGATTCAGACGCCAAATTTGTTAGTCTAAGAATATTCTCTGCATTTACTGTAACTTAAAAGAAATGAGAGTCCCACTGAGACACTTAATGTAGTCAGAGCTGCTTTACAGCCCTTCTTGTAAAGATCAGGGGGACAGGCAGTGGATGCTCTGGTAGAGCAATGAAACACAATTTCCATGAGAAATTGACTCATCTGTGATTTTCTTGAAGTAGGTAATCTCAAACCGCACTTGTAACTGAAGTGGGCTGAGATGTAGAGTCAGAAAACAAATTAGTTCAACCTCTGCAGCCCCTCATTTCATCTGATCTACATGTTCACTTTATATCAACTTATGATACATGCAACATTTTTAAATTCTGCACTTGCCCGAGGACGTCCACTGCAATAGAAAGAGTTCATGAGTGCATGCAGCATGCTATCAAACCATACTGTAGAATTTGGTGCAAGTTTAGACTTTAAGTGTTTTAGTCAGTGACACACCTGGTATTAAAAACACCTGAGAAGTGGCTCAATCTGCTGCAGCTATACAACATTTCTCTGCAGCGAGTTCTGTATCACACCCAGTGTTAGTAGTGGCAGGCAAAATAACAAACATTTCACTGCTTCAGTGTCCTGTGAGCGAGTGAGTACACCTGAGTGAGTTTTCTGAGTCAAAAACACAGGCACACACTCATTCCAGGACCTACTGACAGAGGGTGTCTGAGCGCCCTCTAATGGTGAGATTGAAATTTATCAGGCTCTTCGTCCCAATCGTCCTTGTCCCAATGGCCTGTCTGCTTGGGAGCCCTGGGTCCCCCTGCAGCCTTAGCCATGATGATCTGCGTCGCACATATATACACACTAACATTAACTACCTGGAGAATATTCACTCACATAGCCGACCCCCCCAAATAACACTTCACCTGCTTAATTTAAGAACAACATTAGCAACATTATATCTAATCACAAACAACTCAAAAGTAAAATTGAATAGTCACAATTTATATGACACAGGTCATCTGCCCTGTGTGTAATATAAACCTGATGCGAGACAGGGGAATGTTAAAGCTGGATCTTTCGTTAAGAAACACAAACAAATAAAAAAATAAAGACATGACTCATCAGTTTGGTGTGCTACACCTATAAGTGCTGCACACTGCAGATAAAGAATCTGCATGAATGTGACATGTTTTGTGGCTTTGTTTAACAGCTAGTTGAAAACCCTCCATGTAAATTAAAATCCTTGTAATATTAGATTCAATTATTCAGTTAACAACAGCAAAAAAGCTCAGCAAAATGCTGCTAATCATTGTTACTGTCTGCAGATTGATTAAAAGGATGAGGCAATATTCTATATTTTTTTTATAGTCAACAAATCCCATGAAAAACAATGATTTGTTTGCCTGTATAGTCAAAGAGTGATACAGGTCATTCCTCTGTGCTATAGACCTCCATTGTTGTCCATTCGATAAATACTGTCCTTCAAGAACCTTTGATGTGCATGAATTGAAAGCTGCACATCACATAAAATGTTTCCTTCTTTGTGACTGTTTTTGATGATCTGTGTGTCGTGAGTGTGTGTACACACCTGGTCAACCCTCAGTACTGTAATGGCAGCATTGGTGGCCAGTTTGATGCCCCAATGTTTGACCATGTAAGGCTCCAGAATGCCAGCTTCAAGCATGTCCTTCACAGCGGGGCCTTCTCCCTGAAAACAACATATCCACGCCATCAATCATCAGAACCAAACACAGAAACATGTAGCTCAACAAGTCCAAACATAAATGCAATGGTTTGCTCTGCATTCAGGAAAACTGAGAGGTAGCATGACATTTTGTGCTCGCACCTGAACTATAGCAGTTACAAGGCTCAATGTGCATGATTAAGCATAATAACAAGCTCATTTTTGAATGTTAAATTCCATTAGCTGTTGTTGAAATCGTTTTTCCAATCAGTGCCAGAAGACCTGCCAAATCAAGCCGTACACAGGAGCAGAGTGCTTTTGTGGTAGTAACTGATGTAATTTATAGTAGTCAATTTGTGAAAGTCAGTTTTGTCAGTCAAAATTTTTTCTTTTTTAAATCTTAAATATTGGTTGTGCACCCAAAGCATTTTTCTCTGCAGTAAAGTTAGGCTCTTGGATTTTTTTAGACAATATTACTCTTCAATAAATCATAATTCAGTCATAAAGGTATTCTCAGGTTCAAAAATACACACCTCAATGTCGAAGCCCATGTTTTTGTTTCCCTCGTGATGTGCAGAGTACATTTTAGAGATGAGCTCGCTACCCTTCACACCAGAGTTCTCAGCCAGTGCACGTGGCAAAGCCTCGAAGGCCTCTGCGAACTTTTTGATGGCATACTGCTCCAGACCTGGGCAGGTCTACAGAGAAGGAATAAAAGAGGTCATATTTCTGAGATGTAACAGCCAGTGGTGCAGTAAAGAGAAAAAGGGCAAAACCAAGAGGAGGGCCATTACTCTGAATGTGGTGCATTCCAGTTAATGTAAACAAATCTACGCACCTCTCCATATGAGGTGATCTGTTTGGCCAGCTCAATCTCAGTGGCTCCTGCACCAGGTAACAGGCGTTTGTCCTACAGACGGTGAATGACAAAGAAACAGTAAATGAAACAGTTCAAGGGTTCAGCTTAAACTCCAAAACTCTGCAGGCATAAAATAAGATGAAAAAATAAATCCACTATGCCTTTTCAATATATGAATTGTTTTACAATGATTTAAGTATCAACAAATCTCAATAGTCAAACAACTATAAATAATTACTCCTGGGAAGAAATACAAGGAATGAAGGAGACACTTTTCAATGTTGCATATTTATCTTTTCTGCGAACAAAAAACTATAATATTTTTCCTACAGTGGTTTATTGCATTGACTTACCCTGACCAGAACCTTGAAGGTGTTGACTCCATCATCTACAGCTCTCTCAATATCATCCATCAGGTTATCAGTGGATCCTCTGATCACCACAGTTGAGATGGCACCATCCTCTTTCTCTGTTTAAAACAATCAAAACCAAACAATATGTTAAGCCTAAAACTCACATGGAGCAAAGATCAGGTTTAAAATGAAGACTCACAAGACTGGAGCATTTACCATGTTTGAAGACGACCACCTGAGTGTCCCCGACCTCCGCCAGGTACACGTTGTCACAGTGACCCATCTCATCTGGAGTTGGAGCCGTCTAAGAAAGTATAAAAGCATTATGATACATGATATAATGGTGTGTTTTATTACGGTTCAAATACTTGATGTGAACATGACGACACTCACCAGCCTTGGCAGTGCTACAGCTCCCAAAGTCTTACATAACCTCCTGAGGTCCCACTTGGAGTTAAGCCTGATGGGGTAAAAGGAAGATTTAGGGCTGGGAAATACACTGTGATAAAAAGGTATACTACCATAAAGACTTTGTAATAACACTACAATATCATCATCAATTATACACATTTTTCCCCCTGTAACCATAACATAAACACTTGTTTGCATTATCAGAGTTCATCTTGGTCCTACCTGACCACCATGAGCTTGTACTTGTTGGCGTAGTGCAGCGCCATGTCAGCCACTTTCCCACCAGTTACCACCACGTTGGCACCGGCCTCTTTGATGGCCTTCACCTGAGCCTCCATCATGTCCTCCTCTCCCTTACTGAAGTCCATGAGCTCCTGTGCATTATTTATCAGCACTGTGCCCTATTAGACAGATAAGACTATTGTTATCTATTGCAACCATGTAGATCAGATTTTTTTATAATTATTTATCTAAATCCTGAAAAATAGCGTACCAATGTGGTCTTGGTATAATATCTCAATACTTTTTTTTGTAATTAGTTTGGTTTAGAATACCATTTATTTCTCTTCGGAGAGGTGAAAAAGATTCAGATCACATAGCCAATTATTAAATGTGAAATCTGTGATATGTTAAACTGACCCACACAAAGTTTAAGCTTTATTCATTTTAGTTCTTGTTTGTGAGATTTCTCTAAAGCATCAGAGAAGAACTGAAGTATTCGTTACCTTGGTCTCTGTCACCATGCAGTCGAAGGGGCAGGAGTACACAGCGATCTTGGCATCTTTAACTGATGTGACGTCTCCCTCTGCCTCCTTCTTAAACACCATGCCATGTAGCATTGTGGACGATGTTACTCCACAGCCCTGAAAACACCACAGACATTAAAACTTAGAGGCAAACAACACACACAGACAAAATATATTCAATGGATAATGCTGCTTACCAAAATCTTGCATACTCTGACATTATCAACATTGAAATTGCCAGACTCTGGGAAGATGGACACTGTAACACAAACCAGAAAATAAAAGAAATTCAGAGAAATAAAAAATTAACACTACCATCAAGTTAATTATCTTTGACAGTGGACAGCCTTGCTTGTCCTAGGTGTTCTGGATTGCTGACTCACCACAGGCCTCTGCGATGAGGCTGGCGAGGAAGTCTTCGTTGCCGTACTGTTTACTGATGACTGCTGTACGGATGAGAGATGTTGCCTCTTTTACATCATGGAGGTTCTTGACTGAGGAACATACGCAGTCAGGCAGGATCTCCAGAGTCTTTTTACAGGCTTGCTCATAGCCTTCAATCACCTGTGGCAAAGAGGAGAGGGGACACTGAGCAAATGCAGGGATACATGTCTTTGGGGTGCAAACGTTTTTGTTTTTGCACAGTATCATGTTAAGATCAGCTCTTAAAAACATCAGCCTGATATTTACTATATTACTACTCTGCATTTTTTCTAGGAGTGTAACACTTGACATTACTCAATGTACCAACAAGTTATCTCTGAAAAACAAACAAAAATAGCCAGACAAACATGCCTGAAAAGCTTCCCGTTATATCATTACATATTCTACACAGCACAACATGCATGATGATTAGGCTACACAATGACTGCATTTGTTTACCTCTGACACAGACAGGCCCATCCTAAGCAGCTCTTCAGCCAGCTCCAGCAGAGCTCCGGCAAACACCAGGACGAAGTTTGTGCCGTCACCAACCTCCTGCTCTTGCATGTGGGATGCCATCACAATCATTTTGGCTGCTGGGTGCTGCACCTATAAAACAAATGACATGAAATCAGTTATATTCCTTTATTTATACATTATTCCTGTATGCTAGAATGTTAGGTTTCCTCACCTCAAGCTCTCTGAGAATCGTTGCAGCGTCATTAGTGACAAACAGCTTCTCCAAGTGGTTGATGACCATTTTGTTCATACCTGAAAGGTTCATAGTTTAGCCATCACTGATCTCGTTGTCGTGCCAATATTAGTTTTAATAGGTCGACACACTAACAAAAGACTTGCTACAATAATCCTACTGTTGGAGGAGAGGGCTTACCGTTGGGCCCATAGGCGGTGCGAGTGGTCTGAGAAAGCTCCTTACAGGCTCTGATGTTGCGATAGACTGCCTCTTCAAGCCCTGAATAATGCTGCATCAGAGAAAAACATGAAAACACAACTGTTGTGACTTTTCACGAGAAGTACTTGAGATTTCATCAGTGTCCATGTCAGACAAATGCTTAAGGGTAACAGAAAGCAAATCATATCAAAAGATTTTTATGGATTTATCAGCAATATCCTGGGAACATGAGATGTAATCAACGCGTGTGGACAATAAGCTACTTTGCATCGGCAGGGGCAACTCGGACAACACCTCCCACAGATGTAAGAAGAGCCGAAGCCTGTGGGCTATCCCAAAACAGGAAGCATCAGCATCTCTGAGCCGTTACAATGAATAGCCTCTGCTCTGACAGTTAGCTCAACGCTAACAGGGTGTGACTACTGCCCGGCAGTCAGTTATCACTTCAGCTACCGCAGACATGTACAATATGTTAATGTGAAAAGCGAGAAGCCGCAGGAAGCAGCCTCGTGTCCGTGATGGCCTGGCTGCCTTTTGGAACTCTCGGCCGCCCTTCTAGAACTCTCACGGCTTCTGGAACTCTCCCGCATGACGGCGAGTGAGCGTGCTAATTCTGAGGGGGGCTAACGCGTGCTAGCAGGCTAGCTCCCAGCCACAAGCTCAAAGCCACCGAACTACCGCAAGAAAAAAAAAAGCCCGAGTTCCCCTCACCTTGGCGCCGTCTTTCAACATTTGGGCAAAGCCCGGAGCTTTGGGGACGTGGAGGGCCATTTTCCGTTGCGTAGCAGCCGCGGGGTCTTGGAGAAGTTAGCTGCGGCGTGGGTCTCAGCTCTGGGTACAAAGCCGGAGAGACGGAGGAGGAGCGACTTCAGCGAGGCGTGGGGCGGCGGGCGGGAGGCAGCAAGGGACAAACTGTGCGGCTCCGCTTCTACGGCCTGTATATAAATAAATATATCTCTATACACAGGCTGTGACCCTGCCTCACGACTTGGGGGAGCTGTTGCCTTTATTGGTTATATGATGACATCCAAAAAAAGTCATCAGAAATGTTAGACTTTAGATACTTCAGATATTTATATACTTTATTGTAACAATACTCTTGCTCTAAAAATGTACTTCCCCAATTGGAAGTGACAGTGTTACATTAGCTACTTGACATAATACATACACACATAAGACACAAAAAAACAAATGAGGTGGGTGTGAAACAAGCACAGTCAAAAGGCCAAACTACATATAATAACGTTATATACAAACACAATAATGTCACCTCTAATATGTACAGTATAAAATAATATATTGTAATGTAGGATATGCATTTGTGCAAGAGTAAGTAATATCTTCAAAGTACAGTAATAAAAGTATCAAAAGTAAAAGTACTCATGTGGAATGGACAGTCAGTGTTACATTATGATACCACTGGATTATTAATATACATATATACACACACACATACGAATATTGTAGTATATATAAACACACACAAACATATACAGAGTATGAGTAAATCTGAAATGTAGCTATAGCTGTCAAATAAATGTAGTGTAGTAAAAAGCAAATGGAAATTAAAGTACAAGTACCTCAACATCGTATTCAATACATACAGCGCTTGGGAAAGTTCCACTTTCCACTGTTTTTATTGCCCAGCATACTTAACATACAAATACATTTTTTTAGTTATTGCTCAGTTTAAAAATGATGTTGAGCAAAAGATGTGTTGTAAATGTACCCATTTGAATTCAAACAATGTGTTTGACACAACATATCTTGTGTCATAAACAGCCCAAATTACAATGACCATGTGGTGTAACAATAACAAAAAAGACAAGAATTTTCGGTTGTTGAAGCTTTCAGGTTTTATTGTGTGATTTTTTTTTTTTTTTTTTCACATTTAGGCACAATATCTCCCTTTCTCTCATTATTGCAGAAAAGGGGGTACCAATACATTGAAATGACAGAGAAGAGTGTTTTCACTACACTAATAACCTGCTGGATATGGCTTTATAACATCATCATTATCGTTGTCATCAGGTAATGAGTCATTACATTGTCTCCCATCATATTATAAAATGATTTATGTGTATCGTATAGGTGCATGAATCATCCACAGGCCATTAAAAGTGCCAACCTCTGCTTCAAGGAAAGATATGAAAAAATACTGCCTAAACTCCATTTAACCATCTATATAAAAAAGTCCCCTTTCATAGAAAATACACTTTACAATTTGGCATAATCAAAAGATATTGAAAAACACATAACAACTGTTAATAACATTATTGCAAACATACACAATTGAGGAAATTAATCTCCCCAGTCAGTCAATTTAGTGTTAGTTCTGCAGATACAATTTTGGTCTCATGCAGAAGTTCTTTTAAAGTAAATTTTAGAAACCAGCAAAATGTTTCTATGTAAAGAGTGAGAATACAAAGAACTATATTAGTATTTTGAAAGAAATGTAACTAAGACATTTGGTTGTAGCAGCTATGACGTGTACATATACCACGATACAGAATTCCCTTTGGTAGCTACAATGAGGATATTTTACCCACAACTAGCTAACCTGAGATGTTGTCAACACACAATAAATACTGTGATGTTGCTAATTACACACAGTATAGATAAAAAAAGAAGGCAAGCTGCCATGTAACAGTCTCCCAGTATCATGACAAGACTACATAAATGTAAGAGTAATACCTCAATGATAATAAATGTGAAACATGGCTACAAAAAGGTCCTGTGTTTTACATGCATACGTGCATGTAGTTCAGTTGGGTTTGCGAATAGTGTTCACAGCTGTGTGGGCCCAACCTCCCACTGTGTTTGAGAGGTGCGTGGCTCGACGTGTGAGGTTTGAGCGACTGAGTTTACCGCTGGGGTCCAACTTTCTCATCACTGCTCCTCCAGAACATTCTCTTGTACGGGTTCTGCAGAGAGACAGAGAGAGAATAATAGTTACTACAGAAAGCATAAACAGAGGGAGAGTGAGCAATGAAAGTGTCTGCAGGCATCATCGACTCAGTTTTAAGACTGCACGAGAAATGGAAAATAGGACCACATTAATTTACATTTCTCCACTTTATGCGTGTTTCCAAAAAACAAGAATTCTTGTGTTTTTTTCTTGTTACGATTAATGTTTAAGACTTTGAACTGCATTTTGGTTACGAAAAGGTACTATATTATTATTGTTTTAAAGTGAGAAAATTGTTGACCTATCAGGAGGCAATGGTTTCTCAAAAGTGGATCTAGAAACAATTTTTAAAAAGACTTCTAAAACAGTACAACATTTAGCATGGCATAATTTCAGATGTTTAAGGCATTTCCTAGACTTGCAGACACCCTGGTAGGTAGGAAGTATTTAAGAAACGATGAGGCGGTAGAGAAGGAGTCATTATGTATTGGAAAAAGGAAGCAAGTGAGTCTGATAGAGAAGAAGAGCATCCGTTGCTGGTACAATGCAAGTTATTTATAAAAGAGCAGCTTTTCATTGCAACGGCTCAGAGATTCTCACAATTTCATACACACAGCAGTCCATGCAGAAATAGAGCTTATACACCAGGCTAGCTCTGCCATGCACTTTCATGTCACATAATTAGTCACACTCAGAGTTTATGTTTTCACAACTCATATGGTTTTAGAGGCATCTTTTTAATTTTTGGGGGGATTTACCTTCTTCCCTACTCCACAATTAGGGAATAGTTGAACTGCCTGTTGTAAGAGGAAAACAAACTTGTTTAAATTCCCAAAAGGATGAGCTTTTCATACAGTGTGAAGAACATTTGGCTGCATGTAGCCTAATGCACACTGATTACAGACAAGGTCACTGTCCATGTGCCTCATGGGCTTGTCCGAACTATGACTCAAAATTTTGAATGTCAACACAGGAAGTGATGCAAATACACTCCAAGCTCTCTCAAGCACATTCTTGTCATTTCATCCGGCTCCAATTCCCACACCCATACTCTCTCCCCCTCCCCATCTGAATACCAGAAAAACACAGACCCAGTTTCAAACTGAGCCGGGAAGAATGTGTGTAGGGGGAGGGGGAAGAAAATCTGTCGCCCCTCAAGCTGCACTACAGACTGGGGTTCTTTGGGCGGGAGGGTGATGAAGGCGGTCATATGCGTCTGTGGTCTCCTCTATCCAGAATGTGCATGAATAAAAGCAAATGGACTGATGTCTTCCTCAAACACTCAAACACACACACACACACACACACACACACACACACACAACACTCTCATTCATGTACAGCACACACATGCTTTCATTGAGTATTTCACCCGCCATTTATTACTCACAACTAGAAAAAAAACAATACACTACCACAACACTCAAATTGCAAACAAAATTTCTGACTAATTGTAAATATTAAAGTGCAGATATATTACAATTTACCACATGCCTAATGATCAATACATTTAACTCAAAATGAAGATGCTTTACCCATTGTCTCTGCCAATTATGTCATCAAAGGCCTTGGACAGGTGTTTGAGCCTCTTGAGTCCACTCGACACCGACTCTAAATCTTGGTCAAACTTTCTGAGAGAGAAACAAACACTCAAAACAGAGAAAACCACAGAAATGAAAGTAGCAAAAAAAGAATAAAATCTGAAAAACTTCGGACCAACTACCAAAGCTACAGATATATCAGCTGTATCATGTATGACTGCACTGTGTAGGTGATTATGAAGCTCTAAATAATAACAGAAGACTCACAGCCTCTGGTTCTGTGTGTTGGGGGAGGCAAAGGGACTTCGTAATGCAGCCATGCGGACCAGCTGCCTCCTGCCTCCTCCTGTTTTCACCCCCCGTACGCCAGCCTCGGGGGTCCTTCGCCCTCTAGAGCCTGGGGTACGTCCAGGTGTGGCTGTTGACCTGGGGGTGCGTCTGGGTGTTGCAGCCCGGCCAGGCGTACGTTGCGGGGTGCGAGAAGTTGATGCACCAGCTCCTTCCCCATCACATGCCCGACCCGGGGTCGCTACCAAACACTCCTCACGTGCAAACTCTCTGGTCCTCTGCAGCCTCTGGGTAAAGGAGAAAAGGAAGAAAAGAGAGAGTTGATGTGGAGGAAACTAATCGATTGACTATCATACATTTAAATCATAAACTGAATTAACAAAGGATGTACATCTAGGTTTTGGAGTGATGACTTGGCCCCCAGAAAAGTAAAACTATACCAATACACCTACATGATACACTCCACTGATGGAGTTCCGAGCAGTGCGAGTAAGTTTGCGGACTGGGTTGGGTTTCGGTTGCTCCTTCAGGGTTTCCCAAGTGGGATTCTCTGGGAGGGAGTTGGCCTGGACAGAACGCAGCGGGAGTCGCTTGCGCAAAGACATTCGCAGAGAGTTAAGTGAGGACGAGGAGCGAAGCTTGCGGAAATGGTCGGGGGCTTCTGGGGGGCTCTCTGCCCCGTCAGACTCGTCCAGGACTGTATGTGCCCGCCAAACTCCCACCACAGCTCTACCAACTCCATCCATCACTGAAGATGCCATGCTGACCGAGTTTACCTGCGAGAGTGGAGTGGAGGGATAACAGAACAGCAGAGTGTGTGTTACAATAACAATAAAACATTTTTAATTTCAAAACTTTCAAATGCTTCATACAGGTTAAAGGAAAAAAACAATAGTGCTGTTACAGCAATTAAGTAGTCAGTTACAAATGTATCATTAATCAATTAATAAAGCAAAAATTACATTCTTCTCAAATGCCAGGATCTGCTGCTTTTCTCTATTAATATGATTGTAAAATCTCACATTAGGCAGTAAATAGGTAAATAAGAGGAATTTAGAGATATTGAGACGAGGACAAACAAGACTAACTCTTCACAATCTTGAGCCATTTAAGTGTAACTGGTATTTTAAGTTACTTCACAACAATCTTTTACTGACCAAAATTGTGAAATATGTTGAGGAAACAAAAGGAGAGGGAAATGAAGGCGAACATGACCCGTGACAAACCGGCAGCATTTAACCGTGTTGGTGAAAGTCCCCCGGCTATTGTTTGATCTGCACTGTTTAACTTCTAAAAGTAACGTTGTGGCTCCATCCAACACACGCAGCCAGAGGAGCAAATAACCGATTTATCACGTATGCGTCGAATGGGATCGATAAATAAAGCCACGGCTTCACACCCTTGACAATAAAACGTCTTTAAATAGCACCACTACCCACAAAAGGCCTGTGATTATCATCCACAAACAAAAAGACACCGTTAGCTCATCTGCAGTAACAGCCTCAGCCAGCGTGAGATAACGTTAACATCTCAGTTTACGCTAAATTAAGTCTACGTTAAATAACTCGTAAAATACAGAAGAATACCAGCTTCGCAACAGCGGGCAGCACCAGCTACTTTACCCGAAAGAGAGTATCAGTTGTGAGAGTGAGTCCGTCGCCTCTGTTTCAGCTGACTTTCTGCGGTGGTTTCTTTCTTCTAATGTTTGAATTTGGCGGTGGACCGCACGCACCGCACCACGCCACGCCCCTCACGCACAGCCCCCCTCGATGACGTAGCACGTTACGTCTCGGCGTGCAGCAGGGCGTAAGGAGACGTCACAATGGGCGTAAAAGATGGACGCACACACCATTAATTTGTCATTTACTTTGACAATGAAAAAAACGAACCAAGTCGTACACTTAATGTATCCAACAAACCGCCACGACACTTATATTATGAATTATGTGGAATGTTTTTGTGAAACAGGCCTTCATGTGTCCCAGCCAGCCATGGCAGTGTGGCGGAGCCAGCATGCACAATACCATCACCCTGACACTGAAGCAGCTAAAGGAAATTCAGGCATCACTCATTTTATTCTTTACACGCCTGCTTTTCCTACTGTGACGTGAACAGAACATGTCCTCTGTGAAAAGGGCCTACTGGCACAGAAGCGACGATGGGTTTATTTGATAAATGTGTAGTTGTGACACTTGACATTGAACATGCTGTGTGGTAGACTGATTTATATCCATAAAACGTAAATAGGCCCAAAGAAAAATATATCAGTTCAAGACAGATGTGATGACTTTAAAGCACAATATGGACAGAAATTAGAAAGTCATCGAGACTATGGTCATTTACAATGATTTTAACTGTTTTTAGTGTCTGTGTAGGCCTATCCCCAATTTCCTGTTTATCCTTCTTGTGTATGTATAACTTCATATAACTTTGTATCGGTACTGTAAATAAAATAAATTGCAGTTGATAATAATATTGTGGTGTAAGACTCCTTACAATGTAGCCTAAATGGTTAATTATGTCATCTTGTCAGCTTTGTTCTCTTCTATACTCTTGTGACAGTTGAAAAAATGAGATGCTTCTTTGTTTGCAGATTCAATGCATTAATTTCTGTAATAAAACAGATACAAATCCCTGCAGATTATCATCACTCATCATCATCACCATGTCACAACCATTTTGAAATATCTCCCCATCATACATTGACACGAAGCAACTCATTTATAGCACAAGTTGCAGTTCTTTCATGTACAATCTAATGCAATCCAATACAACAGTCCAGCAATAAAGCTTTTATTGTGAGGTTTATAATGTTCAGTTTTTAGTGACTTTGTGTGGGAAAAGTGTTGATTCAACTTGATATGTTTTGAGGCCATTTAGTGTTGTTGTTGTCTTGCATTATATAGAGAGATGTTTTTAATAATAATAATTTTATAAATAATAAATAAATAAAAATGTCATAATCATGGCAGGGAGGGTTTTAAAGTAAAGTGACCAGCAGATGTCACTACAGACCTGCATGTGAAATGCTTTCAAGAGCTCCTGCTTTGAGATCTTTGTCATGTCCACCTGATGGTGATTTAATAAAGGCTTAAACCTGAGTTTCAACTTGTCTTTGACTTTTAATATATTTGTTCTTCTATTGTCTTTTAAAACAATTTATGATAAACCTGTATTTTGCAAAAGCAGTTTTTGACATTTCAATTAGACAAAACTGCAAAATAGGTAAAATAGGTACAGGTTCTCCATGTCTGCACAGTGAATTGAGTCATTAGGGAGAGTCATCAAAACAAAAGAAAAATTTCGAAAACATTCACATCTCACTTTGGCATGTAATTAGCACATATGATACCTTGTAGTTGAGAGAGGTTTGTCTTTTTAGCACTCTTTTAAAACATGTGTGATCTCTGAGAATATCCAAATAGGGATCAATTAGCACTTACGTTATTAATATTTACTGACTTTTGGATTCGTAACTAACTGAAAAGCCTGAAACGAACCAAATAAGTCAATTTTTGGCTAAAGATTCAAATCTGCAGGCATAAATAAGCAGCTTCTTTCACAGTAAGCTTGTCTTCATAGTGCATATTTGATAACCACTTTACTGCGCTGATCACACACCTGCTTCCATCCTCATTTGGTATTGCACTGTTTTATGTGATCCTTTTAAGTGTTTCTTTATTGGTAAGAACACAAAGTTCTAGACCTTGACCCTCATGACATGGTAGTGACTGTCCTTGTGTCTCATTAAGAGTAAATGTATAACACAATTTTAACAAGCTTTGATTGTATTGTTGAGTTAGGAGTTAAAGGTCAGTGCAAATATGGAAACCAAGATTTCAACATTTTTGAGACACACTTGTTTATTGTGTTGTTTTAACTGTTTGACAGATACGTTTCTTAACCTTACACCTACTTTTACATTGGGAGGTCTAAAAGCAACAGTGCACTTCTGCATTTTACAAGTTGTTTAATTTTAGAAGAAAAGTAGTTTTTCTTTTAGCTTGGAACATCATCACATTATTTTTTGCCAGTTTACTGGACATGTAACTGGACATACTATATGCATTTACAATATGGAATACCAATTAGAAATGGTAGTGTCAAATATGTCTGTAACATTGCCAGTGTATGAAACATGTATTACATATCATCTTAAATGTTTTGTAAATTAAACCTTAGATGTTTCAGAATGCAGTGGCCCTTAAGAGCTATGATTGCAACATGTTTCATGCAAATTTCTGCCATGTGTCGGAAAAAGGAGCTCCACTTACTATATTACATTACATACATAAACCAAATTCTAATATCAAACCTAACCCTCAAACATAAAATTTAACTTGAGGTGTCCAGTTTGTCTGTCAACAGAAAAGAAAGTGGTGTCCCCACAATGTCAGTGTGCTTTCAGGTTTGGTGAGGAAACAAAAGCACTTAAATTGGAGGATATTAACAAGAAAAAGGCTTAAAACCCAGTTTTGCATCACAGGGTCAAGGTTCATCACACTATGACAGGTAACAAGTTAAAGATGATCTCAAGGACATGTTGCAAACTTCACAGCTCCGCCTGCCATAATCAATGGTCAAATAAATGACAAACAGATAATACAGTAGATGGCATGCTACACTTTGTCAGATTTTAAAGGACATTCAGGGAAATATGTTGATGAGAAGATGGATACCACTCTCATGTCTGTAGGGTAAATATAAGGCTACAGCCAGCGGCTGGTTAGATTAACATAGAACAAAGACTGGAAACGGGGAAAAGGTATCAAAATCCCTCTGCCAGCACATTTTAAACTCACTTATTAACATGTAAATAAATTTGAATTTTGGTTGTTTAATCCATACAAAAACCCGCACATTGGGGTTTATATTTAAAACTAGGCTATGTAAATGGGTAATCTCATGCACAAATGATGGATGATGATGTCTTCATGGATTCTCTCATTTGTTGAAGTAGAGAAGACCGGATTTGGGCACAACCTACTTGCAGCACTGTCAAAAGAGAAATAAAGCATTAGGAGATTCAGTTCGTCGTGAGTCAGGGTCAGTCTTGGTGCTGTATGTACGTGTATTTCGTGTGGTACCTTTGTAATTTTTTCCCACCGGGAAACAACGGCAAGAAGTGCAGTAAGGCACACCACCACCGCTCCTGCTATTATTGGCATCAGTGGGAACTTCATGGTCGTATCTATATGATGATCAAACAACTTTTTCACTTTTATCATTTCATGTGCTGATTACACAAGTTCAATAAAATATCAAATAAGGCTATTCAGCAGTGGGATGTTGAATGGTAGAGTATTGATTGTGTGAACTGACCTGTTACTGTGACCTGGAAGAGCTTGCTGTGTCGTCCATAGACGGGAGAGTCAGCTGTGCACTGATACGTGCCTTCATGCAAGCCTTTCGCCACGCTGCTGGTGGATAGCTGGCTTGTAAAGCCGTCGTTGCTCTCCGTGAAGCCACCTGCTAATAGATCCACTTTGCTTCCATTTAGTGTCCAAGACACGGATGAGACCGGTGGATTGGCCCAGATATCACACTGCAGGACCAGCGTAGCCACCTCTTCTACTGTCACCTCCTCTGACCCAGACAGCTGTGGGCGATCTGAAGAGGAACATCACAGAGTATACAGTACAATATTAATGCTGCCGAGTTTTTTTTTTCTTCACAAATTTTAAAACAAGCACGTTTGTGTTTTTCCAGATAGATGCACATATTTCATTTAAAGAAGAGATTTGAATGCAACTATTTCGTAACTTTCAATAAACCGTGATGGTGGCACTAGAGGAAAACGTAAGGGATCCCCGATGTGATTACAATTACTCCTGGGGGAAGATTAATGTCTGTACAACCTTTCTGACAATCCATTCAATAATTACCAATATATTTCACTCAAAAAACCACAAATGTCAACCTCACGATGCTGTAGAGGAAAAGTCAGGGGATCACTAAAGTCAGTAAGATTCATCCTCAGGAGACCGTGAATGTCCGTTCAAAATTTTATTGCAGGCGATCCATTCGTTGTTGAAATATTTCAGGGTGGACCAAAGCAGTGGACCAACAGACTGTCCAACTGACATTACCATCCCATGGCGTGGCTAAAAATTCAGTAAACCTAAAAGCTATATATAAGTTATAAGTTAGTAGTATCATTATTAACATCATTCTGACGTTTATTTGAAGGGACTCACATGTGACATTCAGAGCGACTGAGGCTCTAACTGTGGCATTTTTGCTCAGGTGGCATGTGAAAATAGCGCCATTGTCTTCATAGATGATTGGTGTAACACACACTCTGCTGCGACCGTTCTTATTTCCTTCCTTCAGACTGACAACGGCGTCATTCCTCAGCCAGACCAGCTCTTCATCAGCCTGAGGCTCATTGCCACCATCAGGCTGACAAACCAAAGACACGGTCTTTGCCAGCTCTGTCTGTATAACACCCTCACTGTTGACTTCTGGGACAGACTGAATCTTGACACCTTAGGAAAGGAAAGGGGGAGAAAGTTGAAACTTTAAGGGATGGCTGAGTGAATCAGTGAAAGCTTAGATTGCACAAAAGAGGTGAGAAAAAATAATTCTACAACGATATAACTCAGTGAGGTAAATCAGTGAAACTGTTGTTGACCAGAGTTTCAAAAAAGACCTGCTTACATAATGTCTGGGTTGCACAAAACAGGAGCAAATGGAAAAGAGGAGGTTTGGACATCAACTTCATTTTACTTTTCCTTGGATAAACCTGAAGGTAAGGGAAAGAGCATTCACACATTTATTTGAAATTCTCTTTTAATCTAAATTCTGAAATTGGTTTGCATTAATTAAATCCTTTTATATTGGCTTGTTTCCTTTCTTAATGTATTGTGTATTTTGGTAAAGCACCCTGAATTTCCTTATTGTTGAAAGGTGCTATACAAATAAACTGGCATTTTTTAAGTTGTTTTCCTTAACCTTGTTAGGCGATTGATCATCTGTAGAACAAAAAACAATAGGTAACACGTAATCGTTTGTTTTTTTACCCACAGTATAAATCTCCAATTTCCCTCATTGTTTTACTTGCCTCCTTTGCATTCTTCCATTAAGGCATGTGCACATACAGATTTTTTTTAAAGAGGTGCTTACCTGATAGTGATTATTTCTTCTTATTCCTTGTCTGTGTTGTCTTTATTATGTTCCCTATGTGTGAATATGAGGATGTGGAGGACTGTTCAAATCTTCAGTAGCTCTTATATGCTTTGCATGCAGATGAGGACACTTTTATAACGCCCCTCATTGTTTCTAAAGGAGTTCGTCATCTCTGACTTTCCTGTCAACACCCTGTCAATCCTGCCATCCCTGATTTTTTCTTTTTTTATTGTAGGATAATGTGCAATCACAGGCAAACGTTTTATTGGATATAACCATTACAATGGCATCACAACTTCTTGGGTGTGGGTGTAAGGATTAAAATATGCATTTTACAGCTTCTTTTTATGTTTGCTTTTAATAGTTAAATGTTTTTATGCATTGATAATGCAATTTTCTAATGTATTTTTTAATACAGGCCTGTACATTTATTGATGATAAAAGTGACTGTGGAAGCCAACAATTACTTGAAAAACCTATATAAGTCAAAACAAAATCTTTGTTTGTCTGCCAATTTCCTTTGTATATAAGCCTTATTATTATTATTTTTTTTAATTTATTGTACTTTAGCATTAAATTCACATTATCTGTATTTTGTAAGTTTAGGGGATCATTTCCTTATGCACTTGTCCCTTTCTTCCTGTTAATGTCAGAGGATTGACAGTAAGCAGAGACCAAAGTAATGTGTGTAGTCATATAAAAAAAGTAATAAACTGCATATTTGTCAAAAGCTGATAACAAAGGTGCTAAATACCCAGTGCACAGTTACTTTTATATCTGCACTTTAATCACCATTGAGCATGGCCGTCTGTCTTTTGACAAATTATTTACTGAACAGAATATGAGCAGTGATGGAAAGTAACTTAATATATTTACTCAAGAGCAGTACTTAAATACAATTTTGAGGTACTTGTCAAAATACTTCCATTTTATGTTAGTTTATACTTTTACTCCACTACAGTTTCTCTGAATATTAGGACTTTACAAAAATATCTATCTTATACATGATGGATTCTTAGAGATTAAACTACCCAACAGCTAGTTGAAATTAGTTCCAACAATTAAATGCTGCTCTTATGTGTCAAAACCATAAATCAATCAGTTTACAATAGCATTTTTTAATGGAAATATTTTTGTGAATCTCCACCTTTTTCTGTGGATTCTTTTGAGAACCATGCTGATTTACACAAAATTCACAAATGCAGGGTGCAGGGTCACGTGACTCGTGTCTTGTAAAAAACAATGCACAAATAAATGCAGATAATAATACAATATAAAAATAATATATAATAAACCAACGGGCGGCAGCAGCATGACTACGTAACCAGCTTCTACCATGGACGAGTATGTCCTCTCATTACGTTTTTGAAAATGTACCTTTATCATAATGATGTTTTTTTTTATTGAAACTTTATCTATCATGACAAGTCACTCAGAGTGACTCCTGCATACCTCACACTACTGATTCCACTGACCTCCAGTCTCCATGTGCCTTTTAGTACTTTTACTATAATTAACCTCATTTTGTTTAATAAATGACTTTGCTTAACTTTTGAAAATGGTGTGTCTGCCACTTTGTCATGGCCATAGAACCAGGTTGTGACAAAAGCCATAAGTTGGCTTTAGTTTTACAGCGGTCGGCATCCATAAATGTTGTATTACTGCCATCTCTTGGAAAGCATTTGGTCTTCCCTGCATTTGTGGATTTTGTATGACACACCTGGCGTGGTACAACAGTCTCAGAGGGATCCAAACCAATAGGCTGAGATTTTAGTTTAATAAACTTACAACTATATATTTACTTTTGAAATGTCTCCATTCTTCTGCACTTATTTCTGTCTTTGTGCTTTTGTAACACCCATATTTCCCCACTGGGATATCAATTAAGGATTATCTTATCATAAGTTTGGCACAGCTACTGCAACACACAGTAATTGAGCTAGTCGAGCTAGTTATAAACTAGATCACAGTGAGTCTATAGCTCCAAATAGGATTTAGGAATATCGGTAGTGTTTTTAGACATACAACTTTTTACTTATATTTGCCACCAATAGGTTGTGTGCAATCATGTGACTATTAATTGGGTTAGGTTGGATGAGCCCGCACGCACCAGATATCATCAGAAAATTGAAACAAAATGGATGTGATCCATAAAAAATTAAGAAGAGTGATTTTCCCCACAACTTGACCGGTTTGCCCGGTGTGGAGGCTTGAGAATTACTGTTATTTTATGTTGCTATTTCAACTCCAATATGTACATGGATGCACCACTGGTGTCAGGATACTAGTTGGCTCACTTTAGCTGCTATTTTCTACGCACAAGGTCAACCATTCCCGGAGGTCAGGTGAAATGCCATTAAAAAGCTGGGTCGTGGACAAAAAACACAGAGAAATTGTCACAGCACATTGTAATCGCATGGCTGGCATAATAAATGAATACCAACTCGAGGCACGTTTAGTGCAATGCTGTAGTTGAGACAAAATGATACCAGCCAGACACCAGACTTAAGACAGAGGTTTTTGATCCACATCTGCTGCCGTTTCTCTGTGAGTTGTCTGTGGTACCTTTTTTCCAAAAGAAGAACAGACAACTGCACTTCAACTTTATGTTGATGAGAAATATATGTTTACCCAACGTTGTCTGCGTTGAGAGGTTTCAGACTAATACGCATTTGCGAATTAGTCTGGCGATGCCAGGCCACCTTGTTAGTTGAAATGGACGAGAAAGCTGAAGAAGACATAGAGTGCAATATCTAAATGTCTTTTTAGGTTTTATGTGAAGTCAAGTTATTAGGCCAAAAAATCCGCCTTTTCTCAAATTCAGAACTTCTATAGTTGTGGCTTGCTGCCTTTTAAGGCAGTATTTATATAAGAAATACAATCAACACTGCAGATAGCCTACATTTGGACAAACGTTTGTGTGTGTGTGTGTGTGTGTGTGTGCATATTTCTAACAGCCCTCCCTGTTTTACCCACTAGAGAGAGGCATTGACCAACCGAAAAAGGTTTCTTCAGCTGCAGGCAGTTAATGAGACCTACAAAATATGATTTGAGACAGTAAGCTTCATGTTTCAAGCTTCCAGTGTATCTCTGTGAAATGTATTTCTACGTCCTTTCTTAGATTAGAGTTATTTGTTATCTGCTGTACGTGTTGTCTGTGCACTTTAACAGTTGTAACAATTGTTAATTCAATAAGTTGTATGATGTTTTTTTATTTGATTGACAGAAAAATCTCAGGGGGCTGGAACCAATCTCAGCTGACATTAGGCAAGAGGCAGGGTACACTCTGGACTGGTCACCAGTCAATCACAGGGCTGACACATAGGCCCTGTTCCTGGCCCTGGCCTGAACAGATCCTAACCTACCCTCTTTGGACTGTGGGAGGAAGCCAGAGTACCCAGAAAGAACCCACGCAAGAAAGGGAGAAGATGCAAACTCCACACAAAAAGGCTGTAGCCGGCTAACAGCTTCAAACCTGGAACTATCTCAATGTGAGGCGACAGTGCTAAACACCACACCACCGAGCTAACCCAGAAATTCACTGGGCCATATTCAAACAACTTATTTATGATTTTTTGATTTCCCTCTGTCCTGTCTCTACTCAGAGCACACATTTTAAGCTTCATAAAATAGTAGGTCTGTATCTGCTCATCCTTTTGTTAGTCTTCTTATAACAAAAAATAAAAATAAGAATCTCTTATGTGATTTTGATTGACCATAGAAAGTGTTAGTTGTATTAATCTCCCTCAAACTTCTGACTTCTTTGCTCATGTATCTGCAAGTGAGCACTGTAAGCTTTGGACCATTTATAATCAGAACATAATATTCAGTCTGTGACAGCTTCTTGTACCTGCTCTTAAATGTTCGGTCAGATCAAAGATCAAAGGGTAGCAGCAATTGCAACATACGTAGTTGTGGAAGAAGAATGTGCTCGTAATCTGATGTTGCACAATTGATGAGCTAGTCACCTATATACTAGATGCAGACACATGCAGAGCTCTCCACAAACACACACTTCAGCTGTAATGTGTAAGCTGATAGCTGTGCTTACGACTTTGCTCATACTAAAGCCCAATATCTGTTTGTGGCCTTTGCCAAAGGCTGATGGTGAATTTGGCCATGCTGTTACTACAATTAATACATATAAACTGCACTTCCTGTCCTGTGTCTTCTTTGAGAAGATAAAGAGAAGTATAACAGATTAAATCAATATTTTTGCTCAGTCACAGTCATTTATTAACTTATAAGTTGACCTGTACATGTTGGTGAATAAGTGTTTAAGTTACAGAGCTCTGTCAGGAAAAAAATGAGTGCAGGTTTTTGTGGAAGCGTGATTATATTTGTTCATGTGATAACTACATGAGGACGGCGACCACAGGGATAAGGTCAGTGGTCAAAGTGCAGGCAGATACGATCGGTGGCTAATACATGTGCACATACAAACACAAACAGAATGGTTGCCCCTGTAAGTAATTAATCAAAGGCTGCAGAGTTTATGCCATCAGAGCTCTTTGAGTGCAATGTGCACACAGGCATTCCTCGTCAGATTACTACTGAGCCCCCCCCCCCAACACACACACACACACACACACACAAACACAGTCACACTAGCACACCAAAATGTTAAACATGTTCACTCACTCACTATATATTCTGTATACACTCAGACACCCTGTATACCATCCCTCCTCTCTACAAACCTTCATCAGCCCTTTGTTGACCCTTGTATCCAAAAAAAGTTTTTTCACTCCCTCTGTCACGCCCTCTGTCTTATTATCCTCTCTCCTTTATTCATTCTCCAATCGCCAAGCAACATAATTTAATCAATAACTTTGAAGACGTGCATGCGTTGTATTTCTAAACCCAGATAGACCGACTGCCCCACTTACCCTTGCTCTCTCTTTCCCCACTCCCTCCCTCCCTCTCTTGTCACTTAGCTTTTCTCCCTTCTCTCTCTCCCTTCTCTCTTCTTTTTTTCTGAGTTTGAATGGAGAAGCTGGGTTCCCCGGAACCTGCACACCCATCCCCGGGTGCAGGGCCCGTTGCTGGGGTTCCTGTTGCCAAGGCGGCAGGGGTTGAGGGAGACGAAGGGGTGGCAGAGGTCAGTTCCAAACTGTTTAGGTGTGCATGCGTTAGACGCTGGCTACCACTGGTCTACAGAGAAGAACTCTACCAAGTCTTACGGCTCACAGGCCCACTGGTGAGTAGGGGAAAGTTGAAGTGGTGGTGGGGGTATTTGGTATGTAATTCCTGAAGTACTACGACTGTAATACATTCGGTTACTGTATTCCTTTGTAGCAGAATTACTATTGATGACAATCTAACAGTGCAATCAGTTCAGTTCAGAAATATATATGCAGAATGCAAAAGGTGAAATAAAATGGCGTCTTTCCTTTATGTTAGTGCAAACACACTCACAATACTGCTCTCTAACTTGAAACTACTTTGCTGAGTAGAGATAAGCTGTCTGAACCCAGTTAACAGCAAAGATTTGCTGCACCAGCTTCACCTGATCAATGGTGGGCTGCAAATTCGTCAAATCTATCTGTTTGTTTCTACAGCTGCTGTCTCGGATTCTGAACTTCCTCCTGCCGTTTGTTATCACCATATTCTGTGGTCACATTGGCAATGCAGAACTGGCTGGATATGCGCTGGCCTCAGCGGTACTATCTTTACTACTTTATAGACTTTAAATGTTTTTACCTGGTGCAACTGAAGTAGTACAACCACTTTCTACCAACTGTACTGCTGCAGCTTCTCCTACTACTATTACTATGACAATAATTTTCTATTTTCTATCTATGTATAAAGTATTTTGTGTTTGTGTGTGTGCTGGGAGTCCAGTGGACATCCACTATAAGTTGTTTACCTTAATGTGCTGTTATCTGTATTACACAGCGCAGGTCATTTTGTGTACTTTTAAACACCAAAGGGGCTTAGCAATACTCTGATATTACATTCCAAATGGCTGAGAAAAGAGAAATAAACACACATCAGCACCTGTCATGTCACATGGGGTGCAGACATAGAAAAACACTGCTAAAATCTGCACGGCTGCACAAACAGGAAGAATTTAGACAAACACCAAAGAGAGGCAAAGCAATGTGAAAATATTGTTTCTCAGGGGCAATGTAAAATGTATACACATGGTTTACTGAAACATGTAAAGGAATTAAAATATCTTTGCAAACCTGTCCACAGACAAACGGTATAGTAGAGTAACATTTGCCTGCCCAGTTTCAAGCTACATATTAGACAGATGGCTGACAGATTAAAGGAAAAACATAGTGGATGGATGACCGTTTTTAAGTTGACAAACAAGCTGAGGTATTGGTTGCCAGGAGCAGTTAATTTAATGTTTTCACATAACATTGACCAAAGAAATGTGTCAATTTAAGAGTTTTCATGATTTTCTCATTTCTCACAAATAGATAGTTAGCTAGCAATGAGCAATGTAGGAAGATGATGCCCCCATTTGATTTGGGAATTTTGAGATTGAAGTCGCTTTTGCAAGATGTGAAACCAGCAGCAGAAATATCTGGAGCAGTAAGCCACAACAAGAGCAGTAAACATTACATTTAGTTGATGCATGATTGTTGCACATAGATCTTTGGCTTGCTAAATGTTGAACTCTTCGTACCGCACGCTCATTTACTTTGGCTGTCTGCCATTTGGGACTGGGAAACGGCATTACGTTGGCTTGTGAGAGCATTGTGTGTTGTGTGTATCCACAGTTCACACGGAGGAACTATGTGAGAACAGTTGGCACTGAACTATACAGACCTGCAAACCAAAGCAATGAGCCGAAATTGGCTGAAATTTGCAACAAGCTGCAGGCTGGAATGTTGATTCTCAGTGGAACTGGGTGTACTAAGCCTTTAGGTCAGGAAAACAATGATATTGCATATTAAAAGCCCAACACACCCCAGATGGGACTGAAACCCACAATCCCTGATTTGGGAAGCCAGTGCTTTATCTGTTAGACCACTGAGACTTGTAGAGTAGTTGTACACACTCTGCTCAACTTGGCCATGGTGATGGAACACACAAATCATATAGATCTGACCGGCACTTACCAACCACCCCATTGCCACAGAACAAACCCATCCTGTATGGTTAGAGTGTAAATTATGCAATTTTGTTCTTGAGTGAATGCATCCAACTGAACCATCTTCAGTCTCATATCTCAAGGTTACATGGGTACAAGAGACAACCCAGAGTACATTCCTCTATCTTGATGTTGGAGAGACTACATAAATAGCTTGGTGCAGGGCGTCCATGTCTACATGTAAGATCATAATGGACTAAGGTAGGACACAATAGCACTGGAGTGAATAAGCCAGTTTAAATGCCAGTCCATTCACTGCGGTCAGATTTGTGTTGAGTCATGAAAAATACCAAATATAGTTACAGACAAGAATTAAATAATATAACACTTTGATGGGAATAATGTCTGCCATTTGCCATCATTACATCTCAAAGGGGATAAAATCATACAGGGCAAGGTCCCTTCTTAGTTCTTAGTTAAGATTTTAGGTAAATAGCAGCACATTATAGATTGCACTTAGTCAGTCTAATTATGTTTCCGTATTCTGCAACTTCCTCCTGCCAGGATACTGTCTTCGTAGACTAATCCTTCAAATAACTCTACTTTGCTTAAGACACAACGGACCTTGCTGCTTTGCTGATTTTCTCCACACACATTTTGAATGGAGTTGCTCTATAAAAACTACCTGTTGCTCAGCCATGGCCACCCTTGCTCCACCTGGCCCACAGTCTTCATATGTATGAACACACAGTGCCTGCTGGACTTCTTTTCCTGGAATCAGTCCTTTTCGACCAAATGGTTTCCAGGAACTATTGAAGCACGTTTACGTTAGTTGCTGAAACAGCTGAGGGGTAGGAAAGCTGGGTGTCCCGAGCTCACATTAATGTACATCTGACTCAGAGTTATAGACATGTGAGAGCATTGAGAGCAATGTGGAAAAGACATTTTATAAATGAAGTCTAACTTGTAAATTTTGTTCCACCTCTCAGGTTATTAACCTGACCACAACTGCAACAGGCCATGGCCTTGCTGTGGCTTGTGACACACTAATTTCTCAGGTGAGGAAACCACATTATCTGTGCCCTAGTGTTATTGTATGTAATCTACAGAAAGGTATAACATTTTCCGTCTTTTTAATCAAATTCAGTTCACTTTTGTCTCATTTGTGTTCTGCAGACATTTGGCAGTAAGAACTTGAAACGTGTGGGAGTAATTCTTCAAAGAAGTTCATTGATCCTGCTACTATTTTGTCTGCCCTGTTGGGGTCTTCTCATCAACTCTTACAACTTACTGCTCATCTTGCACCAAGAAGATGAGGTGGCAAGGTAAATTCACAGTTTATGAAACTGATACATAATACCTTGTACCTCATGTGTGCTCTACATGTATGTGTTAGAGTGTAAAAAATGCTGATGCTCTGTTAAAGACAAACCCATGTCTTTATCTTTAGTGCCATGGTCATTATTCTTATCAGCAGTAATACTGGCATTTATATTATCCATGTATTTTATTATTCCACGTTAGTGTGTATAGAGGTATTTTATGTAGATGTGCTTAAGTTCAGCTTTGTATGTACATTTATGTAGATATTTGTACCTACAAAATTAAGCCTGTGCTATGTGAATATCATGTATGCAACTTTGTACACCTGGATATGTGATTCTACCTATATGTAGAATAGTTAGATTCCTGTCATTCCATTTATTTTATTTTGAGAAACTTAAGCAATAAAGCAGAAATGTAATGTTAACAGACATGTAGTTTTGATACCGCATATATGGATTTGCAAACAGAGAGGAAAAAAGAGAGGCTTATCGGATCATAAAGTTAATTATTGTGTATGTGTTTGCTATATTAAATTAATATCACTAATTAAGGTTTGCCTCCCATTCAGGATTGCCCACCTCTACCTGATGGCTTTTCTACCAGCTGTTCCAGTGAGTGCACTGAACTGAAACACTTGCCAGAGTCTATGAAAATATAGCATGATCTCTTGGGGAAATAACATTTTTATTGCCTAATCCAACATGTTGTATTATGCAATAAAAATGAATACAGAATTAGCACATTATGACATAATATAGGCTCTGTAGTAAGAACTAAGAAATGCAAATTAGGTGACCAACATTCAACGATAGCTTATTTCATGATGCTTGAAGGATGTGAGGTAGCCAACAGGAAATCTTAAGAACAAATAAAATAAAATGCAAAAATAAAAAATAACAGCAGATAAATTGTGAAACTTCATTGTTTTTTTTCTGTTACATGAATTTGCTTTAATTATTTTTTACAACAGTGCTAGAAATGTTCCATCCAATTCTCTCCATGACCTCTCTGATGCATAAAATAAAGTAAATAAAAGTTATTAATGAAAAGCAAGTAACAGCATCTTCACTGTAATGGGCATAAAAACAGTAGTAGGGGGTTCCAGACCAATAGACGCATCAAAAAAGCAATGAATGCCAACGGTCTGGACTTTTTCTTGCTTATAATGAAACGAAATTGTATAAATGAAACAGTGATTCAAAAGCAGGACAAGAAATACATCTCTGTCCATCATGTTGTGCTTATTCCAATTACTTCCATAATATCACTGAAATAAGTGTTTGTTTTAATTGGAATATTCCCCATTAATATGTTTTCATTATATTATTAACATGTGTGTTAACCCTGTTCACATACATTATGCCAACTTTTACATTTTTGAAATGCATATGTCCAATAGGGTCAACATACTGTATTCAGTAGAATTGACAGCTAAATTACATCAGTTGTGTTTAAGAATCCTGGCTTGTATCTAAGAGGTCTACCAGTTTTAATTTTTATCAATAATCCACTTTGTCTCTTCCTATTACAGGCCATGTTTCTGCACCAGCTGCAAGTTACCTACCTACAAAACCAAGTAAGTTTATAAGAGGAAACAGGTGCGCTACTTCTGCAATGAATTTCAATGGGTGCCTTGCAAAAAAAAAAAAAAAAAACATATTAAGGAAATTGTGGCACTCCACTAATAAAAAAGAGAATCACCTCATGTCTTGATAATTTTGATAAATTGTATCATCCAAAACCAAGCATTTTTGTTAGTCCATAGTTAAAAATAAAATGTATTGAAATGATCAAGGTGAGGTGATTCTTTAGCTTTTTTTGAGTAAAGTATTGTCATGAAATTGTATACAGATATTCATGGTTCTCAGATGTTGCACCCTAAAGGTTAACATTTGTTGTTTTGGGTGAAATATCTCAACAACTTTTTGATGGATTGCCATGAAAAAAGTTGTTGTTATAAACCCCTACGGAGGTCAGGCAGACCTCAAAAACTGCTGTTTAGTTTCCAGATTAATTATGAATTGTGATGTTAAAAAATTTTATTAATTAGTATTAGTATTTAGTAGAAATAGAAGACTTCACAACTGCTATCAATAAACATTCACTGACTAGAGTAAATGTTTAATGAGTTTAGTGCACACACACACAAGCCCCTTGGAAATCAAAAATTACCTGGGAGGTTCCAGACTCATGCACATCTGTAAACTAGACTCTAACAAAATGACCTTGTAACGCCGATGGTTCAGACATTCATGTCCTTCTCAGGATGAATTGTCATAACTGTTATGATCCCTTCCCTTTTCCTCTAGCGCCACCATCAGGTCATAAGTTGTATTTGTCCAATACTTGGGTTTATGACCAAATACCTGAAAAACTAATGACATCCCCATCAGCCTCAGCTGTGCTTTGTGTTGAGTGCTAATTAGCTAATATAAGTATGCTCACGTGCCAAACCAAGACATGGAACATGGTAAACTCTATACGGCTGTAGACTCTCAGTCTTGTTACCAATGGAGTGCTGTGTTATTCCTGAATATGTTTTGTTTGACTAGAACCTGTATAGATAACACTCATGCAGTTTGAATATTAGGTCGACAGATTGGATCGCTGATTGTGGATTCTATGTCTTTTTTGTTTGTCAGGGGATCATTCTGCCTCAGATGTACACAGCAGCTGTTGCAAACATTTGTAACTTGGGGGTCAACTATGTCTTAATCTTCAGCCTTGAGTTGGGTGTCGTGTAAGTGTGTCACACAGCTTAGAATTTCCTCTTAATGTTTGATGAACTTTGTGTAGCTGACATCAGGCTTCAAGTGCCATGACCAATAAAATATACTAGTTAAGCCTCTAGAATTTAAAGCAGAGAAACTCTCTTTTGCTATTCTGATCACTTCACTGTTGTCCAAATAGGAGAGGGCTGGGGTCTGATGCATAGCCAGGAGTTTGGAAAGAAGAGGACAGGAGGTCAGAAAAACTCATTATGCATTTTAATCTTTCTAAGAAGAATGACATGTTTTTTGTTAAAACACAGTCAGAAGTACACTGATATTTATTATTTTTGTACTTTATTTAGAGAAGGAGGCATGGTAGGGCAGAGAAAGAATAGAGAGCAGTGGATCTTGGTCCAGCTGGACAAACATTTGATTCAACAGGCAGTCGACTGAATCCCATAGCAAGCATGGACTCCTGCAAATTTCCAAGGCTTATTCTCAGACCCTTAGACATCAAGTGCGCTAAGACCACAATGTAAACTGCCTCAGTTCTGACCTCCTTTAACTCCTCAGTGTGTAGCCCTTCCCCATCTTTGCTTAGAGAGGAATGGAGGGATGGAGTCATAGTTAATGTAGACCGTCACTAGACATCCATCCAACATAAAAATATGTAATATCATGTGTGTTTGCAGTGGATCAGCAATTGCTAATAGCCTCTCTCAGATCACCATCTGTCTGCTGTTGTATGGCTACATCAAATGGAAGAAACTCCATCTGCAGACATGGGGAGGTGAGTTATACACACAAATGTGAATATTATAGAAATCCTAAATGATCAAATCTTGTATTTCTGAAAACTGTCATCTTCTACAGCCATACTGAGTGTAAACTTAATCTAACCCTCCTGTGTGAACCTTTCTGCAGGCTGGTCCACTGACTGTCTGCAGGAGTGGGGCTCCTTTTCGAAGCTGGCTGTTCCTAGTGCTTTCATGGTATACTTTGAGTGGTGGGTCTGGGAGGTTGGCGGTTTCCTTGCTGGTCAGTGTGCTGCCACACACACACACACACACACTTTTTTTTGCTATGTATTTGTCAAATGTTTTAACCTGCTCAGCCTGTGTTTGTCAAAAATGTCTACAAAACAAATACTTATACGGCCCGAGTAATTACTCTAATCTCAAACCAAACCACTTAAAACAAGGTACACATGGTAAAGACACAAAAATGTGTTTTCTTTTTAGCCAGCACAAGGGCATCCCCATCCCCACTAAGTGTGACACCTTATTTGCCAAGATAAAATTTTGTTTTTAGATATGGACACAGTATATGAATAATTAAAAATTAAGAGAATAATCTAAAAGGACCGTATGTGGGCCATGTTAAAAACGTGGCCTCATTCTCATGCCTCAGTCTGTTTACTATCTGTGATTTGTCAAACATTTTTGCAGTTTAGGCATGGTGGGAAAGTCTTTGTAAATGCCTGAATCTGACCTTTATCATATCAGGTGTACTTGGCGAGGTAGATCTTGCTGCCCAGCATGTGATAGTGGAAATAGGATCCATAACATACATGGTAAGGATCATCCATTGCACTGAATTGTCTTGTTATCACTGTGTCTTTAGCTGCAAAAAATAAGTTTTTACATTTCTGTATGTGTATGGATTTAACAAATGAGATCACTAATCCTTGGGTGTTAGAGGCATTGGTCGGTTTACGTTTGAACTTTAGAGAGACAGAGGCTAACTGTTTCTTCCTACTTCCAGTATTTATGCTAAACTAAGCTATAACTGCCTCCAGGCTCCTGCACTGTATCTCACACACAGTGTTACGCAGCAACAGTGGTATCTTATTTTATCAAACACTCTAAAAGAAATTGAATAAGCATATTTCCCAAACTATTCCTTTAAGTCCGCTGTGTAACTGGTTGTAACTGACACCAAAAAGTAATATGGGGTCCTTGCAGTTCCCTCTAGGACTCCATATAGCCGCCTGTGTTCGTGTTGGGAATGCTCTGGGGGCCGGGAACACTACCAGGGCCATTATCACCTGCAAAGTGGCCCTGGTTCTATCAGGTACTGTATGAAGACATACACGCATTTACTTGTTAACACAAATATGCATAATTGATTGCCCACTGAGAATTCTTGATTCTGATTGGTTGACAGGTGTATTATTTCTGCTAATACAGTATAACCTTTGACGTACAGGTGATCAATGTATACATTTCTGGGTAAGGACAGCAGCACCAAGGCTTAGCTAAAGGGCTTGGCATTTGTTTTAATTGTGTATGTACATGTGAGAGTCAAGCAATTTTCATTTCAAATGTGGTTGATATTTGCGTGAATTCTGGATGAAAATCATGCATAACAGTCATGGAACGTACAACTTGTCGGGTATTATCCCTTACGTAATGTCTTTGCTATAGGAGTGCTTGCTGTGTTCCAGGGTATTGTCATCGCTGGCTGTAAGTCCGTCCTTGGCTACATATTTACCTCAGACGAGTGAGTTTCAGAGCAACACACATTCATTCTTGTACCTTGCAAAGGCAACTCTGTTTTTAATGATCTTCCTCCACCGTCTGCAGAACAATTGTGGAGATTGTCTCAGAGAACCTCACAGTCTACACATTTCTACAATTCTTTGACGCAATTCTGGTATGTTATTACAGAACAGAACAAATGTTCTTGTCTTCTTTTACACTGAGCTCTTGTGTTGAATCAGTGTTTTGTTTTTTTGTTTTGTTTTTTCACTGTTTCAGTCTCTGTGTGTTTTCAGTGTGTCTGCTCAGGGATTCTTATAGGATCTGGGATGCAGAAAATTGCTGCCTTGTCCAACTTGGTGTGTTACTACTGCATCGGTCTGCCCGTGGGGATAGCTCTGATGTTTGCTGCCGAGCTCAGAATATTAGGTAAGGCTTTCACCCCATTTTATATCATCCCTGTTTTTGCAAATAAAAATGAAATAAATAGTGAGTCTGTTCTGCATGTAATCTTTTTTTGGCTTGGGATCCCAACTTTAGGTCTGAAAATGTTCATAACACCAGCTATTTGAAATAGAGACAGTTCTTTGCTATTAGATACTTTGGATACTTTCTATGAAAGGGGTTTCAAGGGAGTTTTATGAAAGAAATCTCCTATGTTAAGTCACCACTGTGCTACTTCTAAAGCCACATATGTTCGGAATGATGTTCTTTTGAACACATTGTGTCTAACCAGATGGTTGTGCTTGCATGTCGCACTACAGCCCAAAGTCATCTCATCTCATCTCCCATGGCTAACGTGGACTGGTTCTTTGATTTCATGCAAACAAGAACACTAAATCCAGCTTCACACAAATAAGGGTTTGCAGGCAACCATATGTTTTAAATGCATAATAAAGTTAAATACAAAATTAATGTAAACAGGCAGATATCCCAAAGGTCAAGCACCACTCAAATTTAGGTTCACTTCATTTGGATGGTAAGAACCTGACCGTGTGGACATGGTGACCACAAACAAGGTGTTTGTATGGATTCAGAACATTTCACACTGACATCGTTTTCATTATAAATTCAGCAGTCGTCAGTGATCATGGAGTCACCTTTATTTCCTTGTATGACACCACAGACTGAGGCTTTGACTTTATCATAAATATGTCTTGTATTGTCCGATAAGCAGCACCTTTGAAATATGCCAGCAGAAGTTAGAAATTAGGTAGTGTGTCTATATTTAAATCCAGGTTCATTAGTTAAAAGCCCACTCAGTCCTGCTGCACCAGACATCCCTTAATTTCCTTCCCTGCAGCCTGCCATTTACCCCCTGCCAAAGTGGATCTTTGCTGTCCACTCAAAGTGAGCATGTATTGATAAATGTGCACCCACGCTGACACACACATGTGAGACCATTTTTTTGCTTGTATCTATATTTCCCTTGGTGACCTATGAGGAACTTTGTGACAAGCAACCTAAAGCTCTTTGTAAAATGATTTTTTTTAATCGGAAGGAATGCCATGAAATTCTAGTACACACAAATTATGTTCCCCTCAGGATGGATTGTAATCATTTTGGTGATCCCCTGACTTTTCATCTTGAACCATCATCAGGTCAAAATTGTAATTTGTCCAGTATTTTTGGTTTATGACCAAATATCCCTTTGGTTTTTTCCTAGTATGTATGAAGTGAGAGCACTGTAGATCTTTCTTTAATGCGTGTGTATTTGTGTTCCTATTGTTAGGCCTGTGGCTGGGTCTTTCTATATGTATTTTCTTTGAGATGGGTTTCTTCCTTGTTATAATCTTCAAACTCAACTGGAAGAAAGTCACACTCAAGGTAGGAAGCTTTTTATTTCTTTAAACCTTGCCTGGTATTCAAACCTGTCCAAAAAGGATTGAGGGCAAGAATGTAATTGGGATTTTCTGAAGAAACTTCCCTATTCGGGACATTTCTTGTTGTAATGGAGCTCCATCTGGATGCAGTCTCATCAGTAAATTCTGGCATTCCTGCAGCATTTCCCCCATACCAACTGAATTTTGGCAGCTTTTTAAATTTTGTTTTGTCATGGTTCTGTCGTTTTTCTTTTGCATAGCTTTATCTCTCTTAAGTTTTTCACAAAACACATACAAACAGAAATGTTAAAGCTGAACATTGCATACACACGAACACACAAACATGCCACAAATTAATGTTTTAATAGAATTACTATGCAAAAAAAAAAAAGAGGTTAGGGGTAGTGTGAATGCATGTGATATATTTTGTGATTGTGGAATTTTTTATGGGAATAAAAACCTGTTATTTTGATTTGTGTCTAACGTGTTTTCAGGCTCAACAGCGAGCTGGAAAGAAAGTGGTGGTGATACCAAAGCGTCCTGCTAGTACAGTGCTGAATGACGCGATGGTGCCTGACATCTCGGACTGCCCTAATACAGTAAGTGCATACGTATAGTGTGCGGTGTTGCTCTCATTTCTTTGTTTGTGTTAGTTTTATCATACTTGAGCTACTCACATATTGATTAACAGCAGCATCTTTGCACCCCGAAGGCCCCGCTGGACGGCGAAAAAGCCCCTAAAGCAGATGGCTACAGTCCAGTCGACACCCAGGATCAGGAGCTGAAAGCAGGTCATGAGGCTGAGGGCAACAACACAAATGCAAGAGGGACTGAGGGGGATGATGAGCAGAGCAAAAATACTTCAAACACCAAACCTCATGCGCTGCTTTCAGTCACTCAGCTGATCTTGCGTCGGGGACTGATCTTCTTGCTTTCAGTTCTCATTTTGGTCATAGGTGTCTCTTTCCATGTTGCTTTCCCCTTACCGGAGCCCTCTGTCAAGCGCACGGCAAACTTTACCCTGAACTGGTCTAATGTCTCCACTCCTACTCCACTGGACCTGACCCCAAACTTCTGAGCTATCTTCCACTTCTGAATGACACCCTGTGGCTGAACCCAGTTCTCGCAGACTGACAATTTAGATCTACTAGAGAGAAAAGTGTTCATAGGCCCCGTCCAGACCTGGCACTAACATCCGTCCTGGCTGATCCGATCAGTGGGCAGCTCTGAGTCCGTCAGTTCACACCTGGCATTAAAAAGCGTCTCCACATGTGTCTCCAGTGACCACTTGTGATTGGATCTCACTTCCCCGCTCTATATGCAAATTAACACGTTTATCATTTCTGTTTGCAATGATTAAATAAGTTGTTGTTGTTTTTTATACAATACATGTTTTTAACTGGCAGGAGGTTCTGGATGTAAACAGTGTTTGACGCCTGTATTGCTGTCGGACAATTATCGGAGACAGATCTTCGTAATCACGCTAACAACATATTAAAACAAAGTGTCGCTTTATATATAAAGCGCCGTATATTAATACAGTTATAGGCGTCTTTACTGATTAATGCTAGTGATGTTGTGAGCGAACATTATCTAGCTCGCTAATAAGAACAGCGACCGGCGCTGTTGATGATGCTGTGGCTAATGTCGTGAAATACTTTTGTTGTGAGCCAGCTAGTTAATGTAAGTGTAAATGTTAATGTTTGAGTGATCGGATCTCAATGCTACCACAATCTGTATCTGTATCTGTGCATTCACACATGTACTTAGAGCGTTCCACTTGTGATTGGATCACCCAGGACGGATGTTAATGCCAGGTCTGAACAGGACCATAGTCTATTCTCAGACCTAGGTTGTTATTTTGTAAAACTACAGCCTGACATCGGCTACCGGCTCTGTCTTGTGTAGAGAAAAAAGATGTCTCAGTGCTGCACTGCTGAGCAAATCCACGGAAGCTGGAAGCAATATCAAATGAGACTGGCAGGATGAACAAAGGTCTTGTTACAAAGATCATGTTTTAACCTGCTCAGCCTGAGATGCTCAACTGGGACTACAAGACGCATTATAAATCCCTCACTAAGAGACCACGCGGGCATCAAGGAACAGATGTTTTTCCACAGATAGCTTTTGATTCTTTGCACCTATTCTTGTGTTGATTTACATATTTGCACTGTGACATTTACATTGTCTTTCTTACTGACCTTAAATCATTTTCTTGTGTTCTAACGTTAAGATTGACTGTAAATATCTGATGTAAAATTAGCATGTATACATGTAAATATGGACTACACAGAATAACTATATGAGCAGGCTATACATTAGTGCATGGTCCTCATGTATCACTGACACTGTCTTAGTATTCTTCAGGACAGAGGTGATAATCTAAGTAAGTAATGAACTAGCTTTTTTGTACTGTATATGTATGGCCAATAATATAATGTACCGCCAAATCAATAAAAAGACTTAAAGTGTATGACAATGAAAGGGAAGCTCATACATGATGGACTCCTAAAGCAAAAATATATTATAGTAGTCTGTAGAGATGTTATGTTATAGGCTAAATTCTGACTTTTATTTTTTAGACTAGTGTTAAAGGTGTAGTACAATGAGTTGGGACAGGTAGGCTACTCATGATGTTACTATTCTCTAAGGACAGGTTAGATTTAATTTTTAAATTATGGAAACCGGCCTTGTTTAAATGATTCATGATTAAACAATGATTTAGCCACTGTTGTTATGGACATGCGTGGTTTCTGTCCTTCAACACAGCACTTGACGGTAATGGTGTCATACTCTGTACTTCAGTGATTGGTGAAGGCAATCAGTGCTGTAAGGTTGATTTGTTTTTTCATCTAGGAGAAGAGGCAATCATCGATTTATGTTACATAACAAACTATCCATACTTAGAGTAATATATAGTAGTGCATATTTGACACAAAGTTGCCATAAAGAATTATGACCCCCAAAAAGGTTTTTGCCAAAGATCAATACTGTTGTTGCTCTACATTATACATTATAACGCTCCAGGCTGCAAAGCCCTCACATATAAGTATTTGTGCATTGATTAAGTCTGGAGCCCCTTCCCCTCTGCTAATTTGACCCTTTGATCTTGTCAACTAGGTGACCCTGCAAGTCTGAATGCAAATGTCCCCTTCCTACCCTTTGTTTCCTTTGTTCTTACATCCCTGCTTTGATTTTACTGTATAAAAGTGCTCCTCTGTCTTGACTCTTGGTCCACTCACCGACTCAGATCCTCTCTGTGCCTGCCAGTGCAGCAGTATGCCGGCATGCTTTAATGAATTCACAACAATACAGCAAACCTCTTAACTGGACTTGGATTTTTCCTCAACATTTTTCACTAATAATAATATGCAATATTATTAACTGCAGCCATAATCTAACTCAATTCCAGGTATGTTATTGTGCTGCATGGCGTCATAACCAAGAAGTTAATATGATTCCTTAAGCTACTGTGTCACAAGTTCAAGTTCAAACGATACTGAGAGCAAATCTTCACACAGCCACTTGTTAATGATGCCACAGCGTGTTACTGATTGCAGTCTCTGGAGGTGAGCGGGCCAAGATTACAGTCTCTGTGAGGAGCCTGTGACAGTGTCTCCGCTGATGAGCAAGACTGAAGCTCAGACGACGATGTAACCACGTATGAATCAAGCCTGATTTACATGTTGGATAACGATAAATTAATATGCACGTTTTTAAGTGACTGCTGCAAACATCAATCTGTTGCAAGCCACTGCCGATGTCAGTTTGGAGAGTGCAGTGGCTTGTGGGTGCACTGGCCAGAGTGGAGACTTTTATACCTGTAAGGTAAAAGATTTTTTGAAGTTATCACCCACTGAAATGAATAAACCAGATCATGCAGTGGTTAGTCTGTACCTTGCAAGAGGAGAGCCTGACTGTGGCCTAAATTCAAATATGACTTGGCTAAATAATTATTCCTTCTGCGGATAAATATTTCTGTAAATAACAATTGGAAAAAGGGAATATTTAAATGTACGTTGAGAATATTCATCCAAAATGTATTTGAGGCTAAATAAAATGCAATGTGAAAGAGATTGAATCTATTTTGGACATATTATTTTAATCAAAGTGTACTCTAACTTGTGCTGCTGTCCATTATCTACTTCACACCAACACTGATATGTTCTCATATCAAACGGCCCTATCTTATCTTAGCACAAATAGTGGATACCGGGGGAAACAGCTGGCCTGGCTGTGTCCAACATCAACTAAGTCTGTCTCCATGTATAGATTAAACAAATGAGTCATTATTTGTTAATAAGTGAGCTTTAGAGGTGCTGACTGGTGTATTTCGTTACCTCAGTACAGAGCCATGCTATCTGTGGCGTCAGGCTGAAGAGTGATATTTCAGACACACATGAGTGGTTTCAATCTTCTTATATAACTATCTGACAGAAGGCAAATGAGCGTATTTTCCAAAGTGTCGATCCATCGCTTTAAAGGGATCTGTGGAGCAGCACCACTTGTGCACTTGTTTCAGAAAATCATACGTGGTTAATTGTTCGCTGTTTCTTTATTTATGAGCAGGCTATAACTGTGAAGCCTGAGCCGGCTAGTAATCTGCTCCTGCACAGAGTGAACAGGTGGTTGATTTGCTCAGTTTGACATGTCTTCATCCAGCCAGCATGTTGCAGTGTGAGCGTACAGACCTTTCATTATCATCAAATTTGGCAACACAGATCAAAGGACTGAAAAATAAACCAAAGAAAAAGAGCAGCTTTTCTGTCTTTGATGATGAAAGCAAACATCCACAGATGTGCTGTAGCCTAAATATAGCATTTAATCATGCTATTTCTATTTGTGGCATTCATTCAGACAATATATTTCATAATGAGAACATATATTTTGTCAGTGTGTTGATTGTAGCCCATCTTACGCATTATGTTTCTATATATAGGAAACAGTGCATATAGCATTATTTTTTCAGTTATGCTTAGGCTGCCTCATTTAAGTCATATTTTTCGTATTGGATTTTCCAAAACATGACTAATGTAACAACTCCAAAAGTGACTAGGTTTCATCTATAAAATAGATGTAAGCAACAAAGCGCTAGAAAAATGACTCTGATTGGAAGATAATTGTAACCTTAAAGACAATCCCTTAAGTATGCAGTAATGACAGGAAATAAAGTGGATCTGAACTCTTTCACCTCCAACAATTATTTGAAGTTTTCAAAACTGTGCAAAAAGTCCACTTATTTAATGCAATCACAGAACAGTAATTAACAGTCATTCTATTATTCTAGTTTCTCATCATCAGTGTACAGTAATGGAAGTTCTTCTCTGTCATCCTAATCACTAACACCCAAGAGTGAACTTCAAGAACGTTTTGTAGGTGTCTGTTCGTTGCTTGTGTGCGTATTTTGTCTACGTGACTTGCTCTACTGCCAAACACGAGGATGCATTTGAGCTCTCGAAGGCAGACTCACAGAGCTTTGTGTCGTGCTGCACACGCGGTCTAATAATGGTCACTCGTCTTATTCGAGCAGTCTGATGAGCAGCTCACTGATGAGGACCCCAGCAGCGAGGATGACGAACATGAGCAGCACCGCGAGGCCAGGTCGTAACACCAGCTGCCTGACCGACTGAGCCGTGTCATCTGAGGTCTGCTGACCTGCACCGAGCGCTTCCAGCTTCCCCTCTGCTGGACTCGAAGAACTGGACCGGCCGGTCTTTATGTTGGCCAGCTTCTCACCAGAGTCCAGGGCTGTGAGGGAGAGAGTTTTAATACATGGAGAACGTTAGTTGTGCAGTAGTTCCCAAAATAGAAGATGTCCATATGTAGCTAAAAGTTAAATAACTTGTGTTTACCCTTGTTTTCTATCCCAAAGGTCTTGTTCCTCTCTGTAATGTTGACTCCTGCTCTTACCAGTGCCTAGTCAGAGATATTTAAAACAACTAAATCACATTTTTTTCATCTTGAAAATAAACAGACATTCCACATTGTTGAATTTGCACCGATTACGTTTATCATAATTGTATATACAATTGCAATTGCACAGTATTAACTGAATTAATATTCCTCCAGGACACAGGGAGCCACCAGTAGAGTTACTTACCTCTTCAGTAGCTTTCTTCCAGTTTAGTTTACACAGGAAAACTATAAAAACTGTGAACTGTAGCAAAACACAAAATAAAAACCCTGACCACAACCCTGCAATAGAGATGAAAAGAGGGCAGTTTATTAGTTTGAGTGAAAATATGATTACATTATCTCTTACTATATTCATATGTCATCTGTCCTTACCTACAATGCCCAGCTTGACAGGGAACATCAAAGACAGTCCAATGGGGAACCCAATGAAGTAGTAACCCACCAAGTTACAAAGAGCACCAATCATTTGCTTCCCTGCCCCCCTGACAATACCTCCCGTCACACCCTGTGGAGGTGAAACGGAGAAATCTCAAATCTGTGCTAACAAGTCAGGTTTATTTTGCTCAGCAAGAGGTGTAAACTGACTTCTCACCGCAAGGGCTTCAGCAACATGGATAAAAGGGTACAACTTTAGGACATCAGCCACCCTCTGAATAATCTCTCTAAAAGCAAAAACGCAAATACAGATATGAAAATGAAATTCTAACAAAGACAGGTGAGAGCAAAGTTGATCAAAATGTGTTCTTGCTTAGATGGCGCAACATAGCAAAAGGCGAAAATCCAAGCTGACTTTGCTGTCAAGGGTCAGTGTCCTCTAAGGTTAATACATGATGAATTACATATTGGCTTTACATCTATGAGCTTTCTGTGCAGGGTTTGCCAGAAAACACAAACCAATGAATGTTACGTAAGGTGTCAAAATCTGTACTTACATTTCTGTCGTGAAAATGTAACCTATCACATCCTTAGACACACCAAGACAAGCTCCAGTGAAACACGAGGCAATAGCTGGATTGGGCATAAGAAACAGTGTGTATTTTAAATGAACAAGGGACAGGGAGAAAAGAGGACTCAACAGAATGCCTGTTGGTGGTACATTTAAATGGGCAAACCTGGGACATGACTTTGCAAAAAGGTTGTGAACTGGAGTTTAGAGGATCTCCTGTGCTACATCTCTGAACATACTGTGGTGGAGATTTTCACATATTTGAGTCATACCTGCACAGATGAGGGCGACCTTGCTGGACAGTTTGGCTTGCTCTGTGTTCCCAGCACCAAGAGCATTTCCTACCCGGACACTGGCTGCAACAGAGAAACCCATTGGAAACTGTGGGACAGGATGAGGTAAAGGAAAGTATAATTTTAAACCAAGATTCTTAATTATCGTCCTGTGGATCAGAACCAATTCAGGTATTGACACAAATAAAACATTAGCATACATTGTGTTATATTACTTCAAGCTATGTAGAGCATGAGATAAATCTTAACAACAAGAAAAAAGCAATGTAGAGGGGTTACCATGTAAACAATAGCAGCCAGTTCATAAACTATAGACTGAGCTCCCAACTCAACCTCACTAATGATGCCTGCCAGGAACCCTGCGATCTCGTACAGCCACCAATCCAGACAATGCATCAGCATGCTGGGGATGGCCAGTTTGAGGAAAGGACCCCACTCCTGCAGGCATTCTCTTGACCAACCTTCAGCAAATGATAACAGGGGGTAAGATGGATTTAGTGAAATGCATTTATACCCATTAAGGCCAGGCGGCTTTATTTATATAGCATATTTCAAACGCAAAGGCAATTCAAAGTGGCATAGGCAAAGAAAAGCATTAGAATGAGATAAAAAAGCAATAAAAACAGAATAAGAACAAGATGGAATAAAATTTGTTTTTTAATTAGATAAATTAAATTAAATTAAATTAAATTAAATACAGTTATAGTGTAGTTGCAGCGCAGTAATACGTTGCCTGAAATGCAACAGAGGAAAAAAATGGTTAAAGTTGGAGCACATTTGAGATCATCTCGAGGTTTGTTGGTTGGCAGCAGCGCTCTGAATGAGGGGAAGCTGTCTAATGGTCTTTTTGGGAAGACCAGACAAGATGCTGTTACAATAGTCCACCCTGCTGGAAATTAAGGCATGAATGAGTTTCTCTATCTCTCGTCTGCACATGATACCGCTACTTTGTGCTATTTGTCTGAGTCTATCAAAACTCCAAGATTTCTAACTTGGGATTTTTCGTCTTTTTGGCTCTGGAATCAAGCTGAGCAGTAACTTTCAGTCTTTCCTATTTATTGTCAAATTGGAAACCAGGGGCTAAACATGTTGGGGATTACTCTTTCATATACCTTTTTTTTGACAGAAGATGATCTGGTTTAGGTATCCGGAGAAACATATCAAAGAAAAAACAGAAATGGTCAGAAAGACCTACGTCTCTTACAACTGTGCTAAAACTATGAACACTGTTGCTATTAACCAAATCCAGTGTCCTTGATTGTGTGCGGGCCCTTTCACATGCTGCAATATATCTAAGGTTTCAATTGGACCACAGACTCCTTGACAGTTTTTTCTTTAGGATTATCAATGCAAATGTTAAAATCTTTCAAAATCCATTGAGATAACAGAAAGCAGTTCAGCGAAGTTGTCAAAAAAATTTGTAGAGGACCTTGGAGGTCTGTTAATTGTTAACAGCAGGATTTTTTCAACACAGTAGAAATATATTCAAATGAGGCAAAATCACCACATGATAACTGCTTGAATTGAAATCAGTTAAAATATAGCAGCAACACCACCACCTTTCCTTCCAGGTCATTGCTTTATTTTAAAGGTTGTAATTTTTGATTATTTTAAGTACCTAGAAAGAACTATGTAATTTGGCACTAATTATAATAAAACAGAGATGGAGTTCAATTTGTACATGTCCAGTGAATTAATAACCTAGTTGTGCTGACATTTATTACAGATTACATTTATAAACAAACAATTCCACACATATGTAGAATCAAATCTACAATAATAAGTATATTATGAATGTACATTTACATTCAAATTGAGCATTTATTTCAAGGAAATTCCTCTGACTAAGATAACAGCCTCAAAACATAATTTGCACCAAATTACAAAGTTCTTTCCAGAAATCTTTAAAGAAATCATCAGGAAATAGGGGTCAAATAAAAAGTTTTCCCTACAGTAGTAGTAAACCTACCACCCCATGTAGCTTTGTGCAGTCCCCTGGAGCAGATGTATACAAACAAGAACACAGCCAAGGAATACTGTGAGATGACATTGGCAGCTGCAGATCCCCTTTAGTGGTGTCAAGAGCATTAAATAACAACAGAAAAGGTAGAAAAACAAAGCATATAGTCATTGCCAGTCATTCATACAAAGAAGGCCTTTAGATAAAGCCTCCAGCTGACTATTGATATTGTGACTATTTTAAAATATTAAAGATTATGGCTCAGTTAAAAAGTACGCTATTATGGGTAAGGTAGGTGTACTCACGCAACCCCCAGATCCAGAAGATTGAGGAAGATGTAGTTGCTTATTACATTTAAAACATTCCCCATGGCTCCAGATATCACCTGGGGCCACATGATGCCCTGTGAGCCAAAACGAGCTCTTTAAAAAAAACACGCCATTTCAACGCACCAGTGCACCTGCTGTTTTTACTTTCTCACAGTACACGTTCCTATGAAAGGATCTCATTATGACAAACTTTCAATCATTATTTTGTGTCACACCAGTGGTCTTACAGCTATTAAATGCACCTGATTCTGAAGATACCTCCCCTGCAGCTGGTACATGAAGGCAGCCTGCAGAATCCAACATGATGCAATGAATGGGGTTAATTAGATCAATAATGCAAGGCAACAACCATTCAATACAGCGTATATGGATGGAGATACAAAAAACATTTTGTAAAACCGTGGAGGAAGCTGAACTCACAGGCAGAGCCGGCATAAATATCTTCACATACAGCTGGGAGAGGCTTTATGGCAGACAGAAAAAAGGGAAAATCGTAAATAAGTGCAAAAAATCATACTGAATAGCTTGATTCACGAGTAATAAGTGTATATGTAGCGTTTGTATTGTATGTGAATTTGATGTCACACAACGCCATACAATAAAATTTGTGCAATTGTATTAGAAGTGGAAATAATTCACCTGGCGACCTCTGTGCTCTGCTTGACAGCCAGCAGAATGGGCTGAGTGTTAATGAGGACAGCCCAGCAGGGGAAACAGGCTAACAGCAGAATAAAAATTCCCCTTTGGAGTATCACTCCTACATGTTTCAGGTTACCACTCCCATAAGTCTGCAAGAAAGGGGTCAGGGAAAAAAAAGAAAAAACGGGAAAATAAAAGAATACTTGCTTGTGTGCAAGGAAAAGGGCAAAAGTGACACAGGAAAACAAATCTGAAAGAGCATACTGTGAACACAGCAGTAACTGGTCAGGACCGACCTGGTTATATAAATAAAATGAGTTGAAATACCTGAGATATGAGGGTATCACAAGCTGAAGCCAAACCATAGCCAATGGAAACACCTGTGATGTTTATTACCTATATTAAAATGAGATATTTTTTAAACAGCAGCCCAGAAAGAAAAGAAAAACAGAGTCATGTTTGGATGGATAAATGTTTGAATAAAATGAATGGTTTCATTCAAACGCAATGCCGTAAGCTATGAGAATGAGCAGTGATCCTTGAGAGCAGAATGCCAATAAAAACAGAAAGAAAACTCACTGCTATCGCTAATGCCACCCCTGCCAGCTCTGTTTTCCCCAGGTGACCGCAGAACATCATGCTGACAAAGCTGATCAGGAAGCTCATCAACTGTGAAATGAACTGAAAAACAAAATCATGCTCGCTCGCTTTCATAACGATAAAAACATAAATGAACTTCACCAAACATTAATGAAATATTGAACTCCACATGCAACACGTAGACCAGCTGATCTGATTATTATTCATAAAAAAAACATTGTTTCAAAAGGCCTCAAGGAAAGGAAAAGTTCTTATTTGCTCTGGCAGCTGACATGTGTTGTGCTTTGGTTTTGCTGCAGTGCCTCTGCATTTCTAGACGTCGTTACTACCTCTCTTTTCTTCTTTAGAAAAATAGTTGCTGGTGTAGGGTTTTGTCAGCGTTTGGCATCAAAAGCTTTGCACAAAAGGAAACTAAACGTCCTCGTCTATCAAGTTGTGGGTCTGTGCGATGAATAGTGAAAAGTGAAAAGTGGATACACTCCAAACTGCTTAACAATATTTCTCCTTAGACAGTTAGAATTTTCTGTTAAGGAGACACTTGCAAATGCACCTTATTTCTGAGGTATATCAAAAACATTGTTGATAAATATATATATATATATATTTGATCTACATTTGTTGCATATGCAAGTCTATAAATTTAAGATATTTCAGAAATTTACTTTAGATTTAGATTTAATTTAATCAATTTGAATAGAGTTTAGATGCATGTCTATAACTTGGAACAAGTGCTAATTGAGTACGACCAACTTTGACACCCAACATATGACACTATATTTTTCTGATACTTGAACTAGTAATGCCTCAAATGCATTTATTTAAGTCATCGAGAGGGTGTAATCTGTTTTCGTTAAAATGATACGTATCATGGCCACACTTTTATCACTATCAGACAATTCTTTTTCTAATTAGTCCCAATGGTTCGGAGTTATTGACCTGTTAATTACTGTTATTATAAAGCAGGTGGCACATTGAAAATAACTGCCGATATACCACAATCCTCATGTTATGTCAGTAAAGTAGCAATTTAAGCCTTTTCAAATTAAAAGCAACTCAGAAATATTTACTTTTATCATGATAATAAGTGATCTACACTGCAAACTATAGCTGGTTTTAAAAATATACAATCCTAACAGCCTCAACAGGACAGATGTTCCTGCACTTAAGATGATTCAAACTCAATCATTCTGAATTTTGTTGCAGACTTTATTACCTTTAGCTCTGAAAATGTTTCTGGTGGACTCAAATTAGACTTAACACAACTTACCACAGGTCCTGCCAGTTTTAGAATCTGAACTGTTTCATTCTTGTAGTCCACAGGCACCCAGCGCTTGATGCTTTTCAGGCAAGAGTCAATACGGTGAGCAGCAGGAGGTGATTTGTCTGTTTTGGACTGTCCATCTCTACATGCGGTTTTTGTAGCTAAATCTTCCATACTGGAATAAGAAAAGGCAGAAAACTGAACTCAGTCCCAAACTGATGGTGATACAGTACAATTCCCTTCAGACACAGACAAGGAGGCTGGGAGTGATCAATAACCAATTACCTGAGTATTAATAAATAACAAAGGCAATGTCTGCCCACCTTGCTCTCTGTCTGTGAGAGTGGGCACATACAGTATGCTGGGGCACTGCTACAAGCCAGATCTCTCCACCTACAAGCGGTGCACTCCTCCAGGAAATTTAAAACGCTGCCAAAATGAAGCTGGCTGTTTTTTCCCTCAGTTGCTGTGGAGTCACACATCTTCACTGTTTCACCAAAGTTCAAAGGAAATAAATGTTTTTGGTGAACAAACAAGCAAATAATTAAACACACTGTACATAAGTAACAGAGCTTTCACCCTGTTTAACCCTACAGGGAAGTTATGACTGCGACAGTTTTACTGTAGTTAATTTTGCATTTTGAGTTATGAAAGTTTTACTCACCAAAACTCTTGTAGGACTGTCCCACTGCTTTAAAGTTAAAGTGTCAGGTGAATGACACATTAACTTTGCTACTAGATATGTAATGAGAGGTTGAAATGAACTGCTTACATTAACAGTGTACAATGTACAAAACTACTGCATGTGACAATGTGAAAGGGTAGTGATGAACCTACAGAGAATAATCACCTGAATGTGCAGCTTGCCTCAGCTTAACAGACCTTTATACTGAGTTTCAGCTCTTTGTTTAGCTGTCTGGGCTGTAAATGTACTGCTTTAATTCACTCTAACTGCTCTCATGGTGTCGTTTTTTTTGCCGCAGCAGGCAGCTGTCTTCACCACATAGGCTCTAAAAACCCACCGTGTATTACCTGCACAGCACCAAACAGCCAACAGACACAGATGGCAAGTTAAAAGAGATCGACTATTGGACTTAGATTCATTAGTGGGCTCCAAATCAATGCTAATGTTGCCCCATAACTAACGGATGTATAAACAACTGTTTGCTTACAATTTCGCCATATCAACTTAAAATGTGAGGGTATGTCAGTGCTGTGTTCACAACTTGTTTTCACTGCCACCAATTGCCCGAAAAAGGTCAGTTATAGCAGGTTGCAAGTAAATAAACGACAGAAGGAATCAACAGCTATTGATGGCATTTCTGGGAGCTGATGGCAAGACAATAAACATAATTAACCTCTTTCTAACTACACATTCACATTTTGAGTTTAATTTAACCTTTAATATGTGAAGATGATGAAACTTGATGATCACAATACACAAATGGTCTTCCATAGATGCCTGCCTCAATTACGCATGTAAGTGAGTTGAAGCAATTAGTCAGTGCAATCATGTGAACACTCAAAATAGCTTAAACTTTTGTATTTTATTAAGAACACTTAATGCATTATAGGCCTAACAATATGATGTATCCGAAAAAACAACTCTTTCAGCATATTCCTAGTTTTAGATTTTATTTAAATGTCCACTCAAAGCCAGAGTATATATTTTGAAATATTTGAAATTCCGATCACTGCTATAAAAAAAAAAAAAAACAGACTTCTGATGAAAACTAACAAACTCTTTTGCTGTTGGCTGTCAAACCGTTTCCTGACTGCAGAAATAACTGACTGTGAGGCACTTTATGTTCCCCTCACTGAAGTAACAGTGACTGTAAAACAGCGCACATGCTTGTATCCTGTCACCTCATCGTGTCGTATGTTCCTCCTCCCATAGTAACACCTCTCAGTGAGGTGTTACTACCTCGCTCTGGTTGTGGCTATGAGAACCTCCCATTGGGTGGTGCTGTTTTGCTCTTGTTGAGATTCAAACACTCAAAATTTCTGGCACATCAGGATGCTTCACTGAACTTTGAATGGATTTCTAATCATTTAATCAAATGATATAAACATTTGTTTCTCCTTCAGCTTATTCAAGTCATTAAACACCGTCAAGCCACCCTGCAACATACTGTCGAACATACTGTCGAACACTCTTCATTTTTGCAATTTAAACCGTTTTCTTTGCCTCGGGGGCCAAAAGGAGAAGAGAAGAACAGAAAAGAGAAAGGGAAATTAGCGGGAGAGGAAAGGGGTGACACCTAGAGTAGGCTCTCATTCATTTTCCTGGTTCAGTGATGCAGCAAGGCCCACCGGGTCCACCCACCCACCAAATTGTATTCCATCGACTCTCCCATCCCAACCACACGCACAGAATCACACACACACGTAAATATGTTCCACCAACCAGCGGGGCTGGCGTCCGCGTGACGTCACACTGCAGTTCTTCTCGGGCTCCACTGGATGACAGTGGCAAGTCACCGCTTACACATGATGAGCCGTCATTCTTAATGGCGACCGGTCAGAGTGTGTGTACGTGAGTGCATTTGTATATGTGTTTGTGTTTGTGTGCATTTGGGTGGGGTTCGCGCCTGATGGGTAGCGGCGGGGTATTGAGGAGGTTGAGAGGGTTTATTGGAGGGGGTAGGTGGGTTGATGGAGGTGTAGGAGGCGGGGGCGGGCAGTAAAATCGCAAATGAGAGGAAATTGTTTTGAGTCACAGCAGATTTGGTGGAGTGAGATAAGGGCTGATGACGGTGGTGGTGGTGTGATTAGGATTAGGGTGGGGGGTAGGGGTTTGGAGAGAGTAGAAGGTGGTGGTGGTAGTGGGGGGTGGAGGGGAGTGTGTGCATGGAAGAAGGTTTTGGGAGGGGTAAGAGTATTTGCACATGTCACTGTGTGTGTTGAGGTGTGCATTTATCTGTGTGTGTAGGTTGTGAAATCTTTTCCCGTCTTTGAGAGAGGGGAATTGAGGGAAAGATGAGGAGATGGGTGGTTTAGATAATGGCGGCCAGAGAGAGCGGACGAGGGCAGAGCGTGTCACGCAGGAAAGATAGAGTGCAATGGAACAAGAAAGAGTGGATGAGACAAAAGAAGTGAACATTTGATAGAGAGGCAAAAAAAAAAAAAAAAAGAAGGGAGACAGAGTGCAGAGGGTATACAGGGAGGGGGAGGGGGTGGGGTGTGCAGGCCGTGGATGAGAGGATGGATGAGGGGAGGGACGTTGAAAGAGTGCCAGAGTGATTTTCGACGTGTTCTCTTCCCTCCTTTGTTGGTTACGTTGTGGGTTGCTTTGGCGGCATGAGCTTCAGGGCTTTCGGAGGGAACAATGATGCAGAGGGACCCTGTCGCGTCTGCTCCAGCTGATAATGATGATGCCTAAAAGTGATAACAATAATAAGTAGCTTCTACTGGAACCCTAAAACCGCTGGCACGTGACGCATACGTCACATATTATCACACATGACACACTGCACTGGACACACAGACATGGCTATCTCACGTTGGCAGTGTGTGTGAGGGTGGTCAGAGGGAGCGAGCGAGACACAAAGAGAGACAGAGGTGGAAATAGAGAGAAAAGGGGAGCGGGGAGGAAAACGGATTATGCTCGGAGTCTGTCACCTGCATACACTTGACATTCGCATACGGGGCAAATGTAGGAGATGTGTGCTGAAAGTCAAAAACAAAATGAACGCATTTATAGCTGCCTCTATTGTATGTGAGCAATCTTGTGTAATTTTGCTTTTATCAGTACAGACTGAAAAAAAAAAAAAAAAAATCAAAGGCAGCCAAAGGCAGAAAGCCGAACCCTACTGAGAAGCATTATTTTGAAATGTGGTAAAACGTGAATGAGATGGTGGGTGCAGTGGGGTGAGGGAGGTTTTTTCTGACATATTTTGGACCACTTTTTCAGTTTAAAGCTACACAATGTCAAGCGCTTCATTTGAATTTTAGACTTTGTCAAAGGAACAAATAATTGAAGCGTAGACTCATCTCACGGAAAAATGACGATATAGATGAAAAGTAATTCAGCCATGACTAAAGCAGATGAAAATTTGCTGTCTGCTCTTTTGATGATGTATGAGCTTTTGAATTTCTTTGGTGAGTCATATAGAAATTACTTGAAATAGTCACAGCGATGCTGCACTCACATTGTGTACTAGGTGCTATAAATATGGTTTGATGTTTTGAGAATTTTAACTCCATTTTCGTGAGGAAGGTTGACAGTGACGGCAGAGAAAGGGGTATTCTTCTACTTCAGAAACAAATTACAATCATAACATGTAACAGTCGAGTCTCCCTGGTATTTAGGTTACATTATGCCTTAATGAATTCCTTGTCTGACCTGCTCAAACAGGCATCATGGGAACACATTATAATTCCACTGTTGATTTAACAGTGCTGTCCTAATGCAATAGACGAGCCTTCTCAAATGCCACCAACCCTGATTTGTCTTCCATGACTCATCCAGACTCTAAAACAATGCGGCACCGTGCTGCTCGGTCCCTCATGACACATTGTCCTTTCCATAGCACCCCTGATGAAGCTACGGGTCTGTCCGCAGGGGTAAACACAAACAGACAGCACCAAAGGGTGTCTCAGGGACCGCTTACAAAGACAAGAGCAGACAAAGTACCTAGGAGAGAGCAGAAGTAAACAGGTTTTTATGGACGTCTTGTGTGAATCATTCAAAAGCCTCCCATTAAGCTCACAGGGTTATTATGCATGACTGTGTGTTTTTGCATGTGATGGGTCGGAGGGCTTTACTATATGTGACACATTCATGCTGGGAAGTGATCCTGTGCTTTGTTGACTCATAGACTTAAGAGACTCATTGACTGTGGCAGCGTGTTGACCTTGGAGAGAAGGCAACCTGTTCCTCTCACTTTCAGTTTCACCCTCTGGAGCTTTTTCTTTTTCTTCTTTTTTTGAGGAAGTGAAGCGGGAGATGTACGATCTGACACGAGAGTCACAGGAGCCGAGCGGCACCTGGCCTCACCTACAGCGCGTCGTGCCCAAAACATACCAGCAGCTTGTGATGCTTTGAGAGTCCCTCAGCTTTTTAAATTGATCCTTGCACGCAGTGACAAGTGGCTTAAAATAACTAAGCGGTATCTTTTTTTGGAGTAATTGTACCTACACACTAAAGTGATCTCCGATTCAGCCTTGTGGCCTTCGTCACAGCATGTGATGAAGGCACGTGCATCAACACCAACAAAAAGTTAGGAGCAGGCATATCCAGTACTGAAGTGAAGATATAAATGATGTTAACTACAAATATATTTCCCAAAGCAGTTCTTAAGAGCAAGTGCCTATCGGATTTCTGTGGCACTAACATGTAAGAGCGTTTTAAGGTACGATGCTTTTAAGAAACACTTCTTATGTTACATATTAATTAGTAAGATGCTTTCGGGAGTCCAGACCTCTTCTAGTGAACACACAAGTACTGAAATATACGGACGTATATCTGCCGTCATCTTGTTGTTGGTGGACCAATTTTAGAAAGTGACACCTCTCGGAAGAGTTGACGCACAAACAAGCATACAGTGCAAGTCATTCAAGAGGGTGAATCAGTTTTCTTGCTTTCTTTGGACATGTTTCTTGATCCCTTTCTTCAGCCAATTCTGCAAATTACATTCAATTTAAAATCTCTCATAGACAATCAGATCTATTATAAAGCAATCATAATAATTCATATTGTTTTAAACCTCTCTTTGTTCCAACACAATGACATTGGAGTGGGGACTAATGATCGACATACAGCAGGATGATGTTTTTCTAATTTCTTTCCCATTGGTTTGTCTCCTATAGAAAGTACTGATGTAGTTTTGGACCAAACGTGTGAGAGAGTGATTTATCTTTTCAGCATTAACAAAATCGTGTTTGTGCCAGGGCAGGATTTGGTCCAGTGTGGCTGTTTGTCCATAAGTTACACATTGTGTTTGAACAGAGTTTGGCCAAATATGTGGTCAGACTCTACAGTTAAAGGTCACAACCACAGAGTTTAAAAAAGGTTGTGATCAGGACAAATATCGATGACTAAGAGACCCGGACAGAAACCGTTTCCGCTCGTCTCTCAATTGCTTTCTCAAAAAAGTAAAGTTTCAAAGTAGTTGTAAAATTTAATTGATCAATATGTTTCTCATTGACAGTGTTGCCATGGCAACACCATGAAAAAGCTCATAGATACCCTGTGGTCTTCCACACCTGAATGTTTCCAGTCTCCTGAAAGTTGCCCAAACCACTTTGGTAAAATGCAAAATGAAAATGAAATACTTTAAAAGAGGCCATGAGTGCCTCGGAATAATTTGTACAAACGTGTGCACAGGCGTACGGCTGCATACATGCTCACACAGGAGAGACTAAAGGCATGAGAGTGTGAACATACCGGTGACATGACACGGCGTGAGGAGATGGCCGACAAGGAGCAGCACCCACTCCAGACAGAGATTTTAGGTTTTTACTGCTGTTAGGGAACCTAAAGCAGCACAACCAGCTACTACTAATACAAATGGACTGAATTAATCTTATTCTTGTTCAGGGACATGAAAGTGGATGGAGGAAATTGGGAAGGGGAGTGAGGTGGTGGTGGTGGTGGGTGGTGGGGGAGATTCTGTGTGTTGGAGATGAGGCTTGAAAAGAGATGAAGCTGGCTGTGGGGGGAGGGAGGGGGAGGGCACGGAGGACTGGAGAGTGTGAGTTAAACGCAGAGAGAATTAGAATGAATGATGACAAGATCGGCTTCTTATTTTCCATCTTTTTATCCTCACTGTTGGATTCAGAAGGAAAAAGAAACGTAATGTTTGTCTCTGCATGACCCACAAAGCCATTAGATTTACTCTGTTGCAGATATCAATGGTCAGATATTTCCCATTCAAATAACAACATAATGTTACCACCCAGTGATAGACTGACAATTTGGAAATGAGCTAATGTTGCTGTTGAAAGCTCACCTAATTTTCTGTCAGGCTGCAGTATAAATGCTTTGTTTTTGTTTAACAGTAACCTTGCGCTATCTGACAGCCAGTGAATAATGAGTCAACTTAACATACAGAAAGTCTTTTGCCACTGAAGGAAAGAAATGTCAGAGGCTGAAGCAGATATTTGTGATTAAGAAATCCACACATTCACCCACATTAAATTCAGTTAGAAACAATAAAATTAAAAGGAAAAATCTGATGCAAGGTTTGTTTTTCCTCTTTTGTTTCTCTCTTAACCAAGATATTGTTTCTCAGTCAGTAATGGTGCGGTGTACAATTAATATTTTTATACCAATTTCATAACATTTTCATCCTGTAGAACCATGTGAATCTTTCCACACATTGAAAAGTCGATTGCTAATGTGATTTACGTCAGATGTGATTTTCTTTTCTACTGTGACTTCTCTGTTTAATTCTTTCTTTGGGAAATGTAGCTATCTTCCATTATGTTCTTTTTTTTTTTGGTTGGTATTTAAAACCATTAATAAAAACCTTGTATGGGTTGACCTGGGATATTTGGGTCTGTAATTTTATAAGGGGGACCCTTTTTAACTGTGTTAAAATGCTTTGTTCAGAATTGTAGAGCTGCAACAATCAGTCAATTTAATCAATCAAAAGAAAATGTATTTTGATTAACAATTAATCAATATATTCCAAATATTTGATGGTTCACGGTTTTCAAATCTGAGGATTTGTCTTACATTATTAACTGTAATGTTAACTGAATATTTTGGGGTTTTGGAGAGTTGATTGAACATACCAGACATTTGATGATGTTGTGGACATTCTAGTTTTTCAACCCAAACGATTAATTGGTTAATCAAGTAAATGATTGGCAGATTAATCGAAAAAGGAAAACTATCATTTGTTGCAGCCCTAATAATTTTCTCTGGTGTGTCTGTATAATATTTGGTTATGTGAAAAATAAATGATTAGTCACATTGATCACAGCACATTTGATGCAACCTTTTCAAACTTGAACTAGCAGAGGCAGAACAGAAGGGTAGCAGAAGGAAATATGTATACAGGATACAGATGGCTGATTTAATCCAGAGATTTTATTTTAACTAATTACAAGAGCAGCAACATCATGCTGGCAGTAAACCATCTAAAGATTAATTTCTGTCTTTCATTAACATTTTGTTCAACAGTTTATGTTAATCATCAGGTTGATATCTTGAATTTACCAGGAAGGCTTTAAAAGGTCAAATCATTTTGTCGTTTCTTTTGATTTTCCATATTTTTTTATTTTCACTTGTGCATTCAGAAGAAGATTGTGTTTCAGATGTGACAATGCGACACATTCAGTGAATGCAGTTTATGAGACAATATGGCATTGTAACTACACAGCTGTGGGCTGTGATTGCAAAGCCTGTCTCTTTTGGGTTTGTGCGTATATATGTGTGTGTGTGTGTGTGTGTGTGTGTGTGTGTGTGTGTGTGTGTGTGTGTGTTGCCCACAGGTGACTCATCGCACTGCAGATGACCACAATGTTTTTCTGCTGCTTGAGCGTTCATGGCTCTCTTTCTACCTTTCCCTCTCCTATGATTCTCATTTTCTCACTCCCTTTCTTTGCTTCTATTTTTCTCTTTCTACCTCCTTCCATCGGTGCTTTCCTTAAGGCTTTACAAGCCTGTATCCCAAGATTACATAATGCCTTGTCTCATACGATTCTGTCCGGATGCCACGGAAATGAGTTGCAACAAATAAAGCGACAAAGAAACAGAACATTTACATTTTGAGGACATTTTGTACACGTCTTTCTGTTTTGTGTGCTACATTGTATCTAAGAAGGCTGGCCACCAGCAGCAGACCGTTCATCCAGCCCAGGTATAATGATCCATAATGTCATGTTACAATCTGATTGGCGTGGCAAGCGTCACAGAAAGGGGCGGGAAGAGGGGCTGGTGACAGGACCAGAAAGAAAGGGGGGGGGGGGGGGGGGGGGGGGGGGAATAATGATGATGATGATGAGGGTGATGATGAGGGGCCATGAGCCGAAACAAAGGCAAATGACACACACAAAAAAAAGGTGAGGATCAATTTGTGCCTGCCACCTAATTTTCTGCACCCGCCCCCCCCCCCCCCCCCCCCCCCTCCCAGCATCAAACTCACATCAATCATACATCCATTTACCCCATCCCTCTCTCCCTCTCAATTAGTCTCTCCTCCAACAGTTCTTGAACCCACATGTACATGCTGCAGATACATAAGATTTGCCAAATTTTGTTGTTATCCAGAGGAATACATTTGAAGAATTTGGATACTGGAAAGACTGCATGAAATTAAGCTCCTTTGTTGTGCTTTTCTGTTGTAGTTTTTTGATGTTAAATAAAAACTATTGCATTATTATTCACATGAAGTGATTCATTTCACTATTTTAGTGTACAGTATGTTTAGGAAAGCTTTATACCAGGAAAACACAGAAGAAGTGATAATGTCTAAACACAGGTGGACATATATCAAGGTTACATCTGTTAATATACAGCCAATGATTCATTTTTCTGTATCAAAAACTGCCACTAATTGGATATTCAGTTACTTTTACATCCATCGCAATCAAAACTTGCTTGATTTTAGATTGTACATTAGCCTTATCTTGGACATGCACATGCAGTCTCTCTCTCTCTCTCTCTCTCTCTCTCTCTCTCACACACACACACACACACACAAACACCCACCCACACACAGTATTTACATTGTAATTACCCCTGAGCCTCTCTCCTGGTCCCTGTGGGGCCTCAGGCTGAAGACGATCTCAGAAGAGTCCCAGTTGTCCCATTGAGGAGATCATTAGCCTGGTTAGAGTAATCCACAACAGTCTGTGTGTGTGTGTGTGTGCATGCATGCATGTGTGTGTGGGTGTGTGTGTCACTTGTGTGCTCATGCGTTAAGCAGCTGTTAAATGGACTCCAAGGCCTTTAGTGTTCGTGGACATTAGCTTTATTGGTGTGATCTGAAAAGTTATTTAGTGACAGCTGGGATTTCCCTCCCCAGGGACAGAGCTACTGACGACTCATGATAGCAGACATGAATGAAAGGGGAAATAGGCGTTAAATTGAAAGACCTGGAAAACTGCCGGAAAAAAACACCCCTGAATTCATTAAAAAATAAAAAAATACACATAAGAAAATTAGCTATTACCTTAAGTATTTATGTTATAAATTCTTATTGCTTGTTTATTATATATATCTACAGAAATTATGAATGTAGTCTTGTTTTATTATTTAATCAAAAATGTGATTCCTTTATTTTGAAAGTTAATGAAATTACACTTTGATCAACAAATAATTTGAACATCTTACTTGAGCAACAAAAAAAGGAGTCAAATTTAAGCATTCATGGACATTTCAGGCATGAGAACATTTTTGACACCAGATATGAATGAAATGGTGTTTTGCTTCAGCATTGTCCGACAAATACACCTGCATGAGTGTGTAGATGTATTCTGTATGAATTTTTGAAAATGCAAAAGCTGTGATCTCATTCAGCTTCTCCGTTGCAGGATAATTTTAGTAGATGTGAGCGTCACTGGGAGTGTGGTTTTGCTTGGCGTATTTTAGGGTTTAGAGGATCTGTGTCAAGGGTTATAGAGCAGCTGTGCATTTGCCTGTCTCGGCTTAAGACAGCAAACATCTGCATGCAGTGTTGTATTGTCAGATGTGCCTCTAGACTCTTTGAATCAACATGACCTGGCCAATCAGCAGTCCAAATTATCCTCCCTTTGCACTCTCTGCTGGAAAAGAGAGAGGAGTAAAGGGGTACACAGGGGGAGAAGGAGAAAGAGGGCAACTGATTGCTCCTATTGTTTAAGAATGAGGCTTGCAGCCTCTTAGGCGATAATTGGCACACAAGGAGGGTAATGTGTTTGGACGGGAAAGGGAAGTCAAAGAAAGAGAAATTAAAAGAAAGGTGGCTAAAGGGCTCATGGAGAGGATGCTGTGGATCAGTTAAATTTAAACATTTGAAATTAAATGTGAATGAGTGAAACCAACATGTTCTGAAATCGAGCATGTGTGTAAATTCACATCAAGTATTTCATTAATTTGATATATGTTCTTAGTATTTCCTGTATTGTGGAGATTATTTTCATGTGTATGTTATTTTAAATCAAATTACACTGCAGTTTGCCTATATAATAAACTATAACACAATATAGAACAGTATATTTATTCCCTTGAAACCAATGATATGAGTAAATTAGACTGTACTGCAGGCAAATAGAAACTGGAAAATAATAGCTAATAGCTGAAGTAATATTATGTAGGATACTGAAAAACAAAAAATCACCTGTGTACTGTTGCATTTTGAGTTGTATGTAGATGTAGGGCTTGACATTTTTTGAAATATTCTTTGTATTCATGTGAAGGGGGATAGTTGTTAATGGGTTCCACAAAACAATCAGTCATACCAAATAAAATATTAAAATTACTTATCAGCAAGATACAATTTCATATATAAGCCCAACTGGATGTTTTTTGGAAAATATTGATCATGTAAAAGTCACAACTAATCAAATATAAATTGTATATGTATCACATTTAACTGCATTTAATTTGCTTTAAATACATAGACTATTGCATTTGAAACTGCTAATCTGCTTTAGAATAAAGATGAAAAGCCAGTCCATTGTAGTGGATGCCTGTAAAGCTAACATGTTATGTGTTTTATTTACATGTTGCTCAGGGTCACGTGGTAATTAAACAATGTTTATATATTTTCTTCACAGGAAATGTACATTGCCAAAAATATAGGCAGCCAACATCAGCCGCCATACTTTCTTTTTTGCCTGTTTTCAAGAGCTCTGCCACCTGGTATTCATGATGTTCTTATTCTATTTCTTACTCTCATTTCTATCTGCAACTGTCCTTTGTTTCCCGTCAAGCACATTGAAGTGCAGGTGTTAAAACTGCTTTTTAAATAAACTTTGACTTGACTGGAGGAGATGTAATTTCTAAAGCAGCAGAGAAACAGCAAGTCTAATGTAAAGGATATAATATGAATAATCTACCAAAAAAAACCCCCTCAGATGTGGTGTTTTAAAATCGCAACCCTTGCATATCTTCTTCAAAACCAAACAACCATAAATAATCAACAAAATGCATGATACGTGAAGCAGAAATCCTGCTCTTACAAGGATGACCTTTAACCGGCAGGATGACTCGAACATCACGCAGCACAGGGTGTATGATGAAAACTATCAAGCGTGCAGCGACAAGAGTTTGCTTTACTGCGTCATCAAAGCGGGTCCTGCACGCCCCTCTGTATGTCTGTGTCTCTATTTCGTATTCCAGTCACAAGCCATGTGGTGCAACTGCTCAAAGGGTACGATTTGGTATTTTGGAATTTTTTTTTTTTGGGGCTTGATAAGTTTTGTGCCTCAAGGTCTGTCTGGGATGGGATGGCTGCACACAGAGAACGTGCATGCTCAACACGCTCGTGACCACAGTCGTTTTTAGCTCCATACCCATGATGAAAAAAAAACGTAGAGGGGGAGAAAAAAAAAAGAAAAGAAACATTTACATTCAGTTTGTAAGTACATCTTTGAGTGCTCACAGCGTGCGCCTACCTCCGTGTGTGTCTGCATACTTGTGTGTGTGTTACAGATTAGTGTACTTGTGAGACTATTATTTGTGATATTATTTTGTGCGAGTGTGTGTGTAGGTGCGTGTGTCTACAGTGTGTCTAAATTGGAAGGCTGTAATTAAATGCGTAGACCTCTCCACTATCTCCTCCTCCAGCCAGCGCCAGTGACGCACAAACCGCAGCACAGCCATGAGTCATCAGGCCCCCAGGATCACCACCCCTCCTTCTATCTCTCTATCCCTGCCTCCATCCACCTCTACACAGCTCTCTATAACCCTCTCTGCCTCTCACCTCACATTCCTATGTCCCACTCTTTCTAAATTATCCACCATCACGCACACGATGCGAGCAGCTGCTTTTTTCCCTATACACTCCTTGAGATTCGTGCTCAATTTCCACCTCAATCTGACACGCTCCCGTTTATCTCTCCACATCTGGCCATCGCTCTCTCTACTACACCCCCCGTCAGCTTCCCCTCTTCACTCGATCTGTCTTTACCCCTCTTTATCTCCCCCGTTAACCTCCCCACGCCCACCCCGTGAACCGGTGGCTTATTAAGTTTGCCACAGTTGCAGGCGGACGGGGGGAACAGAACGCGACATCGCGAGGAGAAAGTGAGAGACAAAGAGGGAGTTGTGGGGGGACGTGACAGACGGGCTCAAATTGTGAGGAGAAAAAAAAAAGAGTGGGAATGGTGGGAGAGGACTGCGAGCAAAAGAGCAGCAGTGACAGTGTGGGGAGAAGAGAAGGCTGTGAACAAAGTGAGAGGAAACGAGAGAGCGAGAGGGAGAGCATGATTTGAGGCATTTGCCACCTGGCGTCCTGAATCATTATCTGACTCATGCTAATCTCTTATCTTCTCAGCCAAACGCACGCACAAGCATACACACACACACACACACACACACACACACCGCACACACACTGCTACATTTTTTTAGAAAAACTAGGACAAGGGGAGTCAAAGCAGCATTTTCTGAGTGTCAGACCGGGTAAGAGACGAGGTGTCAGGGAGTCAGGGGGCACCAGAGAGTAAGTATAAGTAACACTCAAAGGACGGAGAGGAGAGAATCTCTCTCGACTGTCTGACGAAGTCTCCGACGTGGTAAAGGAGGAAAAAAAGGGGATGTTTCGTTCGTAGTCTTTATGATATGAGTAGGAAGGCAGAGCATATTAAATGTATGACTCATAAATGTGTGTGCCTCTGTGCCCCACCAACGCCCTGCAGAGAGGGTTGCATCCACTGCTGCAGGAGGGATAAAAAAAAAAAAAAAAAGGCAATTTCGTGCTTTACTTGGTGTGGTTATCCAATTAGTTACACAAAACATGTGGCTAAGCGGATGTATGCCAATATGCTTCTGTTCCTGATAGATGTTTTATTCCCGGGAGAGCCTTCACGAATATGTAGCAAAGCTGCCTGATGAAATATTACACTTTGAGTGCAATAGTTTTTGTATTTGGCGCTAGTTGTTTCAGTTTGACAGAGGGGATCATACACTATTATCCTCTGAGCTGACAGTGATAATTCAAGGTATTCTGCTCACAGATGCTGTAAGCTGTGTGTTCATTAACAAAACATCACGGCTTGATTGTACAAGGGTTTCCCAAAGTGTTCAAAATTATTTATTATCTTGTTCCAACATGTGCACAATAATCATGTGTACATCCTGGACATACCAGATAAAGCCGCCTTCCTTTTCAACATGTGATTGAACCCAAACATAATACGTGTAAATCTTTATTTAGAATAGGATTTATGTGTAAAAATGATCCAAAATACCCAACTGCTCTAATACAGAATAGTGTATAAATGAGGCTGTGGAGCAGTTTACCTTAAGACAGCCATGCTCTGGTACAAAATAAGCCGTGTGCCATGAAGCTGCAGCTAGAACTTTTTCATGTCGATTTCAAAGTTTGTGATTAATAAGAGGGACATCAGTTGCATACATATGCAGGGAACACACAACAAAACTCTCACTTCAGCACTGATAATTCAAAATGGCAGTGGGCGAGTGACTCAACATTATGGCACTAGATACTACTCCACTGGAGTACCCCACATTTATTTCAAACATTTGAAATATTTATGGCTTGAATTTGGACATTGCCTAAAGCAGACTTTGAAGAATATAGACTTTTAATAACCCACAAGAGATGAGCTCACAAAAAGAAATTTGCCTAGCAAACACTGTCGGTTGGTGATAATATCTGTATGTGGGATTTAAATGATTGCCTCTAGCATACATAGCCTAATTTCTGAATATATCTCTCTGCCTAAGCTTGTCAGAGTAGCTACACAAAGTGATATACTTGGAATATGTCCGAGGGAAAAAAACAATTTATATTTGCAGATATGAAATGTCTCATGAGTAGATTTAAATTCCATAATAAAGACTATCTGAGAAATTTTGCCTTTCATTCCTTCCCTTGAGGATTCTGCCTGTTCTGAGGCTTTGTTAACGATTTCTGTGGATCTGAGTCATCTCAACTTTAACCTCTCATTCTCTTTCTAAGTATAACAAATTGTCTTTATTTGAAATGTTATCTATTTCCATCTTAAAGTGTGGATTAAGGACACATCACCAGTTTGATTCCAGCTGGGGACCTTTGCTGCATGTCGTTACCATCCCCCTCTCCTGTCAATAAAGGCTGAAATGCCCAAAAAGTAGCATTAAAAAACATCAAAAACCTTGCTGGATTCACTCCTGTTATTATGTATTATGCACACATCAAAGCAAGTGTAAAACTGCAATTTCACATGCACAATTTCACTTATATCCAACCTGTATTTACAATAGGAGATGTGTAAACTAAAAAAATAATACAATAAAGCACAGTTTCAGAGCTTCCTTAATTCTTAACTAAGCCAATACAACTGGGACACATAAGGCCCATTCTGTCCATCCTTTTGGCCCACTGGCGCCAAATTCATGCCAGACATGAGAGTATATTACAAGGTCTTATTGCACTCCATATGATGATGACTACTCATCCACCTGCAGTCAAAATGAAAACTGCAGGCTGCACAACCAGTTCTTATTGTTTTTGGGATTAGTGAAACAGGTTTTTTTTAATGTCTTCAGGTTTAGGGTTAAAACCTGACCAGTTCAAGTAGTGGTTTGAGTGCACGTGTTCTTCCAGCTTGACCCTGTTCGCTGGTTCGCGAGTTTGCTCATCGTAATAATGCTTCTCATACCTTCTTTCACTCCAGATCACGGCTGCGGCTGGGCAGCGATCTGTGCCCTTTGTGATCCTTGACTCTTTCTGCTTCCTGGCCCCTGGTGGTAGCTGTTCCTCATGGTGACTGCTGACGTTCCTCTGGGCTGTACAATCCTCTGTTGACCTTTGTCACAGCCCAGGCTCGGTGAGCTGGACAAAGAGGCAGACCACACAAGATTTAAAGTAATTTAAACAATATTTGATTTAAAGCTAAGAAACAGACAACAAAATAAATTAATCTGTAGTCTGTAAGTCAGTGATGGTTGCGATGCTGAATGTATGTGTGGTGTTGTGAAGGCGAAACAAAGGATAACCAAACCAAAAGGGTATATGAGGATGGTGAGAGAGAGAGAGAGAGAGAGAGAGAGAGAGAGAGAGAGAGAGAGAGAAAGAATGAGGAGCTAACCTACATAACCAGTCTGCCCAGGTGTGAGACATCAGGTTAGATGGCTCTGCCCATCTCTACCTGCAGAGGCAATCTGCTGGGGGGGAAAAACACAAGATAGCAGAAAGAGCCCTGACAGTGTCACAGACTGTCACACGTTCATGGCAACAAACTAAAAGTGTATATTCTGTGTACATTGTTGTACTGTATTTTGCTACCTAAATGTATAAAGTGTTTGCCAGTCTGAAGCCAGATGTAGTGCAATGCAAAGTGCAACTTAAAGGTGCCGTAGGTGAGATTTTTATTAAAATATTTTTTTGTCATGTTTGCTGAAGCTTTCACTATATCCTGACAGTAATATATGAGACAGATCATCTGTGAAAAAAACATGAGGCCCTCTGGCTCTTCCTAGTGCTCCTAATGGCATTTGCAAAAATCCACCACGCCTGAACGAAAACAACCGATCAGAGTAGGAGGAGTATCTAGCGCAGTGTCAATCACTACTCGTGCACACGCAGCTCAGCCCCCCCTCCCTCGCGCATGCTCAGTGAAGCTCAATATGTTCAGCCTAGAGCTTCAGGACTAGCTGTGCAAACACAATGGCTGACAAACAAACATTTCTGTCTATGTGGCGTATAGTCCAGGACACAACAGTCATGCACAGAGGCTTTATTATGTGTAGCTTTGAAAAAACGTGGCATGGGGTATTGAATTTGATGGATTGTGAATAAGACAAGAATTAGTTAGCGTACTAGCAGGTAAGCATACGTTCCACAGTGGAATAACAGCGTAGATCGTCCGCTCCGCAGTGCTCCTTCTTCAGGACACACCGGCACAGAGCGGCACTGCAGCCGCAGATAACAGTGGATTGATCGTGCCCGGCCACTCTGTCCCGCTGTTGGAGAGGGACAGCTGCGAAGCGGACAATCTACTGCTGTTTATTCCAAATTATCAAGCAAAGTCCACTCGCTTACCCACTGTCACACAGTCTTACCCACTTCACCTTTAATAAGTCAGTTTCCGTTGCATTTTCCTTTTCCACCTTAGCCAAGTGTTAAAAACCTTTTTGCAATATTTCAAGTCATTTTTTCCTGGATTTTAGGTGTTTCCATCCAGCTGTTTTCTTTATTTGCAAATTAAAAATGTCAATTTTTCCAAATTAGGGTTTTTGATACCTTTCTTAGCTCTTACTTATGGTCTGAGGTTGGTGGTGTTCCCATTGATTTTTTTCATTTCGTGTATGTTGTTGTACGCAGTCTGAAGCCTTTTCAAACTGGAGATACAGGAAATACAAATAAAAATGGAAAGATGGAAACATTCTGTGAATTTCCATTTTAACAGTGGTTAAAAAAACTATTGAAATTCCCAACTAAGGACCAACACAGTGCACTCTTTGATGACTGAATTCCATTTAGCTGCTTCAGTTTCAGGGACTTGGTATTGTGCATGCTGCCTCACTGTCATACTGTCATGGTTTACTGGGACACTTGAACCAAGCCATTGTTAATGTTATTGTGCTTTTAAGTCAAAATGTCTGCTGTGAAAAAGGCCTAAGGATCTGTTCCCATATGAAAATCATTGTCAGGATTGAATTCAACCTGTCATTGTTTAAATGTTTAAGTCACTTCCATGACATAAAGCCCCATGTCTTTGTGAACAACAAATCTGTTAAATCACCACAAACACCATACTAATACATGAAATTGAATACACTGAACTACTCACCATTGTAACACCAACCAAGCACAGACATCTTGGTGGCAATTTTATACATGTTTAGAGAATTCTTTCATGACCACATCACAGAGACATATTAAAGGACAAACAACCTATCAACCAACCAATGCCAGTTAAAGAAACCCACAAACATACTCAGTATAAATGTAAAAAGTAAACAAAATCACTTCAACTTTCAAACTTAATGAAGCTGTATAAATTGCACAGAAACAGATTAAAAAAGAGGCTTACCAGTGTGGACATAAGTGGTGTTTGATGTCTCCAAAAATACCCCAAAGAGCTCCTCTGCATTTCAGTTTTCATTTTCAAAACCAACATAAAAGACTGTAATGCCTGCCGTTTCATCCATATAACAGAGAAAGACATCCCTAATCTTTTTGATTGACATTTGCACATCATATGACACAGTTTATATACACTTTAAGTAATTCTGGGTTTGTTTTCAGCCTGCAGCTCGATCTGAGATAAATAAGACTCATCATCGTCTGTGAATAGCAAATTCTGGCATTTAAGGCAGCGGACAATAAAACTAATAGAGAGGTTCAGGCACTTTGGGAGAGATCATCAGCAGTTTGACAAATAACAAGTAAGATAACATAACACTACATAACGTTATAATCTATGGACTGTGGCTGCTAATGTAATGTTAACATTTACTTTTAATCGGCTATCTTTTATATTTAGTTTATATGCTACTAATGTGTATGTATTCAGAATTTATGTCTAATCATCCCAAACATTTTTCAATTTTTTAGCCAGTTTTTAAGCTGCTTGTTTTAACCTAAAAAGTCAGTGTGCGCTATGTAAAGTGCTTTGTTACATTGTTACATAAAAGATGCTATATAAATAAAGTTTATTGTATGATAATTATTATTACCATTTCAGTTAACAAACATACAGCTACTAATGGTCACATTGCCATGCCATGGTCTGTCTGGTAGCACCCGGAAGGATTTAAAAAGATTAACATAAAGGCTTCTTTAGTTCTTAAGCTAACCCCCCACAGTGATCAGTATTTCCAGTAACAAGTGTATGATTGAAGCTTATGAATGACCACGCTGCTATATACAGTACTTTAGAGCTCGGATACTGTGACTTACCACGTTTATGTAGATGGCTAGACAGCAGTGTTACAGCGGCCAACTCGATAAAGTAGATAATAAAATAAAATAATAAAAACATAAATGACAAAAATCTTAACTAAAAACTGATTTAAACAAAAGGACCACACTCACAGTGCCCCACACAGTATAGGAAATGTCCACTAAAATAAAAGGTAACCGAGTCAAAATCTGGGAGTGGACAGATTGCTTACTGGAAGCACAATCCAGCTAGGTGTTTTACGTTGAAGGAGACTGGTTCTGTCCATGAGGGTCAATAAAAAATCTAAAGTGCGCCAGTTTATCAGCAAGACATCTGTCCAGATGAGGACAGGCGCAAGATAAAATGTTTCAATTACAACACTATCCTATTCCCTCTCTGTATGAACAGAGCATTAAATACATCACTGAGGTGCTTGAACACATCGAGTCGGGGCCAAGACAGCTGACCAAATGCACTTTTCACGCCAAGTCCCAAACAAATTTACAGTACTCGTCAACCTCTCACCAAATCTAGCATGTTTTTTTACTTTTAAGAAAAGAGACATAGCCGAATGTTGCATCTGCTTTAATTTATCATGTGTTTTGTGAATGTGGCCAGGAATTATGTTATAATTAATGATAAATTAAATGTATTTAATTTTTCTTTCATGTCTGCCCAGTTTTAGTATTATATTCTCTATTTCTACACAGTCTATTAGAAAGAAAAAAGGTTTGTTTACACAATGCCCACATACAATTATGGAACAATGGTTTTGTCCGTGATTGTAACAATGGAGCCTTCTTATAATGCCAGGTTTTGGCTGGTGCTCTTTTCATAGTAACAAGTGATGAGGCTCTTTGGTTTATTTAGGACTGATGGAGATTGTTTTTGAGTTGAATAACATACAGAGACTGCAATTAAAAGTAAACTTACGAATATGAATTAACAGTGTGACACCAAAAAAAGAGGACATTGTTTTCATTCAACAATAAAAAATAATATAAATATACTATAAATAGTATAAATAAAGCCTGGAAACTCTCCCATATATTCGTGCTGAGGCTGTCATGCTTTTTTTGTTTGCTTTTTCTCTTCTGTCTATGCCGTCTCTTGTTCTTTCTCAAGCACAGCAGCAGACACAGAGATAAGCATGCTCATTCCTGGAAATAGAACATATAGAGGAGAGATAGAGAAAAGAGGGGAAAGAAATTATAAAAAAAATGCATGCAGCAATAATAGAGGAGGTGTTGAGTTGAAATGATAGAGGAGACAAGAGAAGTGTTTATGACATTCAGTTACATATAGAAAACACGGTTTTGTTTCAAGGAGATCACTGTCTGGATTAGCAGTAGTGACAGATAAAGAAATGGGGAATTTCATTGTGCACTGCTATCTGGAAAATGGATTTTGTGAATACTGAGCTGGCTGGTGTAAGCTTTCATTCAGTCTCTTACTGCCTGAATCCTTTTACATTTACAAGCTCAGGTTTTGCAGAAAAAAAATATATTAGGCCACAGGCTCCGCAGGTTATGTAGAATAGGACACGTCCACCTGGCTGGGAGTCAAGTCTTTATGCTAAGCTAAGCTAAAGTTCTCCTTGCCCCAGCTTCATATTTAATGGGCAGATAACTAGATAAGGATGGATTCAGACCAAAAACACCCCTGCGTCAAAAAACAGCGCAGGGGGCTGAACAAGATCAGGTCCCCAACGGTGAAGGTCTCCAACTCTGTGGAATTCCTTAGTTTCACTGCTTAATTCTGTGATTTAAAAACAAACAAAAAGTGTGGGATGTGAGGATTAGGTTACGTACACACTTTAATGTGATTAACACTGTCAGGGGAGACATCAAGAAAGAGAGAAAAATATACATAGGCCTATATACTTGCACACAAACAATTCACACTAATTCATTTTTGACTTTTCATGCCAAATTTGGGATTTTACAAGCTTGTTATTATTAGGTAGTATTTGATTTTTTTAAATTATTATTTAAAACTGACTCCCACATATTCATAAACTGTAAATGTTATGCACATTTATACGAGCCTTGTCAAGCAAAGCTATTTAATAGTTTTGCAGATGGCACGGATTGAAACTGCACTCTTCCAGATTCTATAATCTAATGCAGCGTCATCGTAGCCTATATGAAAAACAAACATTGTTGTGAGACTCACATTTTCTTGAGTTTTCCTGTGTCTTCTTGAGTCACTGCGTACATGCTCACCACATTTAGAGAAAACTCTAATCAGCACACAGGTGATAATGATTATTGGCTGCTTGTAGCTACAGTGTGGCCCTGTTCATACCTGACATAAACACGTGTCTTGGTGGAGGTGGTCTGGGCCGCTTTTGGTCACATTCTTTCAGCAGTGTGTCCTCGGCCACATTGAACATTGATCATAATTTACAAACTGAACATCCGCTGTACTGAAGAAGACTTGAAACTAGTGATTGAGACCATAAACTCATTCCCTAGAATGTTTACTGAGGTAAGAAATCAAGTGAGAAGTTGGGTCATTTTCTCATCGACTTGGGTACAATCAGTCTTCTTTTTGCAGCCAGTGGAGTCGCCCCCTGCCCCTGCCCCCCCCCCCCCCCCCCCCCCGCGCTTGAGATAATGCAGGTTTAAGGCACTTATGAATTGGCTTTACTTTTCAGACCGGGAGGTTGCTGCTTGCTTCAAATAGAAGAAATAGCCACTGAATCAGTGCATTGTTTGCAAGGCCTATTTGTACTTAGTAATCAAAAAAAGATCACAGTGCAGTCAACCAGTATCAATGTAGATTGACACATTACAGTGTAAGCAAAATGAGAAATGTTCTGTCTTCTGAACTGTGCTGCAGAAAATCTAGACCATTTTTGAGGACACCCTTGTCTTGCTAGAATTAATTTGATTGGAACTGACATTTTAAAAAGCCAATCAGGGGTTCTATGTTTGAACGTTGAGTGTGAGCACTCATGTCCTGACCGATCGATCGATCTGTGCAGTGTGAAAACAGAAGATGAATGTTTTGGTTGTGCAAAAAGGTTGAAAGTGTAGTGTTAGTTAACATAACGTACAAAATGAATAAGAACATACTGTATCTGTCCATTTATATTCTTACTGCGTTGTCTTATTTTAATCCTGTTAAGCACTTTAGTAATCCTGTGTATACCAATAATGCAATTATTTGTATTATTAATGTGCAATTTAGTATGAGTTGCTAACTCCTCACAGAAGTACAATTTACCATTTGATGGATTGTTTTCAAAATGGATGCATGATGGAAAGTCTTGTTTAAGGTCTTTGCCGAACACAATGAAGCTTAATATTTTATTTTAAATCTTGAGCCAAAATTAACCAGGGAGAGATAATGATTAACAAGTGAGAGACTGATTACATTCCTGCCTAGTCGTAACCCTGCATTAATCATGATAATTTCTCTCACCCTGACACCTCAAGTGAGCGTGCCCTATTTTGCTGCGATACCATCAGGTTGTCATCAAAATTGTATTAACTGGACACCGGCTTCCTGTCTGAAATCAGAATGTAGGCAGTTTATTTTGTTTCTGAGCCTTCTGATGTCCTTTTAAACCCACAGCAAACCTGTTATCCCATTTTATGGAATGTCAATAAATCTGCACAGGACATCTATCAATAGAAACATCTGTTGACCGGCTGAACAATAAAAGAGGACGTGTTCCACTTTACAGTTACAATCACTGTAGCTCACGTGTGTGTAGTCAGTTTTGAAAAAAGACCCAGTTCATAATGTTTTAATGACACTAATTAGGCTAACCATTGGAGACTTGGAGCAGGCTATAAAAAATATCTCTACAATGAAGCAGAAAATATGGAAATGTAGATCCATAATTATATGATTGAAGCTACATATCCTCCTATAGCTTTCTATCTATAAACATCAAACACCAGCTTGTTGTATTAAACACACACACACACACACACACACACACAAACACACACACACAGAGTTGTACTACCCTATTCTTCCTTCTGAGGATCAGAGGTTTTGTCCCTGTAGGTGTCGGCGATGAGTCACACCGACAAATTACCGTGTTTCAAATGGCTTTCAAATTACTTCCCTTCCAGTCGGGTGGTGCGCTGATAACCGATAACAGTTTTCATTTCAACTAGGAGTTTTGGAGGACTCATCTTTCCTTCTGTTTGTCTGCCTCGAGCTTTAGCCTAAGTATAGTCTGTGCCTGTTTGCATTAACCCTACATTACAGTACATGCGGTGAGGAGGCCGGCGACACACACACACGCAAGCTCAGCGTTGATCATCAGCAGCAAAGATCATCATCAAAAGCCAGGCCAGTCGCTGCTCGTGTTTCTGCTGATCTGTCAGAAATTCATAAACAACAGAACAGTTTTCTTTATTTTACAATCTCAAACTTGTTGACCCTGGGGTTTGCTGAAACCAAAGCTGGCCATGAACCTTCTAAGTGCGAAAACATTTTAGGGGAAGCCTATTAAATCTTTGCTCATAAAAAGGCTCATTTAAGCTGATAAATGATTTGGGAAGATACACAAGGCTTCCCAATCACCCACCTACATGGCACTTCCATGCAAATCCTATAATTTCATTAAAGTAACATCACAGATGCCTGGAAATGTGAGTTACTACTAGCGAAATTAGCTTTTATCTATATCTGGTGTATTAATGTATGCATGTCTCTCGTTTGCGGTACAACTGGGATTCAAATCACATATCCAGGGCTGGATAGCTGAATGCCACTTTAGTGTGTCACTGACCTCCAGCAGAATAGTAGACAACAATGGTTCACAGGCTTTTTCTCATGAATGCAGGCTGATTTTTGTAATGACACACTTCCACGCTTTATTACAATCAGTGACATTTGGTCAGGACAATACACTTTTAAGAAAATAAAGTGAGAGAACTAAGAAATACTGTATCTACCCAGTGATAAAAGCAAAACATCTGCAGTTGTTATGTCTACAGTCTATCAAAAATAAAGTATCAACTTTCAAAATGGTGAAAAATCATTTTGCCTAGGAATTACATAACAATGTAAAGCTTGTGGAATTTACATACATATTAAAAAAACACTTTAACTCACCCGCTCTGCACCCTCGAGATAAAATACCTCTGCATAGCTACTATACAATCCAAAACAAAAGCTGCTATTGAAACAGCATTACGCTGATACAATCAAACGCAATGTTTTTCATGAGATAATGAATGTGGTGCACGTCACATCAATGCAGAGGGATGCATGGGTTTTGAAATTTGGCTCATGTCATAGTGAAGTTCTGCAAAAGCATGGTTTTCCTGCCATTACATCTTCGGGCCATGGCTTTGCCATCTGTGCTCTCTGGTGCAGTGATTACAAATGATGTGGATGGAAGCTATTATTCTAATAAAGTCTCATGCTAGGTTCTACTGTAGTACATTAGAGGCAGCTGGCTGCAGGCCGAATGTCTTGCTGGAGGCCTTGAATGTGCAGCATTGCCTCTGTAACCGTGTGTATGTGTGTGTGTTTTTGTCAGGGTTGGGTTCAATTCACTTTCAATAGTGTGTTTGCTGATGCATGTGCCAGATGTCTACAGGGGAGAGGGGAAGAGATTGATGGTGAGCGCTGATGTCGCACGCTCTGATATGAGTCGCCTCATCAACCTCAAATTCATTGCCTGCTTCTGGCCTCCAACACCATCCGTCACTGACGCCACCAGTTTCTCAAAGGTTGCAATACGCATTTTACAGCTAATATTCAAGGGGGTAAATAATTTCTGAGTAGCAGACAATGAGAGAGTAGGACAACAATCGCCACAATGCGCACACATTATTCACAAAGAATCCACTTCCCGAGGGGTCCATCGCCTCCCACCATGACTCTTCTCATAGGCCTAATTTATGCAATAGACGTTTGGGATTTAGTGGCTGTTCAGACCTTATTGTCTCACATCATCTATATTGGCTTATATATTCAAGCATTACTTTTAACACCATATTCATCAAAGTGGAGGTGGGAAGCCGTCACAGATTACTTATGAAGGGATGGTGTTCATTCAAAGTGCTGTACAATGTGAACAGAAAGGCATTATTCTTTGCAGCACTGGCAAAGGATTTAATGGAGCTGAGAGGATGGAAGCACCATCCTTCTGAGACCTTTTATTTTCCTGTAAGCCACAAACATCTTTTTTTCTCAGTTTTCTGTTCGTTTTTTCTTTTATTTGTATATCATGATATAAGGTGTATATGCAACTTCCTGAAAATATTCTGCATTCTGTTTACATTTGGTCCAGTTTTAACTGTCAAAACTGTATCTTTTCCAGCGTGCATTAGCATGCATTAATACAAGCCACTCTACAAGGAGATAAAACGTGTTTTACATTAGTTGCTGTGTCCTCTTTAAAGTAAGTAACACGTTGTACTGAATAGTTGAAACATACATAACCGAGACACTGACATATTGTTGGTGTCAAAGCCACTTGTAGGTATTACAGTCCCCATCCACATCATGTATTGCACCTTTTTCCCCACTTTAATATTCAGGTATGTTTGTAATGCCACCTTGATTAATTGCCACATTAAAGACCAACATTTCAATGTTATTAATGGAAAAACACAAAATGAAAAAATGTTGTTATCATTCATTTTAATATGGTGATATTACATGTCTTGTATGTCAATGAATAGATCAGACAGGTGGGATTTAATGCTCATTTTGCACGTACAAAGTCAGCTTAGGTTGAAATATTATTACCGCTCAGTAAGAAAGATATCTGAAGGTTTTTGAGGGCGACTAATGAGATAATAGTTTTAAAAAATCTTAAGAGCGACTTGCAAAAGAGAGAGAGAGAGAGAGAGAGAGAGAGAGAGAGAAAGAGAGTGAGTAATTAAGCTCCGGTATTGAAAACGAAGTTTTCTACAAGTTCTACTTCCCGTATCTGTACCTGAACACTGAAAATAGGCTTGAAACACATAACATGTGTATCAGACATTTGTGTAGGTTAACGTAGCTTGGAGCAAATTTTATCTTTTGAAAAAAAAAAACAACCTAGATAAAACTGTAGATTATAGTGTGGGCGCCAGGGTCCTGCACACATCATCAAGTCCCCGCTATGCATTGTGTTGTAGGAACCTTGCGGTGCAATTACTTGTCCTTCCCTTCTCTGAAAAATTTGCGTGGGCGGAAAAGCTTCTGTTAATCATGAGCTCTATTTTATCACTTCCAGGTAGAGACCCTTTGCCGTGTGAGGGAGCTGCATTAGCACACTTGCCGAAAGAGCCCCAGCCCAAATTAGCATAATTGTGGCCAAAATGTCAGCAAAAACCTGGGAATTCATCACTCCCTATCTCCCCTTGTTTTAAGCATGCCGATTTTTCTGCTCCGCCTGACGACCCTGCAGCCCTCCTCAGTCCAATACCAACACAGAAAAAGAGAAAGTTAATTTAATGGAACAAAAGGCCATCCACATATAGTCATCGCCCCTTGTCTTAGCAGTTTGTAGAGGGAACCATCAGTGACAGAATGCCCCAACCTCCTCCAAAGGTTCATTTGTCTGTAATGTACATTACAGTAAGAGAGGGGAAGTGTGTTTGTCTCTGTGCATGTGTGTGTGTGTGTGAGAGAGAGAAAGAAAGACAGAGCGCACAACAGAGGGAGAAATGGAACTATTACTGTGAGGGTGTGTGCGCGTGTGTGCGCGCTGCAGTGTGTGTATTCCATTAAATGCAAGCACGGTGTACCAGTGTTAATCTATGTGAGTGGCCAAGCAGGCGGCAGAGTGTGAGTCAGTGCGGGGGTGCGGACATGGAGTGAGGGTAAGGGGCCAACTAATGCTGAGTGGCAGTTGATAATGCCAGACCGTTATATCAGCATCTGCCCTCCGGCTCCATGCTTACCTCTCCGAGCCTGCTGCTGCCATCAAGCATTTCAACAAAGACACACACACGCGCGCACACACACAATGACATGACTGCCTTTGCAAACACTCCGCATTCTGCAGCAAACAGTCCCTTGCACAAAATCTAATCAAACAGAGGTTATGTGGTGCCTCAAGCCATCGTAACAAATTACAACTTCATTTGATGTGTGCATATCTCGTCTGCTAACACAAAACCCATATTTGCGCACGCAGACCCAGTCAAACCCCACCTCAAAACAGACACAAAGCTCCATTTTAGTTTCCAGGTGGAGAGGGAGCATGTTTCTTTGCCAGTCTACCACACAGGACTTTATCACTGCTGCAGTGTCACTGTGAGTTTTTGTATGTTTATTTTTGTGTCTTTGATACGCTTGAAACTCTCTTTAAAATGAGTCATCAAAGACTTTAGATGATATTTCTGTCCGTCCACACATTATATTTTCCTGATCAGATAAGAAGTATCAAAAATCTAACATTCACATCAGTAGAGCGTGACATTTTGAATCAGGGCACACAATAATCTCTTAATAAACCCGGCCCCATGTGACTCTGACGTCTGCAGCTAATATCCAATTAACCTTAGAACATCACTGATAATATAGAATCCCTGTCGGTGGTTAACTAAACGTACAGTGCAGGTATTCACTCACGTTTCCGCACACACAGACAAAGAAAGCACATCCCCAAACATGTGCACACACAGACACACACTCCTGGAAATAAAAGCCTTGATGCAGCGAGAAACCAACCCGTATGAGGACTGACAGCTGAATTTAGTGGCACACAAGGCCAGAGCGGAGGTTTGGCACTGACAAATGAAGTGTATGGAAATGAGCTTGGCTTTAACATTGTGAATCAACTTCTACATTATCCAGCACATGAATGCCAGTAATGACAGTGCAGTGTCTTCCTTTAACTTCAGCGTAACAAGAAAGCTGAATATCAGGCATAACTGTATATGTATTTGCCCTTGAACCATAATGTACAAAATGTCCATTACAGCAGACCTTGGGAATGACAGGTTGACAGTGAAAGTAAAAGGTTGTTTTTTATTTTAATACATAGAGCAGGAAGAAAGTCGAAAAAAAAAGAACAGGGGGGAATTTACATGAGTGGGTCATGTAATCAAAGCATCCCTCTGCAACCCAGAGTTGTTTACTTCAGCAAGCCTTTGATTCTTATCCTGTTTCAGGCAGAACTAGTGAGGTTTAAAACCTCCGGGCTCACTTATGTCAATTCTCCACTGCTACTTTTCAGCTTTAAGAAAAAGCGTTTTTTGCCATCAGTACAGTATAATATTTATTGAGTATGAGTGCACATGCATTGATTTGTGGGGAACACTTTATGATACGGGTACAAATGACGTGCTTAAGTAATGCATAACTAATGCATGAGTCATGATGTTTTAATGACTCATGAATTCCTGTTGGTCACTTTTAGGAATTATCAAGTTACCCAAACAGTTAATTCGTCAACTGGCACTTGCTGGAGGTTTTTAGTTCCAGTGCAGTCCTTCCGTAATAATCCACCGCAACAAAAAAGTATAATATAAAAAAAAAGTATGTGCCACCCCCTACTGTAACTGTAACTGTACTGTAACATGTAAATGTGATAAAGACCATTGTATTATTCAGCAAACCGCAGATGTTTGCCATAAAACAGCCTAATATTTTTTTCTTCTGAAGAGGCTGATCAAATGCAGGGGTCTGAAATTCCCTCTTCTATGCACAGATCTGGATTCTAGCTAATTTGGTGGCATACAAATTAATGTATAAAAAAACCTGAGTTAATATTCATTGATTAATGATCCATTAAGCGTTAACTAATCACATAAACGCGTAGTGACTTGATCATTTCTGAATGGTGAGCAATGGGAATTCATGATACATGCTGCATTAATTCATGCATTAAATCATGTGCATTACTTAAGAATGCATTTCGCAGTCTTCCTATTAAGTGTCACAGATTTGGGGACAAATGGTTATTCACTTGTGTCTCTGTGATGTGACAAAGAATGGTGATGAGAGGCCATGTTAAGAGCACAATGGGCTCCTGACAGATGGAGAGCAGGCAGAAATGATGTGAGACAGCGGGTGGAAAATTGTGCAATCCCTGGAAATTGAGCAGAAATTGAGCAGCAAAACACGGCTGCTCCCGTGGCCCGTGAGCCGTGCAGCCACAGAGGATCAGGGCCACCTCAGACAAAAGCCTAACAAACCAGGCTGCCAGAGAAATCGCCCTCTGGAGTGCACGCCACTTTTCCGTCTGAGGCGGCAGATGCAAGTCAATGATCCTTTGGAGCACGTCACTAAATGACCCCTAATTGGTAGCCTGCGAACGAGGTCACTCTATCTTTTCCCAGCTCCTGAATCTGAAACGAGCTGGAGCGGAGGAAGGAAGGAACAAGGGAGGAAGAAGCAGCACACTAACCTTTAATATGTGAGAAGGAAAATGGCTGCGTACCAGCTCTATCTCTACAATTTTCTCTTTTCATTGAGGAAAAGTACTATTTCATTCATGCCATTTCCGTTCATTCATCAGCTGGGGCCAGCCTAGACTCACAGTGCCATCTCCACACCAACATTCTTATCAATGGGAGTGACGTCAGCACTGCCTGCAGCTGGGGGGGTGGGGGGGGTGGTGGTGGGGGGGGGGGATGTGTGTCACGTGGTTCAGTGAGGGTATATACAATAAAGTTGCGCTGACCGTGGGGCTGAAAACATTCACTCAATTGTACATTTGCACCAGTGCTGCTGCCATACAAACACGCCGCGCAACTAAATAAACAACGCCAGTTTGCGTGCTTTTTTTTTTGTTCTTGATGTCGGTCACAGGCTGAAGAGAGAGAGAGAGAGAGAGAGAGACAGAGAGGGGGGAAACAGACAGAAATTCTCTCAGGTGATCCACTATTCATGAAATAATCTTGGCTTTACCCGCGTTGCGAGTTTCACCACTTCCCCACCCCCCAGCGGGACTCCAGGTAAGTGGAACGAAATCTCCTTCTGCATCATTCACCAGCCACACTGATCAGACAGCTCAGGGCATTTTCTTGCTGCTATTTATGTCATTATTATTAAATTCCGATTTTTATTTGTATAAAAGGAGAACCTGTTTTTTTTTTTTTTCTTAGAGAATGTCTTCTAAAAATCCCAACTTTATCAGAGGAATTCATCTGTTTGCTGCAGCTGGGTGACTGTTGGTTGTCTAATTGTAAAGTAGATGCACTGCGACTGTTTCTATGTGATCTTCTTCTCAAAAGTGAAATTGAATACATTTTGTAACTTTAGGCAATCGAGCAATATTATTGCAACTATATTACAGTTATTTATTTTTACTAAATTGAGAAATTAGCACATTTATTAACAAACCAAGTGTTTTTACGAATGTGTTGATATGTATAATATAACTAATAATTGTAATAGCAAAAAACAATGGTGTCTGTTATTTTATAACCATTTTGGGGGGGTGATTAAAGAATTAAGCCACGACAATGTGTAGACAAATACATCCAAGAAGTATTTTTGTGTGCAGCTGCTGCTCAAGAGCTCCTGTAAAATTTCGGGATTTTTTTAAAAAACGTGAACGTGAACAAAAAAATGTGTCATTTCTGAGATGTAAAAGCCACAGCAACACCTGAACAATTTCCAGTTATTAAATTCTAATTAAATTAGAGTCGAGAGCACATCCACTGCAGGCCAGTTGCCTTACTAAGTGGATTTGTTTCGTTCCCAACCTTGCTGATCCGGTTTATAAAAAAATGGAAATAGTTCAGATTTGGGCTGCACGCGGTGCTGTGCTGCCCAAATGCGAGCTGGTCTGCATTCCACCACTGAAGCCTCCGAGGAGAGACATGATCACGCCACAAGGACAAAAGCCGCTTTTTCCCACTGACTGCTCCACCCGTTCCCTGTGCAAAAAAAAAAAAGAAAAGAAAAAAGGCTCTGTCCCCCCAAAAATATAACATCCAGCTCATTTGCAATTTTGGATGGAGCACTCAGGGACCGTAGGGTTAAATAGCTCAACCGTGGCCATCAGCTTTACGCATGACTTCCCCGTGCGTGCCGTCCTTACACCAGTGTCCCGGTCCTGTCGCTTTGACGCACGGAATACCAAAATCCCAGCTCATCCAGGGACGGACCTCGGATCAATTTGTATTTTCGGTATTTTCTTTTAAGATATAGACCTTTTGCGCATAAAATGGCAAGTGCGTGCGTTCTGGTTGGATTGGCTTGGAGGAAGAGGTGAGCCATTTTTTTTTTTTTTTTTTTTAAATTCCAGAAATTCAGACTGAAAAATCCAATTCGCTAACGTGCTTTTCATAAATGTTGTCATACTTTAGTCGGTTAAATCTCATGAGAAGACCAAAAAAAAAAAAAGAAAGAAAAAATCAGAGCATTGCATCCATTTATCTGCGCGTTGAAGAGATAATGACTAGGTTAACGCACGACTACAGAGAGGAAAAAAAAGAGGCTTATGTTTAGGTTCAGTTTCTGTATGCAAATTACTACCTCCCTCCTGAAAGACATAGACAGTTAAACATCCAAAGAATCACGATTGGTTTATACGGTCAGATCAATCCTTCATCTCCATGTTTCCACTGAGGTTACACATAAATGGAGTAAAGATGACCTAAAAAGAAAAAAATCATATTATATTTATTGAATTTTCCATCTAAAACATCCAGAAAAAAAGTCAAACGTCAGATATGAGAAAGAGAAGCCTGCAACTTTCTTTGTTGAATTTGGCTCATCAGACTGTGTTTGGCTGCATGCTTTGTTCTCAAACGTTTGTTCAATTCCAAAACTGCACACAGTGTTAACTGCTTTGGTGTGGTGGCTTCATGGTGGAAAGATAAATACTAAATACCAAATTATATGAGCACACTAAAGCCAGCGAAGTATCCCTTTCCAGTCTGTATATGTTAGACTGGCCTTCACAAAACAGCTTTATTTAAGTGATCCAGATGTGCTCATATTGGCACTGGAATTCCACATAATCATTATTCCAGAGAAAGAAAAAAAACAAAACAACAAATGATATGTGAATCCTTTCTCATGTGTCTTTTGTCCTTCTCTCTCTTTGCCTTCTCTCTTTCTTCTTCAGGTGCTTAACCTCCCTCCTGCCAGTTCTGCATGGTCATGACCTGTCATCACGCCCCTTCCACAGCCCACCTCGTCCTATTGGTCCTGCTCACTGTCACTCCACAGCTGGCTGGCACCGCCCCTGCGTGGGGTGAGGGAGGGGAGGGAGGGGTGGAGGGGCGCACCCGGACAGACCTTAAAGAGGACAACCTCGCCCCCTTTCTCTCGCCCCCACCCCAGAGCCTCTCCAGCCCTGACAACGAGTCACTAGACCGGGGCCGGGGCCCGGGTCAAGATAACCAATCAGATAAAGTGAGGGACCCTGCGCAGGTGCTCGCCGTCCTTTTGGAGGCCCTGGACCACCCGGGGGAGAGTGAAATCCAGGCGAGCAGAAACAGAGACTGGGGAGAGGATCAGAGTCAGGAGCTGCCCTCCACCGAAGGCTTGGAGGGTGGTGAGATAAGGAGAACAGGGGAGACGGAGGCAGAGAGGGGGTTGGAGGAGGAGGAGGAGGAGGAGGAGGGGCAAGGGGCTGATAAGACTATTGAACAGCTAATTGTAGGCCGTTTGACAGCTGCTCAGGGCGATGACTTACAGGAAAGGGATGGGGAGGATAAAAACACAAGGTCAGAGGAGGATCAGGGGTGGTCTGTGGAGGATGTGGGACCTGCGAGTGAGGAGGAAGGGAAAGGAGAAGATGAGGGGCAGGAGGAGGGGAATTATCTAGAAAGTTTCTTAAACAAGGCCAGACAGAGTCCCACCTCACGGGGAGATGATCCCTCCCTGCAGCGCAAAATAAGAGGCTACTTCCAAAACATTGACTTGGGTCTCCAAGACAATGAGATTCTGCCTCCTCTCAAGGGCTACAAGGCGTACAACACTCAGCTGGCACGAGCCGGAAAGAAGCTGCACTGGCAGGAGAACGGGCCGGGCAACCGACCCGTCAAGGGCGGCAACTTCATGGACGACTTCGAGGACGAAGGAGAGGAGCTGGAGGAGGAGGTCGAAGAGGAAGAGGAGAGCCTCTCCCGCATGGAAGAGGAGGCGAGGGCGCGTGCCGAGAAGCAGGAGGTGCTCCGGCAGCAGGAGGAGGCGGAGCGAGCCAGGGAGGAGGAGCAGAGGCTGGCAGACATTGCCTCTGACATGCTGCTGCAGTACATGGGGAGGAAGCAGCAGTCCTACATAAAGCCCCGGCAGAAGAGCAGCATGGGGGCCGCCGGCAACACCGCCGAGGACAAGCGCTCGGAGGAGGTCGTCCCCGATGAAGACGACCTGGACCAGCAGATGATCGACAGGCTGATCGAGATTAGCAGCAAGCTGCACCTGCCCGCTGATGACGTGATTGAGATTATTAGTGACGTGGAGGAGAAGAAGAAGAAGAGGAAAGAGCTGCAGCAGCTGCCAATCAACAGCAACCCCGTGGCCCCACGCTTCAGGCCCCTGGTACCTCCGCCTCTGGCTGCTCCGCCTATCTACCACTACACAGCCTCAAAAAACCCCAAGAAAGCCCCTTATAGGTACAACAAATCCAACAAGAAATGGCACAAGGACAAAGTTAAGTCATACAAGCAGGACTATTGGTATAAGCCTCAGAAGCACCTTGACTACTGGTATAAACCCCAGAAACAGTTTTTAGCCTTCCCCTCCTATCCATACTACCAGAAGCCATATCGAGCATACTACCCCGTTTATTTCCCATATCCCAAAGCACAATATTATGGCAAGCCCCCGCCCTCCAGAGACCAGCCGTTCGGCCCCCAGGAACTTGACCTCCAAGCCCCAAGGCGCAGGCACCGGGCTGGGGGTAAGAACCGTGGACAGGGCTGGAGGCAGCAGCCACCGCCGCGCCTGCCTCTCACCCCTTATATCTCTAACTATATCCTTCCTCACCCACGGACCTACCAACCCCTACCTCCGCCCAAACCAATAACCCCGCCTAGGAGAGGCAGGCGACCCCCGTTCTACTATCAACAAGTCACGCCGGGAGATGACTATGAGGAAGACGGGCTGGTGCCTCAGCTGGACAGTGAGGAGGAACTGGAAAACTTTATTGAGAGGATCTACATGAAACGCAGAATGTATTGAGACTTTTTGGACATTTGTCAGATCAGAGGGACTGACAGAGGTGGATAGATATACAGTAGCTGGAGTAAAGCTAAAAGAGAGGTGAAAAAAAAAAAGACTCAGAAGAGATATGTGTTTTGAGCCTGATGAAAATGTAAGGGTCAAGAAGTAAAAAGTTAGATTTATGTTGTTTTAATCACTGTATTTTTGTTGATTTACTCGGTCAGGGAGAGGATGAAGGGGTCCCAGTTTAAGCTCCCTGTAACCATGTTCAGCCTCTTGCTCAGTTTACATTTTGAAACAGAACATACCATGGTGTATGTCTGCCTCCATTCAGGTCAATCTCTGATGCTCTTGCATTATTCAGAGTTTTCTAGAGGACACAAACACACACACACACACACACACACACACACACACACACACATGCACAGACACACATACATCAACACGACTACATATAATTACATTTTTGACACATTCAAGAGCAGATGTGTGTGCCCATTGCAAGACAACCATGTTTACAACATCACTTTGTATCCTTTGTTTTATATTCTGTACGTCATATTACAAAACTTAAGTAGTTCAATGACTTCTTCGCTACACGAATATAAAAAACTGAACACTGCTATTGTCAAATGTTGACAGTATATTTTTGTTGTATTTGATGTGTGTACTTGCCTTTCTTATTCTCGATTGGATCAACTTTAAACAGCTGCAATTTGCAAAGGTGCCAAATACACACATTTCAGTTTCAAACTAACTCAGTTCAAACTCAAGATTCAGATTTTTGCCTTACAAGCACCATGGTTCTATAAGGGAAATATCATATTGCATAATATTATCATCACAAACAGTCCCAATGTAGAAACCCTGTGAACTCCAAAAGCACAAACTTAAACACTAAACACTTCCAACCTGGTGGACGAAGGGTTTTCAATCATTTTGGGATCCAGAAGTTATTGTGTCAACATATTTATGGCAGATCCACCATAATCACCATCATCGCCACCATACAGTACTCCTTGACCTTATAGGAGTCCTTCATCTTTTTTTCATTGTTCATCTCCAATTCACATCTTCACTCACCTATTTTTTGCTCTTTTGCCACTTTTTCTTGCTTCATATCCATTATCTCTAGCTCTCATTTCTTTCCAAAAAATACTTGAAATCACATTATCTGTTCTGCAGCCTTTTTAAACAGATTCCCACCAAGAGGCTACAAGCATTTTGTTCATTTTCAGAAGAAATTCATTGAAAAGTTTTAGGCCGGGGAGTCAGGGATTGTGCTTAAACCGTTAAATGCACGTCTTTCTACTTGCATCTTAAAAAATGAAAAAAAAAAGAACAAAAAAAAAGAGAAAAAATAAAACAGTATGGGGAATTCAAGATGGTTGTTTTCTCTGAATAAACTGTGAACATAAAAAAAGAAATCTCAAAGGAAGAGGGCCACTGTGTCCACAGTGAAGCCATCTGTCTTGTAAAAGGAGAGTGTTGTTGTTGATGTCACCTTTAGCATTGTAAGATGTACAGTGTGAAATAAATATGCCCGTGCAATGTGTAAATAACAGCATGATGATTACTAGTTTTGCTATATGATAAAAAATAAAAGCAATTATTTTATTAAAGTTCAGTTTTTTAATGGCTTTTTGGCGAGTGCTATGTTGTACTTGTACTTGTATGGCAGCAAATATAGCAAGAACACTTGATTCTTGAGTAACGAAACAAATCAAAATGCACAAAAGAGGAAGACAATCAGTTGAAGCCTAGTCACAGCCTGACTCATATACAATATGTGACAGTTGCATTAACATGGCGACAAATGAATGAAAACCTATAGAGGGAGTTTATGTCTACAGACAATGAAAACGAATGTGAGAAAAACAGCAAGAATGCAAATGAAAAGGGGAGGAATAACCGAAGAACAGAAAAATTCAGAAGGAGGGAGGGAAATGGTAACTGCAGTGATTGATGAGTCACATGATTGGTGGATGAGTCATCCATCTGTACACTTTACTGCGCAGGACCACACACACACACGCACACACACACACACACACAAACGCACACACACACACACACACACACACACATTCTCTTTGAGCTGTATAGTAATTTAAATGCTGGCATTCAAGATAAAGATTGAGTCATGTTCACTCCTGCCTTGAGCCAACCAATCAGCCGGTGGAAAGGTGTTTGGTAGATGGGTTTTGCCATATCTTGTTTCCACACCTCCTCCACACTTTCGCTTCACATGGGCAATATGCCCTCCTATAATTCCTTGAAGTGCTTCTGGCTGTTGCTTGTTTGGCATCAAAACAAACCGTATGTGTGCCGTCAGCGGTACAAACACTGACAGTGATTAGCAGGCTGTCAATATGGTCTAATCGCATGTTATCGTGCCAGCTTGCTCACCAGTACATTTCATGCCTTTATCTTGTCTTGTTGAGTGATTCTTGGACACCATGTTAGGAATTCAGATTTTCATATCACTGACTGACTGTAAGAAAGAATATGCCAGTTTGTTGTGGCCACAGTGATTTTGTTATTAAGGCTGTTCGAGCTCCAAAAACAGCAATGCTGTCCACCGGCCATCAGCTGGATGTGTTACTGGGACAAAGAAGACACAACCAGTGTCAACAGCACAACGAGGGCCGCTGACAACGGAGTAAGTGACCCTGTGTGGAACATTTATATTTGTCCAGCAATGTAATGATATGACAACATATGCTATGATTGTATTGTTGGTAGGAAAAGGCAAAGGATTAGTTTCACAGTTTGGACATTAGCAGAGAGTTAGATGAGAAGGTTAATACAAGTCTCAATTGTGAAGCTCTTGTCAGCAGGCAATTATCTTACCTTCATGATTAAATGAGAAATAATAATTAGTTTGAAACATTCCCCTTTAATTTCTCTTAAAGGGGAACTCCACCAATTTGACACATTAAGTCTGTTTACAGGTATTGGGGAGTACACCCACATTTGAGAACAAAGTTGTATAAAACTGATGTATTGCCTCAAGTGATGTTACTTGAGTCACCGTCGGTTGGGGCTGAAGACTAAAAGTTTGAAAATGAAAATAAAATCTGGGGGTTGAGTTGGAAACAAAGTGAGTATACCAGACCTCTGTAGCACCCTCCTCTTTGCTCGAGACTAGCGACTAGCCTAACACACCCGAATCTCCAGCTGAACTGTCGGTGGTCGGGTTGTATTGTGGGTAATGTAGGCACCAGGTTTTGACAAGGAAGAAGTATGTGTGGAATTAAAACGAGCAATCCTTTTCACATACACATCGTCATGTGACCCATTGTAAATATAAAAATGTTGATTATAGCTGCTTTAAGCTATATTAGGTTTACACAGAATTAACCCAAAACTGGGTCGGGCATATCCATCCTTAACATCACAACATAACACTTTTTTTGTCAAAGCAGACACCAGTGAGAGGCTTTGGGACTGACCTGTCCTGACTGAATACAGTGGGACTTTTTTGAGTACTCTGTCTCTACATCATGACAATATACATCAGTATATAACATTATCAAATTAAAAAATACAATTTGGTAAACTTTGGTGTAAAAGAGATATTCCAATAACAATAAATGATGATAAATTGATGGGTGAGAGAGTTATTGATGGTAATGTGCTACATGTAGGACATTTAATGACTAGCACCCTCATCAGCTTGCATTACAGTGGTGGCTAATACATGATGATACATCTGTATAAAGTCTGTGAGATACAATATATAGTGAATTCAGTTCTGTTTTTCTCTCTCATACGGTAGATTTCACAAGTTTAAGACCTGCAGATGTGGCTAAGCAGGTCTGCTCAGATAATACATGAGGTCCACGCAGAGGAGGCTTACACACTGTTGATTATGAAAAGGAGCCTTTCATAAAGTCCTTTTTCACACCTTGTTGCCAAGCTGTGGACAAAAACAGCATTGTTGAGATGTTGCTGTTTACATTCCCACGGACATATTTTTGTGACATACTACACAATTGAGATTTAAAATTTTCCAGCACAATCGGATAATTGTGTGTCAAGCTTTAGATCACATTACGTCCTTAAAGTAATCATTTATATTTTGCCTGGTGGGTGTGCTTTAATTAAAATGCAATTTGAATTTTTCAAAAGGCTCCAACTCTCACAGGCACAAAATTTGGTATACATCCAGCTCCTGGCACAAAAGAGTCTGACAGCACAGCAATTCATTGGTAATGGCCCTAAGAACCCAATGCATTTACAGAAGCAAAAAATGCGAGAAAAAATGTCAGCCATTAGTAGTATGAATATTGAATTAATACAGCTATAAGACCTTCAAAATCTGATAAAATAATGACCATGAATCTCTACAGCACTGGGACCATGGCTCAACTTTTAACTTAAATACCTATAGATATAGTGTAGTGTTCACACTAATTTACAGAGTAGTAATACAGACGTTTACACATTGAAAGTGTAAATTGAGCAACATTGGCAAAAGTTCTGGTTGTGAAAGAGTTGGTGCCTTGTATGTGTTTACACATGGCTTGAAAGAAAACGTGAAATAAGACCAAATCACCATTGCAAAGACTGATACAAAAATGGGTCATTTTAGGTTGCATGGCAACTAGCAGTATCTTGTTCATGGTTTTTTGTTCACGAAACAGTGTATTTTTATGTCCTGGTTTGATGGTTCTTCTTCTTTCCTTATTCCCATTCTTTCTGTGCGTGTCGGCTCTACAGTGGGTTGTGTGGCATAATTATGCTGCTATTTTGGACTTTTTCAAAAGAGATTTTGAGATGATTCAGGTTAAACTGAGATTAAATAAAAAAAAAACACTCTGCACTCTGCATGCTGTGCATGGCCATCATACCTTTCTTGGAAAGGATAGTTTCAACATCACTGTTCTTCTTTTTTTGATCCGTTTCGCCTGTGTTTGCCAAAATTAATGTGATTTTACCTGATTCTGCCATGTTTTTTGACTGATGCACCTGTTTGAAAGATGATTTGGCCTCATCAGAATTCTGTTACCTCATGTTGCTTTGAAAAACTCACGTCAAAGTGCTGATTTCCACATTTCTTTTGTAACTGAGTATGAAATTTGATTCTCACACTCTAAATTCTTACAGAGGTTTACTGTCTACAATTTGATTTCATTGTTAACATGTACATTACTGAGCTTTAACAGCTTGCAACTTTTTTCATTTTGAAATTTGAAATAAAAGCTGCTGTGTGAGTGGAGACCTGAAATTTTAAAGTATTCAAAAAAACACCAGATATGGCAAACACCTAAAAAATGGTAAATCTGGACAAAAGTATAGGGTTAGGGTTAATATCACAAAATGCTATCAAAACCAGATAAAGCTCAGAGAACGTCAATTTGAAGCATGCACAGCAAAGTCTCACATCTGTATATGATGTTAGGTTGTTTAGTTAGTAAGTTGTTGAAACATAAACGGCTATAGGTGATTATCAGATATCGGATTTAGGCATCTCTGTCACTCTAAAAGCTGCTCAAAGAGTCAAGCTGTTTGAACTTTCCCAAATGATGTTGCTCCTGACTTCAAGCCGCTTTTCAAATTAAAATCTGAACTTTGTCATTGTGCCTTTCTCCTCCCCATGTTTGTTAAGTTTGTTGTCTGTCAACTACCATTGTGGAACATAATCTTTGCCACATAATATGCCTCATCAACCATGCTTTCACCAACCATTAGGACAACAGAGGCAGAGCTGAGAAGGCCTCTCCCTTGAAACCACATCCTTTGTTTATGATCCCTGCAACCCTTGTCTTTTTGCTCTCTCCTTTCATCTCATCTTCCCTTTTCTTTATCTTGCTCTCTACCACCATTCCCATCTTCTCCCCCTTTTCTTCAATTATCCATGCCCCCCCCACACTTCCTTAATGCTCCCTAACACCCAATCTTCCTCTCCCTTTCTTCTTTATCCTCTCTCCATTTCTTGTTTTGTATGCAAGCCCCAAGGGAGAGAAATGGGTGAAAAGCACTCTCTCTGCACCACTGTCACAAAAGACTGGTGAGTCATCGCCACTTATGTTCCTGTCTCCCTCCTCCCACAAAAAACACACATATACAGGAAAAACACTCAAATTACTCCTTACCTGCTGTGCACGTACAGGAAGACGCATACAGACACACACATAAGTGAGGGCACTGGCACACACACACACACGCACACACACACACACACACACACACACACACACAAACACACCATTTAGAGACACACACAAGCACGTACACACACACGCTCATTCCACAGCTCTTCACAACAACCCTGAAATTAAAACCCAAGTCACATCATTTTGTTGATAATTGTGGTTGAAAATGGCATTCATTGATTCACTGTCTATCATGTCTTACAGGATTATGTGGAGTTTGTGTAGTGGAAACTCATCTCAGTGGAGAAGTTAAAACATGGGAATGGAGAGCTAGGGAGACAGCTGCTCATGCAAGAGATGCTCCTGGACTGGGGGAGACAAAATGAAATAATCAATGGACAAAATGGACAAAAGAGAGTGGAAAAGAAAGAAAGACAGAAATTCCCTGAGGTAGTGATGGTGGACAGTTTTATGAGTCACAAAGCAAATGCTCTTCCACCATCTGCTGGAGGAATGAGTCACTTACAATGCAGTCATGTTGCTGTTTTGTGCACAAGATGGCAGTCCTGGATGAATGTACAGAATGACACATGCTGAGCTGCAGCTGACAAAAATTATTTGAGTCATTTGTGTTAGTAGTATTTTACATTTACATATCTATCTATCTATCTATCTATCTATCTATCTATCTATCTATCTATCTATCTAGAGATATTTTAAGACAAAGAGAAGCAAAAAATATTCACTGTTGAGAAGCTGGAACTGGGGAACATTTAGAATTTGGCTTAAAAGTGACAGATATGATTTATCAGTTTTCAAACAAGTTGACAGTCAATCGACAGTTCAGTTAATCGACTAATTGTTTCAGCTCTAAACCAGTCAATGATTAGAAAAACACACATAACATACTAAACAGATAAGGTCTGGAAAGACAAAGATCAGATGATTCATTATTCCTGAATTTGAAGTGAGATTTTAGAATTTTAAACATTTTGACATTTTGAACAAACTTTAAGGAAGATATTAACAATACCACCAGCTAAGAAAAAAAAATTGAATAATAATAATAATAATAATAATAATAATACATACATACATACATATAATAATAATATACATATTATATGTTAATATATATATAGGCTACATACCCATACATACATATACACACACACTCATATATATATATATACACATATGTATGTATGTATATATACACACTCACACATGATTATTTGTTTGATTACACAGGCAACAAATTTACATATTCACACCCCTGATAAACCTTTGTCATTTTCCAATGTTAAGACAAAAATATATTTTACTGTAATGTTGTAAATATGTCTTTATTTCAAGACAATAACAAGACAAATATTTGTACAAAGTTTATAGGTGCTAAATAAAGTAACTGTGCTTCTTTTAGATTTTATATTCCTGGGATGCTGCCGGAGCACTGTATGGAGTTGTCAGACACTTTATAGGTTTTGAATTTTCAGAAATGGTATTCAGTGGCCTGCTTGTGTCAAAGCTGAATCCACCACAGAGACAGCAGAGCCCTCACCTGATTACTCTTTACAGAAACCTGCTTGTGAGCTATTCAGACACATCAAATATTGAAAGCCCGGAGTTTCCGTTTCACACACGGAGAGGGAGGGGAGGCGGCAGAAAGGCAGACAGAGGGGAAGAAAGACAGCGGCAGAGGAAGAGAGGGAAAAGTCAAAGAACGGCAGGATTAAGAGGAAATAACACATCAGGCACCCTGGGAGGGAGACACATGAGCAGGGATGGAGGGAGAGAGGGAGGAACAGGGAAAGAGCACCCACAGGTAAAGAAAGGAGAGTCTGAATGTTTATGCCTAATCAGGTGCTCGTCTTGAGTGTAACAGTAGAGGCCGAGCCGGTGTAATCAGCTGCAGATTGATTGGCTGATAACCTTCTAGTCAGGCGCTTAGGAGGGCATGTTTTTTAATTCTGCTGCTTCTCTCTCAAACCTCAGTGGGACGACTTCTACCCAGGTTGACACACTGACTCAGAACTGCAGTGAGGAGAGCAACAAGCCCCAAAACCTCCAGGGACCAGAGGAGGAGGAGGAGGAGGAGGATGAGGAGGAGGACGACCAGACTGGCAGTGGAGCCTGTGAAGGAGAGGTGGAACCCGGCCAGGTCAGATTTGACAGGAAAAATGAACACTGCGTCAGCATTCCTAATTTATACTGCAAATTTACGTCCATCAAAGTTAGTTTAACTCAAAGTACATAGTAATCTGGGGACATCAACACTCACTTTTGCTCAAGATTTTGGTGTGTCCCTTGGGTGGTGTGATTGATGAAGGTTGGGGAGGATCTATGTATCAGTGACGCAGAGACCTTACCACAGGAGACTCTGATAGCCACAAACGCACAGGACGATGCTGACTGCCTCCCATTGTCCCCCCTGCCAACAGAGGAAGAGCTGACCCCCCCTTCAGTGTCATCTCACACCTCTCACACACAGAGTAAGTCTCTCTCACACACACACACGCACACACCAACACACACACAGATGACTATTAAATGGGACCTGTGGGGCCTTAATTAGTGAGGCCATTTACTTAGGGAAACCGTGTTACCATTACTGGTGTAGTACTTAAGTGTTTGTGTCTTCACAGATCGCCCGTCTGAGCCCTGCTGGTATTGCCTGAGGTCTCTTGACTCAGAGTATCGTCCTGAAACTCCTAAACAGGTTTCAACATTTCTGACTAAACACCATTATTTCACTGAGAGAGAGCCGATCAGTGGAAAAGCTGTTTCTCTGAATAGCTGTGTGAACTCATTTTCTTTATAACTTCATTTCACAAGCACATACTGAAATGTAATTTCTATGTGCAATAACGAATAACACTGGTGCAAAGAGATGTTAACCGTTTTAGGGTAAAAAGCAGCCTGATGTTACAGGGAATTCATATCTCTTTTTTTCTGTGATCTAGTGAAATCAGAAGAAATACTGTTTGTGTGGCAGCATTTTCACAGTAATAACACTAAAACGTCCATTCATATTAGTTCATAGTAATTTTACATAAGAACAATGGTTGATGAGTAAATTATTTTAAGTAAATTCTTTAAAAGGACAATAATTACGCCCAGAGTAAACGCCAGGTGATAATATACAATTGACAATAAAAAAAAGTTTGTATGGAATAAATTATTCATATTTTAGACATACTATACTGTATGTAGCTGGAATATATTATGCACAAGTTCATACCTTCGTGCACATCTTGCAGAGCTGCAATGAACTGTTTGGTTGTCAAAGCTTTGCCACGGAAGAAATGACTTTACAGAGGACCAGATGAAATTTCATCATGATAATCTTTTGTTTTTTGGCACCTGCTGTCAAAGGTAATTTTCCCATTAGAACATGATGTTGATTGATAGCAATTCAATAACAGTCTTACAATTTGCCAAACCATCTTCTACTCTTGATTAAGCTGTTTAAAATTTAAAAAAATCAATAACTACTAAAAGAGAAATCTGACTCTTTAAGCTTGAAGTATCAAGACTTGAATCAAAGATGGCATTTAACACCTTTTGGAGTTAGTCCATTGAGACTAAATTATAGTAAGGATTCTGGGTTCATAGGATTAAGCTTGATATACTACATTTAATTTAGTTTAGTTCAGTATATCCCAGTAATATCAGCATTGTTCATTCATTCACTGTCTGTGGAACAGCTCCGAGGTTTGTCATCACTACAGTCTGTCTCTGTGCTGTTAAAACTCACATCACATCTCAAAACTGATCTGCAAAACACGCTGCACATTGTCCCTTTATGGTAACACAACTCTCCCCCTGTTGCTGTGTTGCAGGAGGACTCAGATCCTTTGTCACCACTTCCCTCTAGCGGTCAGAAAGTGAGCTACCAGACGGACCCTCGACCTCACTTCGGAGTGGCTTGGTCCTCCCATTCCACATGTCGCCCTCTGTGGGGCAGTGAGGGGCCCTGCTGGGGGCAAAGAAACCAGGAGGTGCCCGATCAGACGCACGCCTGCCCTCACTGCCATCTGGGGCTGCCCCCTGACACACTGCGTTGGCATGAGGTTGGCACAGGCATTTGTAAACACACACGGACATAAATAGACACACACCAGCTCACAGTTTCCACCAAACATACCACACTTTATGTCACTCTGTTTACTAGAGAACCCCCTGACTGTTTTTCTTTCTCTCTGCACAGGCTAAGTGTCTAATGTTTGAAGGACTGAGGAACCCAAAGAAATAAATGGAGTCATCGTCAGAGAATTTTTTAACTTGTTTAATTCTGTGATATTTTTAATGACGTGTTAATACAAATAAACTGCATGGGTAAAGGTAGGGAATTGAATAGTCTCTCTCTATTGGAATTGAACAATGTAGGCATGTCTTTGCCGAAAGAAAGAATGAAGACAGGGAAATGTAAGCTGTTTTTTTTTAAGTTCATGCCATCACAAATGTGTTTTAAATTGGTTGTATCCAAACAAAAGAAATACATTTGGTTCTATTCAGCAGTCATAAAATTTGTGAACTTTCATCCTTTTTTTCTGTATTTTATTCTATAGGGCACACTTCCGTATTTTGTATTTTTAGACTGTTTGGTACCATTTTCTAATAAGGCACCCTAATACGGGATTATTAATTTTAACTAATGGCTTTAATAATAGTTCATAAGTCATTTAGAAATGTTTTATAGATGAATTATAAGCCATTATAAAAGGACACATTTGGTGTTGAAAAACCCCTTTGGCAGGTGTTCATCCTTTCTTGCAGCTTTAGATGTTGGTAATCGAATAATAAATCCATCATGTCTTCAGTTATAAATGTTGTTATTAAGCCGCTATGTATCTCAATAGTGTCTCTCTTCACCTTGATGATGACTAGGTTTGTTTTTATACTTCTCTATTTCTTATTTAATTTTTTATTATTGTCCCTGGATCCCCAATCCCATTCACCTCCTGTCTTTTGTTTGGTCTTATTACTTCCTGTTTTTTTTGTTGTTGTTTCTTTTTTTCTTTAGCCTTCGCAGGTCTACAGCTACAACTGTGATGGGGTCTGGGCAGGTGGGAGGGTTGCTAGTGAACATTGGCTCCTTATAAGTTTGGACTTTGTTTTTGTAACCTCTGCTTTTCTGGGGGCTGCCCTTTACCTCCTACTTTATTTGAGAAATATTGTACAAGTCCACTCACTTATTTGATTTTGTACCGGGGTATGTCTGTGCAAAACTAATTTAAAAAAAAAATAAAGAATAGGAAACAAAATTAAAAAGCAGCCCTCTTCTAGAAAGAAGTGGTCAATGCAGGCAGTCAAAGGTATTTTTCACCACCTACTAACACAAAAGTTGTTTGGTGACAAATCTATACAGCATTTTTAAATAACTTATCAACTAATGATGAAGTCTTTAGTTACAATTTATAGGCCCTTCATAAAGACCAATTGTTTTTATGTCCCAAATACTATTTTGTGTGTTTTTATGTTTGCAAACCAACTTGAGGTAATAAAGTGTTTTGAATTTAAAAGAGTTTAATGGAGAACTGAACTGAGAGTTCTTCTGATGTCACAATAGAACCAAACAGAACATTCTGGGGTTGGTTCCTCCATTCACTGTTGGACTGCCGGCAGCTTCAGGTAAACTCTCCTATTTCTCTCTGAGTAGGAACGAATGTTTTGACATTTTTCAGACTTTTTCCTGAATCTGAAGTGGATTAGCCTCTCACACAGAAAACTGTATTTACTGACAGCCACAATGACAATACAAGCTGCAGCAACCAATGTAATTTCCTCTTGAAAGCCAATACTTAACCATATTCTCTTTAGATAAATTCTGCGGCAAAACAAAAACCAAAATGGAGGAGGAGTTTGTCCCATTGCGAAACAGAAAGGACAATTTTGGTGGAGATGATGAGGACAGTGAAGAAGAGATGGAAGAAGACGACTCAGATCTCAGTGATGAAGGTCACGGGTGTAGCTCAGCGAGGACGAGCAGTTGGGGGTCACTTCCCGATGTGTGCCTCCGGCATGTGTTCTGGTTCCTTCCTGACCGAGATCGCAGGCACGCAGACCTGGTTTGTCATCACTGGCACAATGTCATGCACTCGCCCTCTCTCTGGCGCACCCGCTTCTTCCAGTTCTCTGGTCGGCTGTCCAAATTCAGGCAGTCTGAGTTCTGCTCTGCTGTGGCCTATGCCAGCTCTCTGGGAGTCTACCTGGAGAGGCTGGAGGTGTGTGTGTCTCCTCCACGCAGGTCCCTGATAGCCCGGCGACTGGAGCAAACCATCCGGGGGCTGTTGACTGAGCTCACCAGGTAAAGGAGTGTGTTTCCAAATCTTAGTTTTCCCCCATAGACTGTAACTGTCAACTCCCCCAAATTGAACATTATTTTGTCTCCATAGAGTAAGGGCCCCACTGCGGTCCCTTTCCCTCGTAAGGCTGGAGTTGGACCGGGTCTCCTGGACTTCAGGGCTCAGGAGCTCTATAGTAAACTGCCTGGTTCTCTTCCTCGGCAGAAGGGATACAAAGCTCACCTCTGTTTCTCTGAATGGGATGCGAAACAACATGCATCATGTGAGTAGAACCCCAATCTGTCAGTCAATCAATCAATCAGCTGAGGGCTGGGACTAGAGGTGTTCAGTATGTGAATTAATTTTTAACAATCTTCAAGATGAACTGAGCCGAATCAGCTTTTTTGCAGTGGAGATCTGCTCACTGGTGACTGACAGTGCCATTGACAGCTCATTCATTATTTACAAATGTTTGTATTGATTTGTTTCTGATTCCCCTAGGGTCTGGAGCTGCTTTCTGCCCTGCCACATTCTCAGAGGCTCCTCCAACCCTGGTGCTCCATCTCCTCTTTGGACTTGAAGGGATTCTTTTCTGGTGCTGTGCATGTCCACCTTAACGCCAACGTGCCCCACATCCTGCAAGACCTGCACACCCTCACCGACCTGAGCCTGAGTTACTCCTGCCTGTCAGATGAGCTGCTAGTGGCGCTCCAGCACAGATACGGAGGGTGGTGGCAGAACTCCAGCAGAGACAGGAACACCTTGCAAACATTTTCACTGCACTGCTCTTTGAATGAGCCCCATCAACAGGTAAGCATGAAATTAATAGAGTAACATTACTAGCTGAATTGCCATATACTAGCCATTGGTACAGTTGACTATCCCCAACAAAAATGTATTGATGTCAGCAAACACCTGCATGGTCCGGATCATGTAATCATTCTGCCAACTTCTCCACTAAGTGAAATATTCCTCTTGGCAAGATAATAGGTGCTGTGAGATAAGTGTTAATAGTACCACTGAAAAATAAAATACCACTGGTGAAAATTAACCCCCCTCAGGTTTCCTTTGTTCATTTCTGTCTCTGCTTCCTCTTCTCTATCAAGCTGGTGTGTGGTGACTCATGGGCAACTTTGACATCAGGCTGCCCTCACCTGAAAGTGAAGCTTACAGTGGACCAAGTCATCAACACTAACTGGCTTGCGAGGATACTGCTGCCTGAGATTCCCCTGGCAGAATACACCATGACAGCTTTCTACTCCCCCGACGAAAACTGGAGCGCCAAGCCTCTCCTCCGTAACATGTTGCCTCAGTACAGAAGCAGTCTGCAGGTCAGGGTGCTGAGCAGGCAGCATTACAGAGAGCAAAGTGTAGAGAGATGGTGTTAAACTGAATGTTCACCCAGAAACACATTATGTGAAATATATCGTTTCAGGCCATTTTGGTGTGATTTGCTGATGTGGGGATAAAAAGTTAAAAGTAGTAGTAAAACTGAACATGTCATTACTTCTGGGAAGTGATAGTGATCTTTGACTTTTAGTCAAGCAAACTCTAAGGATGGCAGTATCAATCCTACTGACTTTGGGAATCATTGACTTTATTATTGATAAATATATATATATCAATAAATATATTGATTTATCCCCGACACCATCAGCAGGTTGCAATTTTTGGCTTTTAATCACGTGCCTTGACAAATATAGGATTGATTTACATGCAGTTTGGTACAGAGCTTCATGTCCCTTTACTTTACTTTACCTTTACTTTAGTGCCACCATTAAGTTGACGTTTATGTTTTTAGTGACAAGTTTGGACAAATATTAGGTGAATTGCCATGAAATTTGTTGCTAACATTTGCATGTTAGTGCTGTCATTGTAAGCGAGCTAGAATGCTGACATTTGCTTTTAGTTCGAAGCACCACTGTACCAGTATGTTTACTGTTGCCTAATTGATGTATTGGATTTACTGGATTGTATTTTGTCACTATTTGTTATCTTCATTGTAAATATAGGTACATGTGATAAATTAAATATATACATATCCAGGTAGTTATATTAAATTAAAAGTTATGTTTGGGGCAAAGAACATGGCAGGAAATACATTGAAACGATGTGAATGCGTTGTAGGTAACCTTCCTCTTGTCTGTCTGTAGCATCTGACCCTGGACCTGAGCAACTGCAGTGAATCACTGGATGAGGAGCTGCTGGAGCTGGTTAAGAGGTGTGAGCGTCTGGAGGAGCTGAAAGTCTGGGCTTTCTTGGAAGTCAGCACCGTAAACAGGCTGTTGAACATCCGACTGACACAGAGGAGCTTACTCAACAATATCAACGTGAGACAAAGGATCATTACTACCTGAACCTGCACATACCCTGAGATGTGTGTACACACCATGCTAATGCCGATCATTTTGTCTTCCAGTTAAAAATATACTCAATAAATGACGACACTGGAGAGCAGGAAGACCAACTGGAGGAAATATTGTGTTCCTACCCGCGTCTCCCCCCTGAACTGGAGTTTTTCGCTATAGTCTACCCCTTTGTATGATCACTGAACACACGCAAAGGTGCTTGTAGACCAGTGGACACCAAAAAAAATAAAATTAATGAAGCATGAAATTCATCTGTTTTACAAATCAATTAACCAAATGAACAATATCTTAGTTTGGAGACTTGACACTGACTCTGTCTGTTCCTGTCTATGTTTTTCTCAGGGGGGTTGGGGGTAGGGGGCCTGTGTGGAAACACTGACCTAGTTTCATTGTAAAGGGTGATCGGGTGAGTGTGCCTTGGCATGGCGAGAGCACTATTTATGGGAACAGGGATTGAGAGGCAACAACAATATACTAAACTCTTGATTGCATGGTTTGTGACACAATGCCAAAGGGGGAAACATCTATTGTATGGTTTTAATCTTTCTCTTTTGATTTATTCAAATTATTATTATTATTACAGTTTTCTATGGCTCTGATAATGTTATTATAATTGTAAATCTCTGTATTATGATACCTCAATATCCCTCTTTTATTACATACTAACACACACATATGCCACTATCTCCTTGACTTGCCCTTAAATGTACAGTGCATATTAAGCTTGTATTTGGCATATATGGTCCTAGTATTAGTTCAGTCTCTTTGTTTCGATTGATTTTATTATTTGTGGCTTATATTTCTTTAAAAAAAAAAACTTTTCTTCCTCACCTTCACCCTTGAGTATCTTTTTTTTTTTTTTAAATGTAGGCCTACAATATCTGTCTTTATTTGTGTAATGATGTAATAATACCCTTTGTAGACTGATATAAACCTTTATTAGATATCTGACGAGAAAATGTATCTCTCTCTCTCTCTCTATGTATATATATATAAATATATATTTATATACATAGATGGTATATAGTCTATAGTCTAAGTGCTGTGGATTATCACAGAAGATGACAGGTCCAGACTACAAATTAGCCTGGGCACATCCGTGAGACACCCCCCTGCACGTGATTGGTCGACCCGAGTCACGCACAGTCACGTGACATGCGTAATTGCATTAGGCGGCGTTGGGAGCCAATGGCCTGTCCCGTCCGAGGGCCGCCGTCCGGACCCTGACGCTCCCCGCCGGTGCGCCCCGCTGCTCCTCTGCCGCTGCTCTTCTTGTTGTTGTTGTTGTTGTTGTTGTTGTTGTTGTGAGACGCTGTCTGAGTGGGACCCGTCCCCACGCCGGGAGATCGGACAGGACAGGAGATGTCCTCCCTGCTGAAGCCGTTCTCGGTGCGCGAGGGGCCGTGCGGGAGCTGCGGCGCCCGGAGAGGATGCCCGAGCCCGGCTCCCCATCATCATCATCACCACCACCACCACCACCACCACCATCATCATCATCATCACCACCACCTGCCGGCCCCGCAGCGGCCGTACGCGGCGAGGAGGAACCTGGCGGCGGCTGCGGTCGGGGGGAGGAAAATCACGCATCCCGGAAAGGCCATCCTCGCAGGTAGATTTTTCCGACGCAAATGTATTGAATGTCGGTGTGTTTTCCCCCGGTAGTCGCCCTCTGGCTCTGGGCACAGGTTAATCTCGATCTGTCGCGCGTTGGAGGATGTGTCCATGCAGAACTGGGTCAAAAACGCACCCAGACAGCAGTGATGCCACGGCAGCTGCACGACGGTGCCGCACGGCTTTTACCGTATTTTATTAATAACACGTATTACTCTCACGATTTCATTTGAATCATTCTTAAAAAAAAAAAAAAAAAAAACCGTCTACGCATGTGAAGGGGCTTGTGCTGCGTATTGGATGGAGGCAGATGCACATTCATTAGCCCCTCGGCCATTCCTCTCCAGCCCCAGCGCCGCCGTGTGATCCAGCATCACATTAACGTTCAATTAAATAACCAAGACACGCCGGGAAGTGCCGGCAGGTTCCCCTCCCCGCTGCCGGAACGTTCAGGAACATTTCTGCACAGTGAGTCAACAAAACCCGACAGCGGTGTGTCTCTCCTGTCCCCCCCCCCCCCCCTCACTCAGGTGGCATCGCAGGGGGAATCGAGATCTGCATCACCTTCCCCACGGAGTACGTCAAGACCCAGCTGCAGCTGGACGAGAGGGCCAACCCGCCGCGATACAGAGGGATCGGTAGGTCACTGGGACATGTGTGACTGCTGACTGACTGCAGGTTTGTGGGCTATTCTCCTGCTGGGTTACTCACTCCTGGATGCTGTGTGTGTGTGTGCGTGTGTGCGCGCAGGCGACTGTGTGAAGTTGACTGTGCAGGATCACGGGCTCAGAGGGTTGTATCGAGGTCTCAGCTCCCTGCTCTATGGATCAATACCCAAGTCTGCAGTGAGGTGAAGATGCACACATGACATACAGAATATGTTTTTACTTGACAGATTTGGATGTGACGAATAAATAAACATACACCAGCTTGATTGATATTCCCTGAAGTGCAAAACAGGCGCAAACATGATTTAGAACAAAAGTTACATACGGAGATATCTGTCTTTGCAAAACAATCTCTCACTTCTTAGCTGGAAAAATCCGAATGGAGCTGCAGCAGAGAAGCACATTTGGTTTATAGCGCCACAGATCGGCAGGGTTGTAGAGATTGTACAGTCGACCGATGTCAAAGCAGTGACACAGCATTTCTTGGTACTTACACACAGCCATATTTGTAGGGCTTCAACTAATGAGTGTTGTGATTATCGATTCATCTGCAGAACAATCAAGAAAAATAACAGCCATAACCATCAAATGTTTGCTTATTTTGCTTGAAAGTTATCAAGACAGTAATTTTCTGTCGATCAACTAACCAATTAACTATATTACTTCTACTTACAAACTGATACTTCCACTGAGTCAGTTGTTTGGCTTACAGTGGAGTCCATCACACAAATGTCCCCCTATCGTTTATTTTGACCCGCGTTTGTTCTCGAATGTATCACCTTCCCATCTTTCACAGGTTCGGCACGTTTGAGATGCTCAGCAACCCAATGCGAGACGCCACGGGCCGACTGGACAACACGCGGAGCCTCGTGTGTGGTTTAGGGGCCGGTATAGCAGAGGCCATCGTGGTAGTCTGCCCCATGGAGACGCTGAAGGTCTGTGGATCTGCGCGCTCTTTCCACGTCTGTTTTCATCAGCACTGATCTGAGTGAACAGTGGGCTGATGAAATGGCTCTGCCTTTGTCCTGCAGGTGAAGATGATCCACGACCAGTGCTCCCTCAGACCTCGCTACAGAGGCTTCTTTCACGGAGTCAGTGAGATTATCAGAGAACAGGGTAAGAAAGCAGGATGGATCAACATGGTGTAGCTGGCTCTTATTTCATTACAGTTTAGATACACAGGAACGTTTGGTACATCTCTCGCCATGCTGTCACTTTGGCCCTGCTTCTTTTTATTGGCTGCTAGTAATGATAACTGCGTCTGCGAGTGCCAATATGCATGTGTGGGGTTTGTGCTCCATAATGAAACAATCTGTTTGACTCGTGTAGGTGTGAGGGGGACGTATCAAGGTCTTACAGCGACCGTGCTGAAACAAGGAACCAATCAGGCGATCCGATTCTATGTGATGAACTTGCTGCGCAATTGGTACAAAGGTGCGAAAGCCTTCACACTGAAGAAACTAAATCAAATGTCCTTGTCTTAGTCCTTTTCTTGTCCAATTGATTGGGGCATTTTCTGCTTCTTTCCTTCCATTCTCCATAAATCCAACGTTTGTATTTGGTCTCTAAGGTGACGACCCCAGAAAAGAATTGCACCCAATCGTCACGGCGATGTTTGGAGCGACGGCCGGAGCTGCCAGTGTTTTTGGAAATACACCTCTGGATGTTGTGAAGACCAGGATGCAGGTAGGAAACGCACCCTGTGATGATTTTATTACTTCTTTAAGGTTTGTCATCTCTGAAGACATAGTGCTTTTTGTAGGGTTTGGAGGCCCACCGCTACAAAAACACAGTGGACTGTGCCTTCCAGATCTTGAAGCATGAAGGGCCACAGGCGTGAGTAACCCGGATCCTGCTCCGGAAGCATGCCGTTTAGTTTTCACTGCTGTAGACAAACATGGAACTTCAACTCATCTTTTCCTTCCTGCAGCTTCTACAAAGGAACAGTTCCCAGGCTTGGCCGCGTGTGCTTGGACGTGGCCATAGTCTTCGTCATCTATGAGGAGGTGGTTAAACTACTCAACAATGTGTGGAAGACCCAGTAGACAGATTGTGACAGAGGTCCAGAGGGAAGCATAGACCAGTGCCTCATGCTACGCACAACTGAACACCTCTATTTTATTTCATACATGCTCTCTGCATCGCCCTGAGTGGATGACCAGTCTCCACTCTGTTAAATTATGTAAATTATTTGCAGGGGTGGCTGGTTGCACAGAACGGCTCAGTTTAGCGGTTCTTCTCTTCTTCTTTAGTGGTCAGACTCAAGAAGCGAGAGGGATACTTTTTTTTTGAAGAACAGGAAAAGGCAAAATTATGAAAAGATGTGTTATTCTGTGCGCCTGACCAAACTTGTAGACTCAGTTTCTTGAGTCTTATTACCAGAAACATGACTGTATTTAGAAAGGAAACACGTACTATTAACCAAAGGTTCAAATTAGAGGCGGGAGGAAAAGAAAACTAACTTGAGTAGGTTGAAAAAGGGATATTACATATGTCTGATGTTGTAGCTTTCTATGACTGTTGTATGTTTGTACTGAAACCATAAACGTGTCTTTTGAATCACTGAGTACTTACTATACTGAGCGAAGAACAGAGATGCCACTGGACACAAACAAGCTCCGCGGAGTACTTTGAAATGTCCGTGCAGTACTTCAACACATCTCAGTGTTGTAATAGCTTACGTGACAGTGCTTATGGTCTCATCACACTCAAACATCCACAGTATTTCCTCACTGTGTCTCGGTGATGAACTTTGGATTACCCTTCATTGTGCATTTTTACGGCCGCTGCTTACAACGAGAGTATGGCTGCATGAATCTTGATGTAGCATCTGTCCTGTGACACGCTGACAATGGCTCGCAGGCTTGTTGAGGCCACACAGACTGCTCTGGAGTCAGTACCTCTCCTGCAGAGTGTTAACCTGATGCAAGTAGACGTTGAGCAAATCCACATGTAGCACAATCTTCACATGCAGTCTTAAGAGATGAGAGTCGGTTTATTAATAGAAGTCAGTGTGCATTTTGCTACCACTCATGGATAATTACTACATTTTCAACATCAGACAAGTTACAGAGGTGTTCGGGAGGTAGTTGAGTTCTCTACAGCTGCGTGTGAAGGCTTTATTTAACCAGAATGCTTTGTTCAGACCCCCAATATGGCTGCTATTTTGAGGCGGGTGCTGCAGTGCGGCCTAAAACATGATTTCACTTCTCCTCAAGATGAGAGGACGACATGTAAACATCTACGACGATGTAAGCCATATGACTTCAATGCGCTTGAGCCTTCAGTGGTTTTCTTGTGCTTATTGATTCACTCATCTAGTCAGATATTATGTCACTTTAATATTGTTTGTTTACCTGAAGCTAACCTGCATCATACGCTTTTTGTACGCTGATGAAATATTGAATTAGCCATCTTTAAATGCACTCATTCTTGTCTAATATAGTGTTTACATATGTTGAATGACTTCACGGGGACAGTAGATATGTCAAAGGGTCTATTACATAACAAGTGATGGTAGTATTTGAGCAAGGCTTGGTTTTGATCGACCTAGTTGCACCACACAGCCTTGCACAGAAGCCTTTTACTCGTCTTTGCCAAACTACTTCAGTAGAATCTCCAATGTAATATCCCTGATAGGAGCAAATCTTTACTTTTTTAACCAAGAGCAACAGAATGTTGTTTAATCATATGTTTATCATTTTGTTTTTATTAACTGAAGCACATTTTTACTGAACAGAATCTATGTGTTTATGATTTGCTGCTTTTCATAAACTGTAAATGTGAACCTCATCGTACAGCATATCAGATTTGGTGTGATCATTTACATTTCAGAAGATCCTGTTGGAAGATTTAGGGATTTGTTTGTGTTGAACAAAAACTGAAATATGTTGGTTATGACTGTTAAAAAACATCAGTGCTCCAAGTAGAAGTCAGATGATCAGACATGGAAATCCCTGAAGAAACATTTAGACATAACATTGTTTTCCGTTGTTTCAGTAAACTTGTGATTATTAAACCTGATCTGTGACTCTTTATTTTTTTGGTTTGGAGTTTCTAAATAGAACTGTTATCAAATTAACTGAAAGTGGAGTAAATGCCATATAGTCATGCTGTAGAAGTTGAGATGTAAATATTTATTTTTAATATTCACATAGCCAGTTATATACAGAAAATAAAACAGGTTATTTTAACTGGATGGTGAACCTGGTTTTTCCTCAGTGGGATGAGAATCAGAGAGGCCAGAGCTGGTGACATTTCATGCTTCACCTCAGCGCCAGAAAAAAAATCAGCAGGCTGAGGCTTCGCTGATCACAGGACAGGGGGAGATTAAAGGCTGAAGGAGCAGGGCGAGTGCGCTCGGCATTAACATCACAGAGGATGGTATTAGCGCTCCCACCTGTTGCCTCACCAGTCCACCTGTCACCCACAGTATATAGTTCATCTAGTAAGGCTGAAGGCGAAGGAAGGGACACACTTTTTGCTGAGAAATACATCTGTTTTTCTTAGGGTTCTACAGAGCATCTCATTACAATTCTTTAGAATATATTCTGTATTCAGAATTTGAAGGTTATGTATTCATTTTTAAATACATAACCTTGTTGGTGGTTTTGCATATGGATGTGGCACTATAATAAGGCTTAAACTTAGGAGGGAGTTCTTTACATGTCAGGGACCCTGATGTGTACAAGACAACGTGGAATCTTTTTCAGTGTTCAAATTTGAGACGCAAACACTGACATACATTTTACAGTGTAGCTTCTAATAGCAATGATCCCAATGGATTGAACTTTTTCATTCCCACTCAGCTAAACACCTTTACGGTGTTACATTGTTAATATTCCCACATGGGTTTCAAACCTGGAGAGGGCCTTTGCATCATGCACTAGAGTTTTCTTTCACACAGTGCCACTGTTGACGGTGTAATAAATCCAAATGGGGGGGGGGGGGTTAGGTACAGTCTAGCCATCCTTGCTCCAGCTGTCAGGCTTCTTGAGAGTAGAAGATGTGAAATCATCTTCCAAAGTTAAGGAATGGAACAGGGATGAGGCTATCTCCTCCATCTGGAAATACAACACAAAGAAAAGGTCAGGAGTGAGGAGACACTGTTTTTTTTACTTTAACTGACAAACAGATAAAGATGGCTTCTTGGCATCTCACTCACATTCTGAGACACTTGTCTTTCCCGCCGCTGGCCACTCTTTGTCCATCAGGACTCCAGTCCACAGCATAAACCTGCATGCACAAGAAACAAGGCAATTAGAAATAATGTTTTTACAATCAATACACTTAACTGTCAAGACGCAGCACCTTCCCTCACCTCATCGGCGTGGCCAGGTAGGTCCATGTTAAGCTTCCCAGTCTTGACGTCCCAAACTTTAAGTGTGCTGTCACTGCTGCCGCTGACCAGCAGCCTGCTGTCTGCCGACCACGCCACTTGATACACAGACGCCACATGGCCACGCAGGGACATCATGTACCTTTGGGCAAGTGGACAAGCAGGTAAGGACAATTACACACATATACACATAATAGGCTTACAGCACCATCACCTGGACAACAGCAGTATTACATAAAGATCAATTTATGATCTACTAGACAAAATGAGCTTTGCTTTTAGTGATTGGGGGATTTTCTTACTTTCCAGTGCGTCCATCCCAGATTTTGATGGACTTATCGAATGAGGCGGAAGCGAGGAGCCTGGTGTCCGGGGAGAAGAGCACTTGGTTGACCAGAGCACTGTGGCCGGTCATCCTGGCCAGAGGCTTCTTGTCTTCGGCAGGGGTCCACAGGAACAAGGTGAAATCATCTGAGCCAGACACCAGGCGCTCTGGAGCTGGACCCTGCAGCACAACAACAAGATGAGGGTCGAGACACAAGGGACATACAGGATATTTTGGGGGGCTTTTTCAGCTTTTAATGACAGTGACAGAGGACAGGAAAGTCAGAGAGGAGCCGGGGCGCTGCGACAAGGACTCAGCCTTGATGGAATGCGCTATAACCAGTGAGCTACTGGCGCGCCCCAGGGACATACAGACTTGAACACTGTCAATAAACAGTACTTACCCTAACTTTATTATATCTCTGCAAAGCTCTCTCCTTCAGCTCTTCCACTAGGGAAAACGAAACGCACGTTACATGAAAACATCCTCTTGCAAACACCTAAACCACACAGATTTTTCTCCACATAGTAGCAAATTTCCCACTAGCACTGTATTCCAAAACAAAGTTTCATGATCCTTACATGAACCGGTGAGGTCCTGGGGGTTGATTGTGGCAGTTGCAGGTTCAAAAGCTCCAGTGCGCAGGACGTAGTCTGTGCTGAGAGCCAGGGTGTTCACCCAGTGGGCGTGACCCTGCAGAGTCCTGCACTGGACACCCTTTATCCACAAATACAAATAAACACACAATAAGTCTTGCTTTGAAACACATATGTCTCCTCCCTCTCATTTTTTCAGTAGAAACCCACATCTTATTTTAATAATTGTCTCCACACACACACACATACACACAAACACACACTTACATCTTTGGCTCTCCAGACTTTGACCGTTCTGTCCTGGGAAGAAGTGTAGAGAAGTCCATCTCCTCCCCACTTCACACAGGTGACTGACTGAGTATGTCCAGTGAGGATCTTCTCACAGCGTCCCAACACAGTGTCCCAAATACGTATTGAGCCGTCCTTAGAGCTACTGGCTAAGTACCGACACTCTGGGTTACTGAAAGGGAGAGGGCGGATCAGAGAAACAATACATCAGGACCGAATGCTTAAAACAAAGTTTCCCAATTCATAATCAAGTATATTCTACAATGCATCAACGTCCTGACGTCAGGTACTGTATAGTCTCTATTCCACTAGTTTCTGTCACTCAATGAAATCTCACATTGAGCATTGTGACATATGAAAAAAAAAGTTCTGTGAAAAATGATAATGAAAATATAGTTGTTGTAATTTTATATATATATATATATATATATATATATATATATATATATATATATATATATATATATATATATGTATCAGTGCAGAAGCTGCATCAAAGGATTTTAGGTCAGAAAAAAAAGGCAGCAATTTACAGAATGGAGAAAGAGGTGAATTAAGCACTCACAGGTGGAGAGGTTCCCAGCAAAGCCAAGTGATCCACTTGCTGTGTCCTATCAAAGTCTTCCCCATCTGTGTACCCGTCACTGGATCCCACAGACAGATCTACAGAAAAACAGCATCACAAAAACTAAATACATCAGGTTCATGGGATATATACACAACATACAGATCAGACAGTGTGTGTTGGAAGCACACCTGACTGTTCTTGCACCCTGAGGCCAGCTTCTTGCCATCAGGTGACCAGGCGATGCTCAGTACCCAATGTGTGTGTCCTGAAATAAAGCAGAATACAGCTCAGTGGTGACAAAAAAAAAAAAAACGAAAAAAAAAAAACAACATAAATCAACCATTTGGATCTTGATGCATGGCAAATCATGCTGCTCTGTGGAAGTGATTTTATACCTCTGGCAGTGTGGTGAGGCGTCTCAGTCGTCAAGTCCCAGAAACGCACTGTGGTATCACCTGAACCGCTGGCCAGATATCTGAAACAAACAAAAACAATTTCATTAAACAGGATGTCTAAATCTACCCAGGGGCCAGTCTTCAGAACACAATTTACGGTTTCATTCCCTCTAATTGTTATATCATGGGGGCTCAAAAAGCATGTCAAACAGGCAAAGACAAGTTGGCGGTTACTCACTTGCCGGTGGGGCTGAAAGCGGTTGAGATGACGGCCTCTGTGTGTCCCTGCAGCGTGCTGGTACAGCGGGCCACAGCTCGAACCCTGAACACGGCCTGAGGCTGGTACACCACCGGCAGAACTTGCTCCGTCTCGACCCCGAGAGCCTTCACACACAACCCCAGACTGGACACCACCTCAGCCTCTCCACGCACAAAAAATGCAAGTGGCACTGGCTCCTCCTACGGGGGATAACAGCCAAAAAACAAGATATATTCACCCACAGCTTTATGCGACTTTAATAAACCGTCTAAGACGGGATAACACAGAAACCGATGCATGGCCAGTGAGGTTACCTTCTGTAGCAGTGCATTGCAGACCAGCTGCAGTTTGTCTGGGGTGATGTCCAGAGGCACATCAAAAGGTGAACCCAGGACCTCCCCATCCTCGTCCTGAAACTGGATCAACAGCCGCTCCACGTCCTCACTCAGCATCCTCTGTTTGGTTTGGATCCAGATCTAACATAAAGGCACATTTACATAGACGGAGGTATAAACACACTGAATTACACACTGTGAATAAATAACGTCAGACAAATCATACAGGCAACTTTTAATGTTTAGTTTCCCCTTGGTGTCTGGGAGATGTCTGAATGGCAGTAATCCCTGCTGTAAAATATCAAACTTAGTTTTGCTGAGAGAACAGATCCACTCCTGATAAGACCGTGAAGGTGCACAGATCATGTTTTAAATGTTGGGGCTTATGAATGCTGCATCACTTACAGCCCAAACCATGATCTGATATTTGCATCAAAGCATATTTTGCAGAATTGTGCAGTGTTTTCTATTAAGTCAAACTAGTTAAATTCGTAGTGTTGCCACTTTCCAGTTTTGTCATCAAGGCAACTTTATAACGTGAGCTAACGTCAGCTAAACTACCTGACCATTACGTTAACTCACTAACGTTGATTTAGAAAACAGGACAGGGGGCGACACACTGTAGAGAGCCACGTTCAACACTACTGTTATAAAACATTTGGAGCAAATCAGCCACTTCCACCTGAAACAAACAGTTCAGCGGTTCGCTTTCAGCTAGCCCGTGTCAACCGGCAAAGCTAACTCGGCTAGCCTGCTTCAATCCAGCGTTTTGGAAAACTAATTCCTTTCAGCAGCGACAGACAGACAGACAGATGACCGTCGCTCGTTCATACAACTGCGTCCAGTTTCGTATGACACTGGATCGGAGCTCACATGTGTTAAAACGTTACCTTTTCAGCGAAGTGGCGATGTGTTAAAGCTCCCCACGTGTATATCACTGGAGAGCCTCTAAAGGAGAGATACTCCGAGGAACCGGAGTTGACATGTCAGTGAACGGAGTCGCGCAATGACTTATGGGAGAGCGATGTAGGTGAAAGAAGAACTGTCGTGGCTCATCTTCACTTTTATTATGTTTCTGTACGTTCTCTGCTCGATATTTCTAAAATTACATTTATTGTCAAATTAAATAAATTGCTGTTTAATTATAACATTGAATAAATAAAAATAAATAAATAAATAATATTAATAATAATTAAAATAAATGATATACTGCTTCGAATGATAATAATAACAATAATAATGATAATAGTTTCTAAATAAGATGAATAAACAATACACACCTACACACACCATCATCACAACCAAAGTAGGACCATAAAGTCCTTCCTATCACTTTGCATATGAAACGGATATATTTTGGTTTCCCTATTAACAATTTTTGCTTTCCCAAGTGTAGCAGTATGGATGGTAAAATAAAATGGTTAATGACGTGTAAATGGATGACTGATCGTGTTGAGTTGGATCTAGCTGTAACTACCCAGTAGAAATACTTCTGAATTAGAGCTACCTCTGCAATGAGTATATAGATTCAAGCTGAACGAGAAAATATCCGAAGCCTTTATTTTAATTAGATTCTAAAACCATGTCCCCAAACCAAGTTTTGAGGTTTGTTAGAATTTGGTTTTTTCTGTAGTATAGTGCGATGGGTCATAGAATATTCTGACATCATAGTACATTATATTATGATATGTAATAACATCTTGCGATGTAATACAGTGTGATATGTCACAGTATAGCGTGATGTGTCATACAATAGTGTGATGTGTCATAGACTGGTCTGATACCATAGTATATCATATGTAATAGAAAATTGTGATGTCATAGTATACTATGATATGTCATAGTAGTGTGATATATGTGTGATGGCATAGTACTTGCTAGACATTTAACCTTGTGTGGTGTTACTACAAAATAAAATGTTGAGTTACAGGCCTGAATTTTTGGTTCTTTACTTTACTTAGAACTCATTACCATCCCACTGATTAGTCATTAATCTTGTAGGTGAAAACATGTTGTATTTTCATGAATACAATCACAAATCAATTCCTTCTATTGCTTAATAAACGTTCACATCTGCTGATTTTCCATTTTAATTAGACCCCAAACATTTTGGGGGGTTAACACACATTGTTCAGTCTATCAATCAATGAATCAACAAATCAATCAGTCAGTCAGCTACATATACACAATTTCACTATGACATACATGCACACACAGAAATTTGTACACTTTCACAACAATCATAATTTTTGCATTGGAATAGAAAAGGCATCCAGTATTGCATTAATGTGAGAAACTACAGTTAAGAAGTTTAGAGCAAGAAAATAAAATAAAATTTGAATAATGAAATTTAAAATAAAATCTTTAAATTCACTTAAATTCAAAATTGAGTCTTATCATGATTCTGTTCACTGCTTTTGAGTGTGTCATGGTACATATTAGACTTATATTATTGCAAATACAAATATTTGTTACAAATCAATATATGACGGAAGAAGTCAGATCAACATCCACATCTTACATGAAATGTTTTTAGAGGGAGTCATGTGTACATTACATTTAAAATCATTCTGCCATTTTTATCATTCCACCCAAAGACATTTGGGTGGAATAGTTGGTGCAAATAATCCATAGCAAGAATTTTAAAACTTTTCTGTTGTATTCTCTGCTCTAAAAGGCAAAAAAAGGCCTGTGGAAAAGCTGGAAGGCGACTCGTTATGGCACTTTTTTTTTATTTTTTGTTGAGAAACTGTTCCAGCCAGGCTGAATCTGACTTAAGGTGAACTCCTTAAAGGAAAAGTTGGAAACAACAAATTGAAGTTTCCAGTCACAGTGTGGTGGCCATTATCTAAGGACTGAGTCAGCTTATCCAGTAGATGATGGAGTTGAACTTGGGGCGTTTGAAAGACTGAAACAATTCTGTGTGAATTTTCAGAGGGAGAGGAATGCGATGTGGCACTGCAGTGAAATTGTTCTTATTAGTTGAGCCCGTTGATGTTCTCGGGAACGAGGCCTTCCATGACGGCGCGCTTTGACTCCAGGATCTGCAAAAAAGATGTGATCCTTAAACTAAGTTTAGGGCATAAATGACACAATCCCATTCTAAGTAAACAAATGATAATAAGGTACCGACATATGATGAAGTATAATTGCAGATGTGAAAGCGGTACACTCACCTGGAAGTTAGCACTGAGGCCGATGATGCTTTGCAAGTTTGTACTGTAGTAACCCAAAACATACTGTCCACCTAGCAGGGGGATCTCATCCTTACCCACAGATATCTGCAATCAAAACACACACACACACACACACACACACGCATATTAATGAAGCATGCAGTCATATAGTGTTTGTCCAAACACGAAACAAGTGCCTCACTTGCACTTTACCTGTATGACTTCATTTATTTCTGGCAACTCATCCTCTCTGACCCAAACAAAGGTTTCATAATCGGATGCGCTCTTGAATCCCACCTGCAGGAGAACAACGACATTAGTTTAAATCTATCTTGTTTGACATTGTTTGTTTGTTTTTTTTCTCCCCTGTGTCTGTCCCAGTACCTTGTACAGGCCAATCCAGTCCCATGTGGAGGACATGAAGTCCTCTTGGACGGTGTAGTTAAGAAGTGCATCCTGGTCAGCGCTCCATACACCCAGAGGAGATATGTGCACCAGTGGTGTGTCAAAGCACTTGCTCAGCTGCGGAAAAGACAGAAGATGAGAGAATGTAGAAAAATGTCTTAATTTAATGGTTGTGACAGATGGAAAGAACGACAGGGAGCCTGATCTCACCTCCAGACAGAAGGTTGCAATGACCGGCTTGTGGTCACTGACTCCGTAGCTCATGTCACTGGTGTATTTGTCCTGAGTGACCAGGAGTGGATACTCATCGAGTACATCCTCAGTAGAAGTTGATGCCTTCTCATCGTCATCCTCTGATGGTGCGGTTTTGGGTTTGATGCGCCAGAGGATCCGATCTGTCCAGGCCGGTTTCCTCTTCTTGCCACTGAACAAAGAAAAGGCACGTGTTGATACCACACTTTCCAATCTGAGAATGAGTTGAAATCTCTGTTTGTAATGCTTACCTGATATGTAACATTTCCATTTGTGTCTATCCATATCAACCTAACTATCAATTATTTTTTTATGCAAGAAATAATCGAAACAATGGTGTTGAAGAACACAAACCACACACACACACACACACACACATGCAATGCAGATCTATACCTACAGTGGAGCATGCTCTGGAGAAATTATGGAGGTCAGGAGTGGAAAATGCCATTCAACATGGTATTTCAGCTTACTGTATGTATACGCACATTCACTATAATAACCAACACATACATTATGCAAGAAAAAACAGTGGGGTGCTGGGTGCAGAAGGGAATTGTCTCAGGTAATGAATTTGCAGCTCAAGTCTGCAATTCATCAAGGTTATTATGTTCACTAAACCCCCTGGTTTCTTGTCAGTTATATCAGTGTCTCCAGTTTTCTTTTTTTTTTTTTTTGATTGTAGGTTATATGTATATAACCTCCAAGGTGCCTATGCTACCGTTTGGGGCCCTCTCTTCTTCCTACAGGGCATATCTATGGAGACACCCACCTTGGCGGGTCTAGCTCCCTGTACCAGCCCCCCAAACAGACAGAGAGCAGCCCCCAGGTGAGGGAGGTGAGGAGGAAGAACAGGGTGGTGCTGCAGCGCTGCAGGGGCCTGGGCCTGTACATGGTTAGGGGCAGTGCCACAGTGCTCTTTCTGAGAGAGACACATACATGGGGCTAGTGTCAGGAATGGATAGGACTCACAAAAAGAGCTGCTCCCAACTTCATCTATACATCCGGGTTTACTGCTTTGTCTTATTCGGTGTTCCTGTTAAGTGTGTCTCAGGGGTTACATGTTATGTTTCAACTAAAGATGTGGTTGCAAAAGCTTCCGGAAAAAGGACAGATACTGTGGTGACTAAGAAATACGGGAATGTGGGGCATGCAACACAGAAAGAAGTGTGCCTTACTTAAAACCCAACCATGTCTTCAGAGAGCTGTGCAAAATTCAAACGGAAACAAGACCACAGATGAAGTCTGAGAAATGTGTTAAGAATTTGTGTGTAATATATTTGTTTGCAGCACATGTTACCTGGTATCATAGGTGTCAGAGTTACGGGCAAACTTGTAGGTGGGATTAAAGTTTAATGGCCCTTCCTCAAATTCCTGAAGGAAAGGTTCTTTCTGCTTCATCATGGTGAGCTGCAGGAACATGAAATAAATTAGTGAGCATGTGCTATTGTGTCTGTGTGTGTGTGTGTGTGTGTTTGTGTGTGTGTGTATGTGTGTGCTTAATACGGCACATCACCTGGTCTTTGTTCCACAGTAAATTAAGGCGCCCGCTGTTGATGGACGATCGCAAGAAGTGCAAGCCGTGGTCTGCGATACGGAAGTTCAGGTCGCCAAAACAGAACACAACCCTGTGTGAGAAGGATGGATTTTTTTTAAAAACAGATATTTTTTTTTTACCTTTTTTACCATTTTTTACAACCCTCAGTGCATATATTTCATAGTGTGTGTGTATGTCAGTGAGCGTGTAGTGTTGTGTGCCTCTACGTAGATATACTGACTTGTGGTCCAGGACATGTGGGGTGTCAGCGATGTCAAAGTCTTGTGCCTCCAGGATGTACTCAAACTCATCAACCCGCTGCAGAGCATAGTTCATGTGGGCTGCTAGGTGGCAGTTTAGGAAGCACACCATGTGGCCGTAGAAGGAAAAACGTACAGACACTCCTCCTTTATTACCCTGCCACAAATAAACCGAAAAATAGTGAGTATGTGAAGTGAAAGATAAGGTGGATATTCAAAGAGTCACACAGTAAGTCATATTTTAATCTTTAAAGAATAATAAATGCTAATGAAGTAAAAAATAAAGATTCATTTTACTGCAGTATTTACATGAAAATCAATATTCTGTAGTTTAAAAGACTCTTAATCCCCCTTTTACCATAATGGAATGGCATTTATGCAATCAGATGATGTTTTTCCTTTAACTTGGATTATGGATTAGACCATTTGTCTTGCAAGTGTTTGCCACGGTGTACTGCACCAGTTGTAGTGGTCTTTGTTTGTGACATCATTCTGTCAAAGCTGTTGCACACTCCACTACACAAATACAATAGGCCTTTCATAATGTGTTTAAACTCTACAGCTGATGCCAACAGGATTCCTGGTGTGCACAGTTTAATAGTGTTGAGGGCTAACCAGTGCTCTCATTGTGATTTTCCTACCCAGTAGCCAAAGATGCCAGTGCGAGTGTATGTGGCCTGGATGTTTCTGATATAGGGGAGATGAACTTGTTTGGCAAAAACCAGCAGCAGCAAACCCTGCATCCTCATTGATCTGACCTAGACAGAGATAAAGATAGATTTTATTAATCATTGAAATATTATCCTTTAATTTCTGCTATAGCTGGGTTTTAAATTACATATATGTAATATCACGTACTGTAATTTGTATTATATGAGAATATTTAAATATACACATTAAAGCAAAATATATTGCATTAAAGTTAAATCAAATGAAACAAATACTACCAGTGTCAAACTGTAGGTACACAATGTCAAAAAGAAAGAAAGTATTTGGGGATTACTAGGCAAAGTAGCCCCATTGTTAAATACATTTTCAGAGACATACAGTAGCTTTCAAGACACTACTGTTCATACCAGCTGTTTAGGCACACGTATATACACAGGATCCAAATGGGTAACTTCTATGTATACCAGTCCACACAGCACTATTTCCCTTTCTCTCCCTCTGTCCTCTCTCACCTTGACGAAGCCCCTGGGTGCCAGTGTGTCCATGAAGACGTGGCTCCAGGAGTCCTCCACTAACAGGTCAGAGATGAACCTCACAGGGGTGGCATTCACCTCCTGCAGGCTGGCACACACCAACACAAACCAATGAAAAACACAACACAATGACACATGCAATTTTTTCCTTCTGTCCTTCCCAAATCATTTAAAGAGACACTTTTATCCTTCAGACAAATTCCAAAAGTTGTGTTGTTTTTTTTCTCACCCAATCACATAGAGGTCTGTGGGGGGCTGGACATCTAGCAACAACAAAGACGTGACATCTTCAGGAGGCTCCGCTGTGGCCACATTCCAGGTCACCATGTGCAGCCTGTCAGAGTGTTTGGTCACGAAAGAATTGACAAAAGTGATGGAAAAAGAGAAAATATTGGCAGTATCAGTATGATTAAATTAAATTGTTCTTGTTGTAAATACACAAGTCTCAGTTATTGTATTCCTTTTGCTATGGAAATTTACAACGTCAGTGTGCAAATTTAATACTACAATCAGTCAGTTTTAAGTTCTACTTTATTTTTACTTGGTTTCTACTTCTAAATTAATTCTTACTGATTCATTTCAACAACATTTGATAAAGTTTGTTTGTGTCCTCAAATATTAGAAAAAATTATAAAATAAAAATACAGAAGACATTAATACCAAACTAATTCTTCAACATGTAAGAATATTTTATAGATAATTGGAAACCACTAAAATGTGTCAAACTGTAAAGAAACCCAGACATGATCCAGATTAATTTCAATTGAAGCTCCGGTCAGATTTTTACACTTTCTGATCTGAACATTTTAGCTTAAACAACATGAGTCCCTTTCCTTGAAGGTCTGTGTGAATGAGCACATGCACGTGTCAACCTGAATGCGTCTGAGGGAACGAAGCGCCCACAGAGATGAAACGCGTCATCCAGCGTTCGGGACACTTCTTCACTGGCTTCATCGTCAGAGCTCATGTCTTCTATGCAGGTCATCAGCTGAGACAAACGCTGGCGGAGGAGCATCTTCGACTTTGAGCTTTGAGACGCTGAGCTGCTCATGCTGTCTGAGCGCACGCGTGGACTATCTGTGAAGGGGTCCATCTTTGGATTTAAAACTGAAAAAAAGGTCTTCCTGGCTTTGTTACCTGTATGTCCTAAAGGTCAGGGACGTGGTTTAAGATTATGCAAATAAAAAATAAAGATGCTGTCCTGCAAGGGCAAAAAAGCAAAATCCAGTGGAATAAATGCCTGTGGCTTGATTTCTCTCAGATTTCTTTGGTTGCAGCCATTTGATGCGAGAGGCCTCCACTCTGCTCAGGCAATACGAACTGATTCAAAGTTAGTCACATCTCTCCGCATGTGCTTCAGGCGGCTTCTGGTTTATGTCCTCCAAACTGGCCAGCATTAAAAGCTCAAAAGCCCAGGGTGAAGTTTGTCTGCACTGGCGCAGTCCTTTCTGTGGCAGAGTCCCGTGCGGTCATGCAGCGATGGAGCGACGACTGACACAGCAGTGGGGTCGAGTCAGGAATGTGGGCAAGAACGAGTCAGACTTGGACTATAATCGCAGGCAGGAGACGGGCATGTGAACATGTGTGTTTGTCTGTGAGTGTGTGAAGAGGAGGGCTGGAGGCTGATCCTCCATCATTGTGCGTATTGTTGCAAGACTTGGGTAACCTTTCAGATCCCTAAGAGGTTTACTACCAGCGTTCTCTCTATCAGCTGAGTACACTGAACAATGCATGTAACCCCGCAGTAACAGTCCTGCATTAGTGAGGGGACAACAGCGCACAATAGCATTAGCTTCTTTTGGCCTCAATCCAGTCTCTTCTCATATAGGTGAAAGGTTATCTTTGTAAACCCAGAGAGAAGTGGGGGGTTAAATGCAGTTTTGTAAGCCCTGACACGGACGCTGAAGGTTTTTTTTTTCTTTTACTAAGAACTAAAGCTCAAATAATTCTAATTAACAAATGTTACAGCACCGTTAATAGTGGACAAATTACATAATAGATTTGGAAGCCCAGAGCATATGAAGCAAACTCCTCAATTGCTTTTAGCCCAGTACTACCTAATACTAATTTCAAAACCATGAATGTGGTGAGATAATGTTTTCAACTTTAGATGTTAAGTTTAGTTCCAGAATTAAGAAGCCAGTGAATGATTATAACAGTAGGATACTGTTTTACAGTTTTACACGCTGGATTCAATAATTTAGAGATCCTGAACTACTGTTTATACATTACAGTAAAAATGTTTTTTCCAATATGTGTTTGGTATTTAGGAATCTAATTTGTTATATTCCCCTCAGCAAACCTGCAAATTATTATTTTCCCCTCATACTTATTAATGGAAAATAGTATTTACTTGTTGGACCATTGACTCTGAAACTATGGACAGAATCATAGTGATTTATAGAAACGTATATTTTAGATATTACAGTATATTTACAGTAGATATTGTGTTGATTGTTGTCATGTGGGTAAATTAAGTATTTTTACCTTTATATGTCTAAATAACAGCTTTATAATCTGTAACTTCTTTTACTCACTTATGAAATAATTTCTGATTGAGTCTGGTATGGTGGGAGAGAATAAATCATGGCAGAAAGTCAACAGCGTTTTTATTTTTGGAGAGCTGTGGGGGACAATACTGTATAAGCACAAACAGGGATGGAAACAACCAGAAGATATTGTCCCTTACAAAATAAAAAATACTAATCTTGGGTGCCCCAGTTCTCCCTGCCACTTCATGTAGCAGTGTCACATGCAAGGACTTAGGGCACATTCTTTAGAAAGTAGAAGTGTTAAGTGGATAACCAAGGGGGGTTCACTGGTCCAGTGAGAAATGATGAATGGGAGGCTATTTAAGTTTTATCACAGAGCCCTGCAAAGACTGAGAACCAGCAGCCTCAAAGCTGCTTATGAGGGTTAGGCAATTCAGACTGTACAGGAGTATTATACTTTCTTTTTCTGGACTCTCTTGTTCTCTACATACACCCTTTTCTGCCTGAAGTCTGAGCTATCCCTCACAATTACTTTCATCACCATTTTCTTTCTCTTGTTCCTTCCAACTCTTTATCTTTGCAAGACCCTTAGAGGACAAAAAAGAAGAAGAAGATGAAGAAAAGGTCTGTATGGGACTTACCTGCACTTGTCTCTCCCACCATTTTGAAATCTTCTAGTGCTCATTTCTTCCCCTGCAGGCATACACAAACACATGAACGCCTAAACGAAGAGGACTCACACATACCAAGATGAAAATGCATGCATCTATTACAGCCAGTTGATCTGGAGCACGGACCAGTGCCCAATAAAACAGACCTGGCAGGGATGCCAGAAAGTCATTTCTGAGATTGCTTTATAATCATGTCTAATCACGGTTAGCTTTATCCTCGTTAAAGTGACAGTGCCCTGAAGGTCACATGTAAAAACAGAAACACTTTACTTAAGAGGCATTCCGTAAAACTTGATCAAAATATTCTAATGTATAAAATGGAAAAGATATTTTTATCCGCTGTCAAGGTGAATATCTGGCAGTGGAATCATTTACTGGTTAAAAACGTCCTATTGATAGTAGGCAAACAACACATACTACAGCAATATTTTAGAGTTTGGCAATGATGCCATTAAAATCCAAAGCAGAAAAGTAGTATTTTGAGGCCTTTGAACTGTATATAATTTTACAGTTTCTGGTTAATTATCAGGGAACTACGGTATTCATCATTTGTGACTAGTCTGTAATAAACATACATAATTTCTGTCCATTAGGTGGCAGCACAACAAGCCGAAAACACATTCAAATATATTCACCTCATGGCTAACATGTTCACAAACTAGTCGGCTATTTACACAGGCAGCAGAGGAGCCACACTGGCTGTAGTCGTGTTCGTGGCCACCCAACATCTTGGAAACAACTCTTTAATACCGCAATCTAAATCAGCAAAACATGATATAACCACAACACTGACATATTATCATCTCATAAAGTTGTTATGACTAATGAGTTAGTCAGAAACTTGCCTAGTTACACACCCAGCAGACAGACATTTCCACCAACCCAAGAGAGAAACGTCTGGCCGTAACTTTGTCTTTATTGCACGAAAAGTGAGGCTGGAAATGAGGCTGATGTGAGCGGTAAACGTGAACCAAAACAGTCAAGATGTGGGCCGCAAAAACCAAAGAAATGGGCTGAAATAAGCCAAAATGCTTTGATCCATTGTTAATGTAGAAGTATTGATTAATGTAGCTTTAACCATAACTGTTTTCTGCCCTTACATTAGTGCTAAAATGTCTCAATACTGAAATTCTTAATCCTAGAATAGACAAACTACCTATTCACCTGTAACTGTGTGAATAGGTCTTTGTCCCCACAATATTATGAAAGCCCAAACACACAGCTCCACACACACTAAGCAAGCTGTTGTCTTACTACCACACAGGCATCTGAGAGTGGAAGGAGTCCACGATGTCTTCATGAAAATTTATAATATCATGACTGCTCCTATCTGAAAAATGTGATAATGAACAGCCCTTTTTTATTTAGACAATTTAGTCTTTGTGTGAACAAATTTTTCCTCTAATGAATCCAATATGTCCATCTGAAATGATCGTTTCTTCTGATGTAAGTACCTGCTGAAAACAAAAGCACCATCAGTACAGTACCTTTGTCTGTGTGTCTTTCTCGTGGTGTCCGGAAAAAGCTGCAGACCCCCTGTGCACAGATGACGAAGATCTCCAAAGGGGAGTCAAGAGACTGGATCTGCTTTTCTACGGTGAGCCCCGTTATTTGACTGTGTGTCCTCACTTTGTTCTCAGCTGTTCCCCTTCTGAGTGCAAGGTCCCACACACAACCTGCTCTGGACTTAAAGCGGAACATCGGATCAAGCTATTATCCCAGGTTGGTTAACAACCCAGTGAGAAAGTATTATCTTATTCATGAATGGACATGTCTGTTTATTGAATGTCACCATGACGTGTGGTATTTGTTGCTCTAAAGCCCTCTTTGTATGTTCATAAATAATCCTTCACTTTCTTAACAGTATGGAATGTGTAGGGCGCTCTGCTGTACTGTATGCTATTTCAGTGAAGCTATTTCAAATTTATTCATCCATTCATTTCAAAACGAACAAACAAACAAACAAAAATATATTTAGTTAGGTTCATTTAGAATCAATAACTCATTTGTAAAGATCATTTGTAAAGTTCAAAAAAGACGTCACTGCACCAGGCCAAGAAATAGTCTGGCATTTTTGTATTTTCTTTTTTTTTTTTTTGTGCAGTTTTTGTATGGATTAAACCAAGGAGATATAATAGAAGTTTGAAGTGCTTTGAGATGGATTTTGCGAGCTAGCTGTTTGCCTCTGCTTCCAGTCTTTATTCTAAACTAATCTAACCTGCTGCTGGCTCGAGCTTCATGTTTAACACACAGACATGAGAGCTGTTTATCCTCCTCCAACCCCTTGGCAAGAAAGAGAATGAGTGTATTTGTACAGTGTCAATGTTAACTGAATTTTTCCAAAAAGAGAAGAACACAGTCAGGCTCCTTTTCCTAATGATAGTCAACACTGACAGGTATTCATTTTAAAAGTACTGGACTGATGCTTTGCTATCAAAACTGGATTATCAAAATGTCTGGTGAGAGAGGGACAGTGACTCAATTGTTTGGCCTGTAATCACCTCTCAGGTTTAGTTAGCTGTCCTTAACTATATATTTCAATGGCTTTTTTGTGTATTATTTCAGTAGTAAACAGTCGACAGTCACGAAAAATAAATACAGGAAAAAGAGCCGGAAGAAAGTCCCCGTTCAAAACCTTGATTTACTCTCTGATTTTGAGTCCTGTAGGATTAGAAAAAGATCGTCTTTAAGGAAATCAAAATTGTTATAATCAACCTTCCTAACCTTCCAAAACGTTCATAGTTCAAAAGATGTCCTCTCAGTCACCCACACACTGGTGTAGAGTCTCATCAACATAGCACAAATGTGTTGCAGCTCTCTGTGCTGGCCCCTCTTCTGCCTCATAATCAGGATTTAAAGTAATCTTTGCCATTCAAACCTGATTAATTTTACCCTGCCTACAGTGTTTGTGTATGTGTGTGTGTAGCGGCTGCTGTCTGCCACAGTGTCTTTTCTGATACGTACACTGGGGGTGCAAATTCTACATGTAGAGGCTTTAAATTTATTAAATTATTGTTTCTAAATCCCTTTTTATATGTATCTATTATCGACTGATTTATTAATTTAATATATATGTATTTTGTTAACCCATATTTCATCCATCCATTTTATGGCTAATCGCTTTAGCAATTGATTTATACCTCTCCATGTCTATGGCTTAATCAGTAAACATTTTTTAAATCTCCCTTTTTAATATCCAATTAGTGAATGACTTGCTTTGAAACCATTTGCGAGGCTCTACAGTAAAGTGTATCCATACAACAGTAACATTTAACGTCCAGTATCTGTGAAAGCCTCTTGCAGTGCAGTGTCATTTATGTTTCCTGAACTAAAAGCCTGCATCATTTCTCTTCTTGCCTGCTACGATGGTAATTATAAGTGAGGAGATCATTGCTCTTGTGTTACAGTATCATAAAAAACACTGACATCAAAACGTACGTACAGTTGCTTTGCTTCTTTTTTATTCATTTCTTTACGTCTCCAATGTACAGTAGTGTTATTGGAAGATAAGATGACAAAAAGGCACAAATTCACAATAAAAGAAAGAAAAACAGGAGACAATTTAACAGGAGTGAGATAGTAAGAGAGAGACAGAGAAAGAGAGAGAGAGAGAGATTTAACAATTTAAAAACAGTTCGGGGTTGTGGAATCATTTGGTTTCATATTCTGATTATAAATCGGGGAATCTAACAACAGATATCTATGAGATTGTCTCTGTTAAACCATGTTCTCTCACAAGTTTGTATGGTATCTTCAGGCTCTTAAAATGGACTTACTGTCAGTATCTGCTTTCAAACAACCAAATCTAATCGTCTTTTTTTCCCGTGTAGTTATAAACTCCAACCCTCCAGCACCCAATGTAGAGTCATTTTCCCTCACTAACCATAGGAGGGCAAAATCTAACTTGCACCGAGGCTCCACTTAGGGCTGACAACATTATGTGGATCAATGAACTGACCCAAGCTGCCGTTTTATGTTCCTTTTCAGTGAGAGACGCGAGTGTAGTTCAGAGACTGACAACAGAGGTACAACAACACTCAGAACAAAAATATATATCTATACACTGTCCTGCCAATGAGACGTGGTCCCTGTGAGGGAAGAACGTGAGAAGAAGAGGAGATAGTGAACAAGGTTTTTGCTTTGCTTTTAATTTTTTTTCCAGACAGCAATTTAGCTTTTCACTGCTTTTCTGGAGCATCCCAAAATCTGCAGCAAAACCCTCTATGCCAGTATGTAAGAATGTATTTTTTTATGTCTTCAGCTGACGATATTCTTCAAAATGTCTTATCAGTACTAAATTTCAGCAACTATAACTCTACATTTCCTCACAATAATACCTCTCTAAGAGCAACTTGGTCACTGTGGTCTGTGTGATGCTGAATATTTAACAATGGAATAAGAGGATCAAGTGTCGATAGGGTGTGCTGTAGGTTTGGCAGGACAGTCTGATCTATATATATGTGTTCATCTACATTAATTTATTTAGTATTTACAAAGTCAATACATACAGTACATCCACAAATCTCCATGATTCAGTTGGTAGCCCCATCACAGACAGCGAGTGAGATGTTTGATGGACACGGAGAGAGGTGGAAGGGTTGGACAGTGTTTTCTTTAAAGAGCAGGCAACAGAAAAAGGCCAAGGTTGATGAAAAGAGTAGATTTTCAAAGTTATAAAGGAGGTTTCTCCAAAGCATGTCTAAACTATTACGCTCGAATAGTTGCCAATAATGCCCTGAGCAGTTTTTAATGGCCTTTTTACGCTTTAGTATGATTATGGCCAATGTGGATTTATTGGCTACTGTGCTTGGGCTTAAGACAGATCACTTAAATGTATAGGCTAATGTTTGCACAATGACACTCTCTCATTTCTGTGTGTAATATAATGAAGGTGAAGCAACATCACAAAGGGCTAAACTAGATTTGGTATGCTAAGGACTGAACAAATTGAGTCAATGAGCTACAGTACAATGGACCTACTGATTCATACAGGTAAACGTGAATATAACTACCGAAAACCTGCTGGAAAAACAATGTTAGTAATCATAATTTAAGAGGCCCTCGTGAATACCGGTGTCAATGCTGCTCTCTAAAAAAGATGCAATGGTAATTTTTCTGACTATGATATTGCTTGGCAGTAATGTCACGAGTTAGACTGAATTTAGCTGTTTGTTTTATTTATATATATATATATATATAAATATATATGTATATATAATATTAGCAATAAAGTGTTAAAAAATAGTTCTTATGCCAGTTCATATTAGCCATGACACTCTTCTTATGATCCAAATGTGTTAATTGCAGGCAAGTCACCTAATCAGTATTATGGTATTGGCTTTTCACATTATCTGTTGCTTGCTCTTTAAAGTTTCTACACAATTAAAAGATGAGAAGGGAAAGTAAACAGATGATGGAAAAGAGGATAATAAAAGTAACTGAAGACAAAAGAGGCCAAACAGACGTCAACAAGAGGAAGAAGGTTAGTTAGCCTGCTGTAATCCCTCCTCTAGCTCCATTACTTCCTTCAGTCATTACCCAGCCAGCATCAGATCTCTTCAAAGACACGCTACTGTACATCACTCATGTACACTCATGCATATAGTGAAAAACCACACAATTACAAATAACAGGCTTCAGATTCCAGCAGGACAAAACCCACCTCATCCAAAGACAAAGACAATAAAACCAACATTTAATAAATAATTTATCATCAACTGAACCATCCTTGACTTTCAGCTGGGGCTCTGCTTTACTAAAACTGTTTTCAGGATAGGAACAAACAGTAGAGTAAGATAGATTTGCGATGATAAAGGAGAGACCAACGTGTCATGGAAGTTATTGCTATTGCTGGATAAGACCATTTATCCACTGGAGGTGACAGGATGGGTGACAGGGCAAGAACTGATGCAGATCGCATAAGGTTTTACTTTCAAAAAAACATCTACATCTATCTACAGCAAGCGGAAGGATCCATGATGGCTGGTTATGGCTCAATCACTGCCATGATAACAAGTTTTGCAGTTAAAAGGATGTGAGGTTAGTGGAAAAAAAGACCGTCAGACAAAAAGAAAAACAAGAGACAGACTAATTTATGGCTGATTGACTGTGCATTTCCCTTTGCCAAGTGATACACTACACGTCTATCCTTGTGTGTGTGTGTGTGTGTGTGTGTGTGTGTGTGTGCATTACCGTAAGTTAAATTCAGAAGGGATCTTCAGTTACTACACTTGCTTGAACAGCCTGATAAAATTGAAGAGCCAAAAATGATCTGATGAAAAATGAAAAACATGACTGGAAACCTTGTTGACCTTACAACGCCACAGACACACACACACTAACACACACACACGCACGCACGCGCACACACACATCACGCAAACAGAAGCGCTCACACAAACTCACAAAGCAGCAGAAAAGCCAATGAATGCCTCAACATACTAAGGGAGAACTGGGGAAAAAATCTTATCTGGTAGGTCAGGAGTCTAGCAGAGACCACATAACACTCTCAGCACAATCCCGACCTTGTAGTTTGTAGACTTGCAAATTGATTTGAACAACAAAAGGAAACACTGCATAAAAAATGACACAAATGCAGAGAGGGAAGTACTATGACAAGTCAAAAAAACAAAAAACAAAAATCACAGAATTAAAACTCAACACTGAGCAGATACAGCTTGGTCTGGAAAAAAATAAACATCCACAGACAAACTTACAGACAAAATCATTTTAAAAACCCTGTTTATATATGTTTATATATATTTATTTATATATATATGTATATATATATATTTCAATACAATTATTCAGCTCCCGATATACGGTCTACTGTATATATACACCATTGGGATGTCTTAAATAGAAATAAATCCTAAATTGCAGAGATAAATGACACTATTCTCTGTAGTTTAGAACGGTTTAGAGACTGAGAGGACTGACTGACAAGATCTATAGTGTTGCTACTGGAGGCCTCAGAGCAGCTAATAAGATGGGAACACTAGATGGAAAAACAAATAGAGATGAATGGGACTCAAGGGAGGTGGGATGTGGTGGAGGAGATCAGCTGAAAACTGGGAGTTTACTGGGTCCAGGTCCCTGAAAACCAGACTATACCAGGTGGGAAGGGGGGGGTGGGGTGGTGACGGTGGGGTTGGACCGGCCGGTCAGACGTTGTGTCAGTTGTAATAGAGGGAGGATGTGAATCCGCTGGTGTCTGGGTATTCTGGTCTGAAATACATAGAAAGAGATACGAGCATTGGCAAATATGATTAATATGATTATTTATTGGCACACTTCTTTAAAATCGAATCAGATTTAGAGCCTGACCTATACTGGATTTTTTGGTACTGATAACTTTATCTAAGGGTCTCTCTTTAGGTGGCTAAAATACGTTTTGCTGCTGACCCTGTCCGCATTGCTTATCGTCCGTGTTGGTACAGCTGACCGCTTCTCCAAACTTGGGGCGTGCCGACCGCCATCTACTGTAGGTAATACGCCGACTTTGGAGAAGCACCTCATACAACCCCACGGGCAAGAAATCCGAACTATCCCTTTAAATTCCTCTCACCTGATGAACAGCAGCATTCACGGTCCAACACAGCCTCAGTCCTCTAGAGCCACCATCCCTTTAACTGGGTCCTTCACTCTCATCTGGCACACACAAGAAAAACAAATCAGTAAGCACTTTGATAATTCACATTCTTCTCCAAACATAAGATTGTGCATGATTGAATCACTTAGTTTTACCCGTTTGTTTACTGACTTTTCTTTTTTTGCTTACCTCATCTAGCTCCTTGCGTGTCTCCTCCTCCATGCGGCGGATGTCTTCCATGTTCAAGTCAATCCACTTGTCGATCCAGCAAAACAGCTGACGGTGGAAGTTAGTGAACAAACGCTTCTCTTGCTGTGAAGGAGGATAAAGAGAACGTCATACTGTGGTTTGGAGAAAGGAAGCAGAAGTTTTAAGTGCAAATGATGATGAACTGTTTGATTATGTCTGATTATCCTGCTTTACCCTGTTCATCCACTAGAGGCTGGTGCAGCCTATAGGTACGGCATTACAGTGGTAGTTGTGGTACTTTTCCACTATTACCTCAAGCTACCAAGACGTGAGACACTGTGTGCACTGTATGCCTGCACAGGATATGAGACACTATGACACAACAGTTGTTAACACACAAACACACAACTGAAATAATGTCCAGGAAGGGAAATAATGCAAACATTTCCAGACCAATATCTTGTTAAACTGTTTGTTGTCAGCAATCCCTCCTCAGTAGCTAACCTTTGGCTACCTGGATGTCATATTGATCATAAAGTGAATAACTGGTATGTACCACAGTCCGAACTGTAAACAAACCTTTTGAATGAAGTTCTCCACTTTATTTTGCAGGCCCCACCACTTGAATTTGACAGTGACCAGTTTGTAGGCACACATGTGTGGGCAGTCTTTCTTGTTAGGAAGTTCTTTCTGAAAGGAGACACGTATATACACAGGGATTTTTCAATTATTGACAAAGGTTGCTGGGCTATAAAATAAATAAAGGCTCAATATTTTCTATTAATATTTAGTTTTTATTCAGTTACATTCAGGGCTGTAGCCACAATTTTAGAAATACAGGGCCTTGAGCCCCCCCTCCCAACCCCAATAAATGTTAACTAGACAACAATAAAAACTTTCTGAAACTTTTGTGTATTTGTTTTTTTCATATTTCATAGAGTATTCAATTTTATTGTTCGTAAATTTTATTTCCTTCCTCGACGGCTTAACACTACCAGCAAATACATTGGTAACGAAATACTAAAACCTTTATTTATTAATCTACTTATTTATTGTTTGTTGGCCTAAAATAGTCACATTTAAATATATTGAGCTTAAAAAATACAAGAATATCCACAAAATGCTTGTGGGTTGCCAAAACATGAACTCAGCTTTGGCCCTGGTTACATTACGATAAAAGTGTTTGCCCTGTACCAAGTATTACAGCACTGACTAAACATCATAGTTGCTAAGCAACAAGTATCAGTGCGAGTGATGTTTTTTTTTATTTTGCATATCAATAATTAACAGTAATGTGGTCGGAGGTCTTTGTTTATCATGTATTTCAGTGGCTTCAAATGTGTCTCAGCCAACTGAGACATTTACAACAAGACACCATACCTTCCAGTCTGGTCCTAGAGGGCCTCGTGATGTCTTCGTGGACTTGAACCTGCAAGGATCCTCCTCTGGCTTGTAGTCCTGGAGAGAGACGAGAAAAACCAGAATGAGCAACTTGGATGAGGCGACTCAAGAGGTGAGAGATCTAGTCGCTGTAATCGTCTCAATGTGGATCTTAAGCTAAACATGTTCACCTTTGGCTCCACTTGGGTTCTGTCCGCAATATCAATATAGACTACATCCACCTTCTTCCAGGTTTCTGCATCCAAACCGTGTACCTGAAACAGAACCACAAGACACAAGGCTCAGGGGAAAAAGCTCACATGATACAAGCGAAAATTTTGAAAATGGCGACACCTTTCTCTGGAGCTTTTTTCTGCAGTTTTGCATGTTCACAGTTTTTTTCATGATCATATTGATATACATATAGGAGCACTGTCCCAAAGTAATTATGGGAGCCTACAACTAAGGGATTATGTTCGTATGTCATGCACAGATGGAAGCAATGGAAAATGTTGGCGCTACACAGCTAGCAGTGGAAGAAATGAATATTAAACAAAAACCACCCATACAAGGTGTGAGATACAGTATGATTTAAAATCAGGTAGTGGTGTAAAATGTGCACTTCTTTGCCATGTGCACTGTTTAAAGTCACCCCAAAAACAATAAAAAATGTATAAAAAGCATTAAAAACTCATTACAGCCTTTACTAATTACATTTTCAAGGTGTCCCGTGTCAGGTTTGTGCCATGTCTCAATCTTGATCAGGAAGTTATCTTTCATATACTCGTTCTGCAGAAAAAAAAGAGACATAATCCAGAGTGAAGACAGAACACTAACGCCAACACAAACACACAAAGTAATCGTGTCTGACTATCCCTGCTGCTGCTTCGTTGCTGAAATAGATCCAATTTCTTTCTCTTCTTTCAGGCTAATTTGCTCCCTGTATGGACATCGAAGTCTTGTGTGTCAACATACATGAAATTTGTTACAACAAAAATGTACAAAATGTAAAAAGCATACTTACAGTGATAACTGCAGAGCCAGATGAAAGAAAGAGCAGGAACAAACAGAGAGAAATAAAATATTGCAGTTGAGGAACATATGAGAAATGTTATAACATCTACAGTATTGGACAACGTACAGAGGTCAATATTATGGCTGTAGGTTCAGTTTGTGCCTTTGACTGTCCTGTTTGTTTATGATGGATGGCTGTCTGGTAATGTGTGCGTGTGATCTTGGACGGAAAGGCTTGAGTGATTGCATGGCTCTTCTCACTGGACATACAGTTAATTATTCAACGACTCCTCAAGGTGACAAAGAGAGAGAGAGAGAGAGAGAGAGAGAGAGAGAGAGAGTGAGAGAGAGAAACAGAGACAGTAATATCTCTGACAGATCAGCATCTATGTAAACTATAAGTTATTTGAGTCAATTTATTTAAACATTTTTTATGTGCAGGAGATTGTGTTTAGAGTCATTATATCTTTTTATTTTGTTTATTAGGGGACAGATCTCGAATACCACATATATCTAAATGGGTTGCAGCCCGCAGAATTATCTTGAGGCTATGATTTAGATTGCATCCTATCAGTCTTTGCTCAGTAGATTAAACGGTAGTTTGGAAGATGGGACTTCCTCCTGGGACCTCTTCTGGACCTTTTATATAGATCGAACATTTCCTGTTCCTGTGTTCCTGTGTGCCTGTTTTCTTTTCATTGTATTGTGGACTGAATCTCTCACTTCTGTATGCACAACAAATTTTAAATTTATTTAACTTATCTTTTATTTCCTACACCATGTCTTGTAATAGCGTCGACTCCTGTAACCCTGAAATTATATGAAGGTGTTCCTGTGTACCAACTCTTTCTTTAAAAAAAAAACAATAAAAACTGATATACCAACAATATCGACAACAATTTCTATTTTTGGTGTACCACTAAAGCTCATGGAGGCCAGGGTTTTAATTTTAATAGGTGCCATAGTATGAAAAAACATGTATTTTTGTGTGCTAATACAAAGTTTCTCTGTGTGTGTGTATGTGTGTGTGTATGCTACCTGTGCGACAGTATGGGTATGCGTTCCAGGCTTTCTCGTGGATGTTGAGAGCTGAAGCTGGAGCCAACATTCTGACGAATGACGGCACTTTACTGCAGGAGAGAAGAGTCGGGGGGAACAAACCAGGCCATGTTTAATGGTATTTTCATTATTTTATCTGTACTTATAATCCAATCAATAAAATTAAGATTAGATTTTGGTCTGCATGCATGGTCAGTAAAATAAATAGCATCCCTAAATACATGCACAAAGAGCCACTAGCATGACTTAGTGTTGTTTAAACTTTGTACACAGAGCCAGGATTCCCTCTGCTTGCAGTCTTTATGCTAAGCTGAAGGTAGTTATACTGCATAGACTTTAAAGTGATGGGATATAGACTAAAGCAGAAAAATATATGAGCTGGATAGGAGCCAAGTGATGTGGCCTGTCGGACAACTGCTTACCTCTGCAAATGGTAAATTTTGTGTGTGTACTGTCCCTTCTCTCCATCTTTCTCGTAGGGCTCATTCTTTAGCACCTCCACTCCTTCTCCTCCACCCGTCTCATTCTTACTGGCCTCAGCCACAGAGTACAGCTGGCCGACCTGGTACTGAAAAAAAGAGAAAAAAAATGGTTGGACTGAGGCAGGAAGTGTGTATAAAGGGAGAAATAAGGAGGATGTTTTCTCAAATCTCCCTTTATCAATACACATTGAAGTCGCCATGTATTATACTGTAGATTAGTGAGCTTTCACAGTCAGATACCCTTTTTCTTTTTTCATGTGTATTTCATCAACTCATCTATTTCAATCTTAAATGTTGGATTGACTTTTTCTTCTGATCCTTTTCCTGATCGTACACTTTCTGCTTCTCTCATCCCTCTCCAACTCTCATTTCCTATCTTCTTGATCCTAGGCATGCATGTGAGTGTTTAAACACAGGACAATGGCTCCTTTCATTTCTTAATCACTTCTAATCCACCATATAACCTCTGCACAAAGCTGGACCAGAGTGCAGACACACTTACAACATCACAAAGATGAAGTCGATTTCATCAGAATTGTTCTATTATTTTCACAAGAGAGAGATTAGTTATTCTTTCTATTCAATTGTTAATGAAAAAAAAACATTCTGGTCAGACCATGAGAATATTATAGGTTACATGTTTACACACACATAACAAAGGAACAGCGTCCCCTGTGGTCAACTTGTAGACCAGAGGAAACCCACGATTTAGATCCAGAGTGGATTTGACATTGACAAGTTTGTATGAGTTTAGTGTGATGAACCTGTCACAACAGACAGAACGTTTGACAGAACGTCTCACTGCTGAGTCAAATGGTGATCGAATGCTCTCCTGAACCTCAGCCTGGCAACTACTTATTGTGTTCAGTGCAACAGTGTCATATAATCACAATTGTATCAACTGTTTGAGCCACCTCAGGACTTTTGGATGGTAACCACAAGAAAAAAGCATCAGTGAACAGAAAAGTCTTTTAATCATGACCTTTTGACCTTTTGTATGCACTTGAAAGGTTACTCCTCCACAGCAAGAGCAATGAAGGACAAAAAGACAAAGACCCAGTCAACCCGTGCCAAACAAGTTTAAAGGAAACTGTTCCCTAAAATCAGCTGCAGATACTGCAACTGCAGACTAAATAAATGGGATGCTGGAACAGCAAAGCCTCCTGGGTAACAGCGTTGGACAAATATAATACAACCTTTTCCTTGTGGGGTGAAGGTGTGTGAACTTATACTAGAACGTCCTTCTTTCACAAAAAGAAAATGCTGATCAGCTCCTGGCATGAAGTTAGCAGACAGGAAATTCTATTCAGTTCAGTTCTTCAGAGATTTCAACAGCTGGAGCAGTCACATTCAACATATCCTCCCCAAAACAAAACCTTTGTCAAAAGAAATTAAACTATAGTCACCCCCAGTGAAGCTACAGCTGTGCTCTATTTGAAAGAATCAAACTGACATATACATTTTCAAATTTAATTGTGGGCAAAAAGTGAAAGAACTGAAAAAATAGAAATCAAATCGATGATGGGTTGAATTACTACACCCCTAATCTGTGTGGTTGGACTGTTCCTCCATATCTGGTATTTGGTGGCAAATAAATGATGGAACAGAGGGGAAGACAGAGGAGATGAAGCTCTGGAGGGGTGTGATTCACGGACAGACGGGGGCACATGTGGTTCCAGAGACAGGGGACGTTACTCAACTGTACTCCTGGCTTGGTGCATCATATTTTAGTCAGATAATTCTTTATTAGTATTTTTTCCGTCGTGACATACACTAGCAGGCGGACTGTCACACCATGTCCAGGCCTGCAGCTCTACAGGAAACCTGCCTTATTATGTAGAGATATGATCACGATAAAGGCTACAAACACACAGTTAATGAGAAGCAACATGTGTAGATCTAAAGCCTCCATAAGCCAGAGGGGATACAAGGGGAAAAAAATCAGCAGGACATATCGCTCCATCCACTGCCTTGTGTTGTTTGAGTTGTAATGAAAACTTTAAAAGTAGGAGCACAGACCTGATTCATTCAGTGCATTTCCCTCATACATGTGACAAATACACAAGTATGTAAAGAAATTTTAATCTCGGCTGCAAACCAGTTATCATGTCTTTGAGCTGTCACTGGTGCTTTACACTTGAAGCTGTTTATAGTGTGTAAGAGCAGAGTGTGTGCTTGAGGTCTGCAGGTGTCAACAAATATGTATTTGTGTAATAAACAGTACATTTCAAATGTCTACCAAAAGTAGATTACTCTCATGTAAGTGCAAATAACGCATAAATATGAGGGTGACAGCGGGTGGAGGGTCCAGAGGGAGTCATGGAAGTAGTATCAGGTAACTCCTTTACAATGCTGGCCTGAATAGAGGAGAAAACTGCAATGGAAATGAGGATAAGGACAGAGTGACGGAGGGACACAAAGAGAAAAGAGGACCAGGGCAGTAAAAGATTGTGCTGACTGTGTTGATTCAGTGGTCTACCTGATTGGAACACTCTTCAATATGATGGATGCTCATCAGAGCTGTAATATATCACGATAAAAAGAGTTTTTCTCACAAGGTGATCATCGCTGCATCTCTCTATGCGTCGAGGTGATATGTGATATATCACTCTTGAACCATAAAACAGTGTTATGTATGTGTTAGAACATACGCACAACTTAAATATAAAAGTCAAAAGGTCACCAAAAAAAAAGAGCAGCTTTGGTGATGTCAGGCACTTGTGCTTCCGTTTTCTGAATACAGTGAACCAAAAAAATCAGATAACAAAAGTTGAGCCTTGAGCCATTTTAGCTACACACACACACACACACACACACTCACTCACTCACTCACTCAGATATACTGAAAATAAACTTACCTCTTCCACAGAGATAGGAAGAATCACTCGACTGGAAGAAAAGGAAAAAGGAAAGGAAGTTACTCAAAAATCATAAGTAATCAAACCAACTCTTTGCTCCTCCTGCTTGTTGTATAACTGTGTGTGTTGAAAGTAAGAAGGCTTGATTTTGTAAATCTAAATGTTGCTGACGTTGGTGGGCTTCACATACATTGCACAACAGCCAGATACATTTTAGGCTTGTTTTAATCAGCTCAAATCTAAGAAATCTGTTTTCCCTGTAAACAATCCTGTGATGTGATTGTTGTTTAAGTCTGTTATACGTTACAGGCATTGAAATATGACATTCATCATGCTTTAAATTGGTAATAATGAATGATCTCTGTGAACTGGATTAGCCTGGAAAAATCCTTTGATTGACACGCTGACAACATGAACTGGCGTCTTTAACCAGTCAGCTCGATACAGATCTGGACACCAATTATCTGACAAACATGCGTCTTTTCCATGATGCTGTCTCTTCAGCCGTGCTGGAGAAAGCCAACTGGGATTTCTAATGAGAAGCTATATGAGCTATAAAAGGAGTTACATGACAATCATAGTTGTGGTCCTGACTTCTTTCAACTCTTTATCGGTATCCCAGATGAGCACAAATAACACAAGTTATTTATTATTATTTCTTTTTAGAGGGATTTTACCTCTTGAGTAGACTGCCTTCGATGTTTTTGTAAAGTAAATGACAAGGCTACTTTTGAGTGACAGGTTATCCTATATTAACAATAAGTATAGGATAATAAAACCTAACAAGGTTTCCAAACTTAACAAAAGATTTGAATGAAATCCACGTATTTCACTTTATCGCTGTAACATTGAATCATCGGTAGAGAATAAATTATCTATTTCTTCTATTCTAAGGAGAAAATGAGAATATGCTTCACTGAAGCAGGAAAGCAGCAAGATCAAATGCAAAAAGTGAGATGTGAAGCCTGGTTTTAAGGCTGAGCAGTTGTTCTAAAAAGGTTTATAACAGTTCTTCACCAGAGGTTATACTTTATATGAGGAGAAAACATTGATTTTTAATAAGATAGGGTGCAGGATTATGAATTTTTTGTTATCTATTAGGCTGTTGATTATTTGTAGCACTGTGTAAAGATGTACATCTTTGTATTAGGGGCCCATATAAATTAAAGTTATTTTTTCAAATTATGAATTATAGCAACATGTAACCACTTGTTACCATAAAAAAAGACTACAAAGGATCTTGGTGTTAACCGTCTACATTGATATTTCTGCTGGGCTTTTTATACATGAAAGCTGGCCCCTCACTCCTTATGTTCTATAATGTCCTTGCCGTTTTTTAAAGCTTTAAATTGTATGTTTTTACACTTCCTAGTGGGTAGAAAACTAACTACACATGTGGCCAACACCTAAAATAGTGTGACGTAAGCTGGTGTAGTCTATTTCTCTTGGATACATAAAGCTTAAGAAACAGCTTATTCATATACAAATAGCGTTTTGTGTTTCATGTGTTCCTGCTGTTTTTTCCTTTGTCATATTTTGTTTGTGTCAACCTGTTTTTTTGTTTTGCCACTATATTTACAAAAGACTGCTGGGAAATGGAGCTGGCTAACAAACGGCCACATAAGTCGCACACCACCAACAAAATGATGACATCCATGCCAACAGAATGAGCCAAGAACAAATTTGTTTTTGTGCACAGTGACTGGGTGGCAGCAGGCCCAGTGGAACTAAAATAAAAGATAATGGAAAAACATACAAAAAGGAGTATGCATAACGCTTGTTGCACGACACAAACAATGCAAACAGGACTCAGTAATATCAGTGCAACACTACCATACATAAGGAAACGCGATCCTACTGATGTCAATTTCTCTTTAATTCACATGATGAAAGACTTTTGTAGCACAATGTAAATAATGATGATCAGTGTTTAACTTTTGATCCACAGTTTGATTCAGCAGTGTTGCTTTGTCAAAATATTATCACTAATCAGAAATCCACTAATATTTCCACTATTTGCCTGTGACTACTATGTGTAATGTAATCTAATATGTAATCTAATGTAATGTAATACACTTCTTCTTGAAGCATTGAGGATAAAAATAAAAATAAAATAGAATTATATATAATAATTTAGTAAAATACAATTTACCTCAGCTTGGTACAAAAATTGCACAATTTGACTATAAATCTATATTTATGGAAAAAAAAAACATTGCTGGTTATTGATGGCAACATATAACTCACTAAAATGACATGAGATTATGGCAACTTTATAAATTATTTGGTTTTATTCTTTGGTGATGTAGCCCCAGCACACTTTACAGATCTGCCCACACACATACAGTATTAACATGTGAAGAAAGCCTTCTTTTGTACACAAATGCACACACACTATTTTTGAGCTCTTTTATATAATATATAAACATACAGATGGAAGCAGCAGCTTTAACACACTGCACTACCTCCTTTTTCTGACACCCTGCCACACAGTGCACATGTACATGCAGCTTTGTTGATTGTTTTGTAACTCTGTGATGTATGCCTAAATTCAGATAATCCTGCATCCCACTCGCCACTGAATGTAATCTGGGTCTGAGTCCCAGCCAGACATCGGATGGGAGACCAGATGCTGCAAGGAAGGCAGAGACAGAGAAAAACTGTCTGTGATGTCAAATGACAATATTAAAATATGACTGAATTTACGGTATATCTTCTAATTTTCTTTACAATGAAATGTTGCAGCTATTCATGTCCATCACCCATAAAATATTTATCGCACCTTTTTAATTTGATTTTATTTACAAATACAAAGATTTTATAGCTTCATATCGGGCAAATGTTAAAAAGAGCTACATTGGAATACTTGGTAAAACTTAAGCTTAAGTAAAACAAGGACTAAAGTCACCTTAATGCTCTCTCTTTGTCTCTCTCTCTCTGTCTCTCTCTCTCTCTCTGTCTCTCTCTGTCTCTCTCTCTCTGTCTCTCTCTGTCTCTTTCTCTCTTGCTCTTTCTCTTACTCTCTCTCTCGCTGCAAATCTCCTTGGTCTAAAGGTCTTGACAGGAAGATCGGGTGTCTCTCTGTCGCTTCAGAAAACAAACACCCTTCTTCTCTCCTTCATTGCACATCTTTTCTGTCTTCTCATCTGATCCCTTTTTCATTCTGTCTCCACTCTTCCACTGCATCCATTCCATTCTCTTCATCACATCGTATATTGCACAGTGGCTCCCGTATAGCTACACCAGCCAAAGCTCTTGGAAGTGGAGAAAAACGAGACCAGGAGTGATTTAGGTCAGTGGTTCAGGTGAGCAGTACAGAGTAAGAAGAAAAAAAAACAGTCTGTGCTACAGCAGGACATGGACCAATTCAGTCTCTTGACCCCCATGATGTTGTCTTGTGTATATGTGATTGGTGCATATACAAGCCTCTCCGTGTGCCCGTGTGTTGACATCCGTATAAGTACATTCAGCATTTAATCGTGACCGATTTAATTAATTTCCAGGCAGACTGCTGAGACCCAGACTCTCCCTAATCACTTCAGATCTTTAGCCATGCCATCACTCTCATTCTGGGCTTTTTGTGTTGGGCCATTAATTGATTAAATAGGCCTACATGTGGTGAGGAATCAGGACAATAATGAATGTTGATAAATGTATGCCCATTTGAACCAAACTCTGATCAATACAGATTGTTCAAGATCAGATTGTGTTATTTTCTTAGGCTGAAGCTACCAATAGCTGAAAAGTGTGCCAAGGTACAGTAGCACAGCTCTGACCTTGCCAATACAAAACGATGAAGGTAGGCTACATTTATCATTGAAATATAGGGGGAAAAAAAGATATATTCAAAATAATTCATAGAAAAGAAGAGGCAAAATCATCTGAAACAATAATGTAACACTAAAAAACGTGAAGGAAACCAGACTGGTGACTTTTCTTCACAGGTGGGTCATGAGCTCCTCAAGGCAAAATGAGTCTGGTGTACCCTGACACCAGTTAAGGGCATGGAAACGAAGGAAGCACCATCCTGTCTGCGGGGGACAACCATGGATGATATCTGCTTCTTCTTTTTTTTTTGTTTACGTGAAGGGCCAACATCGTCCCATCGTTCACTGGCCTGACACCTTATTCTGACACACCAGCTGATTCTGAGTAGGCCTCAGTCCCTTATCCTCACAGAGGCCTGCGTTCAGAGCAATGCATTCAAGCAACGCGCAGAAATCCACCACATCCCCCCCCCCCTTTTTGCGCGAACGATCCGACTTGGCACGCCAGGCTCAGCTGCCACATTCCCATGACATGTCAGACTCGTGCGACAAAACCTCGCCATTTAAAAAAAAAATAAAAAAATATTATTCTTTTGGCCAAAGCTTTGCAACCACCTCCCCCCCGTGCCCCCACTCGAGCATCCCTCCTCCTGCAACCCCGCCGATCTCCATTCCTCCGGAGGTAAATGTTCCCACCGGTCGTTTCACCTTCACGTCAATAACACGGCCACAGCGGCGTGCACCAGCATCCACCTCTCCTCTCCTCTCCTCTCCTCCTCTCCTCCTCTCCTCTCCTCTCCGGCCGGCCGTCATTTTAACACCCGGGCGAAAGGACAGTTCGCCATCCGCCACAGCCAGGAGCCTGCCGGCTTCCCTCGGAGGCTGCCGGTGCAAAAAGAAACAAAAAAACAAAAAAAAAAAAAAAAAAAAAAACGTGAAGGGCACAGCAGTGAGCCTGCGCCGGCTGCGGGCGCGACTACAGCCTGCCGCTTTATTATCACTCGTTTTTTTTTTTTTTTTTTTTTAGTTTCATGAATTCGGCTTTCGGGTGATGGACGCCTAGGCAAAATAAATACATAAATAAATAATAATCATGAGGGACATGGAGTCAAGCAGACACGGGGTGTCGACATCACCCTGGCCGCGCTCCACAATGTCAGCGCTGCTAAAACCAGACGGATAAACGCGCACACATCCCCCCCCCCACCCCCCGGTTTCTCTCTCTCTCTCTCTCACACACACACACACACACACACTCTCGCACATGCACACACACACGGCTACTTACAATTCCTTTATGAGCATCTTTCTCGGGCGGTGCGGTAGGCTATGTCCCAGAGGGGAAGCGGCTCAGCGCGGGTCCAGAAACAGGGGTCGGTCCCTTCCCCTTCCGATAGTCTCTTCCTTCTCCGCTCGCTTCTCTCCCACCTCTCCCCCCTCTATGTCATTCTACCTCCACAGTCGCTTATTTCCTTCAGATTCACTTCCTGATCGGGGCCGCGGCGCGGCGTTGCTGCTGCGCGCAGAGCTCCGAGGCCTGTGCAGAGCTGAGTGCACACACACAAAGGGATGGTTCACCGCCGGGTGCCTTGTGGTTGTGGCGGGTCCCTGCAGCCGTGCAAAAAGGGGCCAAATTGAGCCATCCATTTGTTTACAAAGCCCATATAATAGCCTTAATATAGCCTGCTTTTATTTGTTTTTTATTAAAGAACTGACATTGTAAATAACACTGCCCAATTCTGAGGCTTTGGCACAGCTCATCCCGACTCTTTACACGGAAAACACCAGACTTGCGGGAAAAAGTCAAATAAAATAAAAGTTCAAATGCATCTCTGATTCAGAAAAATCCAGCTAATACTTGACTAACACTAAAGCTGAAATGAAATTTCGTTAGGACTAGGGTAGGCCTATATTATATGCCCAACCTTCATTTATTTAACCAGAAAAGGACTAAACCACAGACTTATTATGAATCAGATAGAGTAGGCTGCCAGAAGGATTATCAGTCACAAAACACACAAGATCAGGGTAATTTAAGGCTGATACAAATACCCAGAAATATACCCCACCATAACAAGGAGTATACAAATAAATACTCAGTGGATTTAAAAAAAAAATAAATAAAGTAAAAAAACGACAAACCACCAAAAATGAATAAGTGGTACAGGCCAGATGAGCTTCTCTGGACCGTTTTTCTTCAGAGTGTGCTACACCCTCTGCGTCACGCAGTCAGGGTGACGTAGAAGCGTGGTTATTCACAATCAGAGTATATATGGGCATGACACGGGGACCACCACCGCTGGCACAGGCGCACGGTGCGTCAGCTCTAAGCCCTTTAAACAAAGTCCCCGCATCCGATGTGATTATCTGCCTCCAGAAACTCTGAGCCCGTCGCCGTCCACTACATATCTGCCACTGACTGACGTGGGTTTTTACACGGCGACGACGGTCAAACACACTCCCGACGGTGTGTTACCAGTGTCGATCGCGTGTGAATTACAGGACAGGCGAGCTTGTGCAGTCCTTCTGATAGATCCACATAGGAACTGCAGGCTGACCTGTAATTTCAAGTCTCAAGGCCCCCGTGTAGGCCCCCTGGCCACGCGTTGGTCCACCACCCACGGCTCTATAGGATGGTGTTGACGCGTGATGGGATGACTAGGCATCACAGGTCCCTAATCCAGTCCCACGTCCTGGAGATCGCGGGATGTGAGTGCGTGTGTGAGTCTAAAATTATGTAACAGCTCCCTGCTGCTGTATTTATAGCGCATCTGTATCCGTCTGCCAACATCCGCTTATCATTCCTCTGTTTTCTCATCTGCAGGACCTCTTCTACCTCCTGTAATACATGTACATTGTGGTACATCTATCTATCTATCCATCTATCTATCTATTTATTTATCTATCGATCTGCAACAACAAGATCTAGATTGAGCACAACAGAGAAAATGCACTTTAAGCTCATAATTGCGAAGTGTACGGTCAAATTGCTCAACAGAACATGATGTGAATGGCCCACTGCTTGCTTTACAGTGAGTTCCTTAGTTGCTTCTTTGAACTGTGTACCTGAACAATCCACAAGGGCTGACCAGCCAACAAACTGTTGCATCAGCACCACCAACACCAACACCAGCAGCACCAGCAGCAGCAGCAGCAGCAGGAGCAGCTGCACCAGGCCAGCGGAGCTCCAGCAGCCACTGTCCCTCATGTGAGTGGCTTCTCAGAACTATTCTCCGGTGACGAAAGGGGCTGAGGTGTCAAGTGATAGCCATCTGCTGGAAAGGAGTGTCAGATGACAGAGCGGAGTGCTGACAGACCTGGTAACACCAAACACGTAGCGAGAGTGTGCTGGGAACATCTGGTGAAAAAACTGTTCAGAATTACTCTTAATCTCACCTCTGGACCAATAACACTGGCATTTTACATGCGTTTTCGGGATAAATATGTTACCTATGAAAACTGTGCAGTTATACAGAACTATGTGTTTAAAACAAAAATCTGTCTCAGTGAAGATCAGAAAGCATGTCTATATTTTTGCAGGTTTGGTCTAAATGTTTGGTTAATTACTTTCTGTTCTTTGTCCGTGTGTTTCAGATCCTGGTGTTTGTGTATCATACATTCAGGAAAACTCCAATCTTCAGTCGCAATTAGGCCCAAAGGACCAAAATGTACCCTGGTCTCCTGACCCTCAAAAACAGGCTCCTAATGCTGACCTCTGCTGGTTGGTTGCACAACAACCTAAAACTCAGCTGAAACAAACCTGTGTCCTTTTTTCTTTTACATCTTTTCTGAAATTATAAATCATTTTCTAATACCTATTAACGCAAACTTCAAATACAGGCACAACTTGTTAAAATGTACACATCTCAAGGGGACCCTGATGTCATCTCAAAACTGAAATTCAGTGAAATTGTTATAGGAGCAAGAGCCTAATGAAAGACACTACCCACTTTATCAGTGGGCTCACACCTTAATGTGACATTTAGAGTTTTTTGAGAAAGAGGTAGTTTCAGAAACAGAAAAGAAACTTCAATAGCTATCACCACACCGATAGTTCTGCAGTGCAAGACATATTAATTTCTCATCGGTCAATCCGTCATGCAGGCACAACAGTGTTTCTGCGTATGGAAAAAGCCCCTGTACTAGAGAACTGGGTTAAGATCTGCTCTGTTCCAACGCCACCACACTCAGAATAACTAAGTGAGGGTTAAATAGCCACAGTTTCTGCGACCAGGTAAGAATTACACAGATACAGTTACACAAAGACATATAATGTAGCCTGTAGGTAAGCAGTGAAAAAAAACATGAACAACAGCAACCATTTTAAAGAGGTCAACTCATCTTTATTAACACCCACAAATTCTTCCACATTTAAACAGGAATGCCTGCACAAAAAACCTATCTACATTATCTTCAATTAAAGAAAAAAAAAAAACTCTATGTGAACAACACAGTGTGCAATCAGACATTTAGGTAGTTGCCAGCACAGTGCAATTTAAATACATCATGAAATGTATTATGGAAAAGTGAGTGTAAAATAAAATAAATACATGTATGAAAGTAGGAGGAGCTCAGATGGGACTATTTCTCTAGAGAGGCACCAGGAGAGAAGTGCTGAAAGGAGCTGATGTGTGATATGTGTGAAATTTAAAAGGGGTTAACAGGATATAAAGTGCTGAATTTCTCTGGACAGAAGGTAGAAGGAATAAAATACTGACTTTAAGTCAAGGCATCTGAATGATGAATACACTTTATGGAGAACATTAGGCACTTTTAAATGTTAAAAAACCGTGATGTATAAATGGTGTTACTCTTTTACATGAAGGTATATTGAAAAGGCACCCCTGGTAAACTTAAAGTATAAAAAGAATGAAGGAAAAAAAACTAGGAAATAAAATAAATACTCTAAGCATACATGAACATTTTGCAGTTTGTTTGATGTCCCTCTGACAGAATACAGCCCTTAAAAACACTGACATTCATCCAATAATACAGTATATCCTAAGATACGTTAGTTTTATACTATGATAAAATGTTAGTCTTTTAAAAAAGGAAAAAATCCAGCCCTATAATTAATCATAATGACTGTCTTTTCTACTCACCCGAGAAACATCAGCAATAAGGCTCTTCTCTCCTCCCTGTCGCTCATTAATGCCATTTAGTCCACACTTACCTTACACCATCTATCAAAAAATCCAGCTGATGAATAGACAGGTAGCACCATGCATGTTATGGGTTTTACAATCAGGATGATTTAAAAAAGAAAAAAAGAAAAACAAGACTCATAATAATGGGACCATTCACTAATAATAGTGAGGTTGGTTGTGAGGCTGATACATAGCAGTCTTTCTGGTTTCACAGGTGGAAATTCATTAGCTGAAGAAGCTCTTTTCTTCCTTTCTCTGCTCACATGGGGAATATTAAAGCAGTCTTATGTGGAATGCAGCTGCACTAATGTGCCGCAAAGAGAGGAGGGAATAAAAAGATAAATCAGAGGATTTGGGGGAATGCAGAGGGCTGATGCCTCTTTCCTTTCACAGTCTGTCCTCTCTCTTGTTCTTCTTTTTCCCTCCACGTTTCACTTTCCTCCTCAGCGACTGCCCAATGGACTTGTTTCCTTGACAACTGCTATGTCAGTTTATATTTTTTTGGATTTTGGAAAATGGATGTGGCAATCTGTTTGTGTGTGCTTGATGGAGACAAATTATACAGTATATTTAAATGTGATATTCTAAATAGTTCAGATTTCAATTGTTCTTTGTATGCATGTGTATGCACATATTACTGGATTGCCAGTTTTCCTCAGTAAAGAAAAATCCTCCTTCGTCCTCTGTTCTCTATTTCGCTGCATTCACTTTTCTTTAAACATAGGCCTCAGGGATGTCGGAGCCGTTGATTTTGATGTAGATCTTAGCGTTGTCCTCCCTCTGCTGTTGCTGTCTGTTGAGCGTCCGTCTGTACCAGATCAGGTAGATGGGCAGCAAGAAGCCCAGCATACTGAGAGCGAGGAGTCCAACATTGACCTGGAAGACACAGAATTAGACACAGGAATTAGCCACGCCCGAAGGTTTCCTTTGGGAGTGTTTCTGAGTGTGTGTGGGCGCATTCATACCCAGAGGGGGTCTCCCTGCAGGGGTCCCATCATAGCCATAAACAGGGGTTGCTGCAGTAGAGCAAACACAGCACTGACCAGAGACTGCATGCCTGTTAGACTGCCAAACAGGGAGGAGGGATACCTGGAGACACAGACATGGTACATTTAGTTTTCAGTCTGAAGCTGCATTAACATATAAAAGATGAAGATAATGATGATGATGATGAAGGTGTATGTGTTTTAGTGTGTGTGTGTGTGTGTGTGTGTCAGCTTAGAGGTCCATTGAGACTTACACAGCAGCATAGAGGCCGCCAACAGCGGAGTGGATGAATCCTCTCACCACAGTGTGTAAGACAAAGGACACAATCTGAGGAAAGGAAATTAATAGGTATACTCATTGAGGTAATTCAGTCAGTAAGTTTATAAGGACCTTAAAGGAACAGTTCATTTTGCTTTCTTGCTGAGAGTACATTGAGATGATCGATAACACTCTCACATATTTCTGTTAAATATGAAGCTACAGCCAGCAGCCGGTTGGCTTATCTTGGCATAAAGACTGGAAACAGAGGGAAACAGCTAGCCTGGCTCTGTCCTACAGTAACAAAATCTAAAACCCTAGCTCTCTAAAGCTAACTAATTAACACATTATATCTTGTTTGTTTAATCTGTATCCGGTCTACGATAAAACTAAGTTAGCTGTCTCCTGGATTGTAGGCAAACTGCTGCTGCCTTGGACAGAGCCAGGCCTGCTGTTTTATCTGGTTCCAGTTACATTAGAACCCTTTTACAAAAAGAAACAGAAGAAAACACAACAAATGTACAAAGAAGGTAATGCAATTCTACGCTACTTGACACTAAAATAGTAAAGATCAGTCTCTACTGTCAACAGCCTGTAAAAAGATGCTTATCTGTAACTTTTTTAAAGACAAAAGGACTTTGAAGGCCCGTGTGGGTATCTCTGATAACTGGAGTGGACCGCTCACCTGCAGGGGAAGATTTGGTACGAGGGAGGTGATCCCAAATCCCACTAAAAGGACGTTTGTGAGGACGAATGCTCGCAAGGCATTGGTCACCTTCTGGGTCTTTTTATCTTTGCCCTTCTTCTTTATCTCCACCCTAGGAGTCAAAATTGGACAGAAGACAGAGAGATCAGATTATTAGGCACTGACAGCACAAGGTTCTATTCATCACAGTGGTAAATAAACATTACAGTAATGTCTGGTGCTATAAATGGAAAGGGGTTAAGGCATTTTAAGGGAACAACTCAAACTTGACTCACTTGCTACAGGGTTCCTTTTTCTCCTCTCCGTCGTCACAGTCCTTCAGCTTCCAGTCCATGATCTGGCCAATCACAGGAGTGGTCATCAGGCAAAGCAGCTGCAGCACACCGAAGATGGAGGAGTACAGACTCACTGAGAGAGGGAACCAAATGAGGACAAAAAGGTCGTAAAAACAGTTTAATGGAAATTAGGAAATGAGAAAATGAGAAAAAAGTAAGCGGAAGGGTTACAGGACGGCTACAAGGATAGGATGGAGGGTTCAGGACCTTTTTTCTACCTGGTTAATGACTACGATGGTACAGTTAATTATTAGACCTAGGCGGTAGAGCCATATTGAGCGAAACAACAGTGCGTACAGAGAAAACGGCTGTTCAAAAGTCAATTTGATGCCATTAGGAGGTTTTTATGGCCAGGGCAGTAATGGTAAATGAAAGGCATGTCATGTGAAACTGCTCATATGAGCAAATGCTAGTTAATAAGTACAACAATTGGTACCTGGTGTTTTCAGATTAACGCTGAATGACAGCTGAAGGACTGGGTTATTGACAACAGCCAAGGTCAAATAATGAAAGAACACTAGCTATAACAAAAGCCAGAAAGTCGTGGTAGTGGATCTACTACAGTTGTGATGGCAAACCTACACAAGACTAGATGTTAAATACTAATTGTTGAAAGTCAACAGTTTTCTCTACAGCTACAGGATTTTAGTCTTACCAACTTCCATTTTCTCCACTGAAAATTAAATTGAAATCAAATAAGTCCAGCTGCTTTTAGGTCATGAATCAAAATACTGAGCAGTTTACATCATAAGACACAGCAAGAAACAACTTGATTTTAGGTAAAGCTACAAAAAATCAAACAACAAAAGTTTTCATATTTGTCTAGACAAGTGGTAGACAGACCTTTGTTGAGGTCTCCATCACTGAGCGACTCCAGGACGCTGTTCATGGCCCCCATGTAGAACAAGAGACGAAGCTGAGTGACGGACATTGTCACCAGACTGAGCATGAAGATCGGGCTGCTGATAGTTTTTAAGAATGACTGGGCTGCAGCGGATAAACAGAAATGAAACAGAGGACAATTAAGTGCATTAGAGTGAGAAGCTAACTTTTACTAACATCCTAACCACAAATTTACCCCAGGAACCTTTGAATTCTGCACTCTTACACTCATTTTGTGGCTTGCACTCCATTTCCAGGTCCATGGTGGAGAGGCAGAGCTTGTGTCCATCCTTAGTGGTCAGCTCCTTCTGCTTGAGGCTGTTGCCCACACTGAGACGACGGCCAACTGTGGTCACTTGGCGGTAGAACTGCTTCCCTGTGATTTTGTGGTCAAAGCCCAGCCAGCTGAACTTGATCTTCACACTGAGAAAGCAGAGGAGGAGAAAGAGATGAAGAGGCGAACAAAAGAATGGGAGTAAAGGACAGTGTGTAAGAAAGGACAGAGGATAGGTTAGATGACATGGGAGGAAGTCATGCGTGCATGACACATTAATGTGGTAATGTTGCGTTTTTCATTAGTTCTAAAAAGGTAGAATAAGGATTTCTGTGGAGGTAATGTCGAGATCAGTCTTCTGGAAAAGTTTTTTGCTGAACAAGCAAGTCAAATATGTGATTGTAATTAACAAAGATTTACCACAGAGATGAGTTTAGTTGATGAGCGTGCTCCTCAGCACATAGACTTTAACCTGGAGGCATTACACTGCACATTTTTGTACATATTACATAAGAGTCAATGGGGATGACTTCTCCACATGCCTCGGAACATCCAAGAGCGTATTTTTGTACATGTGGGACTTTTACTGTCAACGCTATCTGAGTACTGCTGTGCGTGTCCGTGGTACTAACCTGTAGTCCATGTCCTCTGGTCCTGGGAACGGTTCCAGTGGCCAATTGAAGAAGCAGTTCAAGAAGACCAGTCCAGCACAGGCAGCCCACACCACCAGAATAGTGATGAAAGGTATGCCAAGGTCATAGATCACCTGTGCACATCGAAACATGACCAGTAAATACAAAAAGCCGAGTAGACAACACATTGCTTACATACAGTGTCAGTGTGTGGATTAGTGCAGGGTGATTCTGTTTGTTACCTTGACACCAGGGAAGGTGACAGCTGAGGAGGCATAGGAGCCAATCATCAGGGCGATGAAGGTTGAACGGAGGTCCCCAAACATGTTAGGGAGCTAGAGAAAAAGAGAAAGAGAGAGGAAGAAAGAGAAACCAGTTAGGTTATTTCAGATTATCACATCATCACAACCTGTCCTCTAAAGTTAAACTTTTGCGCAAGCTTGCAAGTGAAATGAGATATAATGTAATATTTTCCATTTTGGATTTAAGTACAAAGGTTAAACCATCTACTGCCAAGATCATGGTGATCTCAGCTGCAGTGTAGCTGCTCTAAGCTTGAGGCCGGGGGACAGATTGGGGACACTATGAGGTTAGTGCCTACTGACACTGGGGTTAGGGCGGACAGTGGGAACCAATTAGCAAACGGACATGGCTCTACAGAAACAACATCAGAGAAAATAAAACACAACAAAGTGACACGGAACACCAGTAAAAGCAATATAAAACAGCATCACACAGCACACACAGCTGTCCAACACACGACACAAACGCAGTGCTGATGAATTCTATACAGCTGAAATAATCAAGTGGGGGTAACTGAGGAGAGGTGACATTTTCTCTGTCTTTACTCCTGTTTGAGGGAAGAGAACAGAGAGTTGGGAGAAGGGGAAAAAAAGCCAGAGAAAACAGGGGACAGTGGGTGGCAAAACATCCAAATACAAAGGCATTCACAAGCTGTTCTGTTTTCAAGAGACTGAACAACAACAAACACATTCAATTACATAAGACTGGGGAAGCTGAGGAAGAGGTATGTGTTTGTGTGCGTGTGTGTGCTAAATTAAGAGGGTATGCTCATAGAAGCACCCAAGTTACAGTATGTCCCAGCAATATCGCCATTAGTACTTTGCCTATAAACTATAGATTTTGAAACATTACACATACATTAGCAGCTGCTGGACAAACCTGAAGTGGAAAGGTGACCTGATAACTGACATTGGCAGGGGGCCAGAGGTGGCCGCTGAGGGCAGCTGAGTATTACCCAACACTCCTCAGCTGAACATGAATGTCTGTAGGTCTGAGGTGGAGTCACGATCAAGGACCCAAGGAACAGCATAGAGTCTAATGATTAACCCAACACTGGGGCTTTAAAGTTAAGTATATCAAGTTGTAAGGGAGTGAAAAGGCGGTATGAGGAGAAAACATGGTTTTATGCACAGACTTTGGGGGCCTAAATGGCATGAAGCCTACAGGATAAGCCCAAACAAAGCCCTAAATTATGGTTTTACTACATCACTGACATTCAGGCCAGTGTGCAACAAATACCACATGGGAGATGAAAGCTGTACATCACATTTAACAGCCTGCGGTGGTAAAGAAAAGGGACATTTTTTTCAGAGGATTTACTTGAGAAGAGCCCCTCTCTAGTGAACAGCATCACCATGGTACAGCACAGGACTCCTGTGTGAGTCGCACTAGGCTGAACTGATGGCAAGGGGAGGGGACAAGAGGATGAAGAACAGTGGAGAAAGAATGCAAAGGGATTGTGAGGGGTTGACCCTGTGAACTCTGTGAATCTTAAAGAGCATCAGCTGTTTTTCTGTCCCTGTTTATCTGTGGTTTTGCTCAATCTTAAAGGGGAAGGGAAGTCTGTTTACAGGCAAGAGTGCTACTACATATGTAAAAAAAAAAAAAAAGTTGTACTTTAGTCAGTGCTGGTTGGGGCTGAGTTTACCAGACCTTTGTCGCCCACTCCTTATAATCGCTTGAAACTTAGCGGCTCTGGGCTACCTAAGCCGCTATAAGCATAAGACATCCAAATATCTGACTGAACTCTCAGTTGTCAAGTTGCATTGTTGGCAAGTAGGCACCAGATTTTAGAGCAGGAATGCATGGAACAAAAAGGATTATCTCTGGTTCTGCTGCATTGATTTTGAGGCATTATTACTATGAAACTGTCCATCCTGAGTCTGACAATGTTATAGGAGTAGAAGTAGGCTATTCTTTTAACTTCCCTGTAAACACACAATGAACCCTTGAAGGCAAAACATGTTACTTAAAAAAAAAAAAATGGTGTTGTCATGATTGTGTTTCTAATTGTTATTATAACTATTTTTAACTGGCTATACAATGTGAAACTGCAAATAAGAGCTGTAGCTCTACTCCGCAGCCTTATTATTCCCTTTTGAGAGAAATGCTGCATTGCTAGTCGTGCTTGAGTACATTAGTTTCCAAATATAATTTTTGTGATTAGTGTCTTTTTGTGCATGTACATGCAAGTAAGTGTAAGTGTGTGTGTTTGTGTAAAAAGAACTAGAGATAGATGGAGAGAGATAAACAGCTCAAAAGCCCAACAGTTGCTGACACAGATGATGTTCTTGCTAAAGCACAATAATAGATGCAGTGAAAGGTGATAATGAACCATTGCCACCCCCCACTCCCCCACCCCCCCAATCCTCCATCTCAGCCTGCTTGTTCGCAGGAACATAGAGTGCAAAGTAAGAAGCCCAACAAAAAACAAAATGCCAGACAAGAAGGAAAGTAGAGGGTGAGTCGGCACCCAGCACTATTATAAGAGAGTAGTAACAGTGAGACAAAGGCATATTAAGATAGAAAATATACATCAAACATTATGCTGCACGTGCAGAGGCTCTGCAGCAGGATGATTACAAGGCACACACATCTGTGCACACACTTACTGTGAGAGAGGTGAAGGTCATGCACATGCCTCCGAAGCCATTAAAAGTCAGGGCAATGAAGATAAGGACCGAGAGTTCTGCAAATGACACAGATGTTAGCTCATGAGTCTGTCAACCATCAAACTACTGTCTATTGTTTCAAATACAGTGCAAAATGACCACATGAGTACTCTTCAGGTGGACTTACCATTTGGTTGATAGGCTCCGTAAGCAATGAGTAGACAGGACAATCCAAAACACGTGCTGAAAATAGATTTTTTTTTAAAATTCTTTTTATTCCAATACATTGGAAGGGAATAGATATACATTTACATGTGTGTTTCTGCAAATAACATCATGCTTACCTGCCCAGCAGTCGTAGCTTGCGAGGCCCATATTTATCCATGACGATCCCCAGTGGCAGGGTGATAGCTGAGAGCAGAAAGGAGCCCACTGTGAACGCCAGGTTCAGCATCTCATCCTGTTCTTTACAAATCAGCCAGCCGTTCATCTTTAGGGGCCCATCCATGGGGACCAGGGGCCTTATTTCCACTCCGTTTCCCAGACCAACCACACCATCCTCGCTTATAGAGTATTCAAAATAGTCATCCGGTTCCGGCGTTGCCAGGGGTTGGGACAGATTGTAGCTGGAGCTGTTACCTGCTGAACACGAGGTACGCAAGTGGAAAACATACACTGTCAGTTGAGATGGTTCAGGTTGCCACAGTGTGACCATTTTCTTTCTTATTAAGTATTTCTGATACACAAAAACATCATTCATGCAGACGGTTTGGAGTATAGGGAGTCTTCATGTAATACAAATGAAATTTGATGGTGACAGGATCCTGATACGTCCACACATAGTGGCGACATGTGCACAGAACACATGCAGAGTTAGGTGTATGGAAAAACCCAAAATAGAAACCCATGTATAACATAATATCAGCAGCAGAAGAAAAACTTGCCAACCTGCCTATACTGAAATTCTATTTGGACTTTATTAGTGTGCATGAGTGCCAAGGATAAAAAGTGATTAGCTGGCACTGGCAATAACCTTCACATTATCATCAGAACCTGCAAGGAGATAATGTGAAAAGGTACAAAAGTCGTTTTGTAATCAAGGGAGGCAAGTATGTGCGTGGTATCATTGTCTGAAACACTGTGACGTCCTTCATGACAAAGTCCTAGACTTCTTCGTGGAAACTAGATCATAGACTCAAGAAGATTTGACTGGGCAGGATGCAGCAAAACGGAAAGCTTGTGAAGGCCTTTGATTGATTGTTCAAAGAAATTATACATTTATATTGTCTCACCTTCAGCCTCTAATAAAATTAAGACTGGCAATAAGCAACTGGCACCATGGAGCTTTAACCATTCCTCCGATATCTCTACTGCATGTGCACAAAAGCTTAATCTACACTGCCTCATCATGATATTTTTTTAACGACCATTTTGTTTTTACTGTCAGCCCCACCAGTGGTCTGATTTATACTGTTCATCACTTTGCTATCAGTCTCCTCTCCCTCTCTGTCCTTTATCAGTGGACTTTAAACGTCCATATTACCAGTAATAAAATCCCGCTGTGGATCTCGCTGTCCCTCTATCACATGTCACATGCCTGAAAAGAGCTGAGCTGGTGCTGCTGTCCTCTCCCTCTTATATCATCAGAGCAAGATAAGATGGCTGTGGCAGCGCTCCAGGAAGTCACCTACAGCCGTGGATGCTGAAACGTTACTTCAGCGATGAAGTGGTCTGGTTCTGTGCCAACACACAACATCCCAGCTAAAACATTTTTAGTATCCTATAAAATGGTATACATTTGCTGTTAAACATGACGAGTAATTGACGGTTTATGGCTGAATTTTAGGATATGCAACTAGTGGTGCTGAGTAAGCCTGAAGATCAAACAAACTGTCTAATCAAGATTAATAGTAAGATGTGCCAGACACTAGGAGTTGAAAATACATCCGGCTACATATCACCAATTATAAATCAATTGTGTAAATGCCCCAAGAGATAAGCCGACTACCAGTGAGAGAGAAAAACTGAATCCAACCAATAATTTAGTATCTGCAGGATTAACAGGGATCACCACAGTCAGGACATGGGGCAGGGACACACTGTCACCTGAGGTCCAAAGGATAAGTCTGGCATGAGTCCCCCTGACTTCCTTTTTGCTTACTCTTCTTAATAAGACCTGAGTGGGGCCAGTGTGTGCATCAATTCCACCTTTGTACTTAAAAACACAAAGCACCTGCCTCACTTTGGTCACAGTGGGGGACGAGGAGGAGAAGAGAAGACTTTAGAGATAATGGATTTAGGGTAAGGACAAAAGGGCGGCCGATCCAGCCCGGCATTGGTTTATCAGTTCCCACTCAATCAGACTGCTGCCATGTCTTCTATTTAGTTGGAGCCGCTGTAAGTTAAAGCACTCTAAGGGGCAAGTAGAATGAGATACTCTGTCAAGTTTATGAGACACTGGAGCCTTTTACTCTTTAACTTTGGACCACCTTACCAACCTGCGATCCTGCTCTCTCTTTAATTTAACTGATCAGGTTTAATCTCCTGGGTCCCAAAAAAACTGCTCATGGCCCCTTTACAGAAAAAGTATTCTTCCTAGAGAATGGAAGACGCAAAAAGCCAGCAGTGTTAAGTTGCAGCTCTTGAATAAAACCTTGCTCCCTCCTTTGCTCTAACTCATGATTTGACTGACTGTCAAGGCACCCCTAATCACCATTCCTCATTTTAACAGCTCATTGTAGTACATTTCAGGAAGAAAAGCAGGACACATCCCAAAATCTAACAGTTCTGTGCTATAACCTCTTGAAGGAAGATGCTGAAGACTATTTGCTTTACCATCAAGGCAAATGAATGCAAATGTATGGGAAGAACAAAAGAACAAGTGACAGATACTGTAGGAACTGAAATAACCCCTTTTTTTCAATACAGAAATACAAAAGTTGTGACTCACCCTCCTCGTTGCAAAGATAAGAGTAGAAGCCTTCTGACTTGAGCATGATGAGGAGCGATCCCCATCCAAGCAGCACAGCGGAGAAGAGCAGGTTCTCAATGATGGCAGTCACTGCCATCCACCAGCGCCTGGCAAACGCTGTGGCCAGGGTCGGAGGCATGGTTGAGGGCAAGAAATTAAAGGAAGGACCAGAGGAGAAAAAACGTAGAGAATAGAGAGAGGAAAGAAAAGAGCAAGCTGGAAGCACAGAGAGCCTCCCTGACTGATGCTCAGGATGAAGGATCACTGATCGCTTATCTGTGAAGAGAAAGGCACAATACAATACAAGAGGAAAGGGGAGGCTTTATAGTTAGCCTATCAGCGAACCTTCCTCTCGCTGAAGGACAGGAAGGTTCAGTTTTTATAAGATCACACGATAAAACCACTTAAACTTTGAACCTAACTGCAGATAACTGGTTGTACTGTATGAAATACAGTGAAAATGAACTAGGGATATCTGCAAATTCTACACATGCTCTTTTTGTTTCATTCCTTTTTTCAAAAGTCTTCCTTTTAATTAGACACAAAAGAGAGGTAATGGAAGTTACTCTAAAGAGCTAAACGAACTTATAGGAACAACGGATGGCGAATTATTAACTCTCCTGCTGGTGCAAAGATCATTACAACATTCTGCTGCTGGGACAAAATCTTACATCAAACTATAGACACTGATAACTGAAGAAGCATCCGTGGTGGCATCACACGTTTTGCTGCTATTTGGTGCAAAGGGCAAACTGGTCCAAACTGGTCTCAGGAGAGAAAAATGGGGCTCTCACCCTGCGGCCCCTCTCTCTCTCCCTTTCTCCCCGACACAACCCCTAAATGTCCTCTCAGGCCCATCCAACTGCAACTTTCCTCTGCAATTACTGTGGTGCATTCAAAACATAAATGAGCTGCCAAACAAACAATAAACAAATCAGCTCCTGCAGCCATCTCTTTCTTTGCCATACACACACACATACATACACATACACACACACACACACACACACACACACACACACGCACACACCATACTGTACATGCACCCACACACAATCTGTTCAAACAGTAAGATAAAAGTAGTTGCAGAGATGGTTGTAGATCTCATGGAAAATAAATAAGAAAGTTAACATCTTATTGTTCTCTTACTGTTGTCTAATTCAATTAAAAATAAATCTGCTCACATTGTTCATTCACTTTTCTACAGTGCAAGGTAAATTACATGTTTATAACCTGTACAGGTAGATCACAGACTCCCTTACCTCTCCAGGCTGTAAGCAGCACCATCCAGCTCCAAACTTCCTGTTGTATTCTGGACCAGTTAAGTGACCAGTTATCTGTGACCAGTAAAGTCTGAGAAAAGCCAGGTTTATATACTCAGGCGTCCTCACATGGCGCCCCCTGTTGTCCATTGGCTGCCTGATGTCTGCACCTCAGCCAATAAGCACTCAGCAACATTGTATGCAGAAATAACACTTGGATATTTTTATAATAATAGGGGCTTGCAGCTTGGGAGTCAATTAGGACTACAGACAATATTTTTTCTAGACTCTGTAAAGTGTGTATTACTAAGAACGACACACTAGTTCGATTTGATCAAAGCCATTGCGCAATGGGGAGCCCCAAAGCATTTTAACTCTGTGAGTGGAAAGGATTAATCAAGCCAAACAAAGTCTTGTTGAAAACATAATGGACTTCTGCAGATAAGGATAGGGATGTGTCTGGCTCAATAACAGGTATTGATAGAGATCACAAGGCAGACTGGAGCAGTCACTCCCCCAGATGTTTACCGTTCAATGTTTACCGATGATGAGGTGGAAGTCTATAGTTAAGAGACCCAAAAACAGGACGAGATTAATGCTGCAGTCAATTTAACGTTTTAAAGGGTGTTTTTGTCATTGTGCAACCATCTCGACCGTAACCATTTTGACCTTTTGTAAGTCTGGAAGTAAGCTTACATTAAACATGTTTGAAAGTGAGGGTTTTCGTATATCATCAGCAAAAACTGTTTTCCAGGTTGGAGACTACCGGTTGGCCACTTGCAGTGCACTGTGCTAAAACTGTGATCATTACGCAAATCAATCACTGTGTGACCAACAATGGACCCATCTAAATAAACAGTGATATGGTCATTTGTGCTGTTACTGTGATCAAGATCTCAAATTAAAGGTAAAAAACATCCAATTTGAAATTCAAATTCGCTTTTAATCTGGCAGTTTATAATACCATTCATGTTGATGGGGCATTTGATCTATTGATCCTAGATTAAGCAATCAGACTGCGTGAGTATCAAACAGTGGATGCATTTACCCTGATTTAACAGTTATTTACAAGCTCATTACAAAACACACGTCAGATACATTTAATCATTAGTGCAGTGCTTTATTTCCAACACCTTACCAAAAACATTTATTGATCTGATCAGCTACCTTACATCATATATGATACCATAGATTTCTAAAACAGGATTCAGTAGTCTGAGATGTGATGAAACTACCACAGTACATTACTGTAAAATATTCAACTTCAGTATTTATTAATTGAATATGAATAAGTCACAGATGAAATAAAAAAATAAAACATACAAAAAGAGTTGATAGGTGCTACAGACTTTGCTGAGGGCTACACACAGTAAGACAATGAGCCATCATTTTCTTGGCAACTTGCTGTCTGAAATTGAATTAACGCCACCTTGTGGTGCTAGGTGATGCAAGCACATGAAAGAAGAGTTAACAGTGAACCACTGATACTCAAATGTCACAACACAGTAGAATAAATGTCTTTTTTTGTACATAGCTGCAAATCAAATATTTGGTAGATGCTTTAGCAAAACAACACAAACACAGAGCAACACGCCAGAAAACGGCAACCTAACAACCCACAAATAAAAGACGCTTTGTTCAGACCTAAGAAATAAAGCAATCTTAAACTTTACCACAATTTTACAGTCCTTGATATATTTTGACTGGCTTGATCATTGCTTGATATTTACATACATAACCTCCAGCAAATACATAGCCCAAAGTGATTTTGTCCCTGGAATTTTGAAGTGCATTAATGACCACTGGTTGCACATATACAGCCCAGTGTCAGAGTCCCTCCATTAGTGTAGTCCACATACAGCCATAAGACCAAGTGCCAGCGAGAGCAGCAGTGTCTTTATGGAGCCTACATTTCCTGAGAGAGTGGAAAAGGAAGTCAGAGATGGGATGGGAAGAACATGATAAATAAATGATGAAAAATGTTACAACCATCATAGTTTTCCTAAACCTAACCTGTGTGTCTTTACATTATCTTTGAATTCACTTCTTTAGTGATCACCTATACTGGCTTTGAAGGTCACAATTAATTTTTTTCCACAAATTCATGTTTTTTCTAATTAGGGCTAACACCAATACATTTCCCATGCAATTTAATTTTATGCGTATCGAGAATTTTAGCTGATGCACTACATCTTTCATCTTCCAAGTGTTACAGTTGTAAAGGAATGCCTGACCCTAAAGATTTCTTTCCCTATACCCAATGCTAACTAAGCAAAGATAAATGGTGTTTAACATTCCACATCCATTATATAACAGCACAGACAGAAAAAGTCCAATACCTGCTGTCCCAGGAGAAATTACCTGTGACCTATGACCGTGACCAGGTCAAATGAAACTATTTATAGTCCTTATTAATAGGACCACTGTTTATACATGTTTAGCCTATTTACTAAAAATCAAAGTAACCATTGTACAAACCATGCTTCTGTGTATTAGAAATTAAAATGTACTGTAATCTATCTACAGTTCCAGGGATCTATTGGTTTCTATTTATTTTTATATGAAATGAAAATCTATTAGCACACTCTTGAAACATGCTTAAGTTGTATTCTAATAATCAATTAGAATATGTACAGTGTTGTCAGTAACAGTGAACACAGAGGCTTTAATATTGTTTGTTAGCATTACATTTGATTCTTTTTGTGAAGGTAATGCAGTGCAGACTTTTGAAATCAATCTGCGCTTAAACAGCATTATGACCCAATAATAATGCAACATTGACCAAAAATGAATGCAAGTGGGATCGACTACACAACTTCAGTAAGTTTTAGAGTCTGCTAATTAATTCATACTATACACATAAATTAATGGAAAGCAATAGCTGCCTGCAAGGAAAACTACACCAAAAAATCAAACATTGTCAGCACAGATATATATATATATATATATATATATATATATATATATATATATATATATATTATGCATGCATTATTTGGTCAAGAAAACAGAACTAACCTTGTGAGGAGTTTTCTGGAACTGAAAAAAATAAAAAAAAGTGTGATGTTATACAAATCTTCTTTAATAGATGTTCATACACATGTATACTGCATATGTAAATGCATGTGCACACATATCATATACACGCACACATACACACCTTCGATGGTAAAAGTAGTCTCCATGCCAGCATGAATGTGGTCAGTCACATGACAGTGGAGCAACCACGTCCCTGGGTTACCGGCCACCATCTCTACAGTCTGGAAAGTCCCGGGGAAGAGGTCAAAAACGTCTGCACGGTGCACGTGGTCCGTCTGACACAAACACACACACACACACACACACACACACACACACACACACACACACACACACAGTGCAAAAGAGGTGAAAAAAATAGAAAATACGCATGTAAATAAATCAGGCTGGTGTGAGCGCAGAGAGGTTTTTATGAATTTGGTTATTTGATTTAATTCAAACAAACCCATTCTACACTGTGTGAATACGGAAGACCTGTGTTACCTGTTTATAAATAATTTTCAGTGTACTGTTTGAATGTTTAATGATAATAAGTTTTAGTTGCGGTGGTGAGGGTTACCTTGTAGGTAAAAGTCTCAGCATGGAAGTGAACGGTGTGCATGTCAACTTCGTTGCCCATTCCTAGTAGATACCAGTCAACTTTCTGGCCCTGCATCATCACCAGTCCATGGAGGTTACCATACACCTTACCATTGATCCCTTCAATAGACACATTCACACATAGAATCAGACAGAGGTATGCAGACACAAGTGTAACAGGAAAACCATAAATTAGACTTCCTTTTATGCCAACAGTAAAAAAAAAAGGTATAGGATCTTTGAAAAACGTATCAAAGGCAAACTATGTAATGAATGAGTAATATTGGATCCAATATTAGATTTAATTTTGTTATTTCAACTCTGCTGGTTCGACTTGTCATGGCCATCAATAAATCTCAACTTCAATTCTTTCGTGGATAAGACAGTTCTACTCTCCATGCTTCCCCCTCCCTCACTTCTTATCTCTTACCGTGCATCTTGTTGCTCTCCTCAAAGTCTTCATCCGGCTCGAAGGTAGCAGGGTCAACGCCAAGGTAGGTTCTGATGTTGTCGTCCAAGTACCAGGACTGGTTTTCATCGTGCACCATAAAGAGCAGCGCAAACTCATTGTCCACGTCGCCTCTCTGTCTGTCGGGCCCCTCACCACGCTTCAGAGTACCGGGCCTACATATCACCAGAGGCCCCAAGAGACCACTGTACAGATCCTGAGCATAAACAAATGAACAAAGCTGTCACACTTCAAGTCCTACCTAAACATACAAGTCAAAACATTCTTATAACAGCAACACTGGCAATTATGTGCTTCCATGTGACTGTTGCTGTATACAGGGAATATGTACCTTAATGAAATCAACATTGGAGAAGTAGGCGTAAGAGATGCAGTTAGGATCTGAGACCCCTGGACCAGAGCTTTGAGGAACATCCCACGTCAACTCAAGTATCAAGCCTAAACGCAAGAGAACAGAAATATCAATCCCACTGCGTATGAGAAAAAGACAGCATTTTCTAACTGCTTTTGTTAGAAAACACCAGTAACAGCATGCATTTTATTTATTTTTTCAAATCTCATTCTCACCAGGTTTGACAGGAATGTGTGCGCCGCTGGCCCTAACTCCATGTGCAGTAATCGAGTATGGCCGACTGGCTTTGTTCTTGAATGTGATCACGACCTGCTCTCCAACCTCTGCTTTGATTATTGGACCTACAGGGGAAAATAATACCCATGTCTTATTCAGTCTTTTCATGGTAAAATAAAAATGGCATAAAGAGCAGCTAAGCTCACCAATAATTCCCAAGTGTTGTTGGTTGGGCTGTCGTTTCTTCTGAACGCTGAAGCTGTCATCAGTGTATTCTCTATACACCACCTTCTTATAGCGTGAGCCAATCCTGTTTTCCCCTTTATCCACGAATATATTGCCAGGACTGGGAGACATGTACCAATTTGCTTCCATTAACAAACAGTAATAAGTTATGCCACTAATCACATGCTCCAGCTACAACACTGAAATACATCATTCTACAATTATCTTACTCACACACCTGTCCCCTGATGTGGCCTGGTGTTTCTCCAGCTCCCAGTGTCTCTCAGGTGAGTAGTCCCACTCTATTTCTTCGGCACTAATAAAATACTGCACAATATTTTTGGGCTCTGTGTGCATGTGCTTCACTTTGTGTTGCGGGCAGGGGTTCACTCTGTACTGCTGCCTCATGCCAGCCGAGTAGTGGTCTGTTACTCTGCAGCTTACCTCATACACACCTGTCAGGAGAATGAGAAGGGGTTACATGAATGGATATGTTTGTGGCTTTACCCTATGTGCAGACATGTGCAATGTTCCAATTTTTGATGACCTCTAGCTCTTGTGTCTATTTAGTTATAATGCACATATTGTAAGTTGCTGAGGACAAATGCATCTGTCATATGAATGCAATGTAATGTACTCTAATGATGGCTAGAAAATCAACCAGTGTCCTATTTTTTTCTGCGTTACAAGTATCTGAATGTAGGGTTATTATCACACCATCTTGTCGTCCATGCATTTAGAGTGTGTGTGACTTGTGCTATTTGAACACAAAATAAACCCCCCCAACTGTGTTTTGCTTATTGTTAGTTCACTTAAATGTTTGCGCATCACCGTGCAGAATGATGTATGTTGAACTGTATGTTGTTGAAATGACATACATTTGCATATTCATAGATTCACAGATTAAATATTTTTGTTGGAAAAACATATCAGTCACAAATTATGATTTACAAAATTATATTATTATATGTCTTAGATTTTTTATGTTTACATTCAATACAGCTTACCACTTTTCCTTTTGTTGATCTTTGGACTAAAAGTAATGAATACTCAACATTTTAATTGTAAAAATAACAATACAGTATCTTAATGACCCATGTACGATTTGTAGCAAAATTTGTATTTGAGGTTGTGACAGCACAAGTCACTCAAATTAAAAAACGGAGATTGTGATTTTGTAAACAGTATTTTTCTTAAACTTAAAAATTAAGTTTAACCAAGTACATCTAAAAAACACAGGGGATAACCTTATAAAGAAGTCTAGATTTGCAAATTAACAACATCAATATAATTTATTGTAGGATTTTCCTTTAACTGGGCTGGGCTGAAGCCCTCAAACATAGCTCAGTGTACTGCAAATTATATAAATAACATAGATGGTTTTGACATTTCCTGTTTGCATTGTAGTAATTGATGTTTCCTGTTACAAGTACTGGGAGTAGAATACATGGTACAGGAAAACATTCACACAAGGTTACAGTATCTGAACTATGGAGGAACTCTGACAATGTGTGTGAGAGAAAGGGATGCACTGTGTGTCTGTGAGTGTCTGTGTGTATGTGATATAACTAACCAGGAGTGTCTGGCTGCATGGCGACAGTAGCAGTGGTGTGAGGAAACAGGCTGATAGTGTCGCGCGTTGTGCTCTGCTTCTTGAAGGTGTTGCCCTCAAAATAAACACCATGGATGTCCACCTCTGTACCTAGCCCAAAGGTGTACCACCTAACCTTGTCCCCGGCACACATCTCCAGGCCGGGAAGGTTCCCATACATGTATCCGTTTACAGCTGAAATGAAAGAAGATTTTAACAGAAAAATACAGAGTCAAGTATAAAAATACAAAAGAAATACCAAAAATGATACTCAAAATATGGTCAAATGGTATGTGAGGTACTATCAATCAAATAACTTTAAAAATGAAATACAGACAGTATGGTAAATCTACACACTGATTACCATGCATCTTATTGCTCTCCATGAAGGTCTCGTCCTCTTTATTGCCAATTATCTCCATATTCTCCTCCAAATACCAACTCATGTTTTCATCCATGACAGAAAACAGAAGGAAAAACTCCTTATCCACACCTTTCTGTTAAACAATGCACACACAAACAGTAAGGATCTGTAGAGGTTGCAGATTCCAGCTGCAGTTAACAGCATAAAAACAAAAAATGTATTACATTGTTTTAAACTCTTACACACACCTCTGAAATGTCAAAGCCTTGCTATAATACCTTCACAGTGCTTTTTGTTCTCATCTTATCTATCTTATCTACAAGGGCCCAATTTCCTGGTAAAGATCATTAAAGTTTTATTTAAGCATTATAATTCCAATTCGTGCTGAGACAATGTAACAAGGGAAAAAACAAACATTTACTGGTTAAAGTGTCTAAAATGCAAGAATTTCCTGCATTTTTCTGTGTGGGTGAATAGATAATAAAGCAGCACCTGGGTTCCGGTTACCCCCAGTGTTCCTTTCTTGCACACGAGCAGAGGTCCCACTAATCCAGAGTTGGTATCCTGGGCAGGATCCGTGGCAGAGTAGTATAGGTAGGGGATACAGGGAGAATCAGATGGAGATGGACCTTCTAACACTTGCCAGATGTAGGTGAAGTTCTCCCCTGGACCAACATGGGACCCTGGCTTGTCAACACCTACATTATTGTCCAGAAAGAAGTAAAATAATTAGATCTGCTGGCACTTGAGTCATCTGTTCATCTGCATAGACAACAGTCAAAGGGATTGTGATACTCTGTTATCACTTTTCTTAGTTCCAATTAAAAGATATCATAGCTACTGAAGTTTCTTTTGGCTGTGTAACTAGTATCTGTGGCAATGAAACTGGTTGCCTTCTCACCATCCTCATAGCTGCTTCCCTGGAAGTGTTTGTCATAAAACAGGCCATGAGGCTGGATACTGTAGTTTCTATCAGCTGCATTCATGAATGTCACCCTGAGAGTGTCTCCTTCCTCTGCCCTCAGGACTGGACCTGGATAAATACAGAAGAACGTTGTGACCCAGACAAGAGGTGTTGAGAGATCTTAGGTGAAAGACAAGACACCAGTGCACCAGTATGAGTTTTTTTTTTGTCAAATCTTACCGAAGAGACCTAAGTGTTGAGAATCAGGTGTTGGTGGCTTTGTGGTGGTGAAGGTATTGTCTGTGTACTCTTTGTATATCACTTTCTGGTAGCGACCTCCAATCCTTCCACCATCTCTGCCAAAAAATATCTCTGATGCACTATGAGAAGAAGGGTGGGCGGTGTGGGAAGAAGGATATGAAGTAAACATACAGTAAGTGAATGGGGAGAGATAGAGTGAACTAGGCTGCAATAAACATGTGACCTGGATGAAGCAGGGGTGTGTAATTTCTCACTACAGAAAAAGTGAACAGAGCAAATAGCTGGCGAGTCAGAGGGGACTCACTATGCCAGGTCAGGGAACAATAACACAGACACAAAAACAACTGAGTGACTGCATAACTATCCACACTGTTTACTCGAGTCAACACAATGGCTACAAAACACAGGGATTATTTTGAGACATTTGGTGGATATATAGCGGTTTCATTACAGCTGTAAAGAGATTTGTTCCTGTTGCATCATATAACTGGTTTTGGATTGACCTTTAAAAAACGAATGTTTTCAGTTTGTTAAAAACATACCAATGGATCCTAGATGTTATTTAAACATGACATAAACTCAATGTTCTGTAAAAGTGTACATGTTTAAAAGAACTATGTCTTCTTTGGCTAAATATGGACCAAAACAGATCAGTCAACTAAACAACAGCTGTGGGCCGACTGAATGTGGTGAATAGACCAGAGAAGGCAATAAAACAAGATAAATGGACATGACCCCTGAGAACGTACATAGTTTGGAGAGAGCCAGCATGACACCGCGTGGTCCTAGCTCACTGTGTGTTTGGCACAGACTTCAGTAGGGTTTTGAATTAAATTGGGCTAAATAATCATTAGGCTGGATGCGGAAGTATTTCACTCATAATTTGAAAAAGTGCCCACCTGCCGGCCTCAGTGAGGGATACATTATTAATCAGATCCTTTCCCGAGGGAGCATAACTCCACAGGACTTTCTCTGCTGCCAAGTAGTAATTCCTCACAACACCGCCAATCACTGTAGAGGCGGCCTCACTGCCACATGCCTTCACTTCATAAAAGGCCTGCATTCCAGCTGGAATAGATAAATAGACACAAATGCAAACATTACACTTCACAAAGTAAAAGTCCAAAGGGTCAGATTTAATAGTCTATCAAACAATGAATATTGCTGGGTACAGTTAACACTTTCAACTACCTTATCTTCTCCTTTTCTTTTTAGTGAATATGTTTGTAAATGTTTCTTTAAAGCCACAGATTTAGAAATAGGTCATTCTGTAAAGCCCGGTATGATATAAAGGAAAGGTATTTCACATTGTCAGCATTGCTCATAGTGATTGAGCAAGTATGGCTCAATGTTCACTTGACGTTGAGGAGCTTTGAAATACAAGTCCTCTCATGGTGAGAGAAGCATACAAGCTCTGTTAACATCATGCTTTGACAAAATAACAGGGGTGTACGTCGCAAAAATTCATTCTCTCCTGTCAGCAACTCTGCACAGCCAGTAAAGTCTCAGAGCAGAGAGGTCAAAGGTGACACAGAGGTCAAAGGTCAGGTGTCCTACCCTGCAAGTGGTCATTAACCTGGCAGGTCAGCAGCCACTTTCCCGCTGCTTTCGGGACCATCTGGGCTGTAGCAAACGTGGCTGGGAACAGGCTGAGGACGTCTGTGCGGTGGCCACGGTCCAGCAGTGTATTCCCATGGAAAAAGGCAGTATGAATGTCCACCTCGTTACCCATGCCAAACAAATGCCAGGCTACTGCACGGTGCTGGCATAACTCGATTCCGGGCAAGCTACCAAACACGTACCCATTAATAGCTGTCACACAGAGATAAACAGAGAAAGGGGTTAGAGGAAAGGACAAAGAGAACAAATATAACCTTTTTTAATACACTTTGTTTCAGGGATTAGTAATGTGAATTGAGTAATTCATAGACAAAAAATTAAATTTAAGCATGTAGGGGCAACAAGAAGCAGGGGTGGTGGGCAAAGGAAGAAAATTAAGATGGGTATTATTAGATTTTGTGAAAAACGGAATTTTAGAATAACTAAATGTGTGTGCAGTCACTTTAGTATTAAACAATCTCATTTCTCACCGTGCATCAGGTTTGACTCCTCAAAGTCTGGGTCTTCTGGATCGACTCCAGCTGGATCAAGGCAGTTCTGAATGTTGTCTTCCAGGTACCAACTCAGGTTTTCGTCCACCACGTTGAACATCAGGAAGACATCCTGGTCCACATCATTTCGGGCGGAATCTACACCAGACTCTGGCTTTGTCTGACCCTGGAGTGGATCGTTAGGCTCCTTCAAGATTCCTGTGCTCATAGAGAAAGAGGAGAAGTGGCCCGGGAAGTGGAGTGAATCTGTATAAGTCTCCCTGTGGTTTCCCACCATCTTTTGTTTGTTTTTCTTCTGAAGTTTTCTTTGACAGTTTTTCATGTAGTCATTAGGGGCTTAAGGCTAGGTATTGGTGTGATTAACTTTTTTTTTAAATGGGTGTGGAGAAGCTGTTGGCAACTGTAACTATGATTAAGTGAAGTACTAATACATTTGTTTTGACTTGATTTGGCGTACAAATAATGCATACCGAGAGGTAACCCAACAGGCAATATACAGACACATTTAAGAAACTTTACTTCTAATGTAGAATCATTAAGGTTACATAGTATATAGTTACTTATCTTCATACCTTTCTTGCAGGTGAGCAGAGCCCCAATAAGTCCGGAGGCAATGTCCTTGGGGGCATCCAAGTGAGAGTGATAGACCCAGGTCAGGCAGTTGGCATCGTCATCTGTGGGGGCAAATTCCGGTCTGACCTCCCAGCGGTAGGTGTAGCTGCCTCCCGGAGGAACAGAGTCGTCCCTCTTCAACCTGTCTGATGTCCCATCTGGATAAAGCGCCCCTGGTAGACAGATACAAAATGTTTACGCTGAGAACAGCATAGAGTTTATAGAGCAGATGAGCATGTATGCTTTCAGTTTATGTCAGTAGAAAAACAACAACATGGTCTTAATGCTATGATCTTAACAAGCACAAATTTTGCATTCAGTGAGTGCTGTAGAAAATGTTATGCATGAAAAAAAAAAAAGATTAATCAACTGCAAATAGGTTCAACAATCACATTCTGGAAATTGAGGTTTCCCGAAGGTTATAACCATTTCCACCTCGGGTCTTATCTCTGTTAAGCTTTCAGCTTCCATGTGCGTGGTGTGGAGTGAATGACATCACTCTCAGTGAGAGATATCACGGATACACTGACCTCTGTACCAATTTGTGCTTGTCACATGACATGGTCTAACACAGAATTTGCCAACTTGATCAGTTTTATGTCTTGATATGCCAATCCACCTAATCGTCTCTCTCCCTTCCTGCCCAAGGTGCTGTGTATAAAACCTAATTGGTCACTCGACAGAAATGTTCTCTTTGACTTGTAATAAAGCATGACATCAGCCATAAACAGTTTTCAGAAGGACAAAAACATTTTTGTTTTAATTTCAGGTTCCGGTAAGGCTGGAAATTCCAGAGGCAGGAAATTGCCACAGATGAGTGGGGCACAGTTGCATGTTGCATAACAAAGAGCTACAAAAAAGATTTACTTATTCGCCTTAACTTTGAATTAGTGCTTACTCTTTGACTAGTTCAGGCCTTGCATCTGTTACCATTATCCTTTCAGTGGGTAGGTCACAGTCTCAATGAATCTCTTAACCCTAACGCTTACAGTACAGTCCATGTTTGTCCTGCCGAAGAGAATGAACTGTAAACTTTCTGATAACTGCTGCATTTCTCTAACCCACTTGTTTTTGTTCCTCCAAGCTGTGCGAGTTTCCCTTCCCCTCTCTTTCAAGATCTCCCTGTATCTTTCTTTCTTTGTGTGACCTGTCCTCTTACAGTTCTCAATGGTGGGGAGGAAGTTGCCAAGACGCCAAACTTTCAGACAAGCATTACACAAAGCCACAGCTGTTGGGTAAAACATCAGATAGAAGAAAATATATCCATCTGACTGAATCACGCATCTAAATATGCACACAATGTCAGGGTTAGGTCCCTGAGCCTCTGCGGTCAAAAGTGTACTGCTGTTCTGAAGTAATGCCAAAACTTTGAAGCCGCGGACAATGAGGCAAATCTCTTGATAATGGTTGCTGTGCGGCATCATATTATATAACAAAAAACAATAATATATTTTTTCCAGGAGAAATAAACCATGTCCTAACTAAAATACCCACTTAAAAGAATATGTTGTAGCAGAACAATGTTTCAGTGTCACAGACATCTGTAGTGATATCCCCATTGCTATCATTCCTGAAACCCACATTAGTGCACAAGCTGCCAAACTGATATTCATTTTGGAAGGAAATCCATTTAGTATATCATTGTTTTTAAAATATTTGTATTTCACTTGTTTCCATCTGAGGAATTGTGCTACATATTATCATGCTTACTGTTGTTATTACAACAAATACTAGGTATAATTTTCTATGAATAGGTGTCCCTTCTGTTTGAGGGATATTTGATTGATCTTGTACGTCTTTCTGTGTGTAAATACAGTATGTACTCTACTCTATGTGCACATAGGCATGTATAATGTAACCCTTTACCCTCATCACTCTTCTCATAGAAAACTCCATGGGGATGCATAGTGTAGTTCCTGGTTGCAAAGTTCTTCAGGTGGACCAAAATAACGTCATCAACCTCAGCTCGAAGTATGGGCCCCAGGAAGCCCAACGAGACAGGGCGGGGGGCCAGGCGGCTATACGTAGCATCTGTATACTCTCGGAACATGGCCTTCTTGTAAACACTGCCAACACGGTGGGGTCCTCTTTCCAGGAATACAGACGCATGCCTGAGATAGAAGTGGAAAGAAGACAAGGAGAGGGATATACAGACAGAGCAGTGGTTACACAAAATGAGGAGAGTATGTAGGGGGGAGTAGAGAAACAGAAGGCATCTAATCCTATTTTGTTGTGTATTTCTTAAGGTCAAGGTCAGGTTACTGTCATATTATACTGAGGTGTCTGAGCTGAGAGATGTCTCTCCCATGTGGATCCAATGTTTAGATACTTGTGTGGATCCAATGTTTAGATAAGCCTATGTCAAAGGTCTGGCTACTTTCATAGATGGGTGCCCCTTGGGGGTTGTTTTTCTAAAGTTCCAAAGAGAGGAGATCAGTTTTAACATGAACCATATGTTCAAGTTCACACCTTCCCTTTTTGTAAAAATAGCCATATATGGTTATGAGGTTGGCTCTGAGCCAATCTTGTTACCACACATTAGCTATACCATGAGGCTTTAAAAGGTGTAGTTTGAGTGGAAAACGAGAGAGATTCACATTGGCTTCGGATCCTCTCACAGGCAATCTTTGGTGCTTGTTTTGATGCTGTACTTTTTGTAATAAACCTTTTTATACAATTAAGTCGGTGTCAGCGGAGATTTCTTCATCATCATCACATCATCGCCACAGAAGATACAACAATACAACATACGACTGTAAACTGACAATCAGTTTTATCTCCCTATCATGCTACATACATATTTTTTGGAAACAGAAGCCCATATAAGGGTAAGGAATGTTAAAGCACAAATAAGCAATCGAATAAACATACTTGTCTATAATACAAGTAGGAGAAACTCAACATCCATTATACAGAAACACAAAAAGTGTGATGCGAGTGTAGCGCACTGTAAGATTTCACAAAAGGCTCTGACTTATCTTTGAGTTTATTTAACTTTAAGTGTAAATGTGATGCCGCAGAACAAATTGTATCTGGTTGCAGCTCTCTAACAATTAGACTTGTCATTATCATGATTACACGTTTCTGTCAGCTAATAACCTGTTACTGGAGCTGTGGCAAATACAGTTTTGCTACAGTATATCCAGCTCATAACCAAAGCAAAAGGGAGGACGAAAAGCATTACGTGTACTAGAGATTCACAAATGGGTTGTACTGATAACCTTGCTGACAGTCTGATAAAGGGGGTTTCTCTGAACAACCTGTTCAATTTATATGCTACTTCCGCCTCTCATGAACTCATCCCCATTAAACTAAATTTCACATATGAAACATTGGGTGCTACACAAGCCTTTTTTCAATGATTACGATGTAGCCATTCTTTTTTCAGTATTGATGAGATTTAAAACAATCATCTCTATGTTGCAATCTATGTACCTTTGTTATTTAAATGCCATGCAACTGTATCACGGTTATAATAAAACACACAACATCTTGTTTTTTTTCCCACTGGCTGATATTAAAATTGTTTGAGGAAGGGCGCCAAGTCACGAGTCACCAACTGGAAGAAGTATAATTAGTAGAAATGATTTGCCAATTGATTCAATAAGCAATAAAATAGGAAGAACACATAGAGATATCTGGAGAAAATAGGAATTATATTAACACGCAAATTACATATAACATTCAGAAAATCCTCAGAAATTCCAGATTTAGATATTCTCACTGCCCCCTTTTACATCTTTCTGTTTATTCTTTACATCTGTGTAATAATCACAGTATTGGTTATTGTGATACAAACTCTTATCTGAAAAGCATCCTTCATTGATGGTGAAATGTGTTTCTTGTCTTTTTTTTTTTGTTGTTGCCAAAAAACAGGAAGCACACATGTCACATTAAACTGTATGGCATAGATGTCACGTCAAAACTGTTAATCACCCCATTTCCCCATTCAAAATACCTCTTACTAAAAGGGGTATTCAATATAATCTCTGTTTTCTTGGTCAAAGAGTAACCTCTAATCTCACTGGTCACTTAAATAGGCCTACTGTCATATTCCCTGTGGATCTACCTTCAGAGGTCTAGACACTGTCACACCCTGACAAAATGACATAGCCTACTGAAGTTCCTACAGAACTTTGACCTGAAACTTTTTTCTTTTTTTTTTTTTTTCTGTAATCGCTGTAATTAGATTGGTAATTATAAAGGGGTTTTCACTTTAATAATAGTAAATAGCATAGTAATAGTAGGCTACTGATAGGAATCTCAACACCCCCTGCGCACATTTCGTAGGACGCGAACGATCAATGGCTGGATTATGACATTAATTGACTTCCCCTCACTGTCTGCGCATACTTTCCAAATAACTCGCCCCGTGGGCACTCGTCGTTTCCAGCGTCTTACCCGTTGAGCGGGGTTTCCGCGCCGGGCGCGTAATCCCAGCGCTCCTCGATGATCCCCACGTAGTAAACTCTCTCCCTCCCGCGGGCGCCCTCCGCGGCGGAGGGGACGAGCAGGAGCAGGCAGCACGCAAACACCCCCGAGGTCCGAGCCATGTCGGGCGGCGAGCGGGCTTCTGGGTTCACGGGGAACCGGCGGAGACCCGCGCCGACTCTCCCATGCGAACAGCGTGGTGCGCAGTGTGCGGCCGCAGCACTTATGAAACTCTGTGAACACAGTCGGCCCATTCAGCCGGAGGCCAGCGTCGGTGTGCGACCGCCTCCCGCCGCATCACACGTACGGGGATAATAAGCCCCTCGGAGCGCTCGCGTTAATTATTATAATATGTTATTGAAATGAAAAACTCCCCTCCCGGGAAATTAAAGGTAATTGATCTACTTATGCTAAAAATGCAGACTTGAGCGCCGTGGGTCGTCTGAATTGGCTGTCAGTTTTCCAGAGCTGATGAATAAGCAGGTTGTAGTCAGCTGGTCTCTTGTGTAGGCTGTATGTAAAAAAATATTTAGATTTTTTTTTTTTGTGCCGCTATTTTATAAATTAAGCCATTAATAAGCAGGCTACAACTTTCCAGGGTTGTGTAAAGTCTCTGGTGTTTATCTTTTTTTTATTTGGCAATGATTCAGTTATAGATGGTGATAATCCATAAATAAAAAATAAAAAAATACTTGTGGGTTTCACACTTTTTAATAACAGTCATTTTGGTCGGCTCCTTTTTTTGGCAGAAAATGTCCCGCTGGATGATAAAGCAGCTGCCAGAAATATTTCACTCAACAAAAATGTTGCTTGACCATAAAGTAACTAAGCACATTCCCCTGAACCCAGCAGCTGCACCCTGGCATGCTTCAACCTGTATTATTATGTCATTCTGCACATGTGTCATTCTGGGGGGGGGGGAGGCTGACATCTGCTGACCCACTCAGAGCAGTACAGCTGTAGAGACCAAGGTGGGTGAACAGACGGCTTTACCTGCACATGCTCAATGCAGGGCACCTTGATAATGCACACACAGGCCCAACCATATCCCAGTCACCCTGGTCTTGATCCCCCTCATTTGGTTAGGCGAGTGTGATCCTGCAGCTTCCCGTTACTGATAATCCCCACAAATCTCTCAGTCCATCCTGCACCCCAAGCAGCAGCGATGTGCTGTAAAAACACAAATGCATTCGCTCGTGGTTTCCTACGGGAAGATGAGGTCCTTGGGGTTATGGGCTTGCGAGTCAGCAGGATCAAGTTCGCCTCAGCTGCTGATTGTGTTGTCTTGCAGCACCACCGTCAACCAATGTTGAGAACTCATACTGGGAGAGCAAAATTATGATTAAATAAATAGATACATAGCTGTATGGCCATTCTACATTTATTTATAATATAGTTTTCAAATTCGTCCATAGATTTAGTCAAATTAATTGTGCCACTTGTCACTAGTTTTTTTTTTTTTTGGCACATATGAACTTGATGATGATGATGATGATGATGATGTGTTCAATTCAAGCGTTTTACAGGGACTTCGCAGTGAAGCAGTGTATACAGGCAACAATTCCGATGAACCACCGGTTCACATCACGGTTATCGATCAGTGGGGATGGTCCAGGTCCGGACAGCGCCGTGCCCGCGCACAGCCCTTATTTCTGCGTGCCCGCGCACGTCCGCCGCGCCGCGCCGCGCCGCCGAGCGACCGACGGCCGTCGGAGCAGCGACATGGCGGCTCTCAGCAAGCTACCGCACAGCTGCTACGAGATCGGTCACACCTGGAACCCGTCGTGCGTGCTGTCCGCCGTGGATGTGACCAGGGGGGCTCTGGAGGTCTCCTTCAAAGTCTACTTCCCGCTCTACCTGGTGAGTTTTGTTGAAGCGCTTGGAGCCGCGGAGTCCGGAGCCGAGGGGCTAACTAGCGGGGCTAACCGCTTGTTGGAGGCGTCGTGGAGATTATCGGACATGTCGCCGTCCCACCGTCTGAAGTTCAGGTTCATGCGGGCGCACAGGCTCGGTGGAGGAGTACATGTGTCTTTGGGGCTGTTCCTTAACTGAAACGAGGGTCTAAGTTAAAGATAAGGGGGGGGCGCCGTGTGCTGTGCGGGTTGTAAAGCCTCCCGGGGCTTTTTGTGATGTGTTGTTTTAGGCCAGGTTTAATAAAACTGACTTGACTTTGAGTAACGAGTTGACAGCCGACTCGTTTGACCCCCTTAGCCGTGTTCTCCTCGCAGATTTTTGGTGCGCTGTAAGCACTCTTTGATACTCTCCAAACCACTGTTCCCAGTCTAGTACAAGTCTAACACCATTTAAACAACTTGAAGCTTTTAAAGGTCTTTCTCAACCACACCGTGACTTGGTGACCACATGTGAGCTCCCCTGCAACAGTGGCCGCCACTCAACTCTTGTTGTGTTGCAGATAGCCGCAGTTCTAAGGAGAAGGAAGAAGGATTACTATTTAAAGAGGCTTCTCCCCGAGATCCTGTGGTCTACCTCTTTCCTCACGGCCAATGGAGGCCTCTACATCGTCTTCTTCTGCATTCTCAGGTTGGTGGGTCCCACAGTGTCCCGCAGATGCACACCGTCAGCTGACGTTGAGGTGCAAGGGGTTTCCACGAGCCAAATTTTGTCAGTCTGACTGAAGATTTAATGGTTTACACAGCAACACGAAGACAAGCAGTCATCAGTGTCTGTGTGGTTCTGGTGGTGCACTTAGTTGTTATTCACCGAACACCTCAAACAAACCTGGGGAATGCATTTCTTTTTCACTGCCATTGTCGGGACGTTGCATTGTTTCTTTGCATACTGCATGTGCATCCTTGAGATAAACAAAACAAGGACCCACACAAAACAAGTGCTCCATAGGGTTAAAAAAAAAAAACTCCACAGGGTACCCCTTGAGATCAAAGTGCCACACATAATTAAAAATGACTACAGAGATGGTTCCCTTTTGATTAAAAAAGAAAGTTCTGACTAAAACATTTGGTTCTTTACAGAAGAATTCATTTGAGTCATTTACTTTCTGCTGTATATTTCTGAATCTAGGAAACTGTTGGGAGGGTTCTACTCCTGGTCTGCCGGGTTTGGCTCGGCATTGCCTGCATCATATATTGCCATCCTCCTGGAGCGCAAGAGCAGGTGAGATTCCTTTCTGTTCTCTCTCTCCTCTCAGTTATCCTACTTTCTGGAAGTCGTTTCATGTTTTGAACTAAAACACATTTTCCATGTTTCAACACTGCACAAAAATGGCCTTTTGGGACCTAATGAGGTTGTTGGATACATCTGAAGTATCAGGCATGGTCTTGTAAATATGGGCTCTTTCTTTATTGATAATCTATATGCCTCTCTTCCCCCCCAGGAGAGGGCTGCTGACAATATACATGACAAATCTTGTAAGAGCTACTCTGTTCATTTAAACATTATTTGTTACACATAAAGAGATGTATCTGATTTTGCCATGCAATGCATATGTAACAGTTACATTTTCTTGTCAGGCCACTGAGACTTTGTTCCGCATGGCAGTGACACGAGGCATCGTCAAACCTATCAAACACGGCGAGGTAAGATTAAAGGGAGGTTTGGATGAGCTGAAAGTGAATGGACCGAAACAATGGGGCTTGGGGGTCTAAATAATACACATAATATGGCCCTGTCTCTGTCTGTTATAATGTCTTAATCTACAGTGGTAGAGGATGATGCAAAACATCCCAGATCCCTGTTTATTCTGTGGGATTATTGCTTTCAAACAGCACTAGCAGCGCACATGGCCACTACAGCAAAGTCCAGTTATGAACGCTTGTTTGAGTTCAGTACACCTCAAACAAGTGGAGTGACCACAGGGAAGCTGCCAGTTTACACTGTGCTTATGCACACAGCATGTGCTCAATCAGTCAGTGTCACCTGACGCATCTCGTCTTGTGATCACTTTAGTCGCTAGATGATGATACAGTCGGCTCACTCCTTTTTAATATGGGCCCCTTGCTGTGTGAATTGGCGCTTCTTCTGCATTGTGCTGAAGACCGAGAAAGAGAGAGAAACCGATCAGTTGGACAATTATATGCTCGTTTTATTGCTTTCTGCTAGAAATAACCGACTTGTTTGTGAGTACAGTGACTAATGAGTTGAGTATTGTCAATCTCAAATGTGCACTAGTCAGTAAAGAATGTGAAGAAACTCAGAATAAGTTGTCAGAGGAGTATAAATTGTAGTTTGTGTCCCTTGAAGATTAAATTTATATCATCATATCTGTCGGCAGTTTACACTAATAATATAGCCTCACTATCAACTTAATTTGAAATACATAACTTCATTGTTTTATTTTTCACACACATGACCACGTGTTCAACATGGCTCCGGTGTCCATGACAGTAATTGAGATTGGATTATTTTGACGTAATCAGCAAGTAAACCCCTGATGGCTTTCATCACAGATTTCGCCAGATTGTAACCTGGTGGTGAAAAGAGTCCCATGACCAGATGCTTACATTTCAACTGTTGTCCTGATGCCCTCTTTCTGTCTCTCTTTCCCATTAGGTGCTCTTGTTCTGCATAACTGCGTCCCTCTACATGTTCTTCTTCAGGTCAGAGAAGCACAATGGGCAGATTTATAAAGTGAAATGTGAAACATTGGTCAATTGGTTATAAGTATAGCCTTCAAATATAAAAAAATAGCAATTTTTTAGACTTTGAGTTCAATTTTGTGTTTTATACGGCAGGAGTAAAGATGGTCTCAAAGGCTTCACATTCTCTGCATTAAAGTAAGTCGTCCCAGTTCACACTGATGCTTTGATTTAGATAGCTGACAGTGTTTTGGTAAAGCTTACAGAGGTGGTGTGCATTTTCTGTCACAGGTTCATCATTGGGAAAGAAGAGATTCCAACTCACTCTGCCACAGCAGAACACATCGGCGCGAGACCCCTCGAGAGGTCAGCTGCTATAGATACCGAGGACTCACAGACGTCAGCAGAAAGACCCAGCTCCAGGAGGAAAACTCTGGTAGCCTACACCAGGGAACTGCTAGAATCAATGTGAGAGAACACACAGCTATACACTCACACATATGGGTTTGTACAGATGGCCCAATAGTAACTTCTTTTCTTTTGTGCATTATCTTGCAGATGCAAGAAGGGTCCAAGACACAGATGTTGTAAACATTACCAAGACAACTGCATTTCCTACTGTGTTAAAGTAAGTTGTTACGATGGATTTATGGTACTCAAATTCTATATTATGAATGATGATAATACAAATTTAAATACTTTTTTCTTTTCTTTCATTGAACAGGGTTTTGTCAGGATGTTCAGTGTTGGCTACCTCATTCAGTGTTGTCTTAAAGTGCCCTCAGCATTCAGGCAGATGTTCTCTAAACCCTCACGACTCCCCTCCCTCTTCTACAACAAAGAAAACTTCCAGCTAGGGGCCTTTCTAGGATCTTTCGTCAGCATCTACAAGGTACTTTCGTACTTGGTGTTTTTTTCCCTCCCCATGGCATCTTTGTTGTTTAAATGTATTTTTCCTTGTTTCCATTCTTGCTTTTATGTTGTGCCAAATAATAAAAATACATCAACTGTACAATATATATGTTTCGTTCTCCCATCTCCTTAAAGACACATTTGATTTCCTATCTCTGATTTCTTTGTCTAATTTTTCCTCACATATTATGTCCACTAACATTTCGCATTTTATCTTAGTATTTATTGTGTTGTCATATGAGTATTATATTGTTACGTTTTTTTTAATGCGTTTCTCTTTCACTCAGGGAACAAGCTGTTTACTGCGCTGGGTGCGTAACATTGATGATGAACTACATGCACTGATTGCTGGTAAGAAAGGATTGTGTAAAATCCACATACAGCAATCCTCGTCTGAATTTTGTCATGTCGCAGCTGATTTACTCTGGCTTTCTTCCTGTCTTTCAAGGCTTCCTGGCTGGTATCTCAATGTTCTTCTACAAAAGCACGACAATATCCATGTATCTGTTCACCAAGCTGGTAGAGGTAAAAGAAAGTCTCTTTGAGCATGAATCAGATTCACATATTGCATCAAAGAAAGAAGTGCTACTAATTGTTTTGTCAAAATTGTGTTGTCAAGAAAATATACATACCACAATGAATCTCTCATCTCGAAACTTACATTTATACTAAAATATGAATTTAACGGTTTACTAGTAAATACAGCATTTCATAATCCAGAAACGTCTCCTGGGTAGAACAAGTATGTTTTCATGCATACAAGAAATCAGGTTACTCAGAGAATTCAAGTTACTAAGGAAATCTGAAAAGGTGTTTACATGCAATGTAACACTGTTACTGTAAATCTGTGTATACATGCAGCAGGTCAGTAATACTTACTCATGTGGCTACTGTTATTCACACTAGAGCCTTGTAGAAATGTTACAGAAATGGTAGTAGTTCCTAAATTAGCAGATTACCAGAACAACTGTAACAGAAAATTGACTTGTATGTTAATAACATGTTACTATACATGTCTGCTTATCTGAAACATATCTGTATTGGACAGTTAATCATTAACAACACATGCTATAATCTCTGTCTTTAGACCATGTACTTCAAGGGCATTGAGTCGGGATGCTTCCCATACTTTCCTCATGCAGACACGGTCATATATGCCATCTCCACTGCTATCTGTTTCCAAGCTGTAAGTGACACATAACACACAAACATACATACCTACTCAAACAAATGTGCTTCACATTCATTTTTTTTTTTTTGCTGAGCAAGGACATGATATATGACTCATCACTGTTACACAGGCTGTGATGGAAGTGCAAAACCTCAGGCCTGCATACTGGAAGTTCCTGCTGCGTTTAACCAAGGGCAGGTATGAATGTATGGTGGGCAATCCATCAGATGTCAAACAATGTTTTGTTTGAGAATCAGTCCTAATTAGAACATCATTTTAATCAATTTAATTCCCAAAACCAATGTGAGATTGTCCATAGTTGGACTGTTTGTGAGAGTTGTATTTTTATGATGGTACAGAGATTATTTTTCGGTCTCCTCTCCTAGGTTTGCTCTGATGAACCGGCAGGTGCTAGATGTGTTTGGAACTCAGGCCTCCAGGGACTTTAAAGGCTTTTTGCCCAAACTGGACCCTCGTTTCACCACGGTGCTTCCACCAGGAGCTGACATCTTACTCGGATGACTTGGGACCAGGCTCTGGTAGGGCCTTAAGGGTTACCTCAACAGGAAATGGAGAGTCTCGCTGTTCTTTCCGAGTAGCTTAAGGAATTTTTGAAGGTGTTATAACAGTTCAGAATTGGTGATGTTGTGTTATGAGATAGGATATACTTTGGAGGATGTAAAAGCCCAAGATCTGTCCAGAGCAGGGTGTCGTGGGTGTCAAGTGTGGTGTTTCACAAGCACATTTACTGACTGGGATTATATGGACTCATACTTTTATGAGTGAGTTCACCCAAATCACAGATAAACCCCAAAATTAGTTTATTGGAAAATAAAAATAATTTAACTTTCTGATGCACAGACATTCCTTTTATCCTTTTAATCTCAATATTTCTTAATTTTGCAAGATATCTGTAGGTTTGTACCCAAATGAAACCTATTTGGTTATGAACAAAATGGTTTGACTCTTATTACGACTCATTAAGTGGGAAGAATAAACATAAATGGACAGTACATGCAGTGAACTAGAATGTTTACCTGCACACACAAAATTAACTTTTGGCATGAAATCAAGAAAAATCATTTTCAGTACATGCAGATCACTAACCTGATTCCTTTAGAACCTGAATTTACAGTATTATTATAAAAAAGATTGATATATTTTAATTGTATTAAAAAGTTAATGTTGTATAAGAAACATGCAATCATATATTATACTTCAGCTTGAAGATATTTGGTCAGAGTTGATACTGCAGAGTATAAAGAGAAAAGTTTTGTCATACTGTGTGCATATGTCTGAATTTCACCAATGGCCTGCTTTTAACTGTGCAAACTAACTAATTGAAACTCATTTATTTTAGTTTGGATTTAATTATTTTGGTTACGAGGACATACAGATACAAGTAACGATCTTTCCATTACTCCCACCGCCCGGCTATCACAGTGATACTACATCATCATACTATCAGATACTTGATGTCTCTTCCGCCTTTGGTTTACAGTAAAACACATATGTATCCTCTATTTGATGCTGGAACTGTTTAAATGTCATAAAAGAGTTTGATTAGAGAATATGCTTCTAGGTTTACATTTTAATTTACAAATGTATTATATGAGCTGTATATAAGACTGTAAAGCAATGCACAGGATTAGTTGCTCAAATGGCTATGCAAGGTAGACTGCATTTGCAGATCCATATAATTCAAGTCTGAATCATTTTCTAATGGTCTTTAAAATCAAATTTCAAAAGCATTGCTACAGTCATCCTGATCCATCCTTTTATGTTATTCTCTGGAGGTGTTTGGGCTAGAAATTACTTTAGCATTAAATATTCACTAGTACGGGCCAAACCCTGACCCAAACTGCTCGAATCAAATATTTGGTTGTTTCACTTGAGCTCAAAAAATGGGGTTGGCTGCTTGCATTTTATTGAATACTGTCAGTTTCAAGGTGAACCCTATCACTTAAAATCCACATTGATTGAAACATTGTTTACTGATGAATTTGGTGCCACATTGAAGCACCAGAGGGTAACAAGGAATCTGTTTCTGTGAATAAAAGCAAAGCTCAATCTGCCTTTGTTTTTTGTTGCTGATAAGGATGTTTGCCAAAAAGATGTTTTGAGATTTAAATCTCTCATGTTCTCTGAAAAATTTTAATTACATCTTTTACCCAGTGATAAATTGTCACAGTGGTTCTGCAGTTAATGAAATAATGGGGAGACAATACAGTGCAAAGGTTTGGACTGAAGTACAGGTGTTTAAAACACAGTGATATATTAACTAAATCTATCTTAACTTAAAATACAACTCTGCAAATGTTTCTGATTTATGTAAAAAAGCTGTATATTAAAATATTTTTTGATTCCAAGAGCACTAGTTGTTTGTTTTCACTGCTGAGCTTTCATCATTAAAAAGGAAAAATACTCATGCTAATTCTGGCTTGTAAGAGTCGTCCGGCCCCACCTGATCATTTAACTAAACAACATAAATAAAACTGAAAAACATGCTGTAGCTGAACTACTGTAGGTGGACTTCTCTGCATATGCAGATGGTCACATTTCTAGACATTTTTGTCACTTAAAGAGGGACCACTGATGTTGAGAGTACATCACAGACAACCCACACAGGCATACCGCTCATTCACTCTTTCTGAGTTCTTTTGGTATTTTTGCATATTTCAAGGCCTCAAGATTAGAAACGGCTGCAGTAATAGTTTCAAATGATTCTAAGCAGTATTCAGAGTCTCAAATCAACTCTTGTACACTGCACTAGCGTTGTTGGGAAATTGTTAATTAATTCCTGAGATGAAGTTTGCTTTTAAGTAGGTAGGTAGGTATACTGTGTCCCTGCATTGTCCTATTCTTAGACATGTCATCTGACACTGAAAAATGTTGTCAGTGTCATTCTGCATGGTAACCGTAAAGATCAGAAAGGATACAACTAAAATTAAAGTTTCACTGAATTTAAACAGTTAATCGCTCCTGAGAAGGCTGAGAAGAGTGATACTCTGTTTATGTAATGTGTTATTGCAGGTCTGTAACCAAATCCATTACCGGTATGATTAGAGTGAAGGGCATTTGTTGTCAGGGTTCATGCTAGAAGATAAAGCCAAATTCAGCAAATTTCAAATGTCCAACATTTCCAGAGCATGACAAGATGTCAGTTTATAGTACATCCATGGGTCCCACAGTTCTTCATGATTCCATTTGCCTATACTATAATGTTTATACAATGTTTTTAAAGACTCTTGACCTTTCCTCTAGTCACTAGAGTCTAGTGCCACCATCAGGCCAGTTTTCCACTTGCACACAAGAAGCAACAGCTATGAAATCTAGTGTCTACATGTATCCACTCCAGAGGACAGAGCTTTCCTCCTCCATCACCCTCAGGCCAAAATGAACTCCCCTTGTCTGACAAAGAATGTTGTTGATTATTTACAGGGTCGCAGTGGCCGCAATGTGTTCATGGGGGGGCAGCCATGAGTGCACAGAGCTTTGAGTTCACTCCACATGGACGAGAAGAAGAAATCCGTAACGGAAGTGAGTGTATGTGTGACTCGCCTGTGGTGTTAAGCTGACATGTGTAAGCACGGTAAGCACTTCTGTTTTGTGAGTTCCCATTTAAAGTAAAAGCATGTGACTTAGCACAGAATACCCAGGGAAGCTGTTGTATGTATTTATACTGAAATAATAATAAAGACCAGGTAACACAAATGGCATTATGGTGCTTGTCATTTCTTGACTTAAGTATCCACAAAATGGTATAATTCATGGAACAGCCTCCTTGACTATTTTGGAGAAATTGGACTCAAAGAAAGTTCCTTACAGCAAGAAATTTGACTTTGACTAGGTATGTCGTGCTTGAGTGTTATTTTACAGTGCACCACAAAATCCTACCAAGTCCTATAGCGTACTCTAAAAAGCTTCCACCAGTTTCCTCTTGTTTTTTAATAGATTCAGATAAATCCGGCTGCCACCCTGCTTACAGTATTGTATTTCAGGTCTCATGTTGTATGTACTCATCCATCCAACTGATCCTGTTCACACTTTGTCATTTAATAAACTTATCAATAAACTATTATTGAATTCGAATGAGGGATAATCCACAATGTCACCATTGTACACAGTATGGATAACTGAGGGCAGGAAGCGTTTTATTCTTAGTACATACCACAGACACACAGTATATTAAAGTTCACGAGGATGACGCTTTATTTTGAAAGATTCAGACAGGAAGTCTCCAGTTCCGTAACATCAGCACGAGCTTTCGCTCTGTATCATTTATGAGTGTCAACGAGCCACTAACTCCCAACTCACCGCAGGGAACTGATACTTTTAAGGTTAATGCCTATCGATGGGGGGTAAGAACAAACAGCGAACGAAAGGAAATGTCCGGGTAAGTCGCAGCTCTCTGTCACGCCAACACGCCGCGACGAAAGTCAGGTCGTTAGCCGCCAACCCGAGCTGAAGCTAACGTAAAGTTGACGCTGACGCTCCGCGATGATGTCCCGACTGTCTCACTAACACTAACGCTCACACAGTACTCCTCCTGTGGGGTTTTTCTTTTTTTTTTTCTTCCCCTGACCACACGTTTCTCTCCCTCCGCCAGCCGTCCAGCAGCGGCCGAGCGGCCGAGGTACTGACCCGGGAAGGCGGCGTCATCCCGGGGTTCGTGGGCTTCTCGTCCACGGTGACCTCGGAGCTCAGCTACGTGCCCGCGGTCCACGGCGCGGAGGAGATAGACAACCTGGTGGACGCTGACTTCCGCCTGGTGCTGAGGAAACTCTCAAAGAGGGACGTTGTCACCAGGCTGAAAGTGAGTGTAAACCTCAGCTTTAACTAACTTTATGGTCTTCTGCGCAGAGCCAACCTCCTATAACACAACCCTGACACTTGAAATAACATGAAATACTGTGTGCATGAAACATGAAGAGCAGGCTCTCATTTGGTAGCACCCCAGGGTGTTTTTGGTCCAGGTGTGTGTCTTGACTCTTGTTTCCTCTTCTCAGGCTGTGCAGGACTTCGGGTCCATGTGTCAGGAGCGGGATGCTGAGGAGGTTAAAGGGGTCCTGCCGTACTGGCCTAGGATTTACTGCAAGATAGCAGTGGTGAGCTGGTCGATGTCGCGTTACTTTCAACATTCTGGAAATAGTGCATCTGTAACGCGTAGTTAGACACTGCACCTACCGTCACAGATTTCTGATCAGTCCCAACCTACCTAGCAAATGCAAGTCAAGTATCCCATTTCAACAGAAAATGTATTAAGTGAGTGGTGGGGAATATCTCTGCAGGTTGCCTGGAACCACAGTGGGACTGTGTGTGTGTGTGTGTGTGTGAGTGCAGGTGTTTCAGGTGTGTCTACATTAGGGGATTTTTCATCTTCATCTTTATATCTATCAGGACCATGATCGCCGGATCAGGGAGGCCACCCAGCAGGCCTTTGAGCAGCTGGTGCTGAAAGTGCGTCGCAGCTTGGCCCCCTTTCTGAAAAGCTTGATGGGCCACTGGATTCTGTCCCAGTGTGACACTTACACACCTGCAGCGTCTGCTGCGTGCCAGGCCTTCCAGGCTGCTTTCTCAGCCACCAAACAGCCTGAGGCTCTCAGCTTCTGCAAGGATGAGATCCTTAACGTGAGTAATAGTGGTGGCTTAAGTGTGGACAAGCTGTAATCTGATGAGCTAAATTTAACAGTAAATTGTTGTGGTTTTTATATTGCAGGTGCTTCAAGATACATTGTTAAAGGAGACGGCAGACACACTGAGTGATCCACAGTAAGTTAACAGTTTAGCTCATTAAAGCTTCTGTGTCCATTCCTCTCACTGTTTAGGCACAACAGTAATAATTTCTGTCAGAGTCACTGGTTGCCCATGTTCCCTAGAAGTGTGACGGAGGAGGAGAGAGAATCCAAATATGTGCGCATGCTGACCAGTTCTCTGTTGGGGGTGAGAAGACTGCTCTCCCTGCTGCTCCAGAATGACAGGACTGCCCTGGAGCCAAGACTAACACAGCTTGTTAACTCTGGCAAGTTCTGGAAGTACAGCAAACACAAGACACCACAGGTACTGGCATTGAATAGGACTGCTCTGCTTATTACAGACGTTGGAATGAGTATGCATGTAATAAGTAATCCATGAACAAGTTCACCTGGTGTATGCACATAATAAAGTTTCACTCATCTAACATAAGGTACTGAATGTTTATTCTTCCACTTGAATTTCATATATTCATCATAAAATCTTGAGTGGATTTTTAGATTTTAATAAAGGTTGTAGTTTGCATAGATTGTGAGGGATAGTATGTGATATCCAAATATCTATGTATATGTATGTAGAAAGGTTTTATCCTATAAAGTTAACTCATTCTTTGTAGTTTATATTTTGTTAACCAATCCGTCCCACACCTACAACTGAGTTGACTATAACATCAAATTATAAACTGGCTGATTATATCTGTTCATGCTGCCAAGTGCAGTAACATGCAGTAATCTGTTGCAAAGAAGATATTTCCCTAATTACTACTATGTGTTCCTCCACAGGTGCGTGGGGCATTTTTCGAGATGGTGTGTGCTCTGTGTGAGTTCACTCCAGGACTGGTCCAGGCTGAAGCAGCACGACTTTGCCCTGTCGTTCTCCTCAGCATCGACGACACAGATCCTGTGGTGCTGCCTCCTGTGTGGGAGGCCGTTCTTCACGTTGTGTCTACGATCCCTGTAAGCTTGTGTTTAAAGGCTCAAATATACAGTAATGCCAATGTCCTTACATTGTCAGGTTTTACTGCCAGCACTAGTGGAGTCACAAAGGTGATGGTGTAGATGTGTTTAATTTTTTGTTGTTCCAAATTCTGGTTAAGTTGTATCTTAGATGTTCCTGTTCCTATTTTAGGATTGCTGGACACATGTGAATGCCAAGAAGGGCTTCTTACCTAAACTTTGGGCTCTACTAAAAGAGGGTGGCAAAGGCATGGCTAAAGCACTTCACCCTAATCTAATGCCGCTCCTCAGCAAACTGCCTGAAGAGGTCACTGATCCGATCTTGGACTTCTACACCACCTTCTTCTCTTCATTCATACAAGGGTAATTTGTTTTTGTGTGTGCGTGTATCTACGCTTGGGCTGTGTGATAAGTCAATATTATCATTTATTTGAATTTTAAGGGAACTGTATTGTGACAATATTCTCATTTTGTGTTGGTCAAATTGTTGATTCTATGCAAACTTTTATTATAATAAATAAAAATTTAGCATTTCAATTTTTACTCATGTAGTGCATAACAGTGGAGCACAGTTTATTGCACTGAGCAGTAATTTGATTATTTTGTATGAGATTTTGAATACATTTGCCATATCTTCACTACACTTATTGCTATTGTTATAAGGTATTAATCATAATTCCTGTATCACACTATAACTTTAAGTCTCTCTGTGTGTTTGTCTAGTGTGTCTAGTGAGCGTGCAGCGACAAGCCCATCGGAAAGTGCAGTTATAGTCGCTTCTGTTGTCGAGTGCTTGAGGTACTGCATACTGCACCATACAGAAGAAGAGGAGGATCAGAAAAAAATACGGACCATGCTTATATCACAGCAGGTGGGATTACACAGTCACGCATACTTTTCCATCATGCCAAATCTACTCAAGTCCCTACCTTTCTTAAATTGTTTGTTTTTTTTGTCCTTTTGTAGCTCTTACCTCTACTAGAAAAGGCTCTTGGAAATCCCTCCCTTCAGAATGGTCCTCTTTTCCTTTTGGTCACTGAAATGCTTGTTTCCTGGGAGAAGAAGGCAGGTTTACATAATGAAGCTGAAGCAAATGACAGCAAGCATGTCTTTCAAGGGCTTCTGGCAGACTTCTGGGAGGGACTTGGTCTTTTGTTTGTGCATTATGCTGACAATGAGGCAGCAGATCCACAGGCTTTGGAAGGGATAGCCACCTTGCTGCAGGTGAGTTTGGTTTTGGAGAATCGGCCTCAGACATATTCCCCACTGAAATCTCTATTTTGAAACTAAGGATACAGCATATCAATGCAATTCATGGCTTAAAAAGTTTCCGAAGAGAAACTTAATGCATAATGCCTAAATAAATCTATTCTCCCGTTCTCTTATGTCCCCAGGTAATGCGTTACCCTGAGAGAGTAAAAAGAAAGAACGTCCAAAAGAAGAAATCTGTCAAGATCTGTTTCTCTAAGCCAGAGGATAATGACAAAACTGGAGTTGACGGGGGTGATGCTGAGAAGCCTGGGCAGACAGTTCCGGACCTTGTGAATGAGAAGGCATTTGGGTCCCCACAGACCCAGCATTTTGAGGATGTAGTCTGCCAGCTGGCACAACTGTGCCTTGTGCATGTGAATGAGAAAAAGTCAGAGAGACATCTTGTTTTCCTCTCCCTTCTCCTGCGGTCTTTCCACACACCCAGGGTCTTCAGTGTAAGTTATATTTGATGATTAGAGATAAAAGTATATCAGTCGTTTTTTATCTTTGTAATGAGTTTGCTGAGTTTAAGCGGTTCTGGTCAACTAATCTACAGGAATTTTACGAAGCCATTAATTTGTCTTTGTATTGGCCAAATGTGCAAAAACACTGGTATGGCCCTTTGGATTAATTCATGGAATGTATTTTTATTTGAGTACATTTTTCACAGCTCTTACAATCCCTTGACGTAATTGACTTTTTTCCTAAACTGTGCTTTTCTTAGACACTGGTCGAATTGGATGATCAAATTAAGGACGGTGAGCAGCGGGACGAGGTGAAAATCAAAAATCCAGCAATGCAGTTCCTGCTGGAGCAGGTGGTGGTGTGGCTGGCTGAGAAGGGGCGCCAAGACACTGAGCACATCGTGGAGATGGTCTTCAGCTCACTCTACTGCTGCAGCTGGCAGGAGACCACCCGCATCCTCAACCACATCACCACGGTAACATCAGATGCAGATGTCGATTCACATGTCATATATGCAGCGTGATGATCCCTTTTTTGTTGTAGATTCAACTCTAATTTTGCTGTTGTTTCTTTGCTGACATTTACTCTGCTTTCTAGATGGATTTGCAGTGGGGAATTATCCTGCAAATTATACAGAGGGTATGTGTCATTCTGTTTACACAGACATTTATCAAAGTGTGATAGCTATGTAGACATCAAATGCATGATGTTATAAACATCTGTGCTATCCGTCCTGTCAGGCATGTGCAGATCCTGAGACTCTTAACAGCTGTCGTGATTGGCTGAAAGGTTCAGTTCTGGGCGAACAACTCCTGGGATTGACTGAGGAGCTGTGTAATGTGGGATGCAGCTCTCCTAGTTCTACCTCTTCTACAAGCAACCACAGTTGGACTCTGATCAGCCTGGTCCTCTCTCAGCACCAAAACAATGGTAAACACAAACACACGCCAGCAAATATTTGTTTTCAGTCATTTTAGTCGGTGCACATCATTTGTGGATTTTCTTATCAGTCAACAAACTATATAATCATCTGTTTTTACTTGTGCAGAGCCTTTGATAGGGGAGGTATACATGGAGAAGATATTAGAGGAGCTCCACGCCACTCTGTCTAAGACAAAGAGTCTGTCAGATGCGGGCAACATGGAGCCACTCATCTCCTTCATCTGTGATGTGGCCTCCACATTCTTCTCTTCTGTACAAGACTGCCTTCTACTACTCTCTGCTGAGGAACTTTTGCTCACTGTTTTCCAGCTCACAGCCCAAGATCAAACACACACTCACCTGTCTGGTATGTAGTCACACATTGCACAAACGTATATATTTGTCAGGTAAGCTAAATAACACATTTTTGTGGATTTTGTTTTTAAAGACTCCCTTTTAGATAAGCTTAGGAAAGTGTGTGTAGCTGGGGTCCAGTCATTGGTCCAACACTCTGAATATGAGGTCAAGGAAGGCGGTTTCCTGCACAGTGCAGCCCTCTGGGTGACAAACCAACTACTCACCGTATCTCTGGACATTAAAAGGTAATAAAACACCTTCTTCTGATGTACTCCAAATGGGTTTGTCAGAAATCCTTGCCCAAATTTGGGCCTGTTCAATGTGGCCTATATAATCTGTCCCAAAGCTTTGTTGTGGTTCTGGCTAACTTCTTGGTGCTGTTTTAGTTTACAGGTTCTAGTTCTGGCTGCACAGAGCTTAGTGGAGACAATCATCTCTGTCTGCGATCAAGACTCCCCTGTCCTCGTGCAGTTCTTTGCCCAGCTCACGCCCAGTCAGTCCGAATGGACAAAAATGAGACAAGCCTTACCTCCCCAGGTCATCCATCATCCTTACTCAACGAAAATAACAAATTCAGGCACTACCATACATTGGTTTTGAATGTTATGGAAGGATTCTGTTTTAATTAAATCCTCCACATGAAAAGCTTGACATTCATGCAATGTTATTTCCCTTTTTTCTTTCCTCTACAGTGGGTCAAAACCCCCTTACTGTCCAGCCGTCACAGAGGAGTTTGCGAAAAACCCTCCATGGACATCTGGAAGTTAAGGATGTCAACCAGGTTGCCAGCCCACCTGTGTGCCTGTGCCCTGTTGGGGAGGGTGGCCCAGCCTGTTGCATTCATACCTCGTGACCAAAAAGAGGCAGAAGGTCTTTCACACCTACCAAACATTAAGTACACAGGTACAGACACGAATGAACTGAACTGACATTTAACTCTGTAACTTTGTGCTTTTTATGTTTTTATGTGTATGTCAATCTATGATGCTGTTAAAAATGTTTTTTTTATATGTATGCTTTTCTTTTGCAGTTTCAGAACTGCTGTATGCACTGCAGTGGTGTAAGGAGGTCGAGTACAGCCCTACTATAGTGTCTGCCTATCACAGCCTGCTGACTGACTGGGGGCTGTCAGAAGGACTCCACAACCAGGTTCCTATGAAAGATCTGCTAGAGACACTTTATTCAAGGTGAGCTACACTCATTGCGTTTTGATGAACAAGAAATGTCTTTACTACTTGGCAGAGTAAGCAGAAACAAACCCACACAAGATCAACACATGAAAAAGTCATCACCACTGATTTTTATGTGCATGTTTCTTTTTTCAGCAATTACTTGAAACAATATCCACTGAATATGTGTTTATTGTATTGTTATCCTGTAGGTCAGTGGAGGATGGAGGTCTATGGTCTCTGACACTAGAAAACTACATCCACACCAACAACTTGGCAGACACTCACAGTGCAGCTGTCAGGAAGCTTTACAGAAGTGCAGAGAGGTTAATAATTTTTTTTTTTTTTTTAATGTAATTTTAAATGTTTTTCATTTCACATAGAAAGCTGTTATATGACCATACTAACTGTCGTGTTGTATATTGTGTTTTGTCAGTTTGTTCCCAGTGTCTCAAAGCAAACTGAGCACGCTGCAGGTGCTCTGCCCCACCATGACCAGAAATAACAGAGAGACTCTCGTTGCTCTGGCTACTGCTGGAATAATCAACTGGCAAGAGAATGACAGTGAGAATACACACATAAACACACACACGTGCATACACACGCAAATGCATACATTTTGGACTTGAACCAAGAAAATAATAATTTTGTGTTGTGTGTCACAGATGTGTATGGGTGTCTGGCAGTGCTGCTGTGCTGTCTAAAAGCCAACACACAAGTAGAGGAGGAGGTCGTGCATGCTATCCTGGCCACCGTGATAGAGTGGAGGAACAGCAAGGAGGACTGGTTCCTCTTTGGCAGGTAATGTAATCACACAAACCACGCAAACATTCACATTGTCTTTTTGTTTATTATACCTCCTTGAAAGTTCAGATATTTTCTACTGATATATCTACATTTGTCACATCTTTGTATTTCAGCGACCTGTCAAAAGCAACTGCAGAACAGTTGAACCTCACTGTGGAGATGATGCGGTTCCTGTCCTGGCTGGTGACTCATTGTCCGACAGTTCTCGGGGGCAGCCAGTGGGACTTCTTGCTCTGCTCTATGTTAGCCTGGTTGGAAGTGAGACATAGATCGTACATATTATGTTGTTTTTGTTACTTTGAGGTCAGAGGTCAGGGTCACTAGAGAGTAGTGCTTCCAAGAGAGTACCTACTATGCTACTCCGTTGTCCCATCATAATAATAATAATAATAATAATATTAAATTAATATTCTGTCAGTTAAAATATTACTTTTTACAAGCTTTTTTAGTTATACATTTTCAACAACTGTAGTTCTTTATTTACTGCTTGCATCTGCTGCCCCTCACTATCTTTGACACTACTTTGCTCGCTTCTAATCTCAGACTGCCAGCGATAATGTGAGCAGTCTATGGAACCCATGGGTGCAGCTGTTTGTGTGTGAGAACACTGCATTGATAGTGAAGCTGAACCAGTTCTTCACATCATCCTCACCTGATGAACTGGAGAAGCTGCCGTCAGAACTGACTGGTGAATGGACAGACTTCTTTGTAGAAGGAATCTACAACCTGCTGTTGCCTCTGCCTATCAGTATTACAGGTGTGTGTGTGGATTTTATTTTAGGACCTTATGGCTCACTTTTCATTCATCACTCTCTTCATATCCACTAGGTGACGTAATAGTTGCTCAATAAGGAATATTGACGCATGTTTGACTTTGTCCCAGTCCTGTCATTGCAATATACAAATGTATCTTTCTGTTTGTCGTCTAAATGCAGATGCCTTCACTGAACCGGACGACTCTGTGTTCCCTTTGGCGGTACTGCAGTCAGTCGGCATGGCTCTGACATATGTGCCTGTGCAGCAGCTAAAACAGAACTCCCTGCCACCGCGGTTCATAGTGGACCAGAATACAAACCTGCCAGAGCCCCTCCAGACGCTCCTCAACACTTTCTGTCCTCTGCTGCTGTTTAAGGCCAGGCCTCTGCAGATCACTGTCTACCACTTGTTAGAAAAGTAAGGATTTTGTTTGAGAGTATCAGTGCGCAAATATGGGTAACTTTTCATTAAATTAAAAAGCTTTAAAAGCTGCTGTAGTACTGTGTTACCACTACCCTAAGGTGGGGAATGATCACCTCATGCTTACCACAAGATATAAAACAAATTAAAAAGAACGTACTTCCTTATTGTCAACATAGGGTCATGCCTCAACTGCCCGAGTGTGATGGAGAAGGAGACAACAACAAGTCGGATGATGATAGAGATGAGCCATCTCTGTAAGTCAATGGAGTAGATCATATTACAGTTGGTTTTACATATTCGTGATAGTTACTGAATTCTGGGTACTGTCACTTTTTTTTGTACAGTGATTCTCACAGTTCTGTTTTGTGTTCAGTTCTCCTCCAGCATCTCTGATGGCCATCCTGTCAACCTGTGAGGAACTGTGTGATAGTATCCTGGCAGGGGTTAAAGTAGGAGAGTTTGCAGTAGTCCAGCCTCTGAGTGAGGAGTACTCCTGCATCCTGGGGTACTTGCTGTCCTGGAAGCTGCTCCTCACTTTTTTCAAATCCTCACCCTCCCATGTGAGTCATGATGAGTGTGTTTAGTACAAGAATAAAATATTTTTTTACTGGTTTGACTTGTAGTTTGAGTGCATGAGAGTGGATTGGCTTTGATGTCTGAGAAGAGTCATTTTTATAAGTATTGTAACATATTGACTGCTCTTCTGATTTATCTTTAGCTGCGCGCCCATTACGCTCAGTATCTTAAGAGAAGCTGCTCCCTTAACAAGCTCCTCCTTCACCTCTTCAAACTGATGCCTGAGAACCCCATCTACCCAGGCCAGGGGGCTGAGACAAAAGAGACCAAAACCTTCTTTACAGAGAGCCTGTCTCTGGCTGTTGATAGTAAGTAGCACAGACTCCCACACAATGTCTGTACATGGCTGTGAAATGTGATCATGCTTATATTTCCCCTCATGTGTTTCTTGCCTCTAGAAAGCGAGAGTGTTGAGTGGGAACTCCCTCATCTGGCTTGCAGCGTGTATTACAGCACAGTGCAGGACCTGCCTGCCATGGTGCGGCTGTGGTGGAACAGCCAGGAGAAGAGAGTGAGCGCGGCTGTGGAGAAGTTCACGATCAAATACGTCAGTCCCGTTCTCTCAGCCCAGGAGATCTCATCGGTCCACTCCAGCACTCAAATGTTTGACAGCATGACTGTAAGTTAGCAAATACATCAAAGAACTTTTACTAGTTTTAGGTTACTTGTTTACTATAAGCTACTTGTTACTGTACTTGGTTACTATAATGAAACATGTTTTGGAAATTGCTACTTCTTTCATAACCCGAGCATATCTGATCATTGCTTTCCTCCTGTAAAATCTGGTAATGTGATAGATTATCTCCTGGAAACTGTACAAAAATTGATGGGTGTAATCTTCTAAATTTAACAAAAGCTGTGGTGCAACACCTGCATCACATTTGTAACAAATGATGCAGTAACAAAGGATGTACAATAAATTTCAAAGCAGATGTCTGATGATTTGACATGAAAAATCCTGACGGCAAATCAAACAATGAAATTATTTACTTAACTTATTGCTCCAGGTGAAGGCCCGTTCAGCAGCGCGGGAGGTGATTGCTACCTATTCTGTGGATGATATCTTCATCGAGCTGGTGATTCAGCTACCACAGAACTACCCCCTAGGCTCTATCACTGTAGAGAGTGGGAGGCGTGTGGGCGTCGCCGTACAACAGTGGAGGAACTGGATGCTGCAACTGAGCACCTACCTCACACATCAGGTACGAACACAAACACACAATGGAAGAAGTTGGTGTTGTAAGTAGTGTAATTTTCTTCAACCTGAAGACTTGTAGCCCGGTAATATCACTACAAGTGAAGATTTTTGGAACAATAGAGGCCAAGAGGGCTCTTTTTAGGGATCAGCAAAGAAAAAGAGGATGAAACTATTCAGAAAAATGTAAATGTGTGTTTGTGTGTTCAGAATGGCAGTATAATGGAGGGCCTGGCTCTGTGGAAGAACAACGTGGATAAGCGTTTCGAGGGAATTGAGGATTGTATGATCTGCTTCTCTGTTATCCACGGCTCCAACTACTCCCTGCCCAAGAAAGGTTGCCGCACCTGCAAAAAGAAATTCCACTCAGCGTGTTTGGTGAGATTTGTGAATCAAGATCATATTACATCCAGTGTTGGGCTGTCAAGATCCTCAGTGTTTTCTCTGCAGATGTTAAGAACTATTTTACATTGATAAAGCATTTTTTATTTTATTTTTTTATCTTTGATCAATCATCATAACAGAAAGAATAATAGCAACAAACTGTAGTTTGTCTTTATGTATGTAATCTGGCACAAGGATGATTCATGAGGATTTTTCCTCTTACAGGGAACTAATTGAAGCTATAATTCATAAATCCACAGCCCAACTACTGGTTGTGTCGCATACACCTTCCATCTTAATCTCACAAATACAATACAATTGAATGCATGACAATTTTTAGTTTAAAGTGAACGTACTTTACTTTTTGACCTTGTTTTATTGCTGTCTTTTACACTGATATATTTTTTCCAAATCTTTCTACAGTACAAATGGTTCACTTCCAGCAACAAGTCCACCTGTCCACTGTGCAGAGAAACCTTCTTCTAACGCACAGTCTGTGGGCCGTGGCTAAACGGTTGACAGTACTTCAGTCAACCAGGACCGGATCGGTTGTGATTGTGATTATTACGAAACTCATCCATATTGAGGTTTTATTTATTCCATCACAATATGGGTTGAGATTTCTCAGAGGCTTTCTATGACTGAAATGTTTCATGTGCTCAGTTGAAGTCTGAACTAAAGTACAGTAAAATCTATTGAGAATTGTAATTTGGTGACTTTCATGTCCATATTCCATAGTGTGGGTTGATAGCTGTCAACAGTTTGTTTATAACAGTGCTATACTTTACTGTATATGTGCAGCATCATGCCCCGCTGATGTTTTTCTGTTATTAATGAGTTTTTATTTTTTTGCAGACTTAATTTTTTATCTTTTGAAATGTGCAGGTGTGTAGAAGAGGCTGAATCACAGAGTTGGAAAAACCAAAGCTGGTCATTTGCTTTAGTCGTATATAAGCACCTGTTGAAATGAGTCGATTTACAAAACAAAAAAGAGACCATGTCTATGTATTGCAATGCCCAGGACAGGTTTCACACATTTTTCCTAATATTTAGGAGTGTAAAGAGATTATGTCTGATTAGTGACATGCCTTATACTATTATGACATGGTGAGATCACCTATGAAACGCAGGAAAGAGAACCTCTTTAGGGATTAGGTTTTTAATTTCAAAATGTGTGCCAGTGTTCACAAACTTCAAAACCTAATATGTGTCCTCTCATGTGCCTGTATACAGCTGTAAATGATGCTGGAAAGTAAATAAAATACAACTGGATGGATATTATTAACTGATGCAATTTGTCGTTGATTCAGCACTTAAAACCGGTCAAACAAAGCATACATACTGAAAAAGTGTAAGCCACGTTTCACACAGTTATTTTATATTTACAATAATTTGTCATTTTGAATGGCAGCTTCATGTATGCCTTACAAATATTTTTTAGTGCTTATCTGAATGTGATAGACTACAGCAAGTAAAGTCAATGCTATACAGATGGGTGTATTACCATCAATTACCATACATCATGACTCATTACATATAAACTAGTGTTGTAATGACTTTGTAGAACAACACTAAAGGCTGATCTGGCAGCCTTACAGGATGTTAGAGTTACCAGACCAAGTACAGAACAAGGCACAGTGCATACATTTTCCCAATGACTGAATTGTGTAATACAGAACAATGCATATGCAGGGATATATAAATCTGGCACAGACTGCTCATGCGTATTTTTACTTTGTGCGTACTCAGACTTTTACTCTTGAGTCCACAAAGTTTTATAGTTCTGGCCCCAGGTGTATTGTTATGCTCATGATACATTAAATCCCTTTGCCAAAGCTAGCCTCTTTTGTACGTTAATGACAATCATTATCTACCATATTCCAGTTTCCAGTGCTTAATTCTTTAGGTATAAAGACTTAATGACCATAAAAGAAAGAAAGAAAAAATAAAATAACTGAAAAGGTATACATAGCTCAAAGGATAAACCTACTGGGACTTAACACATGGTTAGAGATATGATTCCAACTGAGACCAGCTCTATATCTCTGCTGAAAATGAACAAGTGACTATAAAAGGTATATAGGTCAACAAATATGACATTTACGATATGCCATCACTTAATCTTATATCACTTCATGCAAAGTCAACTGTAATGAATTCCAAGTGCTTCCTTGAACTGTTATGTTAACCTGAGCCTCCAATTACAGTTATATGGTATTTCCATACAACTATTACTGTAAGTTAACCTGTGCTAGTTTCCAAGAAAAGACTGTAATTAGCCTCAGCCTGTGACTGCGGGCACCAGTCTCCCACGCTCATTTATCTTGGGTCCACCTCCTCCTCATGTTGAATAATTTATCTGTTTAATGGAGGCTTGCTCTCATCACAGTTGTTCCTATGGAATTAATTATGACAGATTAAGCATGATCAATGAATTAATCCCTATCATTTGGTCTGCCGTCCGTGTGTGTGTGTGTGTGTGTGTGTCTGTCGGTGCGCGCATTTGTAATTCATTATTGCGGTCAACTTTTATCAATACGTACAGCCAGCATCCATCATCATCTGCCCTTGACCTTTTTAATAGCCATTGATCTGTTTGCCAGGCATAAATATTTACACTGAAATCCCCTTCTGTCACGAGTTTTGACACACACACACACACACACACACACACCCACACACACACACGGACAGCCTCAAATCTTATTGCTCATTATCTGCTTGATTAAGCAGTGGTGCAAATGTTATGAACTACAGTACAGTCCCGTGTGCAGCCTATTCTTATCATAATATAGGTCAATCCTTACCAGAAGATGGCAGCATAAGAACAAGACACGGCTGTGAGGAATAAAACTATGTAGGAGATGTGCACATACTAACCTGAAGGAAAGGGGATTACTGATCTGGACTATCTAGGGAGGTTAAATCACCTACAAAGATCACATTTCTATTGTTTCAATTTCTGTCTCACGTTGCTTTCCAGACAAATAATTTTTCAGTTAATCAAAATAATTAATTGGCTATTTTGGGAGGCAATTAATGAGGCATCCCACAGGGATTATTAATGTGCCATCTTTAATTACTCAAATGAATTTGATGAATAAATTCAGTCACAATCCTGGAACCTATCTGATATGACAGTTGGAGACCCAGGTTAAATGTTGCTGACATACCTGACTATGAGGATACAAACAGTTTTCTAGGGATGGGTGCCAGTTAACACGGGAAACAGTGACTCAACCATTCTGAAGATAGCTAGGAAACAGCTCGTCAGTATAATGTCAATTTATACGGTCAAACATACAGATTTTGAGTGTCCTTGAACACAGGATATTCAATAATTGAATATGACTACATAATATATGTATATGTGCTTTGCAGAACTGGTGTGGATCATGTGATGTAATTTCTTCTGGTGAAAAAGGAAAAGAGCACGGATCAGACCCTACACGTGTCTCCGTCCTTAACGCAGAAAGTGCTTGAGATGCCGTCCATCCATCAGCCATCCTGCGCTGACCCACTTGCACGAAAGCCGCCGTAATAGTGCAAGCTAATTAGCAGCCAACCTGTCTCCAACCAGTCAGTTCGCTGGCCTCTTCTGGCCTTTCCAACCTGATTGGTGGAGGACTGGTTACTTCGTAATCAGCCGGGCCTAGTTAGGGCTCATTTGGCGCTCCCTGACCCATTTGTGAGCCTATTAGCATTCCAAGCCACTCGCAGGAGGCCGGTCCTATCCCGGTCACGCCACTCCTCAACACTGCAGGCAACTGCTCAGCTATGGAAGTGGCTTTAAATTAGTGTGTGTGTGTGTGTGTGTGTGTACATGTGCATGTGTCAGTATGACTCTGCTGATATTGGTTCTATTGAAATGAATCCCAAACAGTCATTTTATTTGCCTCTGTGTAGCCATCCATCTCTCACCCTCTGTGCCCCTCTGCCTTGTATCATATAGCGCACCATGTATGGGATGACACACAGCATACAGTCGATATCTGCATTTGTTGAACGTAATCCTGGGAATTTATGGGGTTCATCTATCCTAAACGAAAGCAGGGAACTTGTACAATTTTATCGGGGCTATTTTCTCAACCGCTCTCAAAAGCAAAATTATCAATTTTATTAACATTTGCTGTTTTCATATAATGAATGTAATAAACCATGATTATTGACCTCAATCTATTGGCTCCTAGACATGCATTTTACTAGTCGTTATCATTGGGAAAGGCTGCCTGGTCTGCCACAGTTTAAATCTACTGTTATTACTCTGTCATCACGTACAGGCCTTTTATGGTTTTCTATTACCGCTGCCATGCTATAGCAGCAGTGGAGGACACCAAAGACCAGGCGGCTGAGTCTGCTGTTTTCAAAAGACTCTGGCTGTGATTCAGCACTACAGTGGGTAGATTTAAAGAGCAAATTCCATATTTTAAGACTATAGAAATTAAAAGGCGCAAGTCTAGACTATTAAAAATATAGCCCGTCTTTTCATGATAAAACATTTTATCAGAATAACTGCAAATCCACCCAAACACCTTTTAAAGGAGTTTTGAAAGCCCATTTGACCGCAATCTTTCCCTGATGAAACTTATCAGGCCAGGGGCAATGCGTGGCAAAGGACTATTTAAGTATTCTGAAGCACTGCCTAAGTTCACAGTCAAGCACCAGAAGCACAAGTCTGCCTACAAATAGCACTGGCGGTGTTCTTTTTGTCCTACCAGAAAACCCTCAGCATGTAGCTTCAGTCAACCAACCCCAAAGTGGAGCCCTAGTCTACATGGAAATAACAGCGCATGAGAAGTGTAAAAAGGAACCGGAGCATGACCAAATCCTTTTAAATGCAACTAGGACAAACACGAGTGGTATGTCCTGAATATTTTAGGTTGTGCGTGTGTTAAATCCTGCACATGAGCTAAACAGAGGCAGGAAAAAGGAAGACAGTAAGGCTCCACACTACCAGCAATGGCTCACGCTGAGTTCATTCTGCTGTGTTATTGTTATATAAAGTAGCCGGGCCGGATCTACTGTGCACTCTTTATGACTCACAGTGCAGGGGTAGCAATTAGTAAGCGAGAGTTCACAGCAGACAGACCTCTATCACGCCCCATTCCCTAAATTCAAAAGCAGCCCACGGGCGTGTCCATATATTGTACAATTGCTCTATATATTGTGATAGAGGCTAAGAAAATGGACTTCTGTGCCCTGTGGCAAAAATTGATTTACTGTTTACTATTTAAATGGCCACACTGTTTCTGAGAGGTGGGTGTTTCTTTAGCTAAGCCCAAAGGGTGCTTGGATACATCATGCTGTAAAGTAACCAGACATTTAACATGACCTACAGCATAGAATATACACCGAGTAGAGTAAAAAACGCTGCACTTGGCTTACCAAAATCACACTCTACATTTAAATCCAGCAAACTACAACTCATTCCTTTTTTAGGGATAGAAATGTAGGTTTTTAACATGGTAGTCGTGAGCAGGTTTGTATGCTGACATGGCTGTATGACTTTTTTGTCACAAAATACCCATTTTTAGTATCACTCTAACAAAAAAAAAAAGACATGAATCTCAAACAAAACTTCTCATTTTCTCATCTTGACATCAAGGTTGCGCTGATATCTTTGCCGACATCATTCAGAGAGATAGAGACATAAGTTTACCTTTTTTTAGTTAGGCTACTGGACTACCTGTCCCTCTCTGCTTCAGCTGTAGTATTTACTGTGTGAGTATATCAAAATCTGATCCAGGCTGGTTCTGCTTGTCCGCATCAATCATCAGAATGGCTCAGCTGATAAACAAGTACACGGCGTGATATGGCACGGCGCAGAGCCACAAACTAAGTGAGAAAGCATCAGATCCTTGAAGTTTTACACAATTAGGTAAATCCTAATTGGCAATTACTTTGATTTGTAATCCTAAAGGTATTTAATGAGCTCATTTAATGGTGCCATGGAGCATGATAGAGTATGGTAATTGGTTTTTATAAGAAGTGTAAAAAATCAAGGTGTGCTTGTGAGGTACGTTGTGCCACATATTTGCCAGGCTATTATGGAGCATTAAGACAAAGTTTTCTACAAAAGAAGTTCAGGAAACCATCTCAAAAACCCCAGCTGTAGTTCTTAGGATAAAAACATCCAAACGTGGAGTTTCGAGGTGAGATGTTTTGGTGCTGGCAGCTCCCTTCGTAATGATCACCCTCTGATGATGATGTGTTTATGTACATCCATCTTCAAGGGTAAAACTAAAAGGTAAAAAAACAGTTGCCCTTGCAGCTTTTCACCGCTGTAAAAGTGGACGTCTCACTCTCCAGTTCTAACAAGGTCGGAACTGTCAGGAAAGAGTGAGGCTGGGGAGCTAATATACTTAGGCCAGGAAGAAGAGTCATCCCTCATACACACAGCAGACGGAGAACTGGAGGAGAGCGAGGAGGGAGGAACAGTGTGAGACCGAGAAAAGAATGAAGATGAGATGAGTGAGCAGGGGTGGGGTGGGGGTGGGGGGGGGGAGAGAGATTAGGACAAGTCAGACAGGGAAGACAGAGGGAAGAGGCAACGAGATAAAAGAGATCTGGAGCAGGGAGTCGGGGATGAAGAGTGGAGAGGAAAAGAGAGAAGCTGGCTGCCCTACCCTAAAGCAGCGTTGATATGACAGTTTTCTGAGGCCAAATCTGAGGCCAACTCATTCCACTGATAAATGCCCCTAGCTTTACCAACCTTCACACTGAGGGATGCACGCTCACCCCTTTCTCTCTCATTTTCTCTGTCTGAGAGAACGACTCCTTTCGTAACACTTTAGTTTTTAGATAACTTATATCTTAGCCATCGTTACGGAGACCATTATTGGCCGATCTGAAACATAGTTCATTCTCGCGCTGTGTTCTTGCACGGCCTTTATCTTTGTGACATTAGCGCAACTCAGCCCTGCTGGCACCAGGCAGCAGCACTCATGTACACTCATATGCCCTGCTTATCGTTTCTGTGTCGGGTTGGATGTATTCAGCAAATGGCTAATAAATAAAACTAATTAAGCTTGTGATAATGGAATGATAATTCGACATCAATTACTCACTCACTCCACAACTAGGACACTTTGGTATTTCACTGAGTCAAGAGCAGAGAGAGGGGATAGAGAGATACCTGAAACCAATGGTGCCAGTGGGCTAATACTCACATTATGTCTACATTATCTCACTGTGCACCGGAGCCATATCAAGGCTAGAAAAATAACAAGGTAATCAATTAAGTTAACCATGCAATTAAGTTAATTAATTGCTTGTATGCCCAGGAGTTTCCTGGGGCTTGTGCTGTGGACCGCATTACTACACTGGCCAGTGATTAGATTACAGAGTTAGTAATGCCATTTGAGGCTCAAGTGTAGGAGCTGCAAAGTGGTGTCCCACTGGTCGCTGTAAGCTTCTATCTCCAAATGAACAGTGCAATGCATCCGACTGCATCAACAGTATAAATAAGGAAGTTGTTTGTAGGGATACAAGTTCCAATAGATTGAGGTATTTTCCTTTGAGCCAATGTAGTATGCCGTTAAATCTCTTTTGATAGAATCTTCATAAAATAAAGATTACATCACTGCAGTGGAGTGTGCTTTTGTTTGCCGTGGAAGAAGTAAAGCAAAATTGCTTCGGCATCTAACAGACGAACGCATTAGATCATTTGCTTACTGTGCACAAATAAACAGCTGATGGTAACAACACAGCAGGCCTTCCAAATCCTACAGACCCAAGAAGAAATGTTAATGCTGAGATGAAGTTCATTTCAGATACCATTCATACAGTTTTTCTGTATGAACTGATTTAAAAGGCAATGGTCATACTGTAATAACATGGGAAACCCACTTATGTTTTCAAACACCAGACCAAGCAGTCTGATGCCACAACTTAATTAGATGAACATGAGCTTTAAGTAATAAGAGAAATACAAAATTGAAAATTCTGATGAAAGAACATATGGTTCACATAATTTGTGCTGACATGACATACTCGACATCTACCATGTATTTTTAAGGTTTATACTTGCTATTGTTTGCTGTGTTTGCACTTTTGTTAAATCATGTTGACTAGCCAGCTCAGTAAACATTCGTCTCAATGATATTGCAGAATATGCAAATCAGAACTTAATTGGTGTTTCATGATTACTGAAACCCGAGTAAACAATCACCCCAAATCCCTCATCTGTTTATCAATTCATCTCACTGCCATTTTAATTTATTACAAACTGAGTTAAGGTGAGGAAATGCAATACTTGAAAGAACAAAGAGCACAAGATAAAATGGCAGACTCCCAGCACACTTTCTGAACCCTACAACTCTTTACTCTTTCCCTTTCAGCACATAAAGTGTTTTAACTGGAGTCGTACACACACCCACACACCCACACACACCAACACCCACACCCACACACACACACTACACTTGCTATACACCAGACATCTTGGTTGGATTTTACCAGAACAGAATGTGTCCCTGTCCCTCCTCCGTCTCATAGTATTATAATGAACATGCTGACAGTCGAATTAGCATGGTGTCACTGTGGTAGTATGCTTCAGTGACATGACTGCACAGCTGTCCCACTGTGATAGCACACCACACTCTGTTAAAGGATCATAGTACAGCCAATGAAACATGTGGGATGGTATGTAGTGAAGTAGGCTGAATGTACCTTTATTTGGATTCCACTATTGTTCATTTCATTGCTTCTTTTCAAAATAAGACTGTGACATTATCTAATTTTACCCACCTTTTTTAGGATAAGGAACACTTAATTTGCCGGCAAAAATGTCCTCGCACCATGGTCTAAAACTCAAATTGGTTCTCACAAAGATAGTTGTACAAGTACACACACACACACACACACACCATGCTTGAGGCCTGCACCTGAGTTCCTGTACTGCAGGTGAGGGGAGTGGAAAAAATGCTCATTTTAATTGAATCCCCCTGAGTAAGCTAGGGAAGTTCACCCATCACTCTAACACATGGCTTCTATTTTTAGGACACACACATACAGACACACACACACGGACACACACACTGGAGAGACCTACTCCTTAATAGGCTCCCCTGGGTTATAATGTTATTGTTGATTTCCTTGCAGAAGACACAAAGATGTGCAAATGAAATTCACATGTAAGCACGCACAGACGCACTCTGCACACATGCATGAATGCATGAACACTGGCAGAACTACAAGCAGATACTCCTCTTTCTTCTTCTCTATTTCACTTGCACATACACACATGCAAACACAAACACACATGCACCCACATGGTACAGTATCTGGACTTCTGACATCATTCTGTTACCACTGTCAAATTATTTCTAAAAAACATGAAAATGAACCAAAGTCTGTGATAATGTGATTTTATTGCACTAAGAGTCTATTCAGAGAGCGATCATAGGAGGAGTATTTAAACTGTAACTGTGTAAATCTTTCCCTTTTGTTTGTCAGAGTCGAATCAGTTAACAGAGTGCTTTAATGCAAACGGTCCCAAATGTTTTCCTTTTTAGGCACTTTATCTTGTCCAGTCAGCACACACTTAGTTAGGCAATAAAAAGCAAGTTTGTTGTTAGTGACTCCTTCCTCCCCATCTGATTTATTGCAAGAGATATTTTTATGGAGGAAAAGTGTGTATCTGTGTATCTGTGTTGGTAAAAGTTAAATAAGGACACCCATACAGCATTGTTTTATACAATTATATTGTTGATTACATACTAAACCTTTAATATATTTTTGGTGATATTGTACACATTGTACAACACATAAGCTACTTTTTGTTGGCAATGCCATTTTAGCCAAGTGCCGCTGTGACTTTGTGTGTGACGTCAGTCACATTAAGTCACATCAGCGACTGAGAGCATTTCTGACATGAACTCTAGCAGAGTGTGCACTGCACATCTTTGCCTATATACAATATGTATATGTCAAGAGGATTGACTTTGAACATTTTTGACATCAGTTCTGTTGCATAATGTCGGAAAAATTGACTAACTATCATGAACGAATTTGATATTTATGATTATAACAGCTCCATAAAAAATAGGATGAGTCTTATGAGTAGTACATACAAAATATGTCAACATAGACGTTCACATAAAAAAACCTTAAATACTAAGTCATCATCAAGTGTTCATAAGGGCCTTTCTGCTTTCATATTCCAATTGATTAATAAGAGGTCTATTACAGAAAGTCTTGCTTTAAAGGAAGTGTGTTTTGTGATCACAGATCCACAGGCATGACAGCCAGTGGTTGTTGTTCTTCTTGACCTGTGTATCAGTTGCTTGTGCCATTATAAAAAGTATTCCTCAACATCGCTAATGGTCAAAAATGGCTCTACAAAATATTTCCCTCAAAGTCAAAAAGCACTTTCTGTCACAGTTAATCGATTAATGTTGCAGTACCAAGACTGAGAAGTGACTAACCACTGGGAAGAATGCAGTTGGATTTTCTTTGTCTGTGCTATTCCTCAAAGGTCACTTGTGGTCACTGGATGAGGTCTAAAGACATCAATCTTTTTGATTTTTTTTGTGCTGAAGCAGAAACCGGGTGTGGTCTCTCACTATGGGAAGCGCCTTCTGCCGTGACCAATCATAGAAGCTCCAATATCACCACGTCTGTTGGGAGAGAGACCAAACATCTCAAGTTGCACTTATAAATTCCCGTGGCATTCCCCCCAGCATTTCAAGGTATTTCTTCCACATACCCCACAAATGCAAGCAGGGCAGTGTTGTGAGATACCTCGCTCGGTTTTCAGAGAACCAGGGGTACCCTGGTAACCAAAAGTTCTCTTTCAAACCTCACTCGGTATCTCACTATGGGAGATATGGACCATTTCCAAAATGCATGCTCTGAAGCTCATAACACCTTGACCCAGCAGAGTCGACACCACAAGCACCCCCCCATGGGCTAGCACACAGTTAACATGAACCCACACTCAGGACTGAGTGCGCCAGTGAAGTCGCCGTCTCATCCAGGCAGTAAAACCTAACAAATGTGTGTAGGGATACCCAACTAGCAGGAGCACAGATGTCCCTCACAGAAATACCCCTAAACAGGGCCCATCAGGTGGCCAATCCCCTGGTGGAATGTGCCTGTAGGCTCACAGGGGGCTGCAGTCCATGACTTTCATAAGCCAGAATTATAGCCTCAACCAGCCAGTGTGGTGCTGGCGAGTCAGAGCCTTCTCTCTGTGAGAAGGGGACCAAGATACAAACAGCTGGTTACCCTTCCTAAATCCCTTAGTCCTGCCCAAGTAGATACGGAAAACTCTCACGGGACAGAGTGAATTAAGCCACCTCTCACTCTCCCCTGCAAAAGGCGGTGGGTGGCAAGCAGCTCCAGCGTAGGGCACAAAGGCAGGGTTAGGGCGCAACATCACCTTCCCATAGTCAAGATTTCAAGATTGGTCTGTCTCCTGACAGACGTGGTGATATTGGAAATCCAAGATTGGTCGCACCAGAAGGTGCTTCCCATAGTGAGATTTGAAAGAGAACTCCCAATTTATTTTTTATAGTTTAGTTTCCATGTTTCTTTTATTATGTTTTAACCTGTTTCTTCCATTATGTTCACTTGTAAACAGAGAGGTACTTCACCAACTGTCTTTTTTACTTCCTTGTGGTTTACAGTCACAAACCAAGAGCTTCTCAAGTGTGTGTACCCACTATTAAGAAGTGTACCCATTTTTAGTTTTTTTTTTCACTGCCCTTGATGGTTTACTGTGCACAAACAGTACATTTCTTTGCGCCATTAGAAATAAGTTTTAGTAAATGTTTTTTCTATGAGAAAAACCAGATAGCTGTTATGATGTGTTTAAAGAAAAGTGACTAATAGTCATTGAAAAGCACAATTATATTGTAGATATCAATGATGGAAAATACGAAATCTAGAGAATAATGTTGAACAAAGCAGACAAGAGATGTTTCATGAGGAGTGACAACATTTATTAACAACATTTGTGTTCACACTGTCCTACTGTTAATATCGGTGTGCACGTCAGGTCCCCCTTTGTTCCTCATTCCAATAAGCCCTGAGCACATAAACATAAAGGTTTGTGTTTTCTTTTCTCCTTAAATAACACATTTTATCTCTCTTTGTTTATATCAAATTAAAATAATTTGAAACTGAACACTGACATTATTGGCACAACATGATTTGCCCAGGGACACTTCCTGTCGATTGGTTAACATACACTGTAGAGACAACAGTTTCCCTTTTATGTTCAGACTTAAAGATGAAGTAATCTCTATGATCTTCAGACTTCAAACTTTACTCAAACAATAAGCTTTAGGTGTTTTCATGGACATGACGAGGGCACAATTTCCTTCACTTCATTATTGTTGAATATTTTTCACCTCCTCCTGCGACCCTCCATTGACCTTCTCTAATTTGCATGTCCCACAGACAGATGGGGTAATGTATTCTTCTTTTAATCTTTCACTTGTCCTACTATTTGCCAGTAACTCTGCGGCATGTTTTCTTATCTGTGCTCAAACTTGAAGGTAGTCACTCCCTCAAGAAAGGTTGTGGTTATCAACTTTTAGTTCAGATTTGGTTATACAAGGCTTTCTATACTAGAAGTTTAAAATGTAATAAAAGGTTTGTGTTTCACCAGATGGGTTGCAGGTAACTCACTGAGAAAAGACGCCTTTGACCTCCTCACATAACCTCCTCTGATGCTTTATGTTCTTCTCTTTATTGAGTAGTATATGTTGCACTGTGTGCTAAGTGCTTTACTCAAAAGTAATATGTTTGTTGTCCCTGATGGATAAATTCACGGTTCTTGTTGTCTGTGCAGTCAAGTGAGCGAAGAGATTTTTTAAAAGTTGCTGCAGTTGCCACATTTGGTCTGTGCTTAATGTCAATATGGTAGCAGGCTTATTTCAAGGGAACCATGATTTTATCAAGGAAACCACTTGACTATGCTATGTGTGTAAATTGTGTTTATAACACAAATTCAGATCCATTTGCATTACCAAATAATGATATGATATCCCCAAAACTGACAGAATGAAGGTTGCTTGTGTAATTACTTGATTGTACAGAAAATCAAGCTCACTTTGATGCATTTCACCAATTTGTCAATACAGTGCCAGCTTTCCAGAAGAACACGGTGCCAGACTCCATGCTAAATTAACCATGTGGCAGTTAAAAACTCATGCATCACAATCACACAGTTAAACAAGCTCAAGTTGTACAGAAGATAAGACATGTTGCAGGTTTTTGCACTATATTTTGGTTTGTTTTGTATTTGTTTTAAATGCAGTTTTGCACTTGCACCCTTGCTTGTCTGCTTGCTTGGCTTTGTCCTTGTGATCTCTATTGATTTCAAGTAGTATTATATGCTTTTTGATTTACATTTAGCTTTAAATCTGATTGTACTGACACATTGGCTTTTCGATACCTTCCCTGCACTGTGCATAATTATGTGTATTGATGTGAGGATTACATGAAAATCAAGCGCCTGTTACTTTGACATCCTATTTGCACCTTTGAACTTTACTCCAAAAAAGTGGAAACCTTGATGTCATTGTCACTGCCGCTGCTGTTAGTGTATCTGTTTGTGCTTCACTTCACGTTCCCTCGGTATGGACATGAAAGTATAATTTCCGAACATAAATATAATTTTCGCAGTAGTCTATGTAAACTAATCTGAGCAAAGCTGGCCATAAGGACACACACACACACACACACACACGTGCACAGACAAATGTGCAAAGGCACACTGAAACACACACATACCTTCACTTTGGCAGCTGATCTAAACTGGGCCAGGCAGGGCCTTGGAGGAAAAATGAAGCAGGACATAAAGTACAGCAGCCAAATGGAGAGGTGGAGAGGCCATGGGGCTGGTGTGACTGGGAAAAGGGAAGAAATTGGAAAAAGGTTACGGGAAAGAGAGACGAGGGAGGGGAGAGAAAGAGGACAAAGCTTATGTAGTCTCTTTTGCTTGGAAACAAACTGACGTAAGAGTTTCTTTCTCATCTCACTATTTTAAAATGAATACATTTACAGCATTCTCCTGTAAAATGCCTTGATACACTCTATGAAAATGATACTTCAGCATAAAACTTAAGGGGACTCTCATTTAGATAAACATTTCACCTCAGCATTCAATTATAAGGGCTAATAGCTGTTAAACTGAGTTGCTGAAACACTGTCAACACTGCCTGGCCTATAGTAGTACTAAAATGCATTCTGAAAACTAAAAACAAGATAAAAAAGACACTATGTCAAGATATGTATCCTGTTCACATTTTCAAAGTCAGTTTTAAATATGTGTGTGCAGTGTGCACCTCTATCCTTCAGCAATCTGGATTTAGTACACTTTGTTTTTCCTTTCTTTCATCTAAATCTTACATTGCTTTTTCTTCTCACATGGCTTTGATGGTTTTGAATTGCTAAGACAGTCATGACTAGACTTAAGGTTGTAAAGGGGTACAAATGTCCTTATACCTTATGATGCTGGAGCATGTCTGATCTCTTACAGCGTTTGCAGTTTGGCTTCTAAACTAGAAATGTATTACAGAAGTCAAACAAAAGGTGTTTGCTTACGGTCTAGCGCTGGGTGCTTTTTGGCCCATCTTAATGGCACATCTTTAATAAATATTTATAGGGGGCACTGGGGGATATTAAAAAACATGACATGCTAACATGGCTTTATTCGCATGAGGATAGAGATCTATGTAGAGTTAAAAAAGGAAGATAGGTGAGAGAATGAAGGCAAGGCAGTCATTTGTTTGGTGATGGCAGGCCATCAGATGACTTTGGCAAGGACATGTTTGATAGACATCTGTTACACAGTCTATGTAAACAATGAATATAACAACCTTAAGGGCAAAAGAAGGTGTGTTTTTTATGGAATAGGAGCATTGCTTGAAGAAACTATTCAAGGATGTTAACTTGTAATAAAGACTTTTCATGTGTATGTATTCATTTTCTTCAGCTGTGAAAAATGCTGCTAAATGAGTGACTGCATAATTTACAATAGGGAGGATTAGTAATTGTTAACTTGGTTCAGGAGTCATGTCATCATCAGGTATCTGACCTGGCTGAATTGATTGTTGGTTGGTTGTTAATCTACATAGAAAAAAGGGATTTCATGAGATTTAGACTGACTGACCATAAATAATCATCTCTAAATTTATATTGATTTTGCTTTCCGGACGTGGACTAGTAGTTCCTAACCAGAGGCCCAAGGATGCACGCATGTTTCAAGTTCTGTATTTACCATGTGCACAATAATTGCAGTGAAGGAGTCATTGGCAATGAAAATCTTAAATCTCTCCCTCCAACAATTCTCAAACGATATGTATAAAAAAGAAAAGAACGCAAGTGAAAGTTAAAAAGACAGAGAATCTAAGAAATAACATAAAATAGTGCAGAAAACATAAAATTGTGCAGTTTGTTGTAAGCAAGCTTGTGGATCCAATACCCTTTTGTTGTTCATTTAGAATCCATTGTGCTAGAGTACAGAGCTGATCTACAAAAATGTGTTACTGTCATAATACTTTCTGACTGCACTGTACAAAGGTGATTAAATACATTACTAGAATCTAGAGGTATGCACTTTGATAATATTGCATATACCAAAATATGACTACATAATTGGTGTCATAATGACATACTTATACATTTAACAAATTCACAGCTGAAAGTACAATTGGGACCTGTTAATGTGGCAGGCATTAGGGGGCAGTCCACCTCTATGAAATGTATCTCAAAGGAACCGTAAAATGTTGAGCTGAGACAGCGAAAGTTTACATTTGCAATCAGGGATGGAGGATTAGGGTCAATAACTATCCTAAATACAATAAGCGCTTGTCTTTGGATGTAGCCTACAGAAATCTTTTAAAGCCCTACACATTCAGCTAGTCTAAGACGTGAGATCGACAGTTCCAGTTTTTAAACACAAAGTGAGAACAAAAGAATAGAAAATTATATATTTTTTTTGATGTTTTCAATAACCCAGACAGCAAAATAATATTGAATCACCCTAGAAAAGAAAAAGACATTAATGCTTGTTGTACTGTACTTTTTCTTGTTATTCTCTGGTCTAATACAGGACTGGAAAGTTAAATAAAAAAAATATATCAACATTCAGTACTTACAATTACATTTCAATCATGGTTTCGGTTGATACATCAGTATAACATCAATTATGCTTTTTACACAGAGAGGTTTCAATGGTATGGATTCACAAGTCGTTTTGAAAAACTTCAACCAGACAACCAACCAGACAGCCATTATATCACTGGAAATACAGAAATAATCAAACAAAGAGAGATGATAATTACTGCACCCACAAATTCACAATATACAGTTTGAAAAGGAACAGCATTGTAGTCAGTAATTGTATGTGTTTATGTCAGTGTGTCTGTGTCTTTGTCTCTTTTCTTGAAAGACAGGTAATTGTGTCTCTGATGTTGGGGAACAAAACTCTGTTCACACAGTTCACATTATGGGGACTCACCTCACATTTGATCCCCATTAGGTAAACCCTTAAATTTTAGGGTTAAGACTTTTTTAGATCAAGCTTAGTGTAACAGTCAAGTCAAGTCAATTTTATTTGCATAGCGCCTAATCATAACAAAAGTTATCTCAAGATACTTTTCACATAGAGTAGGTCTAGACCACACTATTATTTAGAGCGACCCAAAAATTCCCACCATGAGCAAGTACTTGGCGACAGAAGCAAGGAAAAAAAAACTTTTAACAGGTAGAAACCTCGAGCTGAACCGGGATCTGGGTGGGCGGCCATCTGCCTCGACCGAGTTGGGTTGAAAGGGGAAGAGAGAGGGGGAGAGAGAGCAGGAGTAGAGACAACATAATAATTTGACCACTAATAATAACTGTAGCAGTGAGTGTGGCACAGGAACATGGGGGCAGTAGACGGCCTGCAGTCCCAGATCCGGAGCTCCAGAGGCAGAAATACCTGCAGAAAGTGAGAAGGTGAAAAAGCACAAAAACTACGGGGAAGATGTGGAGTTAGTGACATGTATTAATGGGATAAGAATCCCATAATAGTTGTGGTAATGTTATGTTTAAGGTTGGGATAAGTCTTGAGGTGATGTAGTGTCAATGTTATTTCCTCCTAAGTGCCAAAACTGTTCCTTTGTGTGTGTGTGTGTGTGTGTGTGCGTGTGTGACTACACTACTTATAGAGAGACAGAGGTGAGGTAAAGTACTTTACTCACACAAAAAAAGCCAACTGTACACTCTTTAAAACATTCAGTTTTTTGGAATAGTTTGGGCTTTTAATTTGAAAATAGCTGTGGGACACACTGTCAGTTGAGTTGACAGTGGTATGGACTTCGGTGTCAGACTTCTACAAACAAACAAAAATGTGTTGATGCAGCAGGTTTTTCTATATACAAAATCATACCTGCAGTAACACACCAAACCTGATGTCAAACCGCACCTTTAATGAGACACTAAATGTGCAGAGCTGAGCAGAGTGTAGCTTTAATGATGTGCATTATTCAGAGTTTTCCTTGTGTGTCTGCCTTCCATCAGCAGCCTTGACTCAGGACACTGCTCGTTTTACGGAAAAAGAGGTTGCACTGTACTCTTTATTTTGTACTCTTTGCACAAGTGTCATCTCTGCACTAAATATAAAAATAGATGGGCATTCAATTATGTAATTATTATTTTTTTTAAAGAATTGAAATTCACACAGTGTAAACACATGTTGCACATTATCAGAAGATGTGTAAGATATTTGTTTTTGACCACAGTAGTGATTATATTCCTTGAGAGTAAGGAGTACAGAGATTGAGTTGGATATTCCTATATACTTATATGTATTTATGTATTCAGGAAAGAGCACATTTAATCCTCTAGTTATGGTCATGATAGATACAAAGCGATGTGGAGAGGGACTGACATAAACTCACAACCTTGAAACAGTATGGAGAGCTGGGCAGAATGGGGACAGTAAGGCAGTGATTTTGCCAGCCAACTTGTTGGAGTAAAGGGTCTGGTCTCTTGCAGTACAACAGCCCTTAAAACACTCCACTCATGGTACTCCTTTTTTTCATGCACTTGATACTGACGCATAATCTGAACCAGCTACTGCCATGATTTTTTAGACTTTGTGGTGCCGTATGGTATCTTATGGCATTTATTATGACCCTGCAGGATTCATTAAAATTAAGATGCATCTCTGATTATGTTTAACATCTGCTTCATATTAAAAGATGCGGTACCAGGTCACAAACCCCTAGGGATATTCTCTCCCTTGATGCTAAGAAGACATTTGACCATTAGAGATGGATTAATTAAGGTATTTGCTCCACAACATCCAGGCTTAAGTAAAACCTAATTTTCCTAATTGAGTATTTTAATATCCTGTCTACAGTTTAGTGCTGACAGGGAATGCATGCTTGTTCAGGTTCAGAGTCTCTAATCTCTCCCAGGCTCAACCCCTAGAGTTGTCTTTTATCGCCTGTATTATTTCCCTTATCTCTGGAGCCCATTACCAAAGCAGTATAAGTGTGTTGGGCACCAGCCAATCGCCATTTATGATACTTCCCAATTTGTCCCTCTTCCTGCTGATGACATCTTGATTTTCATCCCTAAAAACATATTTTGTAATTTCCACCGGGAGATATACTGTGAGTAGTGTCATTGATCAGAAATACGCACACAGATCTACTCAGTATGCTTTGACATGGGTATGAGGGGGGTGATTGACAGAACCAGCCATTTAGTATTTTATCTGAGATCTTCGGAGGAGAATTTCCCTCCCCAATAGGTTCTCTCTTGTGGTGGATGTCTCAGCTTGGCCATTAATCAAGTCATATCAGTGAAATGTCTCAAAAGTTTGCTGAAGCTAAATGCAACTCATCCATCACATTACTGAAAGGCTTCATATGTAAGCGATGTAGACATTTTTCTTCTCCATCCCTTGTCAACCGGGGATATGATCTATATGCAAAGTCAGGTTCTCCCCACACTTGATTAGTTTGTGAGGTCCTCCAGAAAGAGAGCAGGGGATGAAAGACAGAGGCCAGAAAAACAGTAAAAGGACCAGTGGAATAAAGGGATGGGGGGTAGAAACAGTGAAAGGTGGAGAGGAGGGGACATAGAAGGAGAGACAGATGGAGGGGTAAGAGGGAGATTGGGTTACTTGCAGATAACATCACCGTGTGATAGATTCTTGTGGAGACTAAATTGGGCTTGTGGGCTGAGAGGGAATCAGTCTAAGTCCTGAGTGACAGGCAAGGAGAGCGCTTATCAATGACTAGTGAGGGGAAATTGGACACCTCCTGAATGGCCTCATGATAAAGCTGCTCATTTGTGTGTGTTTCTTGAATGGTACACAGTGCGGTAATCGATAATTCTTTGACATCAATTCAAAAGGCACCATTTCATTCGTTGTCTAATCTGTAGTTAGGCTGACATAGATATTAGTCTGACCATTACAGCTGCACTTTAAAAAATGAAAAGCAGCCCCCTGCAGGCACATGGAGCCTCAGGGTATAATACTTTTATATTGGGTGGGGTTGAGCCCAAGATATTTAGTCCAACATCTGTAACTAAGACTTACCAAACCTTGACAATCATCAAAGGTAAAGAGGTAAAGTTAAAGGAATAGTTCAACTTTTCTTCAACTACACTTCCTCGCTTTTCTGCAGATAATTAAATGACAAGGTCGAAACCACTCTCATGTCTGTACGCTGAGGTACTGCTGGTTATCTAAGCCTAGCAACGGCACAAATGGTAAAAAACAACATATTGTGAATTTTATGGGGGATTACGAGCCACATCTTGTCATTAGCATGAGGCTGCCAAGTAACCAGTGGATACTCCAGGAGGTAATTGCAGTAAAACAAACAAGATATAATGGGTTCAAATTATAAATAGAGCTTTATAAGTACTGGTAGGCAGATTTTGTTAGGCTAGTAGTTTCCCCTTCTTTCCAGTCTTTGTGCTAAACTAACCAACTGCTGGCTCTAGTTACATATTTCCTGTCATCAGAGTGGTATTTGTTTTCTCATCTAACTCTCATTAGGAAAGCGAATAAGCGTGTTTCCCTACATGTCGAACTATTCCTTTAACAAGGTGTACTGATGTTAATAACAAGGGGTCCAGAAAGTCACTGTGGTTCTTCTTTGACTATGTTGAGTTAATGCGCTTGTCCCCATTTTCACCTTGCTCCCCCCCTCTGTCTCTTTCTGTCTGTGCTCACTGTCCCACTAAACTGGCTTTAAGAGCGCCGACCAGATGGCTCAAGAAAATGAATGGCTCTGCCTGTATACGTGTATATGGATGTGTGTGTGTGTGTGTGTGCGCGGTGACACATTCAGGGTTAAGAGGGACATTAGTGAAAAGTGATTTTGACAACCCATCAGGGAAAGACATTTCTTAGTCCTTCACCTCGTTCATTCATCTCCATCTCTATATCTCTCCTTCACTTATTCAATCTTGCCTTTGCGCTATAGATTTTTGCATGAACATCTATTTAGTTCTCAAACAGGGTTATTTTAAAGTGCTGTCTGGCATGTCTTAGTGCTGTGAAGTAAAATCAGTGCTCGGAAGAACATAAAGGGCTTAAACACCATCTTTTATAGACTGAAAGGAGGAAAAATATGCCACTTTGATTTTGAGTGAATAAGGATTGCATGGAGTTTTTATTTCTATCAACTCAAAAAAAAAAAAAAAAATGAATTGGAAAAATATTTAATTTACAATTTACGTTCTTTTAAGGTCACATTTTTACAAATGCTCCATGCATATATTTCAAAAGGTGACATCAGTTTTGTAAAATAAATTATACTTCAGCTCTTTCTGATGTGAAGCACACATGTCAGAAAGACAGGTAATTGCAACAACGAGTTGTAATTACATAAATCCTTACTCTCTGTAAATCACCTGTGTCTGTATCTGCTCAATCATTTTCATTAGCCATTTGAGTCATAAGTCAAAGGCATATGTAAGCCTATTCTCCAAAGAAACTAAGTTATTGTTTTGACTGGAGGGAAAATATGCAAATTTTAATATTTTACTTTCATAAAGTTTCCTCTGCAAATGTCGGTTAACAGAGGCTACTGCATATCTCATATCAAACCGCCTTTGTGTCTCACTTGCAAACATCTTTGGTAAAGGAAGTGTGCATTGAAACCTTAATGATTATATCTGTGTTGCTATACCTTTATATTCCCTGTATGCATTAATGTGGAAAGCCACGCATAGTATACAAAGTACAGCTTGGTGTGACTAGAAGTATAATGGAAATGCATTTATCATGCTAGACAAATATACAATATAGATAAATGATAAAGAGGATTCATAGTGCATATTTTTCCCGAGGGAATTCACTTCTCTTCTATGTCACAGACATATTAATCACCTCCGGGAGGCAGAGTGACAGCATGATAGTGTCATGAATTAATAAAGCTCTTGCTATACAACAAAGCCTTCCGGTTAATCCAAATAAGGTCATAACTCAGTTGCATTTGTTTGCAAGAGGTCACACATGTACTACACGCCTCACACACACTGAACAAAAATCAGATGCCACTGCTCTATTGCAGCATTTTTCATTGAGGAGATAGCACAGTGTTAATACTTATTATTCAGAAACAGTGGGGTGGTGTTGAGCTCAGCAGTCTGCCCATTTTTTAATAAACAGCACACTGCTGAGCTAAATCATATCATAGTGACTGTGTGTGTCTATCAGTGCATGTGTTTGCATGAAAGAAGCACACACAACAAAACTAGGCAAAGTGAGAACAAAAGAAGTTGTGTTGTTGCATAAATTGCATAATTGGATTCATGTCCTGTCTTGGTGGATATAAAATATTAACACATCTTTAATTTTAAATTGTAAACACTGAACTTTGAGGGCTGCGTTTCTGGCGAGTGCTGGAAAGTAATAGCAAGAACAAAATGATGACACACTTCACTTGCAGTTGTTCCCACAGACAGAGACATTGAGCTGTGTGAAATCCTTAACCAATTCAGCCCAGACCAAAATGTGTGCTTTCTAAAAACTGTCAACATTTGGAGAACTATAATGAATTGACCAATGAGAAGTCACTGCAATGGAATTTGTGAACATGTGACAGTCAACTCAATCATCATTCATAATTGAATCAATGACCAATTAAATCAATCCAGCACCAACAAATTTTTTGTAATTTTTTTATTTTACTTTACTTGTTTTATTATAGGTTTCCCAACATGTTGCATTCCATACTCACATTAGATCGGGGCCAGTTCTTTTTTTAAAAATTTAATTTATGTTTGAGTCAATCACAATTCTTACAAGCTGGTCTGATAAAATAACATCTACATTTGAAACAAACATATCATACAAAAAACAAGTTTATAGTCACATGTCTATGCAGCATTTTTCCAAATCATTAATTCAGTCCCAGGAAACAGAAGCCTGTTGTTTATTCAAGTGTTCAGCGTTATCAAGGAGATAAGTACAACTGCACATCTGAACCATAATTCTGTAAGGAAATTACTGATTTGCTTGTAAATAACTCCAGGAATTCGGGGGCACATAATCCTATAGTGGGAATTCATTATAATGAAAAGCATTCTGAGGTCAGGCACGTGTTGTAGGGTGGACGAAAAGTCATAGTGTGAGATGTTTGTAGTTATTCTAATAAGTAAGTCTCTGCTTTTCCATCTCTTCAGCAGATCTGCTTCCACACAAGACAAACATAATGTTCTGGAGGGCTCTGCTTATTACTTTGACAGTAAGAGACACATATTTATGTTGCCACAGGCAGTCAAATCATTGTGCTGTCACTCATTTGGTAAGCATATACTCAATAGTTACTATTTTTTACTCAATAACTTTCTGACTGCCAGATAATCTTGTTTAGGAATTCATATTTTCTAGATGGCAAACAGGAGGGTTAGTGATAAACTAAGCTATATGGATATCAGCTGTCATCATTTATATTTAAGACATCAACTGCTAATTTTAATTAATTAATTTAATAAGCTCAGCATTTTATGGGGAATATGTATTGTTCAGCATTAACTGTTCGAGTATGTCATTTAAGAGGCATACTGATGTGCTGTTATGTACTGGAAACACTCAGCATCAATTTAATTAGTTGCCATTGGCACAATTTCACAAAGATTACAGTGATCAGACAGACATTTCATAAATCTTCTCTGGCATAAAACTGCAATCATGGAGATTTTCCAAATAACACAAATAGATTAATCAATTATGTGTGTGACTCATGTGTGAATGGCATTCAGCTCTAACTACAGTTTACACTTATAGAAAACTTATTTGTTGTGTTTTGGAGTTATAGCTTTTTTGAGTTATAGTAATTTCTCTGTCTTGGAATTAAAAAGGGAATCAAAGGTTATCACAGAGGAATATTAGTTGTTACTAACGGCTGAGTGACATCACAGCAGAGAGTCAAGACAGGTTCTTTTCGGGTTCGACACAGAGCTTTCTCACAACATGTAATGTTAGCTATGATTTCTTAGCAACACCATGGCAACGGCATTAAAAGCTGGACTCCTGCTATCTCACTCACAAGCAGGGGGTCTCTTGACAGAGATGGCAGCATTTAGTCAGCTCAAAGCGGATGTGACATGCTAATCCCTTCTGTTCTGCAGCATCTGCTTAATACTGACCCATGTCCCGATGCACCGGCAGCAGCCCCTGCCATAACATCTGTTTAAAGGTGACCCTGACCCCTGCGTAGTACCTTGGTGTAACGTCGTACCTTTCTCTCGACATAGATCATTACCTCTGGCCAAACCGCGGGAGGTAGCGTGTGGGAAGTGAGAAGCATGTGGAGTCAGAGCTCAGTGAAAAACATCTGGTTCACCATGACCCTTTTACCCCCGACCTCCGACAGACCTACAACTTTTTCAACCCTTTTTCATTCTTACAGCTGGGTGGGGTCTGCCTGCTAGGTTTCCATGCAAGGTGAAATTAGTATTCTACTATAATGGAACTTTACAGTAGCTGTCTTAACTTCTTCATACTTCTGGGGTCAGAATTGAAAAATCATATTATATGCGGTCACATATCAGTATGTCCATGACACCAACATGGGTTCTCTAATAGCCTCTGTTGTATCATTTAAATCTGTTTCAACATTAACTTGTTTTGTTTAAAGAAATACATCTGATTGCAATACAAACTACAACTACAACAACTAAAGACATGTTATTCATGCCATTGTTTAGCAGAATCTATTCTCAAATTAATAAAAAAAAAAGGTTCAGTGAGAATGGCCTTTGTTTGTCGGTCTCACACAGAGAAGAACAAAGGGGAAAGACAGTGAAAGGGAATGATTGCTCATGCCAAACCAAAAGAAGCTATGCTTTTTGGTTTGTAATAACAGCAATTACATTAACACATAGTAGTAAGTGGTATGTCTGTGTGTGTTTATCTGTACAGTACATGTGTGCATGAAATAGAGACAGAAATGCAAAGATATTGTTATCTGCTCTTACAAACTATCAAAACTCTTCAGATATTTAATGAGGCACCACCATTCAGACCACCCGAGCACATACACACCCTAACTGCCACCAAACTCTCATTTAACACTGTGCTTTCTTATCATTTGGAGCTGTGCCCTAAAACGCACAGTCTGGAATGGACAAACCTCAGGCCTTTTATATCCTCCATTAGTTGTGCAGTAGATATAAATTAGCAGTATCACTGCAACCACAGCAACATCCAGCCAAAGGCCAACTAATGCTTTGCAATCCTCCATAAAGCTCACATTGCACCATGATCTACTCCTACTACACAGGTGTCTCACATAAAATGAGCTTCATAGGCATTTGGACTGACATACAGTGATGTTTTGGCTCTGTGCTGTTATTACTTTAGAGGTGAAACAGCACAGCTGCTATTAGTTTCATGTCCAGACTGTCAGCTTGGATATGTTATCCCACATGAAATGAACAGTTCAAACTTCTGCCACATTTGTTCAACTTTACCCAGCGCCAGTGCACCAAAAGCTGTGCAGATTATCATGATAAAATGATCACATGATAAAATAACAAAAATAACGATGTTAGCCTATTTTTACATGCAGACTGTTCACAGCTAAATTAATTCCTATGGTTTAATCTTTTACTTAATCTTTATGTGATACTATGACCATATAGAGGGAGATTCAAATACAAGGTGGTGATGACATGCAACAAAACTTCTATATGTTTTTATATTCTGAAGGTCATAACCTGGTGGACTGGTGAAGATGTACAGCTGACACTTCTGTCTATTGTGTTCAGGCTTAATGCTCTTGTGTTTTCTTCACTGGCATCAAATGTTCAGGCTCTTTGACAAGATAAATACACCAAAACTGTGGATTTTTCGTTAAGCCCAACCATTTTGGGGCACATTGTTATGTGCCATCACACCTGCACAGAAGAACCTTAACCTCTGACTACTGTATCTCTGGATTTTATTTTGTTTTCACAGCATATGAAAGATGTCTATATTCACTGCATGTCTCCCTGACATGGGGTGGCTGAGCCTGTAAAACATTTTAACTGAAGGTCACCTGCCTGGTCACCTCTGGTCTTTGGCCTTAACTTCAGTAAAGTCCAAGAGGTGTTGCTTGAGGATCACAGTGTGTTCATGGGTCCATGTGGGGAAAATTCCCTCAAAGTAAATCTTGTAGACATCAAAGCCTGTTTCTGCACAAATTCTCTCTGATGGCATCTTGAAGCACAGCAAACAGATTAGAGTGTGTGGGTGTGTGTGTGTGTGAGTGTGGTTGTGGCTACACATGGTCAGCACAATTACTGAACATCAAAGGATACTAACACCTCTGCTGTCATCCCTGGTTGATTCCTCCAAAGTGAGTCATCCCGCAAAGTAAATGGAGATCTGGCTACATAGGATACTGTTGAAGAGGAAGGAGAGGAGGGATAAAAAAGGGAAATGAATATGAGTTATGGGGCCTGTGTTGAGGGCAGGTGATATAATGGAGGAAAGTGATTAAGGGAAAGATTGGGATTGATAGAGGGATGGAACGAAGTGGCTCTGACTGGAGGACTGAAAGGAGGAGGCCAGAGATCCACATCATAAAGAAGAGGAATGTATTTGCATATGGAGCGGCTGATACCTTCGAGACAGCTCCAGCTCCCACAGCTGGCAGACTGACAGCACTGGGCAGGTGTGAGGCTCGGCACCGTGGCATATTCAGAAAGTGACACTTAACGAGAGCTGTATGTGTGTGCATGTGTGTCCATGTGTGGAGGGGGCGCCATTCATCTTAAACAGCCCTTTGTGCAGCAGCCTTCAAAAATAGAGACATACTGTATCAGTTTTCTCTTTTCCCCAGCACATCCATCTGCGTCCTTCTTTCTAATTGCCGTTCCCTTCTCTACAATTTTATCTTTTCCCTCTCCCAACGGTAAACCAAAGGGCAGGCAAGTGCTTTATCGACTGAACAACATTCACGTTATTACATTATATGAACATTCGAGATTTGTGTCTGTACTGATGACTGATTTTAGAACCTATTTCTTTATCTGAATCTCAACTTTGTATCAAAATGTCCTACATGAATACGTTAAACTTGTCACTTTGTTGCTTGGCCAAGAGGTGGGCTATTCTTCATTCTAAAACAATCTTGCACTGACAAACCTAAATGAATGCATCAATCAATATTGCTTGCTTCCCATCCTGCTTTATTCCCTTGTCATATCACTGGTGGTGACAATGCAGCAAATTTTAAACAGGCAGCACAAATTGGCAAGTTAAGGGCAATATATTTTGTCATCTTTCTTCAATTTAATATAACATAACCGTATCCTGTTTTGCTCCGGAGCTTTTGGAATGACGGTCAAATTTGTCTTATCAGCGAATCCCTTTATGACTAGATAAATCTGAGGTAATTAATTTATTATATATTTGAATGTTGAGCCAAAATCACCAGTTGTGTGAAAAGAATACAGACTAATGGCTTGGAAATGTAGGCTTTCAGTGAAGCCACGTTGTCCTCTTTCCACTAATAAACTTACTGACAAATTCAATATTTATCACAGAAAGTAAAATAACTGAGAGCAGTCAGAGCAGAGCAGAGAAAGTCTCAATTCTAGCTGTAAGGCTTTTGGGTTTCTCAATAATGAGTTTGAAGAATTTAATTGTTGCAGTTCTGAAGAGATGAGTGTGTTTTATATAAAAAAATGCTGTTTTTTTTTTCAATAATATGGTATGGGACATCACATTAACATTCACTTTAACATTACATTTAAGGTGTGATTGGCCATGAAGCATGATGTTGACAAGCTGTTGAATATAGGTGTACAAAAATACAGTGTTGAGTTTGGGTTTGGGCTCAGTGGACTATGATGCATGCTATCGATTGCTTTCATTGCTTTAATACCATTGTTGCCGTCATCCCACCTGTCTCTTCCATCTGTCCTGTCATTCTTTTACACCATCTAACAAATACTATTAAGAAAAAACTTTCAGTTAATTTGGAAAGGTGTGAACGCAATTGTCTCCAGGGAATGCAAAAACAAAATTTGCTTGACAACAAGCATAGTTAAAAAAACATTCATGCAAAGCAACATTTCCCATGAAAAGCAATTTCTGTCTGGTCTTCCTTGACCTCCCTGTCCCAGTTCACAGAAAACTGCTCTGATTGATTGAGTGGTAATTGAGTTTTTCACTAACCCCTCACTTTTCATCAGGAGAAGAATCACACCTCAGCTGCAGAAATGCAACCCTCTCCAGGCCGCATTTATTCCTGACAAGTGGGCTGATTGCAGCTGCTTTCTTCAGTCTAACATGACGTGGTATTGCTATAACTTAATTCCCCCTTCAGTCATCATCTTCTGACTCACCAAAAAAGGTGGATACCTCTCCCTGCTGTCTATCAGGCTCAGTTGCATCCACACATTCTCTCAGTCTATCCCTTTTCATATTCCCTCCTTATGTGCTTCATCTTTCCTTACATTTATGCACATTCTTAACTCCACTGATGCTGTTGGGACAAAACTTCACAACCACCACAAAAAATACTGCCATATCCCGAGCCAATACCCTGAGTCTGACCATAAGTTCTAAAGGCTTATATAAGTGAATACATATAGATCTTATTATTGCACTATAATAACGGTGCATGCTCAAGTGTTTTAGTTTTAGGGATTTACAGTGATACGTTGCGAATTCTAAAGCTGTAAGAAAAATGTGAAACTTACAGAAACTATACTTCTTATAGCACTATATTATTGTGGCTTACATTTTCCTACACATTGTCTTTGGAATTGATTTGAGAGGATCATTCTGGGTATGAGTGAGGGTTCATTCATGAATTAACCTTAGACAGAAACTTTAAGAAATCCTCTCCCTGAGTGTATTTTTTTTCCTGCAACATGGACTTCAATTACTTTTCCCTATATCACTCCGTCCTGATTTACTGTGACTAATTTTAAAGTTCTTCTGCTTCATATCACAGGTAGAACTGTTTTTGCAGGAGTATTACAGCCTTGCACAAGCCATTGACTAATGTGGAAAAATACGGCTCAGACAGCTGAAAGACTCCACATGACAAATTGAATGGCATGACAACACCAGCGCAGCGCGCAGATAGGGGAGCTAAAACGCAACATGAATTATTCTTGTTAATAAAAATTCATGAACGTGTGTCTATGCATGTGTTGGCTTGTGTTTTTATGAGTGTGTGTGTGCATGGATTCTTGTGAGAACAAATTCAGATGTTTCCAAAGCAGTATTTATAGTGTATCATCAGTGCTTATCTCTCAGTTCAGAAACACTGAGGCTTCCAGAAGGAAAATGATGATTAAAAAAAACATAGAATCAGGCTTATACAGATGTTTTTGGCAACTATTTATTCAACATTTTTTATTTCATACATGAGAACGAACCTCTAAATTAAATATAATAAATCCCAAAGACAATGGGAGAAAAACACCTCCATTACGGTGCTATATTGAATCAAGCCCTCTCAGTACAGCTTGATATGAAACCCCTTATTTCACCAAGGTACATCAGAAACTGAAATAACATGTGTCTAGCTCTAATTCTTTACTGAGCTTTACTGTGGATATTTTGTGAGTGCATTACAACTCCTTCCATCTAAAGACCTTATACATAAAGATGTGTCTTGCTACAAGGAAAACATTATGATGGACAAAAGCACTGATCTGCTTACACACCAGAAGTTAAAATTAGACATTGTGTATAAACACAATTTCTATAATTCTTAAAACTCAAGATTATTTGCAGCATATATCTAAATATCAGTATTTAGAGCCAGTTCTCATATTAAAAAAAATGTTTCTTATGTCTGTTATCCCAATGACAGCAAGATGACAGAATTACTGAAGAATCACTGAATAATTTTATTAACATTGTGATAATCTTAAACTCAACAAAATACATGGTGTCAGCATTCAGGGACTAGCAGAGTGAGAAGTGCTCACAAGTCCCTGTTTAAGACAGAAAACAAACAAACAAAAACAAAAAATATATCTAAATGAAATATATTCCTGAGATGCAAAACAAAAGAAACAGATAGAAAAAAGAAAAAAAAAGAACATCACTACGTGCGATTGTGTCACATGTTGCCGTCGTCATTGTGACAGTATGGTTATTGGGCTGATTGATTCTAGTGTCAATACTGCAGAGGAACAAAGAAGTGCACTGAAGCCAAACTGTACAGCAAAGACATATGCAGGGTCAGAGGAGAAGAGATAGGACCGGGCCATGTCATGCTATCCTCACTGCGTTAGAGAAGAGAACCATTAAAGTTAAAACAAAACGCAGTTAAAAGACTCAAAGTGGCCATTACTTTCTTATTCACCCTATTTTAATCAAGGATTCATAGTCTTTAGTTGATTTGGGCCTCTAATTCCTAAAAAGTGGGGACAATTGCCAGCGCAAACATGGGGCCAAATGCACGTGTGTGTGCCCAACTGATGCCGATACTCCGTGACCACAGGTGATCCTGGGGCAGTGCAGTGGGGTGAAAAGGCTGTAGCAGGATGAATACATAATGTTGTATCAGCAGGTGGAATTTGGACAAGCTTTAATAATCACCAATCACATCGGCTCGCCTCATCCCTTTGTTAAAAGAAGCAGACAGGCAGGAGGAGGGTAAAGGAGAAAACTGGAGGGGCATATTCTCAAGGCACAAATGAACAGCTCCGCAAATACGCCAGGATGTTCTGATGTCCCTTTAAGTTGAATTTGGATTTCAGGATACACTGAAATCTTGTGATATGATGTTATTTATAAGATAATATCAGTGCTCTAAGACCACATCAATAGTAACTTGTACTTGTAGTATAATAAAATGTTGTTTCTATTATTACTGTCTGTTTCCTAATAAAGGTAGAACACACCCACATACGACCTGCTGATGGCTGCAGGTTTAATCAACTAAAAGGGAATGATTTTACAATCTACCAACAGTTGTTAACGACAAAGACATTAATTGAACCCATTTCAAACTGTTTCAATCACATCAAAATATGTATTTAATGTGCATTTAAGTCTGTCCTGGATAAAAGAAAAATTACAATGAAAGAGGCCAAACTCGTACGTGCGTACATGAATGTTTTTTTTTTTTTTTTTTGTGATTATGTACAGATCTGTGTGTGCCACCGCCAACATGAAAATTGTTCACAAAATTGTTCACAATTACATTACAAAATGACTGCCAGTATTGCTCTGCCTGATCTGCATAAAGACATTACCTCAGCTGCACCGATCCCACCTTCAGTCAAAGAAAGTGGGTTTTTTTGGACCAAGCAGAGACGTGTATAAAAAATGGATTTGTGTCCAATGAAAATGGCTCTGCGTCTACGTTTGCGCTATAATTGTCTTGCCATCAGGATAAAATTAGAGGCCCATGATGTGGTGGATTATTAACTGAACTGATACATGTTGGAAAGTAAGGAGGCAACAAGTTTAAAGCTTAGTTTTAACCGACAATAAAAAAGAAATATGACTACTAACTGACCCCAAGCTGTAACAGAGCTACAGTTGATTCTATTATAGTAAAATAGTGCATGATGGTATGTGCTAGGCTTAGAATAACAAATTAAAAGAGATTCAGGTTTGGTCTAATTATCATAAAAAGCCATTTGTAACAAATTAGCTAATTTCTGTCATGTCAAGACAAATATTTACATGTGGTTTTCAGAAAGAAAAACAAAACACATTTCACTGTTTACTAAGAAAAATCCATCAAATTAGTCAGAGTGCATAATTCAGTAAATGGCGCCTATTTCATTTCTAATGCAAAGACCAACAACTCGCACACCTGGTTATTTCTGAGTGTTCATTCCATATAAAACAGCCTGTTTCTCTGAATTCAGAATCAACAAATCGATTCGACCACTCTCTTATTTCTAAGATGGATAAATGGACGTAAAGCAACAGAAATTTGATTGACACCAACATTGATTAAAGACACAATGAAAAGAACAAGATAAAAAAGTAAAAAAAAAAAGAAGATAATAATACATTACATCATTGTGATAAATGTATCTATACACACGTGATACAAGTTTCTACAGACCAGAGCCAGTCTAGAACGCTTTAGTCTGGATCTACTGAAGGTTCATGGTGAGGCTGAAGTTAAACCTGTAAATAGTGCTATACTGACTGAACTCCACTAAAATGGTAAAATATGGAAACTGTGGCAAAGCTTCTGCATTTTTAAAGCAACTAATTAACATATTTAAAATGTAATGAGCACCCTAAGTTCTACATCAGGGGTGACAGGAAAAAAACTGAGGAAATCGATCTAATGATTCCCAACTTGTGATTCACTCCAGCAGTGACTGAGCTATAACAAACACAGAAAGACCTTACTTGCTGACCTTATTTGCATAATGTTGTAAATTGGCCACCGAATTGGAGACAGCTGGGCCCACTATTTTATTGCCCTTGGTAATAATTTGCTCCCTCTTAGTAGATTAGTGCCTTGCCTTTAAGTCTTTAGTTCCAGAGGCCACAGTGTTTATGGCTCTTTCACAGGAGCGTAAATCAGCCAAATTCCTGCAAACTGATGAATGACAAATGGCAGCGATATATGAAAAGAAACAGAAGTCGTTTACTAGGAAGTGTCATGTTTGTTTTCGTGTGTGTGAAACTTGAATTGCCTCCAACATGAAGGTAATGTTACTTTAAATGCATTTCAATTCCAATTTGTATTTTAAGGATTAGGTGAAGACGGATGCACATTTTCTTCTATTTTTTTGGACGAAAGGCCTCTGTATAGGACACATTTGTTTCACTGAGTTTTGTAATTTTTCTTTTTTTGTTAATCATATTTTAATCATATTTACCAAATCTTTCAGATCTGTAACACCAAAGAGCACGCCACAAACACAATAAGCCACTGTTCTCCAAAATTAAGTTACAAACACACCATTGTGGGTCTCTCTGAAATTACTTCAGTTTAAATAAATTAAACATGAAAAAGAACCAAACAAAAACATGCTAATGTGTATTACCAAAGTTTAGTTGTCACACATTATATACATGCCTTGTGCCAAAACAAAATACAATTGTTTTAAAGTTTTGTAATAAGGATTATGCAGTGAAAAAAGTAAATAGATTAGGTGGCTCATATACAAATTTGAAGGAATATGGGAATCCAGAATTTTAACAGCAATTTTCACAATCAACCACATTTTAGCAGACACAATATACAGCAGGGAGCTTAGAACCATTTAAACCAAAAATATTAGAAACATTTTTTTTTTTTTTATAAAAAACATGATTTAGCTTACATTTTCAAAAAGATGCACTTTATTTTTTTTTGTTTTCCAGAATTGAATCAAAGACAGCCATGTCATCTTTCCACTATCCATTTGAATAGAAGAACCATTCCCAAGGCAATCTAGTTGTTGGCAAAGGAACACAGTCACTCATTCAGACATTTTTGTGCTTCTCTATTTGTCTTCAGTTTTTAGTTTTGGAAAGGAGGCCCCTGCAGATCTATAACCCAGCGCTCAGACACTATTTCTTTTTCTTTTTTTTATTTTACTTGAAGACCCCATGAAATGGAAATCAAAGTTCAGTTCATGGGGAGCGAGTCTGACAAAATGGAAATAAGAAGAGCAGTTTTGCTGTTTGCGAGTGTATGACATGTTCGTGATACCTACAGTTAACTAAATTGTTAGAAACTGGTTAAACAGACATTTGGAGGCAGCATTACACACACAAATTGTGATGTTAGTCAAACCAATGTCATTACTATTTGTATAAAGTAATAATTTGATTGGATGTATCTGATCTATAAGCCTGTAAATTAAAATGAATTTATATACAAACCACTGTGGAAAGCTGCCCAGACCTCAAGCTTATAAGAGGTATCAATCAAAATGACATTACTGAAAGAGTGAGAAATTTATTTAACACTAAATTCCCTGTCCATATTACAACCGTGTACTTGTTTTTGTCCCATATTAGCTCCTAATGGCTAATTTTACATTTCATGGGGTCCTTAAGCCTTAAAATGATCCTAATGTGACAAAAACATAAATAAAATAATTCAAAGTGAAAAGCTAAACTCATTTCAATACAATTTATACAACTTTTAGAGAGAGGAAAGACACTTTCTGTACACCTGAACCCTTTATGTGAATCACGAACTACTGTAATCTGTCAAGAGGACACCGAAAGTGTTGGTGTTTTTGCTAAACTGCAGCCTGGACAGTGCAGGAATATACAGACAAAAGTACATAGGGACAGCAGATTTAGCAAATGGTTTTATATATTTGATTGAGTTTATTTGATGGAATGCTTCATCTAGCATCTTTGTGTATTCTCTGCTCTAAACAATACCACACAACCCTTTATTACCCCTACCCTAATAAAGAAAATCATATTATACACTTATCTGACAAACCTTGCTACAGTGTTACACAAAACCTTCTTCTTATCTTACAAGGGTCAACTGTTTAATTACAAGTCTATTTAGAGGGGATGGGGTTGGGGGGAGGTGGATCATCTAAAAGTACCATATTCAGTGTGATAGACATGTATAAGGCGTAAACAGCAAAGATCTTCATTCAAATAAAAAAGACGCAATGCATAATCAAAAGCTGTGAGCTAAGCTATGAAGTGATGGTCGAGTTAACCATCTACGAAGCATTTACATTGCTACTGACAGACGATACATGAAGGCATTGACAGAAGTTCAATGGCGTCTGTATTTTTAGGCACCGTGTTGATGTGAGATATGTTATGTGTTTGTGGACGTGTGTTAACAAAGGGGATACAATATGTGTCTGGGTGTCTGCTTGGAGGGGAAACAGGAGAGAGGATGAACAGGGGCTCATGGAAGAAGCAGTCATGGTAGATATACAGACTTCCAGGCATTCATGTCAAAGATGAGGGAAAATATGAGAGAGGGGGCAACTTCAAGCTGCCTGTGAAAACCGGCTGCCAAAAAGCAAAAGAAGAAAAGAAATAAAGGACAAGATGTAAATGACAGAAATGGACTCAACAATAATAGGGGGAAAAAAACACTTGGGGAACCTCTGTCTGTGGACTGCCTGCGGGTTCCTCGTTGACACGGTGGGGGCAGTGGTCAGAGGTGGAGAAGAAAAGGGGGAGACAGAGAGAGAGCAAAAAGAGATATAGAGATTGAAAGGGTAAGGAGAGAGCTGCACGGCTCCCTCTGCAGTCTAAATGAAGTATTCTTTCTTTTCCTCTGCGTGCGCATGGTTGCCCTCAGCGTTGATGATGGCTGTGTCGGCGTCGGGTGCATCGTCCGCTCCTTTGGCCTCGTTTGTCAAGTATGTTCCTGAGGAAACGAAAAACAAACCTATATCAAGGAAAACAAATATCGAGCAGCCCGGCATGGTGTTTGCTGCCTGAGGCGAAAAAACACATACACAACAACACAAACAGCTGAAGACAACATCAGTAATGCTACATAATTCATATACAGAATGATGAGAAGCTAGGATAGTGCAGGATATGTAAATACAGCAAAGAGTAGACGTGTGAAACCCTGCAGCAACAAACACCGTTATTGTTTTCACTAGTGGCCGTCAAAGCTTTAAGTTGCACGTCCGAATAATGTGATGCAGCTCTCTAGTTTTAACTAAGAACCCAATTTTGTAGCCTCAGTGTTGGAAAAATGAACATTAACTTTGAACCCTAGATGTTTTTTCTTTTTTTCCTCAAATTCAAATGAGAAGAGAAAATGAGAAGAGAAACCTATATAGCCAAAGCAGTACAGAAAATTATTGACAGATGATTAGCAATAAATATAACATAATATGCAAAACAATCATATCAAATACAATATAATAAAAAGGCATTCATAATTAATATAAATATTTTTACAGATGTTATCATTCAGAAACATTTAGTACAGAGCTTGTTTCTCTTATATTGCACACTAACTTTTTTTTTGTCTCTTTCTCTTTCTTATTTTTTAGCCGAGATATATTTACATTTTGGCAAATTGGCACCACTGAAAATATGCCAAACCAGCTAATAGCAGTTTCTGTTCTGCGGTTCAGTGTACTCATGGATGCACAGACAACTATCCCTGGATTACATTGACACTAAGGAAATGATTCTCAGGCAAGTTCTGGAATTATAAGGAGAGCTATCTTCTAAGATTTTGCAAGAGGATTTAGAGATGTTTTTATGGTGGACATCAGAGATAATGATATCCACAGAAAGTGTACTGTAAGTCACAATGGATCCAAAAATATGTGTCATCATACTGTGTGTTGGGGACTTAAACCTCCATTCTCCACCATTTCTCCACTGCAGGTATGTCGTACACTTGGGAATTGAGGAAGGACTCTGAGGTCTAATGGGACAAGTAGGACATGCTCCACTAGCTCCATAAGCCTTGAGAGACTCAGGTCTGGTCCACTGTGGTTTTACCTTTATGCCTGGCCAGGTATCTTCCCAGAACAATGATTAAACACAAGGTGACGAAGACCACTACAGCCACCACTCCGCCGATCAAGGCATGGTCAGTGCCATGCTGCCCCACAGCGTTGGGATCTGAAGAAAGACAAAGAGAGAAACAAAGAGAGCACATGAAGGCGTTGGTTGGTGAGGTGAGGAGCGAGGGCAGAGGAAGAGCAAAAGACAGACAATATAAAACAGAGCAAGGAGGAAAAAGACGATTATTTCCAGCTTGTTCCTGCATTAATGAGCTGCTGTCAGTCCCCTCTCCTTTCACATCATGCAGTCAGAGCAGAGCTGCCTATCTCTCTGAGAATAATAAAATGGAGAGAGAGAGGAAGAGAGATGGACACCACATTGACACAAAGAGCATCTACAGGCAGACACACATTCGCCCTGCAAAGTGAAGGAAAAAGAAAATGAAAGAGGGACTCGGGAAAAAAGAAGTGAATTATTCAGGATCACCCCCACGGTGCCGCAGGAGTCCCCAACATGCAAAGCAGGGCAGCAGTGGAAGGGTAGTACACAGTAAATAAATCATCACACGGAAAATAAAAAGGAAAGATAAATCTTTTTCTGTGTCTTGGCGAGGAAGGATTGTTGTTAGGAAACTGAATTGGGTGTTCGAAGAGTTGCTACGCTAGTGCCCAGCTTTTGGAAAAGTGGTCGAAAAGTAGAGTAGTAGAGTCGTGAAAGAGCGAAGAGTGTGTATGATGAGGCTGTTCACACCTCATGCAAAGACCCATCAAAGGTTTCCCCAATATTATTTCCTTCATTCACTTCGACTTCCCTTTTTCACAAAGTCTGGCTCGCAGGCTACTCAAGGTAAGAGTAAGGATATGACACTAATGGTGTCCACTGTAGGTGAGTCAGAAAAAAAAAAAAAAAAAAGCTGACAGTGACAGCAGTGGGGGAGATGGGTAATGGAATAGCCTGTATTATTCATATCAGTCCATGACACCTGAGAAATTAGCACTCATCTCATTATCCTCCTCCGAGTGCCAGGGCATGCCATATACAACCCTGTCACTTCGTGTGTGTATGTGGGCTCATGATAGGAAAAATATGGCAATGTCAGTGCAGGGTAAGCAGTAATAGAAGGGAGGTTTAGACATACAGCACACGTCGTACATCGACGCTGGTTCTCTTCAGTATTCGCCTTTTTCTTTCTGTGTCCGCCCATGTGGCCAAATTGAACAGCTGGCTTGCTCTTGCTCCATAACTCTCCATGGTCTGAGTGACCGGGCCGTCACACTTCACTGGCTCCCAGTGGACAAACACACCCTCATGCGGACACACACACACGCTCATACACACAGGCGTGTGTAGCGTGGCTTCGCTGTGCTGCAGTTCTGCTTGGCCAGTGGAGCAGAGAGTAGAGGAATGTTCCCCTGGCACGGCCCAGCAGGGCGAGGACTCAGGCGTTTAGTTACACACATGGCTGTGTCTCTTCACCTCTATCTGTCAGGACAGTGAATGTTTTTAACCATCATACACAGTCACTGTTGTACTGCTGCGCTTCGGTCCGGCTCTTACAACCCAGTGCAGGCGCAAACAAGCCATGACCATACAGACGTACGTCTGTCCACGTACTGCACACTTTACTTGAACCTATGCCGGTGTCATGCCTTAGAGGTTGGGCTGTAACTCAGAGCCCTTGACACTTCAAGAACATGTTGTCTGCTACCGCATCACTTCCTTAAAGGAATACACCACCGAAAATCTGTCTGTGTAGAATTGAAAGGTTGCACTGAAAATGCTGTAGCTTGCTCCTTCTTCTTGAAGGATAGCCACTGAAGTCAGCTTGTATAGACCATAATGTTGAACTCAAGTCATGGCAAAATATGTGTCAAAGGTATTAATGCATCCTGTATGATAATCCACTTCTTTTTCACTGTTAATTTGTATGTTCAGTGTGTGTTCCAAACACCCAGTCTCTCTACAACTTTGTTAAAAACACTACTTATGCTACGTTATTGCCTCCTCATACTTCCAAAACTCCGTCAGAAGTAGCTTTTTTTAGTGAATTACTGCCAAAGTGGCAACTGTCACATACTGAGCATTTGGATGAATGGAAGGGAAGCTGATTATGCTGCAGTAGTGGTTTGGTGCTTCTTTTTTTTTGGCTATGACTCTACATCGCCAATTTGTAGCGACTATGAGTCTAGGCAGACTACAGCAGTTGTCTGGGAAGGTGCTAGTTATACAATTTAAAGGGGAACTGCCCTGATTTTACCCATCTAAGTGTGTTTACAGGTCTTGGGCAGTACTATGAGTGAAAAAAGCTTTTTGTGGCTCCAGAGAGGGCTGCATGAAGTCTGATAAATTGCCTCAAGTGATGTCACTTGATATTCAAGATTAGATTTTCAGTGTAGTATTCCATTAACTCAGGAAGCAACACAAGCCTGTGACATTTTGTGTATGGTATACAGTGAAATTTGTATATTCTACACTAATTCTTTGTATAATTGCACAAACACCTGTTGATAGGCATTTTTATATTCTGCACTTGCACTTGTATGATTGTATTGCTACTATTATGTAAAGCACATTGTGTTGCCCTGCGTATGAAATGGGCTATACAAATAAAGCTTGACTTGACTTGACTTGAATGCTTTTGGTACATGATCCATCTGTTGTGTTATTATGTATTCTGTTCTAGCCCACTGCAACTCACAGAAGGAGAAAAATACAGCAAGGGCGTATGAAGACACACAGAGAAAGGACATGAGAAAAATAGAGATTGATGGATAGGAAAAAGCTAAAATTTCAGTTGGAGAAAGTAGAAAGAGTAAAGACGACAAGGAGAAGAGGGATCTAGAGAGGAGGGTTATACATTTTTATGGGTCCACAACACATTATTTTTTAATAAGGGCACATACATTCTTCTCTGTGTGATTTAATATGAGACCGTGGCAGAGCAAACTCTTCTTTTAATATTTATAACATCCTCCTTGTCACCTGGCCTTGCAAGTTGGGCTTGTTTAATAAATTAAAGGGGTTCAGGGCTTCCGTGAGCCACTGCTTGGCTGGACTGAACCAAAAGTGTAACTGTTAAACTGCCCCACTAACTCCTCATCTGATCTGTTTCCCTGATGCTGGCTCCATATGGGGTTACTGTGAAAGGATATGTGATAGTGATACTGTGTGGGTTTTCAAGAGGATGTGTAAAAGCCTGAAATGGCAACAATGTAATTTAGAGTCATAATATCTAGTCAGATAAAATTACATTAATCATATAATTACATTTCTAAAAGGAATGTGAATCAGATCAAAATAAAATTACATGTGATGGCTGATGTATGCTTAAGGTCAAACTTCCACTGTTCACTGTTCCTTACTAAAATATGACAAAACTAAACAATCATTGGTCCTTGATTGGTTCCAAAAGGGAGTATACAGATTTGGAAATTAAGTGCAAATGGACATTATTAGTTCAAGTGAAAGCTCAAATATTCAATCAAGGGCTCAGCTGGAGAGAAATGATGAGTCTACAGGACTAGCCGGACGCCCTGCTTCAATCAGGTCTTCACCTACATTTCATGGCAGCCTGATCTTTAAATTCTGCAGAATCATACAATGGTGAGCTTCTTCATCCTTGCATACAATTGTGAAATGTATAAAAATATCTAAGAAGGGAAACTGACTGGAGTGGCTGAGCAGTTTAAGTACCAAAAGGTTGGTGGACGGTTTGAAGACGATGCTTCACCATCAATCAGTGGACAAAGAAAAACAAAACTTCAGCAAGAGCGAGGAGGTTCCTCTTCTAGGACGGACATGCAATATGAGTTGTAAATCCAGAGTAGATAATGAAGTGTTGATAACATGCATCCCTAACACTGACATCAGCCTCACCGTGTGTGCGTAGAACCTGAACACCATCCGTCAGATTATTTGAAACTGAACTAAAAATATATCATCAAAGATATTATTTTTTCATAAGACATAAACAGCTTTATCTGGTCAGAATTGCAAGATTATAAACTAGCAATATGAAAAATACAGCATTTCTACTCCAAACTATGTTGTATTACAGATTTCAGGTTCAGCAAAGTATACACAACGGACACTTTACAGCCAGTACACTCATAGCTGGCGAGTATGTATCTAGTGCTAAGCTAGTTTACACTTGATAGGGATATTGCTTGTTTGCCAAATCAACAGGCGAAAGCTCTTTATGTGAGCAGCCAATGGTGCATCACTTTTTCCCAAGAGCACATTGTTAGATGAGCATCTTTCTTTTATCTAATATGTGCCCATATTTGCTGTGAATGTCCGAAGAACTTCACATGAGATGTTTGCCATTCTTTATAGTATTGTTACAGCATCTCTTGGGCCTGACACCCTCTGCACTGCCTTTCATCTAAAGTCATCTTTTAAATTAACAATCTCAACTGAATCTATCATATCAGTATGCAGCTCAAATGGCCTCCCCATACTGTTGCTTAACATACATCTCCCTCTCTCTTTCCCCCTTGGTGTTAAATTTGTTAATATTAGAATTCATGACCTACAGGCATCGTTTTCTTCTTTAGGATTATACTTTCTCCTCTCTCTATCTTAGATATAGCTCTATGACGCAATGGTTTCAGTTGATCAGATCAATAAAGCAGAAGCTAGCTTAAGCATGGGCTTATAGAGCTGCAGTGTCCTTGTGTCTGTGGTGTGGGTCAGGGAATCTTTATGTGTGTGTGTGAGAGCACATTATTATGCTAAAATAGACAATATTGGGTTAACATGATCACCGATTAATGGAAGCTCTGGGAGGTGAAGTGGGACTATTTTGTGTTGCAGTTTTTTTTTTGTGCTGTTCATGCAAAGTATCTTGCTTATTTATGAGATGAAGCCTGATTACCAAATTACAACACTGCACGTTACATCATTACATTTGTACATAAAAAGACACATATAACTCTGCATTAACTCTGTTAGAGACACAAAGAAAGAGTGCCTGCAAACAGAGAGAAAGTAAAGGAGAGAAAGTGGAGGAAAGTGCCTGCAGACCTCACTTGCTCGATGAGTCAATTATACCCAACTTTTTGGCTGAGACAAAAAAATTCACCAATCTGCATCAAAAGCTGGCTCTACTGCCAAGATGAAAGAGTCCCTGGAGGCAGCAGCAGAGGGCCGAAAGACACATGTGCATACACTTTTAATGCATGCACTTATGCATGTGAGAGAGTTAGAAAGACAGTAAAGAGGAGATGTTACCGAGACATGCTTGTGTTTGTGTGTCTCCTCGCACATTATTGCTTGCTGGGTCAGAGTGGATTAATTAAATTCTGAAAACAAATTACTTCTGCTAATCATTCAATAAAGCCCACACGTGGACTTGGACACTATCTTGAATATTCAACAACTTCCTTCGCTCTACTCAGAATGAAAAGAAATTGTGGTCAGCAGGGTAACAGCATGAAGTTATAAGCAAAGCAAGATAATTAATCATATGAATTCATTAAGTCGCACGCAAGAATCAATCTATCAAAGCAGCTCAATGTTCGGCACAATCCATAGCCTCTTCAAAACAGCAATATGAAAAACAAAGGAAGAGGCAGGGAGATAACATCAATGTTACACCTGTGGTAACTTAATCATGACTGTATTGCTACTGCTTTTCTGTCATAATCTGCATTACGCTGCTGGTTAGTTTGGAAGAACTGCATTGTATGAGCCAACTGCAGAAGAAGAGCAGAAACAGAAGCCCACACAGAAATTAGTGATTTTGGAGGGAGTAAGTTGCCACTACATGCCCATCAATCCCTGGAGGAAGACAAGCAGAGAAAAATTAATAAAGGACCAAATAAAACTTATCAACAAATGAAAATTAGACTGCCTCAACTGTGTCTGCACGCATGTATGTGTGTGCATGTGAGTGCTTCTTCATGATTACTGAAAGTGTCCCCTACCATTGAGATTTAATGAATAGAAGGGCTATTACATGTAATTCATAACACTAGCTGCAGGATCTAATGATTTCTCTTTTTCTGTTCTACACTTTATTCGAAATTGTTGCTATAATTCTTCCCCAAAGCGAGCTAATGTGACAGGTCATCAATAATAATTGTCCAGCAATAAGTGGAAAGACCTTTGCATTATGTTTTAATTCCTCCTGTGATCCTCAGCTTTATGGTGGGGAGTGGAAGAGAAAATGGAGGGAGGATGGTCTGTACTGTGCAATATTTAACCATTTCCCCCCGGGGATGATGCAACCTGGATGTATCCTTTCTGGTTTAAACACAGAAACCCAACCAGCTGCCCTACACATTTGCCCTCAGCAAAATATGTCTTTTGCTAATCAAATGGCCTAACCTGTGCCCTCCATTTAAAACAAGATCAATAGCAATGGAATAAAGTAGTTAAAAATCTCTCCAAGGAATTACATTTGTCCCTTCCCTTATTGAATTTCACAGATTTGTCCTCAGTTTAAAGCAGCTTGAATAGGTGAATGTGGGGTTAAAGACATACAACATTACCTGTGGAGTGCAACCTGTCCTTTTACTTCCTACTTACAACCTAAGTAACAGCGATAAAACAAGAGTCATTGAAATGTCTACACTCCCCCGAAATTTGAAAAGCATATTATTAAGGAGTTTCAATAATTTGTCTCGTGTTGCTATCACCTTTAGCTCATTGATTCTCTGCAGCAAGTTTTCTTTTTAACTCTACCTTTCTTCTCAACATTCCCCCCCTTTTTCAGACATAAAGGATGTGCAATTTGGTAAAGTTAAATTTAAAAGTTGATAGCTAAAGTATTATATATTTCAGACTATGTTGTAATCTGAGTTTTTATTATTGCTTTATTCTGTATATTTGACCTTCCACATATACTGTAGCTTGTGTTTTGTAGTCTCTTCTGTTCCTTTCTAACGTGCCCTGAATGAGAGCTAAAAAACATTCTGACCACATAACGAGCTAAACAAATGCAAATGTTTGATACACATGCTAATCACATCAAAGTATTTTTTAAAAACTAATGAACTGGATTGTTAATTATCAGTGTTGATTCTTAATAATGGGAGGATTTATCATAGGTATATAACAATCTAACATTTTGGATCAGAAACACTGAACACTAGGTAAAATACAGTGTCATGCTCTTGGAAAGCTCACTTAGACAGCACCTCTGATTGAGACAAATGAACAGTTTAAAGCTATATTTAACTTTGCTGATGGATATGCTGCTGTCTACCTGTTGAGATTATACAGTAGCAACATCACATTACACAAATGTGTTCCCCTACTGCTACTTTCAACTCTCAAATATCTCAAAATATCTTCAGAGGTAAAACAAATACAGGCAAGTCATTACTGTTGCTTAACAGCTCATTTAAGATTAGTGTGTTGATGGCTGTGAGGCTGGTTAGTAGTCCAAGCATAGATCAGCTGGTTTAAGTCTCAGGAACCCAAACAGGGTAAGAGTTGTTTTAATGTCATGTTATACATATGCAGCTTTTTGGCCAGCACTCACTTGAAAAGGGAGAAAGCTTAGACTAATTCCAACTTTTGAACCCTGTCCAATCCCTTGCCTCAGCTCTTGAATTTTCCTCATCCTTGCTATCAACTTCAAGAGGAGAGGAAAGATCCTTTGTGTTTTACATGAAAGTGCTAAACATAAAAACCATGGCGGTTATGGATTACCATGGTAACCTCCACTGATCCCCACATTAAGACCTCAGGTAGCAACTGGCCTTCTGGTATCAATTCAATGTAGCAATATATTCCAAGGTATGGTATAGACTTATACCTTCTGTTACTCCCAGGTCTAATGGACCAGAGAAAAGAGAACTTTTACTCTGCAAGGAGGTAGATGGGTATTATTTTAGTTTTCTGTCTTCTCCGCAGGCAGAGACACTAGGCATGAATAATTGCTGTCTTCTCGGCAGTGGGCCCTTTTTCTGCGGCAATATCAGGCTACAGGGGCTAGGGTTGGCCACACGAATGCTGATTATGAGAAGTGAATAGTAAATATTTTAAACACCAAAGAAACCCTTGTGCATGATTCAACCTTTCAGCTTCACAAGGTCAAAGCTAATTTGCAAGCCATGAAAAAGCATTTGGCAAATTTTAGAGAGCTCATTGGTGGTGGGGGGGAGAGAGCGTGTATGTGTGTGTGTTCGTGGAAGGGGGGCCTGATGACATTGCATAGACCTCTGATACTTAGCGAAAGAGTTATTATAGCCATTAAGGCTGGCTGGGCTATTGAAGCAGTGTGTGTGTGTGTTGGGCATACCTTCCAGCACTTCATTAATAAAGTGAATCACAGACTGCAGTTATGCATCAGTCCGGGCATTATACAGTATGCATGAAAAACAGAGGAATCTTTTGCATACCTCTACACTCCAAAGGTCAACAACAGTTAGAATTAAAGGCATATTGTCAAATTTACATTCCCCATTAGGACCACTGAGTCTATAGAATTAAATATTTATTCACTAATATTCCTGCAAGGATGAACAAATGCTTCCAATAAATGGTACCTTATTGTATTGACCAGTAGTACTTACTGTAACCATATCAGTAAAATTTGATACAAAAAAGCTATTATTATTGTTAAACCAAAACTGAAAAAAACTGATTTAGTGTTACGATGGCAAAGAAAAGAAATAATATTGGAATTAATTGTGATTTCTTCATCATTTAAATATCCCAAATTAATTTAAATGAAGTTTACAATTGCAACATGCTTGAGCTAGCCTGACATTGGCAGACTAATTCGCAAATTTGTATCGGCCTCAGTTCTGAAAATGCCTCAACGGCGCTCCTCTGTCAGTCATCATATCAAACCCGCCCCATATTAGATAAACAGTTGTGATTGGCCCGACACATTTCAGGTTGGCTTTATCTGTCTGAATGGGAGGCGGTCCAGACATATCTGCAAGAGCAAATGAAACATGAGCTCGCAGATTTGGCTGGTTCCAAGGCTTGAGCTGAAGTTGTGGAGAACATCAGTCAGGTAGATGCTTCTACTTGTAAATTAATTACTCCATTAAACTCATTCATTTGACATTGTTTATACATTGACATAGTAATAGGGATTTTTTTTAAGCTTAACACTGCAATTGGATTACTTGAACACACAAAGCAACATTCCTGATGTGACTTTTGCTAAATGTTACAGATCCTGTATATATATATATATATATATATATATATATATATATATATATATATATATATATATCTGCATACAGGGTACGGTGCTGAACTTAAAATGTGCATTTCCTCTGCACAGGAAGACAACTTTATTAAAAAGACAAAACGTTGTGGGACTGGTACAGCTCCACAGTTGTTTGCTTTCATCCAGAGCCCGTGAAAAGACCTGGTAATAAATCAAGTAGACACATGAAAGCAGATAGTGTAGTATCCTGTGACTGGGGACGCAGTGAAGGAGTCTGATATTTAGATTCCCTGAAGATACACTGAGAGGCCCAGCTCCTCTTGTGTCTTTGCACTACACAAACAGACATCAGAGAAGAATTGAGACACACTGATGAGGAATATCCAGCAACGTGTGGAAGCCTGTTATCTAACAGGGTCTTCAGAGAGCTGTGAGGGTAGAAGAGAAGGAGCAGTTTGAGGGAAAATTGAAACAAAAGCTTTGATGGAAACCAAAGCAGCAGAGGAAAGGCAGAGGGGGAGTCAAGACTCCTGAAGGACTTTAAAGATGGTAATTTAGAAAAAGCAGCGGTGATGAGAGGAAATTATTGAAGTGAATGGGACTGTGGAGCACCATGAAGTTGAGAATAATAGACTCAAATATACAAAAATCATTTTATGTGCTAAATATATTATTATATATAGAAATTTTCAGTTTACACAATCATCTTGAAAAAAAGGTGTCAGGTACTTTTTAGAAAAACCATGATCAAGATTATACATGAGCAAGCAAGGTCCTTTGCATACAGCCTATCACGGCACATTAGCTTTAAATTGACATGTCACTCAAGAACTTTGATTGACATATCAGTTTACTGTGGCAGACATGGTGCCATGTCAGCATTATTGTTGTAGTGTTGCAGCATGCAAGGAGAAATAATCACTAGAGTAGGTCTTTGCCAACTGTACAAGCCTGAGTTTGTTTTAGTTTTACAAGCCTGACTTAGTGCCACATAGTCACACAAAGTTTTTGGGATATTTCACCACTTCCTGTCCAGCTGCTAAGAAAACTAATGTTGGTCAGATAAAGAGAGTCTAACTCTGTTCACTTTCGATTATGAAGGTGAAGCTGAAAATAAATTATGTAATATCACATATTTAGCAGGTACATTCAACATGAATAAATGTTTATATTATACAGATCTGCTTTGGAAAGATCCATTCCATCTATCTATTAACTGCAACTCACAGGTCGCAGTGATGCCTCAAACATCGTTTTCCCTAGCTATGTCTTTCAGCTCCTACTGAACGATCCTGAGGCTCTCACAAGCCAGGTGGGATATGCAATCCCTCTGGCATGTTCTGTGTCTGCCCCAGGGCCTCCTCCCACTTGCAAGAGAGCCTCCATAGAGAGGCTTCCAGTAGGCATCTTGGTCAGATGCCCAAACCAACTTAACTTGCTCACTTGAATACAGAGCCAGTTCAGTTGGACGTGCTGGAGAACCTTTCAGAGGGGGGGATCTTGTTCAGATTCTTTAATTTGAGGTCATCTTACTCATTTTAATGTAAACATACACTCTGCAAACGGAAATCATGTCAGATATCTGACTACCCAAAACTAATGACCATGGGGGGATGGTTGGGGCAAAGACAAACTAATAAATTAAAAGCAGCATGCAATAGAGGACGAAAGAACTATACTGTATATACTGGCATTAAGCAGAGATGCTATCCCAAGGTCACCAAAACCGACTCACTCAAACAGGATTGGTGACAAGACACAACTTTTGTGCAGCCTAGTTCACATATGACAATGCACTTGGATTATGTTGATGTTATTGTTCCCATGGTACAACCCCACAAGACACCAAGTTTTTTCAAACCCACATGCGTCATTGCATGACTGGATGTAGAAACTTCCATTAACCTTGCAGTATCCTTGCAAGAGTAAAGGGCCGTCCACACCAACAACTACAACTATAAAGATAACCGTAACGATAACGTTATGAGCATCCACACTGATGATAAGGACCAAACGAACTTCCCAGTTTGGCAGTATGTCTCAGGTAAAATTATGTTTTTTTAATGTGTATTTTGCAGCAAAATATTATGGTATATAAGCATTTAATAAGGTGATGACACGTGACAATTTGGCCGGATTTTGATTAGCTGTCATTGTTTCTATCGTTCATCAAATCGCTCTGAAAGTGATCCAAATGATATTGTTCTCCACTGTTGTCGTTATAGTTGTGGTGTTGACTCCGCAATCCTCTTGAGTTAAGAAGATTTTATTTATATAACGATATATTTATAGTTATCTTTATAGTTATCGTGCTTGGTGTGGACGGCCCTTTAAGAGCTGGTCCAACGGTCAACCACAACGAAATCTGCATTGCTTTTCCCGAATCTGAGGTTTGACGATCGTCGAGCTGTCCCCAACTTCCATGCAACATTAAAGAGGCATGTCAACCAAAACAGCAAAACAATATTGAGTACTTTTTACTATCTCAGGGTAAATCTCATTCATCTGGCACCTTTTCACTGCAGGGTATTTTGACCACCTCAGTGACCTACACCAGAAGGGAGGGTAAAGCTTCCTTGAGTCTTCCAGTTGGACTATACCATATATAAACATACCAAGATCTCCAGCTTTGCCTGCCATCTGACTGGCAGCACAGACCATATGTGGTGGGACCTTGTTGTGGGGTTGGAGAGGTAAGAAATCTTTTTGACATGACAAGATGTCCCAAACATTAACTCTATTATGGGGGCTTTGTTGTCCAGAAAACATGCTTTGTGTGGATGGCATTAGTGCTGTAGGAAGGAGATAGCAATTGAATTTGTGCTGCATATCAGTGATTTTAAAGTTTAAATCCATAACCATAACTCTCTGCATGTCATCAGCCTTTGCAGAAATTTGAGAAAACCTCAGCATTTTATGCCTCCCCAACACTTCTTTTTCAGCCTTATTATAGATGACATCCCATTATTCATATTTTATATTATAATGCTTTATAGGATTATATCAGCAGCATTCGTACTCCTCAGAAATAGATTCTCTCAGAACACCTTATAGCAATGCTAACTCTCTGAAAAAGAGCTTTTTAAGTCAGAATTCTCAAGGATTTAACACAGCATTAGAAGTCATGATGAGACATCTCCAATGGCCAGACATTTTCAGTTGGACATGACATTTGCTTCTTTGAGGTTTCAGGGCACAGAAGTACTGAAGTCTTTGAAATTCCAAGGGGACAGTGAATGGCGTATTTGAACAGCTAGACCCTTTTTGAATGCAATGACCTAGAGCGTCTTAGAGGAAATTTGAGCAATGTCCTTAATGTAAAAAAACAAAACACGTTAATTTTAACGGACGCGTATGTGAAAGACATATGGTTTATGTTTTCAGTCTTAAAAGGGTATAAAGAAAAAAAAAGGTAGACAAGACGCAGTATCAGAAGACAGGAAATAATTTCATCCCAGGAAGTACATTTGTCATTATATATTTTTCCAGTTCTCAGTGTCTCCATGTCTAAGTGTGTCCACATGAGACAGGAACACTGACGCTTAAGGCTGTGGAGTAGCTGAGAGAGAAGTAATAGGACAGTGGAAAGTAAGAGGGAAGTGGGAATATACAGTAGCATGCTGAGGGGGTTGTGGAGCTGAGTGGCGTGGTACTGTACCTCGGTTGCCAGTGACTGTGGGGTCTGAGGCGTGGGTGCCTAATTGAGCAGTAGGATCTGGAGGTATGGGATGTAGGGGGGGAGTGGTGGATGGAGGCAGGGTTGTGGGGGTGTCTGGTGGAGGGGACAGACAGACACATATACACAAAAACAATACAACAACAACAAAAATGAATTCACACGGGGCAGTTAGATATTTTAAAAGAGCAACACAAGCTGGTCTAAAGCAAAACATATACTGATGGGAAACAAAAAAGGGAAAATTGTGACACAATTCAAAGCATAAACATAAGATTGTTGAAAACATGCACTTTCTAAAATGCAATAGTTAATTACTGTTGATGCAAAGTGATGCATTACACAACATACATTAATTCAAGCATTGCTGATCCTTTTTTTTATAGGTAAGCAAGGCTTTCTAACTAATTCATAAAGAAGCATTTTCTGGATCTCTGATATATATTTGTATTGTATAACTAAATGTTTTGCAGTGTAGGTTATGAACCTTAAATTACCTCTATCACTTTAAAGTTGGGTAGCTGCAGAGTTAAAGTCTCTCATATGATTGACTTTTAAATGGATGCTTTGTCGCTTTTCAAGCGGATTGTATCATTACAATGTCGGTAGTATATGCAAATGAACAATGTTTACCTTTCTTTTATGCTGCCTGCACTGGAGGAAGTTTTTTGCTGGCAATTCAGAGTAATCATTTGCATATACTATCGACATTGTAATGATACAAAGCCTGTTGAAAATCAGCAAAGTATCCCTTTATTGATTCTCTTTGGGTCAATGTCCACAAGTCATACTTGAAGAGACAAACATATATATACTTATGCATTATAACTGTTTAGATAAAGCATGTTCATCAAGTAAAAGAAAAGGGTAGAATGGGTGGGAGTAGCCTGTGGGTATATCTTAAAAAAGAAAGCAAAATCTTAAAAAAGACTGACACAATATGTACTTAAAGTGCAATGGAGGAAAAATGTTACAAGTTGACATCTTCATATGACTTTATGTCAGAGTTCCAATCATCTATATTGTCACCATGATTTAAAATGTTCTGTCTTTGAACATGACGGTCATTTCTGTAGCACGAGAACAGGATTAACCTTGAATCTGCTAATGTTGGCTGATGTCTGTGAAGATAAATCATGCACTCAACATATTAAGTGAAGAAAGTTGGATTAAACCAAATGAGAAACGTAATTTGAGAAATGATCTTTGCCAGTTATCCATGTTGGAAGAGTTATTTTAGGAAAAGGTGGTCAAGCCATCATTACCACGCTCTCGTTTGGACTTCTCACCACAGGATAATGGTAAAAGTGCTTCATCTGAGGCAGTGTTTCTCACTGTCATATATTAAAGCAACAGGAGAAAATATGACTGAAACATTGTGTGACAAAGTTAATGAGGTTACTCTACCACCTTGGATTTTATGTTTATGTCACTCTGCTTTTTATGGTGAGCTAGAGGCTTTTAATTGGCTGTGGTACTCTTTCTCAGGGCCAACTGTCCTGCGCGTCTCTGTGACATTTCAGCCTCAGCGTGAATCACTAAGCAGCTAAGTACATGTCTTCAGGAAAGAGAGAAGAGAAAAAAAGTCTCCTCGTTGGAGGGCAACCATTAAAAAGGTATTTTCCAAGAATTATGGTGGCAATTGTAAAAGGCTAAAAGGTGTGCTAATCACTAATGAAGGGTAGGAACAGACTGGGTGCCATTTTAAAAGAACACGTAATGAATCTGGATAGGACTTTTTGACCCTCCCATACCCAATTGGCTTTTTTGTGGCGTAGAATTTGTCAGTTTAATAACATCACTGTCATTAAGATCATTGGTTATTCTTGTTGTTACATTCAGCTGGCATTTGAAGGAACTTTTAGGTGCACACAGACACAGTGGCATTTGGGGCAATTAGGTAAGGTAGGGCAAACTCTTAGAAATATGTGTATATACTTTTAAGGCCTACGTAATAAGGGCTCTGATAAAACCTATTTGAGGGAACCAATAAATGCATAAATTAGATAATTGCATTATTTATCTTTTAACTTGCTGATCCTAATGTAGCTGTATAAATAATTTGTTTTAACTAAATATCTTAGTAACAGAACTGTAAATGTTGTTCTTACTACATTTGGGATTGTTCTGAAAAAATACACAATTATACACAATATACAAAAAGTGAATCATATATATCTTTACATTTGTATTGTCACAGTAGCCATTAAAATACATTTCATTTAGAAGATGAAATAATAGTTATATGTAATTTACAGGCTAATTTTGATACATGGATCTATTAAAGCACTTGACTGTTGTCATTTGTGTAAGGACCTGGCTAAAGTCAAGTTCTTTCTGACATTCTCTTGTTGGAGAATAAGGTTCCATCTTATTTTATACTTTCCACATGGCCACAATGTCAACATGTATGCAGACAGCCAATGCTTTAAACAAAACTGCATCTGCCCCATTGGGTGCCTGCATACACAGACGTGTTTACACATATTTTGTCAGCATGCACGTACATGGGCAGGTAGTTATGTCACAGGGACCCTTGCAGCTATGTGGATGCAGAAAATATACATTGGGAAAGTGGAGTGTATAGATTCATTAAATGTAATAAATTACAACATTTAAGTACCCCATAAAAGTGAGTGATATATACAGGCTTATTAAATAATCAAAAGTAACTTCTTGGTAGTCCTTTCCCAATGCCCCGTTTATTATGTTGTTTAGCATTTGTAGCATTAAAATGTTTTCACATTCCTGACTCTTGAGGTTTTCGCATGCTGTTGTGGCCTTGGCTTCGACCAGCAGAAAGCGCTTCATAAACTATTGATACTAACCTTGGTTGCATCCTTTATTGGCTCAACGTCTGGTTATTACTGTACACACATGAAGGACAGTCAAGAACATACTAGAAATCCCTCTAGCTGTGGCAAAGCATACTGTTGCTATCAGCACCTAAGATGTTTATTCTCTCCTGTCTTTCTTAAGATTAGGCCTGCTTTTAAATAGGAGAGCAAATGAAAAACCACCTAAGTCCATGTAATATTAATAATGTAATATTTTATTGATCCACTTAGGGACATTTTCTTTTGCCTCCAGTCATATTGTCTCTCTGATCAAAATCTACCTGCCCTTTTTTTTCCCTCATCACACACTACCCAAGTTCCAAAAACAGAGGGGAAAGAGATGTGTCACTGCTTTGCTCTTTTTTCTTTTTAAGCATTACTTAATGCCAAGAGACAAATGGCAATGGAAAAACGGAAGAGTTATCTGTTTTCCTTCACACTGAGTCCCTTTATCCTCCACCTCCTCTGGCATTACTAGGAATTACTTATCCTTCCTGGTGATATTCCTGACAACACAGCACTAAATTCTGCCTCCCTCACACATTTCCCTCCTGGTGTATGTGTGTGTGTGTGTGTGTGTGTGTGTGTGTGTGTGTGTGTGGAGGATCTGGGACGCAGGTTTATTTAAGGAAACGCGTTGGTGGTATTTGTGTCACCTGAGGCCCCTATTCTCCCTGTGAGAGATGGTACCACTAATCACTCTTAGCACTGATACAGTATGCAGATCAGGAGGTATTATAATCCTGGTTTTTGCAGTGGAGTTTGGTGCTTGTGTCTGTGAGGTTCATACTCTCCGCTATTTACACGTAGCATTGGAGTCAAAGGTGTCCTCTTGCAGCTTTTTTCCTTTTAAAGGTCCTTTATCTGTCAGTGGCGTCAAATGCGTAACCAATGAATATTTCTTTCTGTTGCTTTACCTTTGGACGTGATCACAAGAAACATGATAACCCACATATCAGCCTTTCCTCTGAACTCACCGTAGACGTAGAGTACATATTCAGCACTGCTGGTCCCTAGGTGGTTGCTGGCTTCGCAGCGGTAGGTGCCATTGTCTGTCTTGTTGAGTGAAGTAAAGGTGAGCTCCCTCCCCTCTACAATCATCCTGTCCAGGTCAGGAAGTTCACCACCATCTTTTGTCCACATCACAGGATCTGGCCTGGGTGGTTAGAGAATGTGAAAGAGAAAAAAAGGCATGCTACATGTACCTATCTGAGGCATTGTATAATAGGCTGATATAACATGAACTGATACAGAATTTGACTTACGACGGGTTTCCTTTGGACACACACTCCAGCTTTAAGTACTGACCCTCCTGAGGGACTGCAAGGGAGTGGATAATCTCCACACGCGGAGCATCTAGGACAGACAGAGATGGCTTGAAGTGAGAGTCGTTGATACGGAATACATTTGCAATAAGACAACTATCCCATGATTATCTTGATATTGTCTTATGATGCAACGATTTACTAAAGTATTTAAAATCAAATGGTAAAAAGGCATGAGCCAAAATAGTTCATCCCACTGAGTTTTCCTTGACCAAAATCCTATCATTTTTAAAACACAATTGAAGTAAAATTATCTAAGATGTCACCCTATGACAGATTTTGATAAAATATAACATGAAAAAGAAATGGGTTTTATAATATGTCATTATAAAAATTCTGCAGCCGTAAAAATCAAAGCAATTTCATTATTTCCTCTATGTATTTTTGAGTGTGTGCTTGTCTTTCGGTGTACACTCACAGTGGACCTCGAGTACTTCAGTGGCCTGCTGTGGTGTCTGTGTTAGTGCCACATGGTCCACTTTGCAGGTGTAGGCCACTCCATCATCATTTCTGTCCACGTGCAGCTGCAGAGAGCTCCGTACTGTAAATGTCTTCCCACTTGCATTCACCTCTTTGGCACCTTTGGAGAGAGTGGCATACTGTCACAGATGCAGCGGATTTGTCTTTTCAAGGTGTGATGGCCACTCACTAATGTGATGGCCCTATGTTGAAAAGTTCAGTTAAGCTCTGCCAGACTCCACCAGGGTCTTGTATCTATATAGACAAGGGCCTATCATGCAGTGCAACAAGCACCTAAATGGAAATTTCACAGTATCTTTGAACTCATACTGGTCATAGCATCATCAGTTCTTGGGCATTTTGTTGGAATTATGCATACCATCATTCCTGAATTCTGCACCAAAAAAGGCTTTACACAAAAGGATGAACAATCAAACAAATAAGTGATCAAACAAGCAAAAAAAGTCCAGATCACGTCACACGTCTTCCTGGATACTGCTTTGGCACCTCTAGTGCGCGTCCAATTCTGATTAGGGCTCTAACAAAACCAACCTGCTTCACCTCTAGGTCTGGACTCTTTGAATGTAATGTGTAAATGTACACTGTAGGCCACCCTTGGCCTCACCTCCCATCTCTGTCTGTGCTGGGCTTCACTGCTCCCACACAATGTCCAAATCTCACTTTCATGCAGCTCACTTCTACCTCTCCCTCCAATCCTTCTACCTGACAACCATTTCCAGCCTCACTGGGACAAAAACATTACAAGGGCCAATCACACATTTGGCACAACTTCAATCAGCCTTGTTGCAAAGTATCATTATGCACAGTCCTCTCCATCTGTACAACCTGCTCTCAGAGCTATCCCTGCAACACCTGCGCTGTAAACCCAACCAAACAGCTGATCCACCTCTCTATGCCCATCAATACCCCAAACATTGCCAAGCCATCCTCCAAACTAGCTTCCTCAAAATGTCTCTATGATGTCCTGAAATTTGGCTTGCTCCTTGATCACATCATCCCACTTTTTGCTTAATTTCCCCCGCCCCCAATGATATAGGCCTTAGATAAGCCAAATGTGTTTGATTAAAGTTTCATGACCAGCCATCATGACTCCAATCTTTGACCACCACATTAGTGTCCCTGAAATCTTATTGGCTCACAATAAATCATCGTCCCTGAAAGCACTGATGCCTTGTCGGTAGAGAGGCCATTCTAACTAGAAGGTCGCAAAGTTGACTCCCAATCCACTGACTTCCTCCACCACCGTCAAACTGTCCTTGAGCTCGTCATTATGTACCTGGTTAAGGGTGCCCTGTGCACTGTTCAAATGACGCCATGCCACACAGATACTGACACAAATGTTCTCCAAAACTCAGAAACTGTTAAGTATGCGTTGCGTATTACACATGAGCACAACTTTAAGCACAACAGTCACAACTCACCACTGCAAGATTTGCTTTTACCTATAAGCTGTTTCCCAACTTAATTGCTGATACGTATCCGCCTCCGAGCAGGTATTTTTAACGCATTCTTCTTTTCAATCACATCTGTTCAACCAGTCTTTTGGGGGTGGTTGGTCTGCTATCACATCACGCCAAAATTTTAAATCATATCAAACCTGTTCATTCACATTCACAAAAAACCCAAAAAACACTATTATACTGTATTCAGCTGTTCAAGCTTATCTCTACATTCAGGTGTCGCCCTGCTTTGTAAAATCATGTCCATTTTTCTTTCCTCATCATAGCAAGTGCAAGAAAGCATCAGTGTATGTGCAGTCTCTCTCTCATGCTGGCCGCCTTTGTTTGTATCTCCTAAAGAGACTGTTTACGCTCCATATCCCCCTCTCCTTTGCGCTCATCTGCTCCACTTTCTAAGTATTCCACCCCACTGTCTCCTCTCCCTCTCGATTCTGCCAATCAACTATTCTGCTCAGTCACTTCCCCCAACTGAGGCAATGAGCCCGCCTCCCCTAGAGATGAATGACTGACAGGTCTGCAGTGTTAGCAACATCCATCCAGAGAACAGGAGAGAGGGAAAACGGCTGAATTTTTCTTCACAGAGAAGAAATTGCAGGAGACAAAGGAGAGTGAAAAAGGGTGAAGGGCTGGAGAAAGAGGACACAGAATATATAATATCATGGTTTGTTTTAGCAATTGCAAACATCCATACTATTTCTATTAGTTATTCCACGTCCTCATAGAGCTCTTCTCTCCGCCTCTTTGTCTCCTCCTGTCTGCAGCCGTAGAAGGCTCCTTCCACAGATATACTGTTTTAAAAAATCAGACTGTCCTTCTTTTTGTCGGCTTCCTCTATTCTCCTGTTAATATGTATGTTGAGTTTAGTATTGGGCTTAATCTGTAGTTTAAGTGACGCTTTAATCAAACACCGAAGATTCAATTCAACTGACGGATGAAATGAGATGTGATGAGTCACATTAGGTTTCATGAAATGCCTTTTCTTTAGCCAACAGATAAAAGCACATTTAGTCAATCAGGTTGCTGAAGTTTACTAAAGTGCACCAAAGAATGATTCAGTTTTACACCGACTTATCTGTAAAATAAAATCACTCCATTACAAAAAGGTTATGTTACATGTTTTACCTGACAGTTGATTTTACTATATTTTTGTCTTGACACAAGTTTGAAAAGAGGATTATAATATACAACAGTGCTTTCATATAATTTTACCATTCAAAATATTGTAATGGTTGTCTGAATAAACTCAATTAATCATCGAGTACTTACATCAATATAAAAGGCACTCACCAATGCCCCTGAAGCAACTAGCCTGATGTTCTGTCTGGACTTAAACTCCTCTATTTATTATTGTAAGTTGGCTTTCAGCAAAAAAAAAAAAAAAAAAAAAAAACCACAAGATTTCTTTTCAAAGTTATATTTTTATCTGATGAATATTGGATTCAATCAGAATGGACTCTGATTGCCTCTGTATGATTCAGGATAAGAGTACTACAAAAACTGATGTGCTTTCACAACGAGTTCATTAATATCTTTATTTGGTCCAAACGCTTCTAAGATCCACTTGGAGAACATATTGACAGTCGTCTGACAGCAAGTAATACCTCGTTGTTGAAGTGCGTCAATCTGCATCCACTTTGTTGGCTTCTGCACTGTGTGCGTGCAAAGGCGTGTGTGTGTGTGCATGTGCGTGGGTGAGAGTAGTCTATAAATATCTTATCACTTTTTAAGCGCAGCTGAAAGGAGCAGCTGAAATCAAGCTGCCATAAAAGCTCAGGCTTGTCAATCAAAAAACTCATCTGGCCAGTCTCATACCACACATATACAGTTTTTTTTTGGGGGGGGGGGGTTATTGTTAGAACTGATTAAAAATGTTGGAAAAATTACATTACACTCTTGGGGCTATCATTATATGTACATGTATATACTGAAAGCTCTGCAGAATTATCAAGGTATGAATCTGTACATCTTTGCACAATCTATATAATTTAGTTAAAAATTGTTATGAAATTCAACATGTACAAAAACCACGTGCATTTTAAACTGTGTATTGTTTTTTTCATACAGGAAAAATTAACACCATCCTACCATATTCACCTGTGGTACCTCTCCTTAACAAAAAGCCTGACAGTATTTGGCTGTGACTGCGGCACACTGTTCTGTGGGTGTGCATCATTGGTGTGAGCCAAGACGCAGCCTTGGAGTATTAGAAATGGAAATGACAGGTGTGAAAATGTAAGAATCTGACCCTTTTTATGCCATTTCACAGGAGAGGGGGACAACACAAGAAAAGAAGATGAAGGGACAAACAAGAAAGACAGAGGAAGACGGCTGGGGTGGGGGAGGAATCATCAACAACAGCGACAGAGCTGATTAATCCTGGCAGCAGGGGTCCAAGGACTGACTCAACATACCCTGAACTGCATCCCTTTTCAGATTTAAAACAATTTGCTCGAGCAAGAACAATGTTAAATCTTATGTGGGTGAGGGTGGGAATAATTTGTCTCATTTAAATACAATAAAATTCACAATGCAAACACAAGTGCCTAATCCGCGTGGTTGCCTTTACCTAGCAGCGCAGCAGTATGACTTAACTTTAAAACAGGAGCATTAATGCAAAGCAGGCTCCAGCTCCAGTGAGGTGTGGACATGATATATTTTGTGCCCCCCGCCATCTTCTCACCTATTCTGGTTACTGTGCAGCGTTCGGGGAGCTGGGCCTGTTGGCACACTCCTCTGTTTGACCTGACTTACCAGCTCGACTCTCCGCTTAACTGACGGATGACTCCGAAGAGGGAGCACTGTTAAATGTTAGGAAAGTTTCCGTCAGTGCCTGGCAGACCCGTATCATGACGTCCTTTCTGACATGACACTCCCTGAGCATTGGCAGCTAGGAAGTGTCTACTATCCAGGATCCAGGAAGACGTTTTTTCACCGACTCTCAAAAGGAGAGGTCTGGTCGGTCTCTGTGCCTTGGCATTTAAAACTGGACAGGTGCTCCACCTCCAGGATGTTGCTCTTAATGGGCATAGGCAGTGGGTGTATCACGCTGATCTCCTCTTCTTTCACCGCAGTGCTCAAGTCTGTTAAACTGATCACATATTCTTATGATGCCAGAACAGAGGATAAGTGAGATACACATTCACGTGGTTATATACTAAATATACTGCAGGTACTTTTGTGCTTGTGCTGCACTGGTATGCAGGTAAGATAAAGAGGGTGTATAGAAGTTTTTCTGTGTGTGACTTAGGCATCTTTTATTCATGCCACTGTGACTTGCAGGAGCCATCTTGAAATTACATCTTTAATGGTCATTGATCCACTCCACCCCAGGGAGCTGGATAGTATAAATGTAGTCCCAACACAGACTTTTTAAGTAGTGTGCAAGGTTGTCTAACACTGCCGAAATGACTGAAAATGTATTTTCTTGGAGCGAGAAAACTTCTTTAAAATCCTGAACTTAATTCTTATTGTAGTGTTCACAATGTCACTAGCAGTCTCATCCTCTTCAACATCATCCTTTTTGACATAAAGTCCAGGAGCTATTGCCTATTCACTTTCCTTAATAGCGCCTTCCAGAGCAAAACCTAGAATAATGATGGCCACCCTATTCTGTTCTCACTCACAGTAGTCAAGGACAATTACCCATAAATAAAGAAATAGCCAACACTATTTCAAAAGCTTATTCAGTCGCTGTTCAACTTTTCAGTGAACAGGCAGATTTGAGTGATAGCGTATGAAAAGTCAGCAGACAACGACCTAAAATAATGCAAGGTATGTCTGCAGTAATAGTTCCTTGTCCTTGACTAACAAGTTTGACAACAGAATAGGGATGTGACCGCGAGGGAATTTGAATCAAATCTTTGTGTTTTTTTCCTTAAGCCCCCTTGGAATAGAGTTATCGCGTAACATGATGAAGCAATAACCTCTACAGTTTAGGTCAGAGAGTATGATAATACGAGTCCGATAGCGAACATCCCCACCCTTATTTGAAATAAATATTCATTTCATCTCTGCCTTGCTTGGTCTCCCCACAGCTTCCTCTGGTTCAGTGGTGTGTAAACAAGTGCTACATGTGGTGATATTGGCAGAGGTCTCTCTGGGTTATGGTGTGTAACTGAGATAGAAATATATCATTACTGGGTGGGGACTGAGGGGATCTGAGGGACAAAGAGACTGAGAAATAAGAATATTGGATTCCGTTCCACACACAAGCTTATGTCCTTACATGCGGGCTGTCTGCTCCATCTGTCTGTTTTGCTCACGCAGACACACACATATACGCAGACACACACGCACACACTTAGCATAGGGTTTCCGTTAACTGCATGCGAATGGGTGATGGACTGCTCCAGTGGCTCTGCCGGTAATATAATCTTCTCCATTCCCCCAGATCCCACACCAATATGTCACAATTGTCATTTATTCCCAGCATGGTCACCCACAATCAGATGGCTTCTCACATTGAACACACCATGATCCTGTCAGGATGATGAACACTTCAAGTGCACTCACACATACCCACACATGCATACATACATTGTGTATTAACATGTGTCGCCCTTTGTGTTTTTCTGTATCATGTTTATTTATCTTGTCAGTTTTCAATATGGACAGACAGTCAGACTGCCAGAGAGGGGCTTGCTTGCTGGGTTAGTTCCGTTTTCCCCATTTAAATACGACACACAACAGCATGTACATTTACACACAAACAAACAAATCTATTGGTGTCATATATGACAAGTCATCCGGGCTGTGTCCAGATAATAATTCACACCTTCCTTTTACTACAATAAAGTGGACCAATTAATGGCAGAAATACATTTATGGTGTGATGTGAGAAGAACGTGTAAATGCGTATGTGTCAATCATAAACTCAAGAACAGACTATTTTCCTGAACTAAACATGTCCTGAATATGTCTGACAAATGCATCACACTAAGCCATTAACTGTTAATTAAAAAAGACACCTACATGTCAGGAAAGACAGGGTATTAAACCATGGATCAATGTTTCCTTCACCGTTGAAACCAACAGGCGTTTCAGCATTTATACATACTTGTCTAAGTTTATATATTATTTGTTTGGGTATTATAAAAAGATACTGGTGGTAAGGTTAGCAACTATTAAGGAAAACATTTATATACAAGTTTATTGATTTGGTTTGATTAGAGGTGACCTTCTGTGGTGTTAAAAATCAGATTGGGAATTTGTTTTCACTTTGTCCCAAGTCAGTGTGTGAAATTAACATATCTTTAATTTCAGATTCAATATCATCTCCCTACTACAGTTAATTAAATTGAAAGATGCCATGATATCTGCTTAAAACTGTGTGGAAAACCTGCATTGATTTCAGCTTATCTGCTTGCTTATCTGGACCCTGGGAAACCTTAATGCGAGATAGCAGGCTGAGCTGTCTGGGTTTAAGCTTGGGTAGAAAGGGTGTAATGACAGTCACTGAGGGAGCTTTTCAGTGAATTCAGTGAGGGCCGAGAACATCCCCTCCGATCGAAATTCCTGACGAGTCCAAAAGCAGATCTGACAAGAATCTTCTAATCTGACATTTGTATAAAGTCTCAAGGTTCTGCTTTCTGTTCTGGGAACACGTTACCAGGATTTCTTTTACAAAGAGAAAAATGACGACACAATGCTGATGCTTTTTCTTTCTTTAAATAAACCATTATATATATGGAAAGTGCCTCTAATATTATTAGGATATCTGTACACAGAAGGGCAAACCTGAGCAAACTATTCATGTCCTTTCTGGGTAAAGAACCACAACCTTGTCACAGTGAATAATATACTGATATAAAATTGTACAAGGCCCAAATTAAAGATAGGTGTGTGCCAAGTTGAGGAGAGAATTATAGCATCTGACCTTAATGAGAAAGCATATCCTCTTGAGGCTACCTTCACTTCAAACCACCAAGGATATCTTCTGACTACCTGTTAACTTTCTGTGATAAATTAAAAGAACATTATGTCTTGGCTATGTTTCCATTTGCCTTACAGGGAGCTCTTCTCTCAGTAGTGGGCCACTGGGAGAAGCATTAACCACCCACAGAGACACAATCAGCCTTTAAGGAAAAATACTCACTCTGCTAATTAGTGTATATTCTTTTTCTATAAGCTTCTTGTTCCTCAGTAGGGCAACAAGAGGAAATATAAAGTAGAGTGACAAACTACTATAATATATTACAAAAACATGGTGATTACAACAAATGTAAAAAAACAAACAATATGCAACTTGGGGATCCACTCATAAACAAAGCATTTAATAAGTGTAAGATTGCTAAAATTATTGTTTACAGAACATAACAGTGTGATAATAGTTAAAGAAAGTAACACATGTTCTGTTTCATATGAATTAATGAATGAATTAGGTTTTGTCAGTGTCAATGAGCATGATAAGAAAACTGTTAGCAATTAGCATGCTGGTTCAATGCTGTTACCAGGTGATTGAGTATTGTGTATTGCAAAAGTTATTTAAAATAATGTGCATTAAGGATAATGTAATTGTACATTAATTTATAAATGGGAATAAATGTGCTCCAGATAGTGGAGAGACCTAGTCAATGTTGTCAGTGATACCAGAGAAGCCTAAAGAACCAATAGCAGAGGAAAAAGCATTAATATGCTAAATTAATAAGCAAAAATCATGCATGCTTTGGCAAAAATTATTCTTGTAGTTTATTAATGCTTCGTATAAGCAGGGAAATTAACTCTGTGAAGTGTCTCTGTGTTTCGCATTCCAAATACGATTTTACTTAAAATGTTTCTACATTTAATTGGGCATTTAGGATGTGCAACAGCTGGCTGCTTGTTATTCTGAGTGATCTGTTTGGTTATACAAGGATTTTGAAAGTTTCTTTCCAAACCTGCATTGTTTTTTGGTTTTCGAAAAAAAATAAACTGTGATTTTCAATCCTATCTCTTTGTTTACACTTTCAGTCATTTAAATAAGAAAAGGGTGATTTGCATTTTGTTATCTGCCTTTAATCTGCTTTGTGAAACAGCATAGAAACCTTTGTAAAAGTTCTGCGGCTGAGCTGTTGATCTGTGACAGTCTATCCCACTGGGTTCTGCATTTTATTTGATTGAGAACCACATCTGTTCCTTTCTCAAAAACTTAATTTCATCATTTTATGTCCCTAGCTCTCCTTTCTTCAATATTCTCTCTCTTAGTCTCTCTCTCGCTCTCCCATTCAAACAATTACAAAGCGGATGGTTCATCAAGTAGAACAGAGCCAGAGCACGGTGGAAATGAGCTGTGTAGTCCAGCCAGTGTGATTTAGAACAGCCCTCTGATAACAAGGGAGGTTAATGTATCGGTCTCAGGCCAGAGGACACATGCTGAATCTGCTCTATTAGAAACAACTTGTTCGGAATAAAAATACACTGTTGAGACATCCACTGCAGCAGTTTCATGGTGCCACTTTAATGAAAAAGACATTCTTCCCATTTCCAAAGTATTTTAAAAAACAAATTTGCATTTTCTGGCACATTTGTGCTCTATTTGTTTACAAAGCACAGTCTGAGCCATGCTGAAATGTGATAATCAATATTTGTTGGTAACCGACAACACAGTGGCGATAGCGATGATTCTACAAAGAGAACATTTAAAATTGTGGGCACCATTCAGTAGTTTATTCCAAAGGGAAACTCGGAATTAGAAAATAGTAAGTAAATAATTAACATTGTTACAATAGCTATTAGCACATAATGCTTATCTTTATTTGTTCCTAAAACCATAGTAACTAAATGTCTTAATTGGGAAAATGTTAACAATAACAAATATTTTGTCCAGTTAATGAGGAACATCTTTGTTTCATTACTTGATGTCAACAACTAACCAATAATCATTGTTGGCATGTTTACTGTAAATAGAAAAGCAAGCATTTCCTTGCCTGTTTATGGAATTATATACTGCTTGTATGACATAGCGCTCTAGGTTTCGCAGTCTGTGTAGCCGTAGCAGTGATGCAGATATAAATGCAGTAAACAGACGCTACATACCTTTGATCTCCTTTTCATTCCTGAACCAGCGCAGGTCGGCGGCGGGCTTGCTACCCTGAGTGATGCAGGTCAGAGTGATGTGGTCTCCCTCCATGGCCGGTTTCGTCAGGCCATCGATCTCCGGCTTCTCTGGCACACCTGAAGGATGAAGCGGAAATCAGAACAATGGAACCATTTCACACACCGCGCCGTGTCATTATGCAACAATAATATTATTATGCCTTATTGGAAATTCTCCTCTGGCTCACCCTCTTAAGCTCGAGAAACACATCAGGGAGGATTTTTGCTGACACATTGGTGGATGGTCTCTACCCACTGGGCCATTCCCTTATTTTTCTCACATACATCTAGTGGTATCTTGCCATGCAGATAGTTTTGATTATCTTTGCCCATGTCATGAGATTTCTGTCGAAACCTCAACTCAAATACAGTAGAGGTTACTAGAGATACATTTGAGATGCTCACAGAAAGATTACATTAAAAAAATATATACATTCAATATGTCTTCCCAGAACCACTGTAAAGAACAAACTAAAGAAATTGTACCTATGATGACAGAAAACAATAAAAAAGTACATAAGTTGAAAGACTGTTTGTTTGTTTTTTTGCGTACATGTGGGTAAGCAAAGGCTTGTGACCACAGAGGGGGCCACGAGGTTGTACGGAAAATGTTCATTACTGGCCTTTCCTTTAATGAGTGTTTTAAGTGTGAAGTGTCTGGCCTTATAATGTCAATGGGCAATAAGTCTGTCTCAGGCTGAGTGACTGAAAGGTCTGTCAGTCAATGCCATTGACTCAGTGGCATTGACTGACTCTGGCCTTGTCTGTCTCACCACCTCCTGTAAGGTTTATTACCAGACTTAAAGGTCTTCCTGTTTTTTTTTTTTTTTGTCTATCATAGTTTTGCATACACAGTCCTAACAATAGCTGCTGCTTGGTAGACATAGTATATAGTGAGATCCATCCCTCCTCATCTAACTAAATACTATATGTGTATTTGTTTCTATGAAAAGTGGTTCAATGCATGGTGTGTCACTGTATCTAAGTAGTGGCGCATGTGTAAGTATGTGAGCGAGCAAGTGTGGCTTGACTCAGAAACGTGTTAGATGGTTTATTCTCCCAGACTGAACGAGAGCAGATCAAATACAATGTTCATCTTATACAGTCACGTTCCACTTGGGTGGCTAGAGGCTGCAAAGCTTTAATCTTTCCCTCTGTTTGTGTGTGCATGTGCGTGCGTTTCTCTGCTCATTTGTGCATCGTGGATTTGTCTGCGCTGTGGCACATTTGTGTGTGTGCATGACTGTTTAAACATAACCAACAGCGTTTTCAAGACATGAAAAAGAAATGAGAGCTCGGTTTCTGATGCGTGGTGGAAAAAAAAAAAGAAGAAGACTGGATTTCACCGATAATTCCTGTGGTCATAGCGATCACACTGCTTTATGCTAATCTACACATTTTATAAATACACATTTTATACAAAGTTTAGAGAAGTTATTTAAATAACCCTTATCAAAGTCAGTCACTAACAGTAATTGAACATTTGTGTTGTGCTTTCTCATATGTCTGGATTTAATGCTAAGCCTGTCATGTTGTGGCATGGCTCTGTCAGTCTGTTGGTTGATCCACCACTTTGGTCCAGACTCAAAAAAATTTATTGAACGGATGGTCATGAAAAATTGTACATGCATTCATGACCCCAAGTGGATGAATTCTAATGATTTTTATTTTCTTCTTGCGAAACCATCACATTTGTGGTTTCTCAACAACTCTTGGATGGATTGCAATGAAACCTGCTGCACACATTCATTTGCCCCTCAGCCTCCTGAACTGTAATAACTTCGGTGACCCCTTAACTTTTAAATCCAGCACCAGCATCAGGTCAAAATTGTAATTTGTCTAAAACTTTGTTTTTTGACCAAAAACCTGTAAAACTAATGACACTCCCATCAGCCTCAGCTTTACTTTGTGTTTATTGCTCATAAGAAAATGCTGGAAGATTGGGAACATGGTACACGTTATACCTGCTAAACTTCACCAAGTTAGTATAATCACTGTGAGCATGTGAGCATCTTGACGTCAGCATTTAGCTCAAAGCCTAAGTACAGCCCCACAGAGCCATCTGAGTCATTTTAGTGATTTATTTATAACTGTATTCATCATGTTTTAATTTGCATGAAATTAAAATGGTGTTTGTGGTGATAGAAAAGTGCATGATTGTATTTATTCACCAAAATATTTTGAGAAGATTTGAATGTGAAGCTCATTTCACTGCACATTTATTTAACAGTTTGGTATTTTGTCCAAATCATTTTCGATGTTTTCTTGTGTTTGTGCCCAGCACTCACTGTCCTGAAACAGTGAACAATAAACCAGGTCATTCCAAGACCATTTTGTACGTTTATTAAATCTCCCTCTCTGTTTCCTGGCCTGCACCATTAACTATTGTTCAGTATTGCAAAATAATTTTCTCCATATCCTTATTGAGCAGTTGCCTTTAATGTCTCTAATTCTCTGAATGCTTGTTAACACAGAGAGCCAGCTAATGGTCTTGGAGTGCACTACCACATCTATTAACATTAGCAAAAACTAATTGGAGAGATAATAAGCCCAGTAGCAGGAAATGAGACAATATTTGTGTGCAGCGATGATCACAACAAAAACATTATTAGAGGGCCTAACAGTACGATGTTATTTGTCTGTAAGCAACAGGCTTTTTATAATTTCCCTACACTACAAAATCTAGAAAAAAATGTATCTAGTTAAAATGTTCGCAATGTTAACAAACCTTTGAAAGATTCTGGGATTTGCACAGAAAATGACTTACTTTTTCCTTGGTCCATAGCCTAACTTTTTAACCAATTTCAGTGAAATATTTTAATGCTACTACTACTACAACACTACTTTTGCTCGCTATTGGCCATCTAGAATATACTATCTATAGATCTAAAACGTCTGAACAGATGTGAATATTGGTCAGCTCCTGAAAATTCAAAGAACAAGCATTCTGTATGTTCAACAATCCTTTGGGGAGAAACTAGTATAGATGATATAGAGATACCATTTCCAGAAACAGCAGCCTGTGTCTGAGTGAGGGATGCAACCTTTTCTCAGCTCTCTTCGTCTCACTAACCTACCACCAGACAGGTCGAGGAAGGGGGTGCACTCTGACAAATCCTTCCCTAAAGCAGGACAGAAATTTTTGTTTAGAACCAGTACTTACCTAGGACAGTCAGGTAGGCTTTGGCTGTTCTGACAGGCATGGTGAAGAGAGAACAGGTGTACATGCCTTCATCAGTCAGTGTGACATCACTGATACTGATGGTCAGCTCTAACCACGATGCACGCACCAGCTCAATCCTGTTGTCCCTTAATGCTGGACAGGAAAGACAGACAGAGATAGAGAGTTAGTCAAAAATAAACAAATTTTGTATTGCATTAATAGTTCTTCTGTGTTTTACATTGCAGTTAAGCAGAAACTATGAAGAGCACGATGCCCATTCTTTTTACATTTTATGCCGATTGTAGTGCACTATGTACACACGCAGTCAAATGGACCGAGAGAAAGAAAGACAGACAGAGTAGACGATGCACGCTGATTAACTCATTAACAAATGAGAGATGGCAGCAGCAGGAAGCAGCAAAATGGAATAGAACAGAGCGCTCAGTGGTACATTAATATTTTGCTGCCCCTCTATTGTACTGTATGATGCTGAACAAGTGCATATTGTTGACAGAACAACAGCAGAGTGCCATCTTAACCACACACATAACCTTATCTAACCTGTCACACTATAAACAGTACACAGTTTTGCACCCGAAAATGGACAATTCTGCTATTGGCATTATTTACAAATATGCTAATCGAACTGTTTTATAACTAAAGCTGTTTGCACAAGGAAGTGCAATTTTTCCTATAATTTGGGTTGTTTACTACTTTGAAATAATATCACTTGTGCTAGCCAAACCAAGCTGTGTAGTGTAAGTAATGTATACATGAATAGATTTAAATGCATAAACACATAAATATTGTATCGAAGTCTGACATCAAAACTGAACTTACGGTTGAGTCTGAATACAAATGCATCACTAAACCTCTACAGTAAACCATGCTCATGCAGTCTTCTCAGCTGGAAGCCCTCATAGACATTTTACTTATATGAAAATGTAATCTTCCAAAAGACATAACGGGAATGGAAATCAATACTGCAATAACTGGCAGAGAAAGAAGCCTAATGAGAATTTGGCAAGATGTGAGAGTTAAAATGGATCTGCTGAAATTGGATGGCTTGTTGAAGGATACTCCATGGTCTTCAAAGTAGACTTTATACTTCATATCTGTGATACAGTGAGAACATGCAAAAAGATTTCAGAATGGGGTGACACCTCAAAAGCGACATGATTCATGCCTGTTGTTTAATAGGGATAAATTGTGATTTACAAAACAAAACAGCACAAAAGACTAGGTTGTACATTAAGAAAAGACCAGGTGGATTTTTGAGCGCACAAAAATCCCATTAATACTGTATCAATGGCCTTAGCTGCTCGAGAGATTAATTGAAGCCTTCCTTTTGCAAGTAAATCTTTCTACAAACCTTATTTAATATGAGCAGCCAAGGCTACTTTGCTTTCACTCTCCATCAAAGTGACTCGGAGCACACTTCGTTCAAGTGCAGATCTCGTGTGTGTGTGTGTGTGTGTGTGTTCGCGTGTGTGACAGTGCATGTTTGGGTTCAGCATAAAAAAGGCATGATTATTTGTGTACAGGTGGCGTTTTTTTTTTTTTCTTTCATGTGGGGCCACGTGAAAGAATATTCTTATCTTATGGTAATTTGTGAGAAATCATATAAAAAGTAGAGCACCATGGTTTTGTAACCTCTCTACAAAGATCTGAAGAGTAAAGGCCATTAGACAGTCTGTTTGTAGAGCTCTTTAAAGAGTGACTGGCTGAACGGTGAGGAACGATACCTGAGGTATCTAAAGCACGGAAACTGTGTTTCAACATCCTTAAGCTTTAAGCCAGCATTACATAAGTAATTTTTCTTTCCCAAATACCTTAACCTTCCCTAACCCACATAAATCATGGAACTTTTTTTCAAGCTATAACACAAACATTAATTAGTTTATACACTGATCAATTACAAATCTTTAAAAAAGTATGACATAAAATGTGTTATTTGCCAATTACAGTCAATTAACCCTTGGAAAGAGCATGTATTCTTTTGACTGACTTTGATTGAATCAATACCAACAGCTACAGTATCAGCTGTGACTATGATCAGACATAGTCAAAAAAGCACCAAACAAGATGAAACAAAACAAAAAAGAAAGAAAAAAAAAGAAAAGAAAACAAACAAACAAACTCAGTATTCTTTGAGGAGGTTATGATTTAAATGAGAGGGGTTAATGTGCCTAAATATGCACATGTCAGTGTGTTGGTGAAGGAATTGGGTGGGGTTGTTCAACGAATGTGTGAGGGGGAGAGAGTTTGTCTGTCAAGTGTGTTCACGTTTATTTATAATAAGTATAATAATAAGAATAATCGATTCAAAAGCAAAATAAATAAACACGTATCAGCAGTGTTTTACCCACGTATGGCTGTACTTTGTCAGCAATGTCTAGCTCTGGAGGTGACTGTGAAATGTGTTAGGCACATAAGCTGCATTCTTTTTACAGCTTCTGTGTATGCTTTGCTGCGATGATGACAGAACTGACACATGTACAGAAATGTCAGCGGGCACACTATCTCATGTCACTTCGTCTGCCAAGGGACGGATAGCTTTGCTTTGCCGGTTCCAGGCTAAACACCTACAGTAAATGGCAGTAGAGTTGTAATCAGTTTGGCTAAACGACAGCTGCTCTCTCTCATTTATTACTGCATTTGTTTTGTACCTTCCTTTCCCTCACAACGGCGGTTATCTCTACACGCTGTGTACTGAGCCTGAGCAGGCGTGACACGTTGATATGAGCACATGACATATCTTGAGGCTTGGCACTGGCGACAGTATATTCCTGTTTCTATGAGTGTGTGCGCACATGGCCATCAATGCAAGACCACCGAATTAGATTTAGTCGAACGCACTGCCAGTGCAGTTAATGGTGAGACCTGTCCTGAAAAGATAGTTGTTATCTTTAATGCAGCATGTACACACGCAAATGTATACACCTTGTCTCATTGAACAATAAACTATGGCAACGAATAGATTATTTGGACTGATTCTAGACAAAGAATAGATTTTCTTTGCCTCTGTATATCTTAGTGTCAGTCTCTCAGTTTCTCTCCTTCCTCCTACCCCCACAGACCTCATTCTGTCGACTCAGGCAACTCCACTAACCTGTGATTGTGTACAAGTTAAACAATGCTCCTTTTCAACTGTTGCCTTATTTGCTTTGGGCAAGGAAGTATGAGCAGGCAAATGTCAGAAAATACATTTACTGTTGCTGGCTTGCTATCCGTCGTGATGCGTTCTTCCTTCCCTCTCCCCAACAGCCTATTCTGGGGAGTTTTCTGTGTGAGATTGAGGGACTTGGATAGATACATTGTTCCTTTAAAGTATGTAGAATATTTTGACGTGTCTACTTAAGCAAGCTAATGAGAACAGTGACTTGAAAGGCTGTGATGACATTACATTCACATTTATAATGAGAGATGCTAATGTGACTCGGCTGAAGCATCTTTACTAAGTAACTGGTAATATCAAAACTTTCTGTCAATAAACACCTCCATGGTACAGGAATGAAGACAGATAAATCTGAAGATTTTGATCATTCACATCGGAATCTGGATTTAGCTATCCAATCATGCTTAAAGTGTTGTTTCTGCATTTTTTCAATGGTTAAAGGCGGAGATTAGGATAGTTTAGATGCCAAAAAGCAGGATCATCCTGATCCCCCTGGAAGGGTGAATTCAGGCTGGATTTAGAAACATGAAAGGTGTCGTATATGACCATGAAATCATAATATAACTTGCAAGGATATTATAATACAGCCCAAAAATTTGTAAAATAAACCTTTTAAGTCCAACATCAATAACCAGACCAGTTGGACAATAAATGACAAATATTTCCTGTTGCCAAGATTGTTTTTTTCCCATCCAGACTCATATTTTTGTCTTTAAATTCTTAGAGTTATGATATGCATATTTATCTAATTTATATATAAACATATACATTTAAATAAACTAGATGAATGAAAAACATGAATACCAAGATTTGGTCATTTGTACACTTGAAAGATTTGCAAACGCAGACCTTACAGTTGACATTAGAGATCCTAGAGACCGTTCATATACAATTATAAGAAGGACTGAAAACACACACATATACATACGACGACTCAAAGATTTATCTATTAAATGTACAACAAAGTACAGTCTTCCATCATTTTTCTCTAATTTTTTCCTTTTAACATTTCTTCTCCCTTGCAATGTAACCTGCAGTCTCTCACTCTACGCCCAGTGAAAGGTTAGATATCGACAGAGAGAGTAAAGGAGAGGAACGTATCCTTTGCAAAGGTGCTGCAGCTGCCTACCATCCATTAGAGCCTATTAGTGCTGACCATCCTGAATGTGTTGTTGTAGGACGACTAAATGTTGACAACATCAAAAAGTGCAAGATTTTTATCCCACAATAACTACTTAGAGAATGTACAACCAGATTATTTTGCTCATCACTCCCTCTCTCTCCCTGTACATAGAAAGAAAGCGAAGCTGCACTTCATCAGCATCAAATTTGTGTTTGTTTCTGCCACAAAAGGTCAATACACCTCTGTGTATTTTGCTGCTCGTGAAGTACACAGAGCTTACAGTTTATGTGTGTGAGACAGGGATAAAGAGAGTTGTATTTTATGCATTTGATTGCCTTAATATCCGCAGAACTAACACAGAATACCTTGGGACGTGACAATTACAGTATGATTTTGCCAAAGCAGATGCAGTTTGATATTCAGAAACCCAGTGGGGGCGGAAAGATTTCTCATCTTATTACGAGTGCTGATGACTGTCGGCTCATAGGAGCCATCCGTGTTGAGGTTCCCTGAATGCAGCCATGACTGATCAGATAACAGAATAAATGGCCATAGCTCCAAAGCCACAAGACTCTCTGTTCCCAAACAGTATATTCAGAAAATGACAGAAGTCAGTGTCAGCTATCTCTTTTTAAAGAAATCTGTAGAGGATGAGAAGAAAGGCACATCTTTGTAAAGGAAAACCGAGACAAAGAGAAGCCGCACAGAAAGAAGGTCAAGGATGTCTTGTTTCTTAAATTAAAAGTGACATTTTTATTCCGAGGGAAGACATTCTGGTGGTCTTATTAAAAGTGACTGTGAATGGATACAAACACGTGTTTTTTATGATGTTACAATCAATAATGATCTCTGTACCACTAATAAGTAACAGGTTAATAAAAACAAAGAGTATATGGCAATTTTCCGCAGAATCATTTCCTTAGATTTTTCCTCTTTTGGGTCAACATTTCACCTCTCTCTCACCTTAGGCTCAGCAACATTAACTTTTTATCCCATGAAGGATGCTTCCTACTTTATATTATCTGTCCACTACATCCTGATAATGATTAGCATTTTGGTTACCAAATTTTAACAACACATATAGTGTATCTTGTGAATGCAAGGCTGTTTGACAACCCATGAATGCACCACAAGCGCAGTCGCAAAGAAATAACACAACATCTTCTTCTTTCTTCTTTTTTTGCCCCTGCTCACAAACAAACAAACAAACACAATTACTAGTCATGAAGCTTTTGGTTGAGTATTCAAATATGCCTATGACACAGTCAGATGTAGTGGTGAATGATGTTAATGCCTGTGTTTCATTTTGACCATTATTACTCTATGATGCAGGATGACACAGGACCCCACATCTGTTCAATAAACGATTAATGATTACGTCTATTATCACACACAGCTGATGGTTTAGTGATTCATCGGTATGTTGCCAAAAGCCTCACAAAAAATTGCAACATGCCACTGTGCAGATGGCCACAGCACACCAGCTACATACTCATGTGTTTATATACAATACATGTACATTCAGTGTACAGTAGACACAAAGCACATATCTAAATTGGCTGCATATCTAGTTTTTTTTTTCCGAAGCTACTCTCCCTGCATCATTAGCAGCAGCTGAGTAAACATGGTGTTTGTGGGCATGCGCATTTGTGTGTGTGTGTGTGTGTGTGTGTGTGTGTGGATATGAAAGGTAATTAAATTTTTACAATAAGGTTGCGTTTATTGAATAGGCATACAGAGTGCATGCATAAGCAAATAGTCATGACTCTTAACTCACTCACTTCAGGTTTGCATATTTCACTTCATCCCTTTATTTCCCTTCTCTGTTTTCCCTCCTGCCCTTTCCTCTACCATCCTTTCCACTGGCCTCCCTTCCTTCCCCCCTCCCTGTCCCTTCATCTATCTAGAGACAGTATGTATTAGTATAGAACCTTGGCAGGTGTTTGCTCATTCAAGTGACACAGTTTTATAATGAGAAAAGTGCAAATTTCAGAATATACATTCAGCTGCCTGTGTCTGGATGTGACTGTTCTCTTTTCCTTGTCAACAACCCATCTGGGGACTTGACTTTGTCTGCGCGTATGTGTGTGTGAGAGTGTGAGGGAGCGACAGAGAGCGAGAAAAGCAACACAATGCAATGTTTATTGAATTGCTCAATGTATATTCTGTATCTCAGCCGTTCCTCAACCTCCATTACGTATTATACCTTTCCGAGGCACACTGGCCTTTTAAAATGTAAAATGTGCCATACGCCATGCAGTAATTGGCTTGTGGAGATTTTTTCCTCTGACAGAAATGATTTCCTTTCATCAGTTTCTACCTGCCTTGCCGAGTTCAGTAGGACACCTCCACCAGCCCTACTTCATTAAGTCCTTGTGAGAAGCGGGTCAGTGAGGAGACAGCTCCTGCCTATAAATCCTATTGTATTTTGCATAGGGATACAGTTTCCCCCTCCAGCTCAAGACTAGAAGAACAGGTATCTTGGTCTATAAGGAGTTTCATATTTTTCTGGGGTACCCGCTACAGCTATCCTTCAAAATGACTTTGAAAAGCTTCTGAAAGAAAGTGGACAATGTTTGTAGAGTCATATCTTCGCACTGCTTGTTTTTCATTAATGCTAAAAAAAATCATTGCAAACTATTCTTGATTTTCAATTATATTATAAAATGTTATTAAAAGTTTCTTTCCTCCCAACTCTGTGCTCCAGAACTTTCTCCCGGAAGAGAGAAGGAATAAGCCTGCCACTAAGTGTGCGCTAATTATTCCCATTTGCCTCAGGTACTTTTCTCTACACCTCACATATGATAAGTGGCTCTACTAATAATGGCAGTAATAACCGGATCTATTGCTTCATTTGACAATGTAGTCTCTTTCTCCCCCTAACCTGCTTTACAGCGGCACAGCAGAAGAAACAAAGCTGACATTTGCCTGACATCAGTTTCTCTGGCAACACACACAGTCAGTGACAACTATACACATCTCTGCTTTTAATTATTATACCTGTCTGCACCTCTAAATACATGAAAACACAAGTAGAGAAAGCTTTTTTATCAAAAGCTGAATGTTATACTCAAAGATAGACATAACGCAGAATGCTCAAGGTCAGAGAAAAGTTTTCTTGTGTCTTTCAGAGGTGATAACTGCGTCTGAAAGCTCTCATAAAATGCCTCCTTAATCCCTCTCCTTTATCCCACCAAGGCCTACGTTCCGTCTCCTTTTTCCTCTTTTTCTTCTTCTCATGTTTTATGGTCCTTGTCTTGGAGAGAGGGGACTTGTTAGGGATCTTTGGAGATTTACAGTCAAGGTTTTTTTCTATCAGAGAGAACACCATACCAATCTTCAGGCCGATATGAAAGGATGTTTCATAGAGGCGCTCTTCCAGGAAATAAAAAAAAAGACAGCTGTCTCAAAAGTTTAACTTTCCTGCTAAGATTAAGTTTTGAGAGAAAGTTCTGCTATCTGTTAAATAAAAAGTCTGTCAGGCATTTCTTATTTTGTTATTTACTTTGGAAAACTTTAAAAGCCTATCCCCTAAATTGCTCAGGCACAGATACTCTGAATGCATCAAAGCTTTCATGGTTGCATACTGGGGAGGTGGAATGCTTGACATTCCACATGCACACACGTATATGTGCACTTTCATACACACACACGAACACACACTCACACAACCACAAACAGCCAGCAAATTGATTCAGACAGCTGAATATTTGACATCTGAGGACCCAAATAGCTTCATATTCAGCAGCTCAGGGGCCTAAAAACGAGCAGTTGGCCCTTAGCTGTTCATCCATAACACTAATCTTAATGTTTAAACAGATTCAATCAAACTGCAGATAGCACAGCATAGGGTCAGTCAACCACAGGTACACTGGGCATTTTGGTCATTCTGCACACAACATTAACATATTATTTGCTCAAACATCAAAAAGCTGCAAATACTGTTATTATGTACATGTAGAAAAACTGTATAGCAGTAATGCACCAATCACTGTTTTATGGGTTTATATGCCGAAACCAGGCTAACCATTGTGGCAATATAGTTTGCATATATCGGACAACATTTCAAATATTAATCAAGCATTTTGTTAGAATGATTTCAAACACTGTATAAATGCAATCCATATCCATTATGTTTGGATAATTTGATTGCCAAATTGTATAAATGATGATGTAATGATGTATAAAAAAACACATACTCAACAGTATAATAGCCTGCATGGAAGAATATTGGTGTAAATCAACTGAATCATGCATGGGGTCATGAAGTGGTTATGTAGAAGAAATGTTTGATAATTTGATTAAAATCATGTTTTTTTGATAGCCTTTCTTCCAAATCATTAAATGAACACTTTGATTGCTTCAAAAAGGAGACTTTTAAATCCAGTTATATTAAAACAACAACAACAAAGACATCATTACTACATAATGTAAACAAAAGGAAGAGTTGCCATTACACGTGCACACTGGACCAGTCTCTTGAAATATGACCTTGAAGAAAGAACTTCCCCACTACTATGAAGCAAGCAATGTTTTATCCTGCAGAGAACCAAGATACTCTCTACTATGACAAAATGAGCTGCAAACCAACTGACACACTACCTGAGAAACACAAACAGCATCTTTTGTTTCCATACATGTGTCTGATGCGTTGTCATATTTTTGACAAAGCTATAATGTACTCAGGTCTACCAAATGTGTGCTGTGGCATACTTTTGATGCTTATAAGGACAGGTAAACCAAAATCCTGCCAGACTCGGGAAGGCAGGGGTGGACAGATAATCAAAGAGAAGAGAAAGGGATCAAAGGAGTACTGTAGGTTAAAAAGAAAATACAGATGTGGGTGTTGGAAAAGAAATGGGATGAAAAAGGGTTAGTAAATTACATTAACTGAGTTGAATAAATGATTTAAATGTCATACCTTAGCCTGTGCTCACCCATGATGGGTCCACTAAATTGGCCTGCAAATTTAGCCTAGAAAGTAATTACACATAGGTTCTTTCTAGTATGGGAATAACGAATACATTGTAATTATGCCTCATTTCAAAATTTCTCCATCCAGGAAATAAAGCTATTATCAAGTCTTGAATTACATGAAACCAAAAGAGCAATTTGTAAAAAGATATTAGCCTCTTTTGAATCTCATAAAAGAGAGAATCCCTCTTGCCCAGTGCTCATCTCTCTCTCGTTGTCGAAGCGCAGCTTAACTCCCTCAGTGGTAAGTGATGGAAAGGACAAAATTGGCTACTTTCGGGACAATGACTTATTCGAAATTCAAACAACTCTTCACAGACATCGAAGCACCTTTGAGAGGACGAAAGACAAGAGGAGTCTCATTCATCTGACTAAACGTCTTAGAGATGTGCCTCAGCCCTGACATTAAACAACAACAGCCGCAAAACCGGCACCACTCAAAGGACTGTAATGGAGTCAGTAGCTGCATTTGTCTTTAAAAAAAACAACGTGTTTATGCTAATGCTCTGTGGCTGACTTTAATAGAGGACGTAAGTGACACTCTTTGAAATACAACACAGACACATGCAGGCACATGTGCACAGACAACAATCTGTTGCCCACATATACAGAAGTATGTAATATTAATATATTCCATATGATACAGGTGGGAAATTTACAGTTCTACATATCGTCTTTTCAATTAGAATGCAATGAATAACGTGGACATATTATTTTCTATGAGAAGAGAAATAATTAAAAAGCGAAGATTGTGCCATTTTCCATTTCAAATTTCTGCACTGACTTCCAAAACTTTTTAATCAGTCAAGATTTCACGTTGTGTTTACAGATACTTATGCGGAATCATTCAAAAACTGTATATTTATATGTTGCCATGAAGAACAAAAACACATATTCTTCAACTAATTGTAACACAGCAAAGTATGCAGAAAGTTGTCGAGTTGGGCTTGTATTTTTGAGCAACTGTATGCTTGCCCTAATCCCCATCCCCAACAGGCAGCAAGGAAAATTTATCTGAAACCTAGTGTGCTCAAAGGCGTTTGCAGCTGAGACATCTTTCCTTTCTCACACTGCCAGTGGCACTTTGGAAACACTCACCATCTCAGTGCTCCCATCAGCATGTGCATCTGAATTTGCCACGTTCAGCAAGACAACTCCCAAAGCAAACACACACACACATGCACACACACACGCACACGCACACACATGCAAACGCACACGCACACACACACACACACACACACACACACACACCATCCCAAAACAGCAACACAATTCTGGGGCCTCAGTAGTATCCCTTTGCTTTTCTGATAATAAGGGAGTCCTTGGCTGCTTTTTCATTTCCAATCTCAGCACTCTGCACTGGAAATGCCATGAAATAGACCCCCAAGCCTGACCCCTGGTGTGATATGGAATAACCTGCGGAGAACATCAACTGTTGAATTTGATGTTCAGTGCAGCTTTTTACTGCTGCTCTTTCCGAAAAACGGTAGGTAAGTGAAAATGTGAATGGTTGAAAAATGAAATGCTTTGCACATGCATGGATTCACTTACTGCATGCAAAAACACTTACAAACAGACACACACCAACACAAACATGCACACACACATACAGTGCACAAATTCACAAGGCAGCCCAGTGGGCAGAAGGATAATGGAACAAGACTGTGTAAATCCCATATGTGCTTAATCCAGACACTTACAAGAGAATGTGATTCATACTCTATTACACTTGACTAATACAGCTGAGAGACGCACAGGGCACAATCATTTCAGCCGGCATGCACCAACAAAATAACACCCATGAATCCTCTTTATGGGGACTTTACTGAAGAGGGTGTGAAAGGTCAGGAATAAACGCTTTGTACTTATTAGCCATTAAAACATTGGTGGCCTTGTGTGTGTATTTGTCAGTGTGTCTGTGTGTGTGAGCATTACTGTGCCTGTAAATGTGTGGAAAAATAACAAGTGTTTGCATCTGTTTCATTGAAAGAATTTCTATGTGGGACCATGCAGGTCTCCAGTATATAAACTGTTTATTATACAGAGCTTGAAATCTCGTTTTTCAGATGACATCATTCTCAAGCTAGTTTCTCTCAGGAAGTGAGGCTGTTAAAGTCTTGTATTACAGAACTTTCTTCCTTCGATAAATATAATATGCTGTATATTATTAGTTTAATAAAGACAATATTGAAGTTACAGTTATTTTAACTTCAATTATGTTGCATGGTTAAATATTGCAAAATGTACTTAGATTTAAACATTTGTACTATTAGAGTAAACACATTTCCTTCCCATTGGGCATGTTTACAGTATTGAATTGGAAAATCTGCATTATTAGTTTTACATAATTTCAATTGGAGACAGTATTGTCGGCCTGTCAGGGTCCTCTATTGTGGCTATTCTGCTAAAATCAATACCTTAAAAAAAACACGCCACCAACCACTAGCTAATTGGATGCAAAGCAAGGTGCAGTTCATTTGCACTAACTGTTCATGCTGTATCACAAAACGTGAAAGTGGGTCTTAAATTATTTGTGACCAATTTAATGCTCTCATGCCATCAATTATACACAAGGCCATAAGGCTGTGCCATCCAACGCTCAGGTGATTTGGTTTGTTCTTTTAGCTGAAATATAATTCATACTGTACAGTATGTGCTGAAGGCAGTGCAAGCTAAGTACCACAGGATTGCAGTGAAGGTCACTTGCACAGCAGGGTGAATAGTTGACTTTGAGAGTGTGTGGGCTGTTTCTGATGTTCCAACTCGATTTGAACAATATTAACATTTTAGAGTATGCATAATTTGATTCAGATAGAAAATTACAGAAAGAAATTGATCTGACTCTCCACTTCCTTTCCATGGGATGTAGTCAAAATGCTCCACAGTTTGCTGTGATCATGTTTGTACTTGAGATGAATATCAATCAATGACAGCAATAACCAAAGCTACTGCAACCATTTACAGCAGCCTGCTTCTGATACCTCAGCTGATCTCAAAATCCAACTAAATTACACCTGTGTTTATCCATTTCTACATACCAACTAAAATTATACGCAATAAATAATTCTGACACTGAATTAAAATGGACTGCACACACAAACAAACAAACAAACAAACACAAACATTGTTTTATGGCAGGTGATGCTCACCACTGGTTATCCTAGTCTAGGCGAAACAATTCAGAAAAAGAGCTGGACATATATATTCTCACCACAAAGTGTTTTCCTTAGCAGAGAGGTTTCTATATGTGCGTTTAAATGGGTGTCTGTTTTGCTATGAGTGTGTTTGTGTGTAAGATTAAGGGATGAAGTACAAAACAATAATAGCCACATACTACCGATTCCCAGAGGAAAGGTTTTAAAGTGTGTATCTTTTTCAATGTACTGTGAATGCACTTGCTGTGAGTACAGAGCAACGACGGGAAAACACAGACACATGAAATGTGGGACAGATGCTATGACACAACAAAGACAGCAGCTTATTCAAGTGACAAACACACGGGAATACGGATGGGTTTTTCAGGTTGCTCTCCAACCTAAAAAAAAAAAAAAAATATCCTGTTTTTGTGCATTTCTCAACCACCACAAACCTAACACAGGGAATACTTTGTAAGACTGCATCTGTTGTGCGGCTGCTCCCGCCTGTCAATCTCCAACTCACCTTTCTTGTCCCCGAAAAAGAGGGTCTGCTGTGCTGGGTTTGACCACTGGAGGGAGGTGTTGTCATTATACTCCACACGGCAGGTCAGGTTCACCGTTCCACCCTCTGTCACCGTCATATTCTGAACCAGAGGGTACTGACCGCTGATGCCTGAAACATGATACATAAGAGAAGCATGTAAGAAGAGATGAGGATGCATCAGGAAGAAAAGAGAGAAAGAGTCAGAGGTGGACCGAGCGAGACAGATGGTAGATTTTTGATTGCCTGATTTGTAAGGTTGCTTTGTTAATTAAATTGGCTTAATAAATTCAAATTCACAGTAAGGATAATCATATAAAATGAGAACTATGAAGGCAGACTATAAAGTAATCTTTATCCAGTTGGTTCATAAAGATGTACATAAAATAATCACAAATAGTCACTGGAGGAGCAAAACCAGGTCCTCACCACACTCCAGGACACGGAGAGGAAATCTGGTTTATGTGTTCGAGAAATGCTTAACACGCTAATTAGAAAGCCAGTGTTCAGGCAGGATGGCCAGTCACTACTGTGTGCTAAATTGGACGCTAACATAGAACACACAGGGGAATTTTAGCCTGAGGTAGCAACCCTGAAACCCCCTGCTACATGGGGATCACCAATTAAAAACCATTGGACTTGTATGTGCATGTGTGGATGTACGTGCGTGAAATGCCTGCATCCAGTGAGAGAAACAGAAAGATAAACAGAGTTATATAATTCGGTGTAGCCCAGTCAAGTTAGTCTTCAGCACCATGGATAGGTCGCTTTGGCAACTAGTGTGAGGCAATAGCTGCCTGCCAGTTTTCAGAACTCTGGACAGCTCACACTGTTGTGTGTCTGTGTGTGTGTGTGTATGTGTGTGTGTGTGTGCGCGTATGCTTTGGTGTGTGTATGTATGTGTGTGTGAGAAAGGGCTGTAAGCAAGTAAATAATAATAACCATAAATCTATCCCTGTCCCCATCCCCAGAGGAGAGGTTTTAAAGACTGTGTGAATAAAGGCTTAGGTAAGAAAGATTATTTATCCCCAGCTAACTCTACCGTCTTAAACCACCATCCCCCCAGGAAAGGATCATAAAACTGAAGAAAAAACATATATGAAGAAAGAAAAGAAATGTATATATGAGTTTTTAAATCCCAGTTATGTGTGATTCAGTTTCCATTCAAACACAGCCATTTTGTGTTTTCCCAACTTCCGTTAATGACTGCACAGGTAAGATAAACAAACCCTCAAATAGCTTGTCTACAGGGTTAGCAGGTGAGGCACACCCCGTCACTGACAGACCCGTGGTGAAGGACGTGTTGGAAGGAGAGAGGATGAGGTGAAGGAGGGACGGAGAGGTAGAGAGAGGTAAGTCAAGGAGCACGGGTCATTTCCAGTGTTGATTAAGGCCTCCCGAGGTTAATCATGCATGTAAGAGATAGAGAGGGAAGAGGAGGGAAATGGAAGAAAAATGGATCTGAGCTATGGGAGGCTAGGAATATGTTTTATTCATGAAAGTTTTGCATGAGGCATGATCTGCCAACGATTTACCATTCTCCTGCGCCTGCCCTCGCTCTCTTTATTACTTCCTCTCTTTAAATCACTTACTTTTTATCATTTTTCTCACTCACGCAGTCGGGCGACATGCAACCCAGTGTGATACATTTTATTTCTTTTGTGCTGGTCACAAAGTAAAGTCAATGGTTAACCGCCATACCGAATAGTAGCAATGATGATTTCTGAGTGAGTTTCTGCACAATATGACATAGCGTATATTTTTAGTTCATTACTGCAGTGGATGTGTCACTGCAAAATGTCATTTAAGATGGAGACATGCTGGGGATATGATGTGCTCACTTGTTGTATTGTCAACTCTGTACTCCTCCCTTGGAAATATAAAAGAGTGCTTCCAAAACGTTTTATCGATCCAGATTGTCATTGAGGACAAAGAAACAAGAACACACCATAATACAAGAGCATTTGAGTTGCACAGCAAGAAATACAAATGTGTAAAAATATATGGTAGATATTATACTGTAGATGTGTTTTGACCAATATTTCTTATATTTCTGCACAGTTTAAGATGTGGTAAAGAGACAGAATGAGTGTTTTATGATGCCATTGTAAAGATTTCCTCGCAGCACTCGATGCTCTACACACTACAGTTGCCACACACCTTGCATGGACCTTGCATCCATTTGTACTATAAGTTAACTTATCTCTACAGAAGCATATCAACGTTTTTTTTGCCCTTCTTTCCCACCTCTCGGCTCCTTTCCAGTAATACAAGTGCCTACACAAAGTTACAATAGTCTGGGGATCCCTCTGCCTAAGCCCTGCGTCAGTGTCTGGTGCTACACGTCCAGTGGGACTGAAAGGGCCAAAGGGGCCACAATGATGGTTTTATTAGAACAGTGCAGTGCTCTGTGCGCCTAATTGGCCAGTGGAGTAGGTTCTCCCATTCTCCCCCCTGGCCACCCAGACCTGATTTTAATGTATCTCCTGAGGGAAAGAGGCAGCTGTTCTCTCCTGATTTCCATGTCTAAATTTAGGTCCTCCCCTCACTTCAACTCCACGCTTTCTCCTACTTTCAGTTTCTTGCTCTATCTTTTCCAGTTCACATCCATTCCACTCAGTTCCCTTCTCTTATTCCTCTCTCTCTCTCTCTGTGTCGCGTTTCCTCTTCTAGTTGATCCCTGAAGGGTGGCATTTCCACTTTCTTAGTCATTTTCATATTCTCTCTGTCTCCCTGTGCTCCCCAGTCTTTCACATTTATCTTGATCCTACCTCCTTTCTTGTGCTCAATTGTGTTCTACCTCTCATGGAGAGTGGGGTCAGTTTAATTGCCCTCTACTTTGACTGACATGCCCAGGCTAAGCCAGGTCAACAACATCCTCATCTGCACAACATTATGTAATAATGGCATAATGAAATTAGCTTTGGATAATATATGTCACCATATACTATAGAGCAATGCAATACTTGAATTCATTTGGGATTGTGACTATTGCAATGTGGGTTACAGCTACATCTAAACAAATACCAAATCATTATTTCCTCTAGAGCCATTAAAACCAGACCACTCTCACACTTTACCCTCCACACAGCTGTCTCCCTAGATGAGTTGAATCTTAAGTTTTAAGCATCCTCCCTCCTCCACTGTATGCACAATAATCAAGACTGTCTGAAAGCTTCCCCACAACCATTTGGACTCCCACCACACAAGTACTGCATCCAATATCTCTCAAAAGACCTAATTATTACTTATCTCAAAAGTATATGCCTGTGCAGCCAGTAGAGACATTGACAAGACATGAAGGCACATTCAGACACACAGTACCTGTTGCCAAAGCAAACTACCGGACAAATAATACTGATAAGAGTATCCTGGATGTTTTTTCTGTCTGCTCTCCAACATGACCTTTCAAGCAAGAGCAGCTGAGTCTACTAACCTTTCTTATTTAGGCATTCAAGAAGCAGAGAAAAAGAAAGAGATGCAGGCAGACAGACGGACAGCCTGGAGCTACTGACCTTTATACCAGGACTGGAGCTCAACTGAGCTGTAGAGCTATGATGTATGGCTGAGAATACAGGATTACAAAATGGATAGAGGCAGTCCACAGTTTTGATTAGCTGATTCACCTTTTAAGCCAGGCGAACATCCCTACATAAATGCACACTTGGGATTTCATCACTGTAAATTCAAATTCAAAGGATAACTGCAGAGTCTGGTTCTCACAGTGCCATCATTTCTATCAGTTGTGAAAACACACAGTCATTTCTGAGATCTGAGAACACGGTGATGTCGGTACAATGAAGAAACAGAGTGCTGCAACAATAGAGCAGGTTGTAAACATATCGACAGTAGGACATGCTGAAAGCTAGAATGTTCGTCAATGCAACATGAGAACTGTGTGCATGTACTACGATTCGGTCAAAGTAGAACCAAAAAGTTGGTATACAAACTGTGACAGATATTTACAAAGGACAGTTTGGGTCATTATCATATTGTTTGCGTTTCTTTTCTTTTCCAAATAAGTTTGGCTAACCTCAGGGTGTGTTTAAGAGCCAACTTGTAATACACCAGAATTATCCTTTAAATACTCAAACTTGGTGCAAATCATGCTTTAACTAAAACTGCATTGCCTTACAGAGCGATATTTTATTACTCATGCTGCTTATTTTTCAACCTCAAAGGTTATGAATACATGCTGTTGTTTTTATCACAAAAATCATGTGTGAAAAATGACCACACAGTGTACAGTATAGGCACAACACTGTCTTAGATGCAAACTGACACTGACACAAAATACATCCCACTTGATGGATCTTGAAAGAGATGCAGAAGACTACATAGGACATGGCAGCTTTGCCATGACCAGTTAGTGTCTATGCGTTTACACAGGTGGCTACACAGCTGGATACTCAAGCTTCTCAGACTGAGCGATTTTCAGAGTGTCAGGCAGCAGGGTGGCCTGGTGATTGCAGAGACCGCACAAGGTCAAGAGTTTGATCATCTCAAGAGCTGGTGTGAATTCATCAACCAGCCATGTATCCTATAACAGCGTCCTTGAGCAAGAAAACATATCAGCAACCTCCTCACTAGTTTAGAACGTCAGAAAAATGCTGAAAATACAAATGGAAAAAACACAAATGTACGGTAACTTCCAGGCAGGGAACCAATTTTATCTGATAATATGGACTAACACAAGAAGATGTTGGTATCTTCCTGGAACAGAAGCTAACATATCAGAGAAATGCATCATCATCATTCCCTGCCCTCGCTCTGGGACTCATCTTCCCACTGTGACACTTTTCACACAAACGCCTTCCCTTTTCTTAGGAACATGTCATATATCTGTCTTCTGCAAGTGAGAATATTTTGTTCTGAACGAATAAAAAACAACATTAAAAGCATTTAGAAAAACTCAGATAACATTTATGGAGATAATATCTGAATATCAATCGGTAATCCCATTGTCTACATATTATTTTAGATTTTTGCCCCTAAAAATGTCCATTGGCATACACACATGATGTATAAATGTATCTCTAATATATTCAATTCATAGACACCATGCTGGCAGAATTGGTAATAATGCATAATGACATTTTTTAAGTGTTAAGTTAAATGACATCTAATAAACTGTAATCTATAAATTAGAAATAGTGATATAAATCACATTATTATTATGCAAATAGCATAGTGATGGAACCCTCTATTTTTCTGCATTGTTCTGTTTGCGTTTCTGAGAACTGTATGTTAATGTTTGCGTGTGTGTGTGCGTGTGTGTGTGTGCACATTTCCGATGTAAACGTTTTCTTTTGACAGTGATAAGATTTCTGCTGTGAGCAAATTGAATGCAACCCCTGCAGAGGGTGGAGCTACCTTTGTATTCAGTGCTGGCATACAACCACCTCAGGACAGACATTTCTGATCTGGAGATATGAAATTAATTATCCAGCACCAGAGAGGTTGGCTATGGCAATGCTGTTGTCATTTACATACAGTAATTAGGCTGGGCAGCTGTTGGTGCTGCCATCACAAACTTGACGTCCAACTCAACCCCTAGAGTCAGATCAACAAAATATCACCTACTACTCCATGGTGCTATGGTGTTGTTTAAGCGTCAGAGGGACAGTGAAGTCTTTTTGGCTTGTTTGGGAGGTGGATGGAGGATGTTTCCAGTACCATCTGTGGTGTGAAAGGTGTTAACAGACGTTGTCAAGGTAGTGACAAAACATCCAGGAAGAATTCCCTCAGAGATAGCACCTTCTTCTGTGTACAAAGCACTACGGGAAACCAACATGCCAGAGCACACAGCAGTTTATCTTTTTTGTTGCTGTGGACTGCCACAGCTGAACTTTTGTGTAATGTGATGTAGGAGCAAATCCTATCTATCATCATTTATAAAAGCCCACACACTATTTTCAAATTGGTGACCAGACACGCTGCCAAACACAATATCATTTGCCCAGTATTTCTGCCCTTGATTCAGCCACGTCAGTTTAAAGGGCAGATATATAAACCTCTGCCCGTTCTCTCTGTGTAAGCTGCCCGAGTTTAAGCTCGCTCAGTCCAGAATGGCCACAGACCTCAGTATCCTTTCTGAGCCAAGGGCAGGCATATCATGGCTTTATGACAGAGGTAGACCTGGCCTTTATAAATACTTCATACACTGCTTTCTTTCAGCTGGCAAAAGCGAGCAGAAGAAGCTGGGAGCAAAGGCGAGCTAGGTAAGGACGGAAGTACACATTTTAATGGATAAGTGAAAGCAAGGGAAAGGGGAAGGGAGTAAACAACTGAGGCAAGTGCAGAAACAGAAGAACAATAACCTAAATGCTTTCTACTAGCAAAATAGGACGTGTTTTACCATGTTCAGCAGACATGTGGGAAACAGGCATTTAAATTATGCTGCCCTCATTTGTGCAAAAACAGAGTAGGTATAAGTGCATGTCTCTGTGTGCTTGTGTTTTCCTCTTTGTACTTAATCACTTATGTCTATGCTGCATGAAAGGATGGTAAGTGTGTGTTACCAATGAGGAGTGCTGGCTGAAAGTGAGCTGTGCAATATACAAATGTTATTTTCAGTTCATCCTTTTTAGAATTAGCTAAATCCCAGTGTCATCTGTTCTATTTTCAGCACTACAAGGACACAGAAGGCAAAGCTTTGGCTACATGCAGTTTATCTAGTCTCAAATATTCCACTCTTTTCCTGCTTTAAATATAAAACCAAACAATGGTTAAGTAATATTAGCAGTCGCCCACATGGTTGCTGGCTTAGTAGGTTTTGTAAATTAGATGTCATAAAAGCATAAGGTCAGGGAAGTCAGATTTATTGTGTTCATTGAAATTCTCAAATTTTCTTAAACTGATGAGGAGGAGAAATGCACTTCACTTCTTTATAGCACAGGAAGCAATTCCTTTCTTATGCCTTCATACGGGTCGAAAGCAGGATGATCGCAGACTAGGGTGGCATTCATGAGGGAAATCAGACTAATCATTGCTGCCACAAAATTCCCAAATTCCCCAAATCAACATGCCACAGTGTGATTTTCTAATGTGTGGTGATGTGTCGACAGATACTGTTCATTTAAGAGTGATCTGGGGAAATGCTTCTCGCCTCAGGGGAGATCTGCACGATTCACTGAGCAAAAAGTGCTAGTTTTATAAAACAGCTCTTATCATTTGGCTTGTGTCAGACTTACTTTCCAGAATGCACTTTAACCACAACTTCCAGTCAGGGCCCACAGTGGCAGGGTTGACATTGAAAATCTCGTCTCAAAGCTAAACTCAAACTGGTCTGACCCAGCATGCGAGCATTTGAGTACATCATTTGAAAAAAAAAACTCTTACAACTATCTATCTATCACTATCTTCTAGTTAATTTGGCATACTGTTAATGGTACCAATTATAAATATAGGCTTAAAAAATGGAACTGAAACTGAATAAATTGCTTAGGCCATGATTATCCTCCAAATATAAGTAAGAAAAATAATAACAACAGGAGTGACAAAAATCCATTGCTATACATTTTTTGGTGTTGCACAGCAACAGGGTTCTTATATGATCATGATTTTGTCCGTCACAGTCTTAGACTTTGAAAACCCCTGATTTGAACTATTATTTAGCACAGGTTAAAGGTACCCGGAAACTTTGTGTTTTGTGCGCATACACACACACACACACACACACACACACACACATATGCTGCACATGTGCCATATATATATATCTGTGTGTTGTGTTTAATGAGGCCTTTTTCCATCCATGACAATGACGCCATTATGTTGTCACATTTCCTTAAAATAACCTTAATTTAATCTTCCACCAGTAAAAAATGAAAAAAAATGTGTAAGGACAGGAAATGTATCTTCGGCACTGTACTGTAGTAATTGGCCATACTATTTATAGCCTACATTTACAAATAAATATATAGACAAAAGGAACCCTTAACCAGTCCATCAGTCCTTCAGTCACGTATAAATCTCTCACTCACATGTGCACACATATATACACACATACGCACACACACAAACACACACACAGGTGAACTGGTGCTTTGAGGTGAACTGAGCTTTTATCTGCCCACTGATCAGCATGAATCTTATCTGCCTTGTTATGTTTTCCTACCAATAGCCTCATTATAACGGCGAGAGAGGCAAGAGGGAGACATGTGCTTGACTCTGATCTACACATCCTCTGTTCCCCTATTAAGAGTGCAATGGATTTTCTATACTGTCACAGTAAGATAGAAAAGGATGATAGCCAGGTTAGGGTGGCCTTTACAGAGAGGAGGGGGTCAACAGTGAGTGAGACAGAGATCTTACAGTCAAACACATGCAGCTGGATGTTGGCTCTGGAGAGAGACGGTTCAAATCAATTATGCATTCAGACACAGCAGGAAAACGAAAAAATCCTGCATAGCAAAGCGTAGAGTGGAAACATGATGTTGATGCTGTTTTTATCATTGCTACTGCTGAAGATGATGAGTGGAAGGATGAGGCAGGTTTTTGACTAGGGGTGTGAAGCGTTTACAATTTTTAATCTAATTAATTACATGATATGCTGATTATTTAATCGAATCAATCGCATATATCGATATTTGCTTGGAAAAGCCCAAAAATAAGGATATTTCATCTAAAAAAAAATGACATCATTGTGGCACATGACTAAAGCATAGAACAGAAATATTAAAAGGGGGCATTAGAAATCAATAAATTGTTTTATTTCCAATCATTTTTCCAAATACATGTTTTATCGTTGAACATATGACTATCACATTAGCAAAATGTGGCCATAGCAGTTTATTTTTTATTTTTTATACTTAACATAAGCTCATTGCCTAAGCACCAATGTGGTGCTGAAAGCTGGAGTGTGGAACTTTTGTCTCCTCCTTCTGGCAGTGAGCCCAGGAAGCAACTAAAATACTCAAATACTTGGTTTGAAACTCAGTACAACAGTTGGCCAACGAAAAATAAAACCAAGTGAGGCCTTTTGCGTCTTATAGACAAGCTTAGTGCTTCTCCGTCAACTACGGAGTTACCTCCCGTAATCTGGCCAGTGGCTGCTGCCAATCGGTTTCTAGTGTGCCAGCATGTGATTGTCAACATTATATGCGTTAACTTGCGTTCATAGTTTTTACGCATTAATTGTTTTGTAAACAATTCGAAATTAAAGGTTTTGTTTTACAGTCCTAGTTTTGACAAGAGCAAGATACCAAATCTATCACTCCACAACAGGCTAATGTTTGAAAAGGACAAACCTGGCTTCAAGCACTTAAAATACAGTACGGTTGGTTAACAGAACATTGCAGTTATTAAAACTGCAGGTTTAAAACCCATTATGATTCAGAATCTCCCTAGTAACTGTCACTTTTTTAAAATATGGGTCCCCTGGGAAATATGCACCACATGGAAAAGTGGTGGCGAGTGCTCATGAAGGACAAACAGTGGAAGACAGTGTGGTGTGTCTTCCCAGGGGAACATGTTTGATTCCTCTGGATAAGCATCTGCAGAAGGAGTATAGATTTTTCTGAAAACAGAAAAGTAATTGGAAAGAGCATTTACACACCATTTTTTTTACCTGTCGACTAGATTAAAAAAAAATAATAATAATCTAGATGTGCCATTTGATTCTGATTCAGGTGTTAATGAGAGATGTTTTTACCCATATTGGCTATTATTCAGATTATTCGCAAAATATTAATAAGTGTGCATGCAAACACATTTACATTTGTAAGTCTGCATGCAGTCTCCACTCTCTGGCACTCTCTGATCTATAATCCGCTCTCACTGCCATCCTGCAGACACAGGGAATGATGGAGAAGATTTTGATCATTCTAATTTACTGCTATCTGACAATGGTAAAGTGCAATATCACTAAATTAAATACTCGATTATTAATCGTATGACCTTGGACTGTCCTTTACAGTGTTTATGAGCTTGAATGATTTACTAGCAAATGTGGAAAAAAAAAAAAAAAAAAAATATATATATATATATATATACAAATATTAACACTAACATGATCTTTATGCTGTAGTGGTGCTACCATGTTAAAACCACATTCTGATCCCAAGCAAAACCATTCAACAATGTTTAGTGTGTTTACTAAAATATACTAAAAATCTCATCGAAATAAAAGCACCGTATTTGAAAACTGAAATGAAATTGCTCCATGACAAAAAAACGTAAAAAAAAAAAACTCCCTGGTCCTCTGAAAACTGCCTTACATTAAAAGATTGCTAGCCTGGGAACCACACGAATCTGCAAGTTCATGTTTTATTTGCTCTGGCAGATACGTCTGGCCCCTCTCCCATTCAAACTGATTTCCTCAGTACTGGAAGTGCCGTTGTGCTGGGCAAACCAATCACACTATCTAGCATGAGGTGGGCTTAATACATGACTGACAGAGAGGAGTGCCGTTGAAGCTTCTTTGTATAAAATCAAGATGGTGGCTGCCAATGCGGAGTGGTTGGAGCGTTCCCCAGGCGGCTACAGCGGCAGTATTAAACGGACTGCACGGTAAATTTTCTCTAAAAGAAGAACAAACAACTGCACTTAACTTTATGTTGACGAGAAATATATGTTTGCCGTACTTCTGACAGGACGTATCGTATGACAGGACGCAGTTTTGTTGCTTTGATTGGAGAGGTTCCAGACTAATACGCATTTGCGAATTAGTCACCTAATACGCATTTGCGAATTAGTCTGGCGATGCCAGGCTCAAAGATTGCAATATGACTATTCTAGAAATAAGCAAACAACAACACAAAAACGAGAGAATAAAAGCAACCAAACTAAAGCATCGGTGAAGTGTTTTTTTAGAATAAAAAAAGGTGAATTCAGTTTCACTTCACTGATGTTAGTTTTTTCAGGCTGAGTTTGAGGCACAGCAGGCAAACGCAGCCACAACTCACCTCGAACTTTGCCTTTTGAAGCCATCACTGGAGTCCCCAAGTAGAGAGGAGGGGTTGGATGGACGGCAAGAGAGGCAGATGCCAGAAAACAGAGAGGAAAAAGAACAAAGACAGAAGACAGAGCAACTGATTAGAGAACTGTAGGAAGAACAGTGTGCCCGTACTGTATCTGTCGCGTATATGCAGAGACAGCATTGTCTTTATCTTGAATGTCAATCATGAGTGCTGAAACCCTCTGATCCTTCAAGCCTGAAAGGGAACGTCGTGATTTAGCTCATCAGCAAATTGAGACCTTACACTGTGGCACCTTTTAATTAGACGTGTCACATCATCTGGATCATGCAAGGAAGCTAGTTGCTTTCTAATGAGCTTGCAAGACCCATAAGGATATGGGCATACTGTAGGATATCATGTTGTTGATTAGTGAATGCTGTGCTTCATTTGATTTCTAGTGGAAATTATAGGCTTTATTAAGGTTTTACAGTTGATTATCTTGTTTTTTAGCTGACACCTTTATGGCCTCAGTTGTATGTGGACGTACAGGAAGTAAGGATTCGTCTGTGTGTGCATGTGTGTGTGTGCTCAGTACAGACTACAGTCATACCTGCAAACGCTGGTGCACGGTCATATTAGGTGTGACTGACAGCACTGTGATCAGTGGGAAGAAGCACAGACAGGACTGTCATCTAGCAGGGAATATGCCATGATAGGGGAGGGTTCAGTGGACAGCTGGATGAAAACCATATGGGCCAATATAAAGCCATGTACAGAAACAAAGGGACCCATAACACAGCGGACCTAAATAACAACAAGAGCATCACCTCTGAGACATCCTGCCGGTAAAAACACAGAGGAGAGCCAAATAAACAACACAGATTGTCTATTAGTGCGCGTGTGTGTGTCTGTGTATTTGCGCGTGTATCCCGAGGGAATGACTCTTATGCTTCACACACACTGCTTTGCCAAATTGATGGATCTATTGGAATGCCTCCAGTGAGCCCGAAAACCTGTACAGCTCTAAGAGACAGCGCCTGAGAAAGAATGAGAGAGGAAGAACAAAGAGAATATAACCGCAGGTGCCAAGTCTGCAGGTTATAAAAATTATTGTGCTTTCTTTTCGATTACAGATTAATAAATCACTCCCCCTGTACACAACAAATATAGAATTTTCCATTTTGGCTGATCAACATACTGTGAATAGGTTTAAATTCATTGAAAGCATGCCTAGAGATACAAGCAAGCTGCTGAACAGTCCGACCAGTTTTCGACTCTCACATACATATTGCTTTGTTTATATTTGAGAGCTATCAAATCGTGATAGCCAATTTTCAGTGGCTGATGGAGATGATTATGTTTTGTTAGTACTATTTCACAGCTTGCCAAGGTGCAAGATAGATAGAGCGGGGAAGTGAGAAAGTGTACGAGATAAACTAATAATTTCCTGTCATGTTTTAGTGCATTTTCAAACTTAATTTGCACACATTTCCAGTCTTCTGCATCACAGTATATTCAGTGGCCACTACAGGAGGCAAATGAAAGAGGAGCAAAAACAATCACATAAGAAAAAAAAAAAAAAAACTATTCCTCTCTCACAAATGCACACACACACACATGCAACTGGAGAGAGAAAATTTCACACTTTGCTGTTGTGTCACTGGTCAAGAGGGAGAGGGACCAACAGAGGAACAGGGCAGCGAATGTCACATCTCTACCAACACTGCTTTCTACATGAGACTGTTGGCTTTGTGAAATATTCCCTCAGCAAAGTCTGACCTTGCTCTATTCCTGCCTTTCATCCCTGCTGTCAAGGTACGAGTTCCCTGTCACAACTGTGGCTCTGTGATCTCTTCCAGTCAATACCCATAAAAAAAAAAAAAAAAAGAAAAGATAGATCCTAGAGACGAAAGATGAGAAAAAACGTATCATATATTTTCGTAACTGTTCACTCGTAACAACAGCTGAATATATATATGCAGCTATAGGGAGAGCGCGATAGAGAAAGATAGAGAACAACAGAACACTAGCAGCAAAGAAAAGAAAAAAATGGTGGGACTCTTATTCACTACACTCTCTGCACTTGTATCTCTGACTATTACAGTTACCAGGCAACCAACACAACAGTTCGGTAAGTCCTGGCAAGCTGAAATTGAATAAAACACTTTTCGTTCCATTCTCTCATATCCCCATTTTGCCATGCCATGAGCAGAGTATTCCCAATTGATTACACAACGGCCACCTCACATTTTCTCAATACTCCTTATTGGACAAAATTCACTAAAGATACCAAAGAAACTGGCAAGCGTTTTATTTTGAACCTAATACACTCTCCTAGGATTCTTCCTTTTCCATGGTCTCATGTCCAGTAGAGAGTTAATTTTAAACCTTATGGGATATCAGTATTGCAAGGAGTACAGCATAATGGCCACGGTTTTTCTGATGAGCAAGCAAGGTTTTTTGAGGAATTGACATTCAAGGCAATAATGTCCAGGATGTGTGAATTAATTTAAAGCTGCATTATGCAATATTTTTGATATTAGTTAATATATCTATCTATCTATCTATCTATCTATCTATCTATCTATCTATCTATATATATATATATATATATATATATATATATATATATGATATCTATTAATTTCTAGATTTAGAAACTATTTAACTTCATTGATAAGGAGTAGTAACTAGTGCTGACCCTACAAAGAATCAAAACCACCACTGCATTTTTCTTAACCTTTGGGTTAATTAAACTGTTGTTGATATAAGTGTAGTCAGAGGACCAATCTGGGGACTTACTGTAAATTCAACAGGTGGTGAATGCTGTTTTGTTGGCTGTGTAACAAGGCAGTTGTTCTATAACATGACAACCATGAAAATTCATAATTGGATTGTGTGTTGAGTCTTAGTTACTGTGAGTTGGAATTTTTCTGCCCCCAAGTGGTCAAAAACCACTCCATGTAGCCTTAACTTCACTTCATGGTATCTTGAATGGCTTGACTTTAAAAACCTGTGATCTGGAGGTGAAAACCCGCTGACATTTACAGAAGAGTATTCAGAGGCAGCTGAATAAAGTTTGATCTGACTTGTGAATTGAAAATAGTCCAAATCTGCATTACAGAAATATACACGCTCACGTATAGACACTTCTTGCATACATTTTGTATAAGTGATCATCAGAAAACACCTGGTGATTAATACCTTACATTTTACATAAACATTCAGAGTTAGTATCTACCTAAACCAGGCTCGAGGCTATTGGTCTAAGAATTGTGTGTATGTAAACACACACGCACTTTTTTCAAGAGAATGAAAAAGTGAGTGACTGCATGGCTCTGGAACTGAAAAGCTCAGAGTTGTAAGCAGGTTGTTCTCCGTCTCTGTAACTGTCAGCAGGGAGCCGTCATAAATAAACTGTCTGATAGTTCATACAGACACCACCTACTGTGTGACACACACACACACACACACACACACACACACACACCCACACACACACACATAGCAGTGATCATGGTACTGCCTTAGGGTATAAGTCTCCTGGGAAGACATGTGTTCAATTGCAACATCCTTCCTGTTTTCCTCTTCTTTTCCTTCTGTTCTTCTCCCGTCAACTTATGCTCATTCAGGAGTTTGTCTCACCTGTCTTTTCATATTCACTCTGCCTCTTTATTAACCCTTTCCTTGCCCAAATCTTTTCTTTCCCCTTCGGTATTTCCTTTCACCCCCGGGCTACCTTTCTCACAGTGGCAGATATATTCAGAGTCTGACATCGCAGTGAAAAGCCTATGGAGATCGATGTGTGCAGCGTGGCTCGCTGTGCTGTCACCTATCATGATGGAGAGTTTAGCTTATCTTTCGTACAGCAGCAGCTGTTTTGCCATATGTTTGATGTACTCCAGGCCCTTGGAATCCAACCAGTATTCCACCGATGAGCAGATTGCTGTAAAACCTTAACATACTCTTTGTCACCTTATGACTTGGCCGTACATAGAGCCATCGATCCACGCATACACAAGAACATGAAAACATAGGAGGAAAATATACATTGTGACACATATTCATAGCAGGCCCTACATTCAGGGCGAGAATCATCAGCATAAAAAATAGCTCAGAATGAATACAAGCAAATGTTTTTAAATCTTATTTGATTTAGCAGCAAATGTATTTAAATCTTATTTGATTTAGCACAGCTTTTGCTAAGGGCCGCAATTCATCTCAGGGTAATAAAGGAGATGGTAAACAGTGTTAATTGGAATCAAGCTTACTTAACTCAGCTTATTGCCACCATACTGCCTGGTTTATTAAATCTGTCTACCTCGTCCTTGTTTTCGCACATTACAGGGAGACACACATCTGTTTGTTTTGTCATTTAATCGAGCATATTTGATTTCCAGTCCTTAACACAATTACACGTACATACCCTGTCCATGGTAGAATCATATGCTCCTACGCCAAACGCCTATAAAACACACGAAGATGCCACATGTGTGCACAGGCACAGAGGGGCACAGCTTGATGACACATACACACACTTCATAGCATTTGTTTCATCCTCACTAAAGATGGTCTACAGCAGTGTTTATGGTCTCAGAGTGAACACCTTCCAGATTTTTCTTTTTCCATTCTGAAAATAACCAACACTGGTGAATCACCATCCCCAAACCATGTGTGACAATCTGGACCCCAGATCTTCTTTTTAGTTTTCTATTTTCAACACAGTGATCAATTCTTGTATGTACAGTATAGGATCTATATCAGTAATTATAAAAAAAATGTCAAATACTGTTAACATGTCAGCCTTGTAAGACAGTGGCCTGTCTTAAACAATATTACATAATAAGGACTCTGAGTGGTTGCTTTATTTTGATGGATGCCAAGAATGAATAAAATCAATAAATTAAACTCAAATAATGAATTACTTTTTGACCTCTCTGTAATACCTGTACTGTGGTGATAGTGTGGGTATGGTCTGGAGGCTATACGCAAACATAATGACTCAAGGGGATTCACGGTTTACTGCTGATTGTCAGTGGCCTGCAGCTAAAAACACAGCGAACACATTGGGGCACTGCACCTGATGTATCGTCACCACTTTGGGCCTTGTTTTTATGTAGGTGTAGATTAAGCACAGTGAAACTGACCTTGCAAAATGGCATCTTATTTGCAAGTGTGTTTTTCCTGTCTGTGCCTTTGGTAATTCAGTGGTCTTTCATGACATAATTTGAATCATAATGGGAATGGATTTAAGGGAAGTGTGACAACAAGTTCAGTGGAGCAAACAGAATGTTGATGATGTCCCATAATACAACCAGTCAGACCACCCATTAGCTTGTGTGTTTTTCCTGGCTTTAGTTGGCGGATATGCATTAATACAAAGATGAACATAAACCCATAAGTATATCAAAATTTAACAAACAAGGAATGCACCAACAGAAAGACAAATGGAAAAAGGAGTCGGATATTAAATAGTTTCATTTTTTTTACTGCCACATTGGCTTTGTGCCCTCTGGCAACCAGGGACAACCCCTGACTATAACCGGTTTATATCGAAGTCCATACAACACCATGTTGTACAATAGAAGGGCTGCGAAGTGTGGAGGGAGTTACATATACAGTAGCTAATATTTTTTGTATTTTTCTTTCTTTGCTTTGTTCCCTTTCAGATTACAATTCTATACAGCGGGTTGTGTTTTTGAATTTATGCAGTATAATGATTCTATAATCCAACGTTTCTCTTAATAAAGATTCTTCATAAAAGTAAAAATAAAGAACATTTCTCATATAAGTACACAGGATAATTGAGACCGGAAGGCGATATCAAAGTGTAACTGCACCCTCAAATTCTACTAGCTCCCTCCCTCCAGCACTGATAACATTTTACAATATTTCAATGTTTGTCAGTGATAAGTGATAATGGTCCCAGTATACAGTGCCCACTTACCAATGAGCATCAATGAGTTGAGCCAACTGAAAAGTTTAACCGTGGACATAGCTTTAAGCTCATTGGTACTATGGTTATTCGCAATCTAGCATTTGCTAACCAGAGTATTATTTAGAGTGGTGATTAAACTGTTGGCCACAACTATGTTTCAACTGTGATACAGATTTTGTACGGACATCTGCGACACAATTAGAAACAAGTTTGTTCAGTGGCACAGTAAGGCAGATGTTCTTATCAATTAGTAAACCAACTCTCATTTACAGGACGTTTTAGTGGGGAAAATAAATTCTGCAGATTAATAAGAAAGTTATTCTGTATTCACCTTAAATTCTTATGTTAGTCTTGGCCTGGTTCCCAAATTTACAGTAATATAGCTTTTACAGAACTGTCTTCTGTCCTACAAGAATACATCAGTCAGCACAGCAGTCTTCACACAATCCAAGGTTAGTATGTTAGGAAGGGGGCTCAGTGACAGTGGCCTGGTGGTTTTAATGTCAGGACATTTTGGTTTACAGCTCCTCTGTCACTTGACTGCACAGCTGTTCTATAAGAAAGGTCACAGTATGCACAGCTACACAAAAACACACGTGTGCATTTCTCATTTCAACTACATGCAATTTTGGACATTGACATGCACACAGAAGACACCCTGTACATAAAAAAAACATGTATTTCTTACCATTAATTCACTGGTTATAATCACAGAATGCACACCCACGCTGCCATATATCACGCTCTCCCACGCACGCAGCTGACCTCATCAGAAACAAGTGACACTATGCAGTATGTACTGCACAGAATTCTGCACTGATCTTATCCCCAAAGTTAGAGTAGTTTCATATATCATGTTAATTAACTAGAACTCCGCTTGACAAATGGTGAGCTTGGAACTATCAGGTTTTATCTGGACGGAGCATAGTTCTGAGATATTAAACATCAAAGATTTGACATCCCAAATGGCAAAAAAAGAAGTTTTCTTAAATATTTAACCCAAAAAGTGCACCATGCTTTTACACATTTTAAACCTGAAGGCTTTGAAGCACAGTTAAAACCACAAGCTCTATTTTGCGGTGCGTGTCGGTAATAGCTGTCAGTCAATAATGGAGAATCATTATAGCTGTGACTTTGAAATTACTTAGTGAAGGATTTATGATTTTCTCTCCATTTCTCCTTTCCACAGATATGTGAATTTTCTCACAAGCCGACCCTTTATGCAGAGAATTGCTAGTATAGCTTAAATCTGTGTGATGTGATATGAAATACAGAGACAAATTCCTTGAATGTGAAAACTTAATATATCGTGCAATAAACACAAATCTGATTCTGATCCTGAGCCAGCGTTTCATAAGATGTAAGCATATAGTGTACATGAAGTAACAATAGCTATCTGTCTTTACTTGCATTTAGACTTTTTTTAAAACCCCAATTTGCAAACAGCCACCTGGCTTTTTACACTACATTTTAATTGTTTTAGCACAAGCCTGACAAACAACCAAACCCTTCTCACACAGAATAAATTAAAAGGAGAGTCAAAAATCAATTATGACCCATGGGACTATTTAGAATTCTGAATTTTTTGCATTCGTCCAAACTTATCAGCTAATATTTTTTCATTTGGCACTTGATGAATCCTTGATGAATATGTTCTTGTTTAAAAACCGACAAGACAGGACCACCAAACACATCTCATTAATCCTTCTAATACACCCTCTGGACTGTAACTATGGCAGCGTCCTATCACAGAAATCTTCAATCCACTCTTATCATGTAACTGTGGGAAATATCGTATGCAAAATTTTTATTCATCATAGTGCAGTGGATGGTGTAAAAGAGAGCGGCAAAGAGGAACGAGGATCAGACCAGAGGAGAAAAGATAAAAGACAAATGTAGGTTTGACTATGGTCATCTCATAAAAACTGCCCTTTGACTGCAAAAAACAAATACAGGCATGTGAATGCGCGTACACCTGCACACACACACACACACACACACACACACAAAACCCATAAGATTTTGCCATTTAAAGCCTTGAAGAAAGTCCCCTGGGCTCAAGAAGCACATTTCAATTTCTACAAAACACCCAAGGGATAGCGAAATCATGAATCTCCCCAACAAGAAAAGTCGAACAGGAATTGCTATAGGATGATGGACATACACGAATGCATACACATGCACACACGTACGCAGAGACACACACACACCGTACACTGTCAAACAGGTACTGCCATTGGATGATGGACAGTCCGGGTACAGCCTATAACTCAGCGGATGCTTTTTGTTTCCACTGCTTCTTCAAATGAATAGTTTAGAAGGTGAAGTTATATTGTGATAGATGCCTTGGGGGTAACAAATGGCTTCCTCCAGACAAAGCTTTGAAGTGGATGTGTATGCCTGGTCACCAACCTGTAATCTCCAGCCATTTGTCATAGGGTGAAGGGACAGGAGATTTCCAAGGAAAACTTCCAGATAATACAAGCTTCATTTTTTACCCTGTGCAAAGGGTCAAATCCCTAGAGGATAATGAGTTATATGGCAGTAATGCTTTATTCAGCATCAGGTGCTGTGTTATTCAAGCATATGGATTGTCATATATTTCAGGGGGATTCACTGTTTTGTGGCTTATCCTAACTGTTAGTCAGAGATCATGTTAAGGAGGGAAGCTTTTATCCTCAGCGGAGGGGAACACATAGCATCTGGAAAATGCCTCCTCCCCTTGATAGTGAGACTTTGATCAAAAATGTGTCATAGCATTTTGCTCGAGCTGAATTATTCAAAGGTCAGTGAACAAAGGCATGTTTGTGCTGTGTTGCATTACAAAGGCTAGAATGATGGTAAATTGGCAAAGTGTTCGCTGTGTCTCTGTGGGGAGCTGACCGGTGAGCCTCACCCTCAAGAAACCATTTGGCATCAAACAGCGCAGGCTCCCTGTGATTGTTACTGCTTCAGTCATCACCGGCTGTTACCTTGTATTTTCAAACCATCACCTTTATATCCGATTCCATTTAAGACATTGTATTTCTGTGGCTTTCCAGCAGGTTGAAAAGAAGATAGACTTCCAAGGGGACGGACTGAAAGCTTGGGACCTGTGGGGCTGCGCGCCCCTAATGAATGTTGCATGTATGTTCATGTGTGTGTTAAGATCTTGTGAGTTCGTTTAGAAGCAAAATGCTGCGTGCCCTCTTGCACATTAACATGCAGAAGACACTATTTCCCACAGGTTGAGAATTTAATTGTGATAGTGGGTGGTGCTGCGCGTAGGTTCACTAGTCAAACAAATGTTTATGAATAACTCTATTGCAAACAAATAACTTCTCAAAATAAAAAACGACCTATACGTCAACATAAATAACAATTAAGAAATAAATAAGTTACTAATAATTTTCAAATTATATTAAAGAACAAAACACAGACTTTAAGTCGGCTTTTTGATGAGAATATCAAAATAAATAAAAATTTTAAACTATTTTCATAACAAAATACACACATCATATATATATACACAATATGCAATATGCACATTAAAAAAAATAGGGGTGTAACATAATTCAGGGTTCGTTATGTGCTAGTTTTTATGTCACGGTTTGGTACATTTTTCAGTACAGCAGGGAAAATGAAAAAATATAGAAAATAACACTTTTGTCATTTATTTTGAAAAGTGTAACCATTCAACAATTCACAATTCTGACTGTAACAGTTAAGCACTCAAACAATGGAATATTGTGAATAATAAATAATAAATAATGCATGCAATCGACAAAAGTAATAAACACAAATGTCAGTAATGCTCCATCGTAAGCATCCCCTGACCTGATGATAATTCCTGAACAACTACAGCTTGTGCTCGTTTATACAGGGCAGGCACAACGGACTGATCGTAACGCACACGGGAAGACACATTGTATCTGAGCTCAAGCACTTTGACCATATGCTTAAATCCTGTTTTCTCCATGACTGAGTATAGTGGCATATTGGCAGAGATAAACACTCATATAACATTAGTTATTTCTTAGACATTGTCTGAATCTGCAGTGAGAGGCTGCCTGGACTCTGCGGAGAATAGGACTCGCCTTCCTGTCTGTGTTTGTCTTGTTCCATACATTTGGGTAATGCTGTCGTAAATGATATGCTTGAATGTTTGAAGTGTATCCACAGACATACCCGACTTCAGTTGAACTATTTCCGCATACAGTTTGGCACTAATTGTTATCCATTTTTGCTGTAACTAACCGGGAAACCGTACTGCTCCCATACAGTGGATCCAAATGTCATGGGTGTTCTTTCCAGCTGGTCTCTTATTTGTGTTTGCCATACAGATGGCAGCAACACTACATGAGCTTGTCTAACTTGGCTAACTGGGCTCAGCCAAATAGCTTGCCAAAGTTTATAGACAACAACTGGTGCACTGACAAAACTTTCCTGGTAAAACTCGCGATGTACAATGTATGTTCCAAGTGTACGAGTAGTAGACATAAACAGACTATTCTGACAGTAAATGTTTGGGCTACAGGGTGGGCTGAACCAAGGAAGTCGCATACCAAACGTAAGGTCCGTTGGTCTGTGTGCATTACGAAATGAAACTTACGTGTCCTGATTGAAAAAAAAAAAATCTCTTATTTATCTTATCTACCAGTGCGAGCGATGTATGGGAAACACTGATCAGACGTGTGTGTGTGTACATGAAGCGCTGCAGTGCAAGGGGTCTTTTGTAATGATGGCAATAGGCAATCTCTAGGGCATCAAGACGGCAGCCTGTCTCAGTGGGAAGCAGCTCACTGGAGACCGCAGCTACAAAGGATAAAGGGAAGAAGAAAGGGCTCTAAGATACATGTGGATCATCTTCTTTCAAAGTCCGTGACTCTAGCTTTCTTTCTTATGTCTTGCATCCTTCTCCCTTTTATCCATAAACCTGAAGCTTTCTACATTAATGGCCTTTTTAGTGTTTTTTTTTTTTTTTTTTTTTCCCAAAAAACAATCAACATGTGCTGTTCTATCCCTGGGCGGGCCACTGGAGAAGATGAGAGCAAGTCAAAGAGTGGATGAAAAAAAGAAAACGGGGAGGAGAGCAGAGGTAGGAGGAAAATCGCAAACCTTGCATGTTTGTGTGTGGCCCGTATATGTGTTAAAGCATTCGTTCCACTTCAATAGCTGGAATTATTCATAGAGTGTTTCTTCAAGCACGGGTGCGTGGTTGATGTGGATTCACATGAATAAAGGACATAACAGAAGTACACAAAGTATACCAACACACGAAAGACAGGGACGTGCAGCGGAGTTTCTAATGAAGCTACTGTAGTGAGGTGAGAAATGCTGCAACATATAGGTTTCCCATTGGAGTTAAATCAACTCCACCTAACCAGGTCAGCCAGGTCTTCTGCAAGGTCCCTCTGTTCTGACATCTCCAGCTCCTGCTTCGCAGCTTGTCAAGATCGTACCATGTTATAGCCTAAAGCTGGCTGTTCACCCCCCCCCCGCAGTAGGTAGAGTAGCAACGTACATAACAATACCTGACTATAAGCCTTATTTCTGTATAGAGCTACATTGCCTGCTGAATAGACATATTTTGAGCGCACCAAAATTGCACAAATTTCTGTACAAGCACAATGTTAAGTGCAAGTTATGATCCATTCAAACAAAAAGTGGCAAATGCTTCTCCCACATAACTGAATATACATAATTCATTTTACATTCCACTTATTTGCTTATTCTGTTGCTTCTATTCTATTGCTTTAAGTTGTGCATTGATTAACATTACTGATGTTAGTCAGTGCTTTGTAATGTTTTGTTTTCTTCCCCTCCCCCCACTCCATCTGTTTTGTCCTTTATATTTTGTGTTACTGTGTGGGTGTGCTTGCCTCCTGCCGGGCTGGCCTGGCTAGAGTCCTGCCAGGTTGTCCCTGTAATAAGAATTTGTTTGTAAGTGACATGCCTGGTTCTAATGTTGCATTTGTTTTTAACCATCCGATCAATCAGATATATGATGTTTAAATGTATTTTGTTTAAAAAGTCTGATGAGCAGCCTGTTTGATTTATTAAACACAACACAAATTTACAGAATTGAAGACACGGCAAGTCTTGAATGCCATTATGCTGAACCAGGTCTTCATCACAAATATGATAAATGTAACAAGGCTATTGTGATACAAACACAAATTACATGTATTTTGAGGCAAAATAAAGACCAATATACTTTTGTTGTCAAGGCAGATTAAAAAAAAAGAAAAATCCAAGTACTGACACACCTTGCCTCGTCCGTTACCTCTCACCCAAGACTGGGAAACATGAATAAATTCCATTTCATGCCTCAGCTTATATTTACAGAGAAACAAAAGAAAAACTGTGTTCAATTACCAAAGACAAATTTGAACTCATCTGGGTCATTTTGAACAAATTGAACTGGAACTAATTCCTTCCGAGTGTTACAATTGAACTAAATAAATAAATAAAATGGTGACTTGTTTGCTTTTTTCCCCCATCAAATTAAAGTTGACCTCGACATGCTCCTATTAAAGCTATCCACAGGCACAAGCCCATGGGAGCTGTGCAAAGACAGGGGTAAAGGAAAGGGAGGGAGGTGGACACAGCGGTGCAAAACTGTGATGCAGCCTCTGGGGGAGAATACACATAACCCAGCTTATTATTAGAAGAAGAAGAAAAAAAATCCCTGTCATTGTTACACCCCCCTACAATGTTTCCTGTCTATCCTTTCTTTCATTTAAACCAACTCTCTCTCTCACTTTCCTGTCTCCCTGTCTTTCTCACCCATTACAAAGGTGTAAATTGGACACAGATAATTGAACATTACTATCCTGGGAGGTAGCCGGCGCCATCTGTTAAATGTCCGCCCCCAACATCAAAGTGCACCACACAATGCACCCAAACATCCCAATGCACCAAGACTGCACGTGTTGCTGTGTGTTTGGCTGGATACTTCCCTTTTCCTTCAATTCACAAACCCCTGAATACACTGCGTACGGGTACGGCATTCAGTTTCACAAATGTGTCTGGACATTCTTGTGGCTGTGTAGCAAGAACTTAATCTGTAAATCAGGAGGTCCGGTAACGTTAGATGTTTAAGATTTTTTACAGTAGTAGCATGTATAGGAACAATATGACTGTAAAATAATTTACTATACGATACAATATATGGTGGAAACCTCCCACACAAACATTGGCTATGGTACAACGTAAGGGGCACATTGGTCCTCAAATAATGTAATGTGTGTATACTGCTACTGACTTAGTTAAGTCTTAAAAAGGTCATGTGATCAGCTTACGTTTTACAAAAAATTAAGCTTTTAATTTTATTTGATAAAATAAGATAATGTAAATTCAGTTTAGCACCAAATTATTAAAATAAAAAAAGTTTACCAACTGCTGACCTACAGGCTTGGAAAAGAAAAGCAAATGCTAAAAGTTTAAAAACGTACATACTTACATACAAACTTAATGACTTTGTAGTCACAGATTTGGCTAGAACTTGCTGTCACCAGTTACCCACTAATTGTCTTCCACTTATTTTCGAACGGCTGGTATTGTTCATTCCTCGTAGAAGGTTTTACATAAATACTGAGCATCCACTGCATTCCATAAGATTCCCAACACAAACCCAATTATTGGCTGGGTCTGGATTATGATAGGTTACCCACACAAATAATGAGGGAGATTGTCTATGTGAATTTATGAAAAGCCTTAATGGTCCTCTCTCTTTTTCTCTGTAACACACATGGCTGATTAGCAGTTGGCATTTTGTCTTGGCTATGTGCTAAATGAGAGCAACAACATTACCATCTCAAAGATGCTCTCCTCGCCCAGTTAATGGTCAGGACACAATGGCTGCTCAAACACTTGATGGATCATTGAGGAATTATGCCATTTGGCTTCATGCCTTTATACCCACTTCATGCGCGTGTGTGCATGTGAAAGTGTGTGTATGAAACAGAGAGACAGAGAAATCCTGCACCCTGTAGGTGTGGACTCCTACAGACCTCTCAATGGGAGCAATAATGTCATGGAGCTGCAATGTCATCCATCAGAGCTGACTTTCTGTCAGGGCCAGACAAAGGTGTTGACACCTCAACACCACACAGTGAGTGAGGAGGCCATTCAAATGTCAGTTACCTGACACATAGCCATGCTCTCATAGATGGGTGGTAACCAGTGATTGTCAGTTGGTAACTCAGGAAAAAGGCCACTGCATATATAAAGCTCAAGAGGACCAATCCACTGAGATTTAATGAATGAATATGTTTCATCCTCTGAGGCAAGTATTCAGTTGGCACAATCACACCTGTCAACTCTGGCAAATCAGCACTTATGGAAATGAGGGGGGCTATCGCTAGAGCGCCGCAGTCAACGAGACACATTCAGACTGCTCAGTCAGGTGTGATACTGTCAAACTTCACCACTGTTTGCAGTATCTAATAAAAGTTATACTACAGCTATACTGTTGAGAGAATTTAACTGCGCATGAAGCTTCACACCGTACCTGCAAAACTTCACACAACTTTCACAAATCCTCTTTGCATTATCAAAAAAGAACAATACTGTATCTCATCACCACAAAAGCATCAGGTCAATGTACAGAATCTGCACTCATTTAGTTTTTTTTTTTTAATAGAAAATCAAGGTTAGATGTACATAATAGCTGATTAAAGTGGACAAAAGCACAACCTCATACTGGTAACTAAACAGCAGAAACAAAAACGTGCCTTAGACAGAATGAAAAAAATGCCAAAGGGCTTTATTTTTTCAACAATAGGGGTTTGGTATCTGGGAATATCTTTGGAACTTTTCAATTACCTAAAGACAAACAAACAGAGTTGGTTTGGCCAAGCTGGCAGGAACACAAGAGACCCCAGATAAGGTGACCTCTAAAACCAACTTATCTTTGAAAAAGAAAAGTCACTTTATACAGAAGAGCTCTTTGTTCAAGGAACTTTAATGATTTGCTTTGCAGATTAAATTTACAGTAATTACACTTAAAAACATTTGCAGGTAGTTGACTTTGCTTGCTTCCCCCACTAGAAAAAAGCTTTCTAATCAGACAAATATGAAGCTGCCTTTGAAACTGTCAACCACCACTGGCCTTCACTGGCCTGGAGATCACTGGGTCTCTCTGATACCTGTAGTGAGGAAGAATGGTAGCCTGGTATCGCCAGACTAATTCCCAAACTGGTAAAGGTCTGGATCCTCTGAGTTTATTTTTGTGTGGCATTAGACAATCAGCAAGGACAATCAGAGCAATGAAACACCATCCTGTCATACGGTATGCCTTGTCAGAAGTTCGGCAAATGCATATTTCTAATCAACTTTAAAATGCAGTTAAAATTTACCGTCTAGTCTGTTCAATACTGCCGGCCATGGAACCTTCCGCATTGGCAGTGGTTATTTAGAAAAAATGCCTAAATGGTGCTCTCATCGTATTAAACCTGCCTCACACGCTAGTGATTGGCTCGGCCAGATACCTGACTGACGAATTCAGTCTGAATGGGAGAGGGGCCGGATGTATCTGCCAGAGCAAATAAAACATGAGCTTGCAGACTCATCTGGTTCCCAGGCTAGGCGAATGGACAATCAGAATATCCAAAAAGTATTGTGAAATGTGAGCCTTTCTTGACTTTATGCCCTGTGAGGCTCCTCAGGCCTCTGTCCTGGTCCCCATCCTATTTTGCCACCACATGAAACTGATTGACCGCGTCATCTCTCCTCGAAAACTTCTCCCAATGCTATTCCTACAGCACAAAATTCTCCATTTTCTGACACTCAGGTTAAGGTCTTGGCTTGTCTGGCTGACATCTATCTGACACATCTGACCTCCAGCTCAACTGGGACTGAGCTGCACTTTTTCACTGGCAAATACAACCTAGTCACTGTTGACATCAGAGTGACTCTAAACCAAACTACCACAAATCCTGTGGACTCGGTTTTTGACGTGCTCTCCATGACTTCCACTGACACACTCTCACAATAGGGACACTGTCTGCCCAGGTCTCGTTATTTGTCTTCCATCTAATATTGCAGCTACCTTCATTTTAGCTCTTGAAGTAATGTCTTCAGCTCCAACAATGCCTCCGAGGCAATTCCTGTCTTTCATTGTAAAATAAAATGAATGTCTCCAAGAAATATGTTTTCCTGCCCCCACTTGAATCATGTTCTCCAATATATTATTTCTCTGGTTCCTCATATTCCTTGATTTACTTCAGCCTGCAAAGTTTCTTCATGTATTCATATCTTCCTTATTGGGTCTTTTGTATTTTATAGTTATGCCTCTCTTGTCATTCTTGTACATCAACATGTTCAACACATGTATTCTGATGTTTTAAGATGAAAAAGACTCAGAATTCAGAATGTCTATAAAGATCACAGATTATTATATATTAACTAACTATCAGTCCCCAACTGAATCAACAAATACAGATACATTTAGATAGTCATGTAGGAAAAACTTACCCTGACCCTGTAATAAAACCTTGTTAGTTTGGATATCTGTAGCATATGGCCACATTACAACAACAGTAACTGTATCATCCATTGCAGTTATTTACAGACATCTCATTGTCTTTATCCTTCAACAGTCTTGGCATTATGTGACTGTCCTGTTAACACTGCACAAGTACACAAACACAATCTTACTGCAGTTTTTCATTTTGCCTCCACTTTGTTCATTTTTTAGCTTGCTATTTATATTTCCCATCACTTCAAGTCAATAACAACGATTACTCCTTGCAGGCTTTTCTCCAAACTTTCATGAACTTTGAGGCCTTTCTGTATATCATAACATTATCAGATAATAAAGCCTTCCTGCTGAAGGCAAGAAATCAGCCTCTCCATTCCAGTTTTATGAACGTAAAACCATATAAAACTGTTGAATTGCTTAATTGAGATAAAGGAGAAAGAAAAAAAGTATAAACAATGAATAAAAGATGGTTGTATATTTTCTGTTTTTTTATATAAAATAATTATAAATATCAATCCTTCGTTACACTTTATTGAATAATTAATGCTGGATTTGAGAGGTCACATGCTACTATGACAAGACTTTAAGCAATTAATAATGTCTTATGCACAGCATAACATGTGTTAGTAATCAATGGTGTGTGTGTGTCTGTGAAGATTAACAAGCCTTAGTCAGACGTGTAAATCGTGCAGATAAGTACTGTTACCTTATGATGCATGTGGTCGTATAAAAAAAGACTAATTGTGCGCTAAAGGGTGGAAAATTATATTTACAGCCTTAAATAATGGAAGTCTGTTTCAATTATCAGTGAAGTAGATCTGACACAAACAGATGGGCATATGTACGTACATAGATATTGTTAACGACAATATCAATATCTTGTGAATCTCCTTAACATAATCACAACATTCCAGGCTTTGTGTGATAATGTGAGCGGACAGAGCAAAAACAAGAGCAGATATGAAGACGAAACAGTGACACCAGCAGCTGTTAAATCCTATATTATGAAGATTTAGAACTGTTCTGAGAAGACTAAAGGCCATTTAATATCTGCCATATTTGCTGCTGTTGAATGAAATACTGCAGTTGAACACGGCTTTGCATAAAACATCATCTGACCTGTGAGAGGTGAACTTTGGCTGTTTCCATGTGAACCTAAGATGATTTGAAGTAAGTGCAAATAGAAATCATGTGTTTAATGTGGATAAATGTCTAGTTTTTTCCTGCACTTCTCTAAAATGTCTTGTAAATAGTCAAATTACTTTGGAATACAGAGGAAACAGGGGGCAAAGCAAATTGTGTACATGGTCAATCTCAAACTAAATGAGCTGTAAAATACAAACACTTTTGGACTTTTTTTTTCCTGTGGTGCACAGAAAAGCAGAAGGCAAATGGAGAATATTTTGTAGAAAAAAAATTATATTTCCCTAAATCAAACAGATATGCAATGTGTGAGTAGATGTATGTTGCTAAGTGTCCCTTTTTAAGCAATAATGAAATCAATGTTATCATGTTTATTATAATGCACAAAGAGTTTTATTTTAGAGGACAATGATTCACTGATAACTGATTACAAGTATCTTTGCAGTATGACAAAATGTTTTAAATATTTAATTGTTTCAAGTACATGTAGATATAATTTCATCTGTTAGCATGAGAGAAACAGCTATTTATATGTTTTTGTATATAATTTCTTTGTTTTTTGACAAATTAGTGTCAAATTAAGATTTAATTTAATTTGATGTGAGGGACATTTTAGTGCAATCCAAGGTTCCTTCAGAGATGTTTGCATTAGTGACACTGTGAAACTACAATTGCAACAACAATTTAAAGAAAAATACTCAGTATCTCAAGTTATGTATTTAAGACATTGACATGTTAAGACTGTTGTTTCAGTTTAAAACATGAAACCCCCAGTTCATTGCTGGCTTCTGGTTTTCACTCTTAAACCTAAAACAAATGAAAATTCAATATAAGAAATATAAGAAGTACCTCCATGTTGGTAACAATCTGTCATTGAATTCAGTTACATTTTGCCAGCAGGAGATCATTTGATTTAACCGTTAACTGATAACGTAATATTTCCCCTCTAATAGTATTAACTTGGTAAAAGGCAACTTGAGAGAAATCAATTACATACAGTTAATGTATTTTGTTTGCCTTTCTTTTTCCTCTGTCTTCTTCAGTTAGCCTACACCCAATGGGATAACTGAGTCTATTTTCAACAGATTGACAATTAAAATATCCAGTATGACCATGGCTCAATTTTGTTTTGCTCCCTTAACTGGGGGTCTAAACAAATTTGAACATTAAATGTTACTTAAAGTAATTATTTTGTTTAGATTTGCACAGCAGACAGTACGCATACTCTGTTGTCTAATATAAAAATAAGTACCATCTAAAATTCATACGCTATCATATAATGAACTGCAGGTGACAGGAAAATGTACACACATACGCACACTAACCTTACTTTTATTTATTTTCACTTAAATCAGAATACTTCATGTTCCTCTGTGGGCTCAGAAATGTCTTTTGTGTTTATGAAACCCCTTCAACTCACTGGAGTATTTCGAAAATGCATTTTCACTCCGGCAAAACTTGAAAAGTTGACATTTTGTAAATTAGAAACAATATAATGAAACATCATTGGGCCGCATTTTGTTCAAGGTATTAGAGCTATTTAATTTCAGACTTTGTGGATTTCACATATTTCAGAAAGAGCAACATCAGCCGCAGTCTTGTGGCTCTCCACCACTGAACAGACAAATAAGCTACATGTTGTTAGACAAACACTGACTGTCTGCACTGACATTTATAGGGCTGCTGTCCCGAAAGAAGGACAGTTGGAGGCCATGATCAAATATCTTTCCTGTTTTAATGGGATGTAGTAAACTCCTACATCAGCACACTTCCACTTAGACCTGCCTGTTAGTCTCAGTTAGCTGCTCTTTCCTCCCCTAGGAGAAACTCCATCAAAGACAAGAACTTTATTTAGTGGTATACACACATGCATGCATGCGCATCCATGTATGCCAAATGCACAAACATGCACACAAGAGAGAAATAGAGACTCATGGTTCCTGGGGTTTAGCTGCAACCACCAGTCAGAAAGAAACCTCAAACGACCTCAAACATCACAGTCTTTTTGTATCTGTTGCACAAAATGTTCAATGCAGTGTCTGAGCATGCATTGTAAATGCAGAGGAAAATCCTGCCTCTGAGTTGTATTGATTTCAGTGCACTGATGTCCACTGTGTATATTTGAATGCACCAGTGTGTGTTTGTGTGGAGATGTGATTGTTTATATTGCTGCGTATGTGTGTGTATGTGTGAGCCCTCTGCATTGATCCCCCACTTTGTTCAAATTATCAGTAAGGGTACGGGGCCTAATACTGCTATTCACACAAGCATTAGAGCCAAAGAGGCAACCACGTCTGAGAATGGAGGCTTAGGAGAGCAGCAGGAAGAGAGAGAAGGAAGAGGCAGAAGATGCAGAACCCGAAGGAGGGGGGAACAAAGAACATGATGTGATGCAATAAATAAATAAATAAATATTGCAGGTTATTGTTATGCACCTTTTTTTAAGATTTGAGGACAGATCCCTGGGCAGCTTCTATACCGTGAATCTCTCCACCCAATCTATTTGGGTTAGTCAGTCAAGACAAAACAGGACCACACTGTCTATTTGTGTCCAAAGCATTTGTCTATAGTAACCTATATGTTCAGATCTGATGGCAATTTTGTTACTTGAAAAATATAATCAGTTTTTTATCAGCCATTATGTAAAATAATTGTTTCACATATAGCTGAATAAGAGCAAATTCTAACACTTTATTTGTGACACAGAGCAAAGATAGACATGATTCCAGTCCTTTGTAAATGTTTTAAAGCTGAGTGATGACTAAGCTTTATCATCTTCAGGTCATTGGCTACAACCACATGACATGACATTAATGATAGGTTGGGATTATGATTGCATAATGGTGGTATTTGTAATCACAGTTCTTAATTCAAAAGCCCGTCTTTTAAGGTTACAGTGCTCACGGTTACTATCTGGGAGAAAATTTATTATTTAAACTGCTAACTTGCCTGTACTTACCAAATATGAACACCAAGTAGGCCTATTATTTAAAATTTGACACAAGAGAAAATTCTTATAGCCATTTAGACCATATTCATGCCACAATTAGTTATTAATGTTTATGTGCATGTACATGTGCTGACTGGCCTTTTCTCTGGGTTGGCAATGGACACCCACAGTGTAGATTAAAATATATGGTGTCAGTACAGATTGATATTCTTATTATCCCCCCCACACACCTGTTTTTATGTTTGTGTGTGTGAGAGTGTGTTGAGTGTAAAGAAGTGCCATGCAGCTCCTCAGTAATCAACTGAAGCCATAAACCCTGCGCTGGAGGTCATCATCGCCACATAGAACAGTTATTGAACACCTTTCTTAAGTTGAATCATCATTGCAGACTTTCACTTGGTGGCCAATATCAAGTATTGTGCAACCTATGATAAAGGGTTATGGGAGAAAACGAAGGAAACGGAGAAACCTAATGCTAGGGAAAGAGGAAATGAGATTCATTTGTGTCAATTTGTGTATGTGTGTGTGTGTGTGTGTTTGCTGGTGTGGATGAAAATCCCTCTAGTGGTTTGAGCTGCATTGTTTGATTCCACTGATTCCACAGTAAGAGTCGCCGGGGGCTTGTTGCCAAGGTTCAGCCAATTGAATTAGGGATTTGCCGTTCCCTCCTCAGTCCAACCCTCCTGACCATTTCCTGTTTCTAGGGATCCCTGAGGATCCTCCCTCTCCATTCAGCTGTGGACTGTAATTGTATTTAGGATGCCTGTGCAGAGCCCAATGGAATTCACCGTGAGGAGAGAGAGAGACACAGAGAGATAGATAGAGAGTTGAAAGACTGACTAAACTTGACTGGGGAAATAAAAAAGAAGAAAACAAATGAAGAAAGGAGGAAATTCTTAAAGATGGATGTCTGTAGAAGGTGGGGGGATGGGGGCAGAGATAGACAGACTATCCACCCATCCAAATGGAACACAAGGTCATTGTTCTCATTAGGTTTCCAAGCCTGAATAACCTGGTTGGAGACAGTTTGGTGTAAGTATTGCAGTACCCGTGCTATAAAGCAGGAATCTAATAGGCTATTATATCCAAAGACATTAGGGTGGGAGCAAAATGATTTTCCTTCTCTCTCCACCCAATTTAGAAGCAGGAGTGGTATTATATCTTATAGTAACTATTATATTTCAAGACCACAGCATTAAAAATAGCCCTGAGTATGCAATTAGGACACATGCATTTTTAGTATTACATTACAATCAAAACAGCCATTTTAATATCAATAGACTGAATTAGCCTAGCTCATAGACCTCTGTCTGTCTGGAAAACAAGTTTGCATAATATCACAGTGTTAATAAATGCAAGTGCGAATTAATTCACAACATGGTTGCAATTATCAATACACATTTAAATGACAATGCATTCCTATTATTAATATAACAGCAGGTGTAACACATTCTGGGGCCTCTGGCAAAAAAAGGGTTCCTTTACATTGATGTATCCTGTTTAGTGAAATATCACGTCACCTGCCTCAAGACCTTTAGCTTAAGACCCCCTGAAGGTTTTTCTCCCGTAACCACCCACTGGTTGCACCTCTATATACGGAAGCTGGATACAATATCATGAATATCTGTGCAATTTAATGCCATGCATTTCAATAGAACTCAAAATACCTTTGTCAATTGCATGGTATTGTAAGGTGTTCATGGTATTTCGTGTTGAATTATAATGCCATTCAACACACAACACCACATGTATCTTATAGCTAAGGCATAATAAACTTCTTTTTTTGCTTCCACTCAAGGCAAAAATAAAAACAAGCACAGAAGGAATCAGGGGCTTACTGTACCTCACATCTGTATACTGCACTCCACTACAGAACTCAAGACTGCTCTTAAGCTATTGACCCTTGACCCCAGCTATTGAACAAAGCAATCAAATAAAGTGGAAGGAATAGACTAGGCCTATACACAATTCTGGAATTATTATTAGGTTCACTTATTACAGGTCTATAAGATTTACACTTCTGCCCACAGTGGCCAATGGCCTACACATTTGTTGTTTTCATTGTGGTCTGGCAATGCTCCAAAGGCTTTTGCTTGAGAAAGACATCATTTCAAGTTGGTTGGTCAACAGGTGATTGAAACTGCTCTCCCTCACAACATAACCCTTCCTTTACCCAATGAGGAAAACAGGAGCACTTTTATACCTAAAATGTGTTTTTGAATCAATTTGAGACAGAAATTCTAAAGCATAATTAAAGTAGTAGTTTCCGGTCTGGGACGTGGCAAATCATGTACTTCCTGATTCCCGATTGATCCATATCTGGTCAACCTCAACTTAATTTCTCTGATGTTGTCAAGATTTAAATCATGTCTGGCTTTGTGGGACATAGACAGTAAATATGGTTGAGAAAGGCATAAATGTAACTCATATTGTCAACTTTTGACCCCAGATAATGAGATAATATTTAGGGAGGCAATAAATTAACTCATGCACATATGTAGACGACTTTCAGGCACTTACCAAGTGAAAAAGGTGAGAAAGCCACTGCCACACAGATCGAGCATTAATATTCATGTTCACTTTGTTGTTGTACATCAGATAATTCTGAATGCTTAGCAACTTAATGCTTCTGTCTGCTCTTGTTTGAGTGACATATCTGCCAGACAATGAGGCAGAGTGCTTTTTGATTGGAGCACATTGTTCTGCTCTGACTCAGACTGTCACCTTCCAGCTACAGCTGGAGAGGAGATCTAGCTTGACAGGCTAAGAGACAGAAGTTCACACTTGCACAAATGATTTATTCAAAACTCAGTGTGTAAGTAGCTTTCAAAACAATGATGTATTGTATCACTATCACACATTTTACCACACACTTCTGTTCACAGCATAGAATGTGAGAGTCTTCAAATTCAGTGATTGCAGCTGTGTTTCGGTCCAGGGTACCAGTTCCGTCGATGTGTGCGTCTGTGTCCAGCTCCCTCTATGGTTTCATCCCCTGGCCCACATCCAGTGGGACCATAAAGCTATCTTTGGTAATGCCCAACAGTTTTGTCTGACATGTGTTGGTCAGGGTCTGTCCTTCTGTTGCACCGTGTGGATCAAAGGGGGAAGCTACTCCACCCCTCTGTGTCACATTTAATTTATCGTAGGCACGACAGGCCTCACTTGCCTTGATGGTGGGGGCGTGACACGGATACACATGTCTGCCCACACGCACAAACACACACATACACACACACACACACACACACACAGCAGAGAGAAAGAAGGAGACATGATATGGCAGGAGATGATAGAAAGCTGATTCAGGTAAATTGATGATTAATGAAGGGAAAAATCAGGCATCAACATAGAGCTGCAACAACCAAAGGTGAAAGCATATGGCATTATTGCCTTTCCACTCCTTCTTCCATTGCTCTAATTATTTCTCTCTCCACTAAAGATGAGAGCTCTCCTTGGTCTTGCTTTGATGACCAGGTGCTGGGCAGGTGGTGTGGAGTGACAGGAGGTAGCTCTGCATGTGTGCATGTGTGCGCTTGTATGTGTGATCGTACGCATGTGTGTTGGTGTGATGGAGGAAAATCCATCCCCACAGTAATGAGAGAGGTGCCAACTGCTCTTCCATCTGGCATTGAGAAAACTTTTTCTTTCTCCCTTCCCTCCTTCCTTTTTCACCCCCTACACTTCTCATCATCTGTTCATTTGCCTCTACTTCAGCATCATCCGTTTTGACATTTTCAGATGATGTAAACACTCAACTTCCCACACACACACTTCATCCTAGCCCAACACATTAGACCTGAGAAATTCAAGCTACACCTCCCACTGAATTTGAAAACGGTACACCGGCTACTTACAAATGGAGCCAATTGGCAAAAACATCTGGGAACGAAATATCTTTGGCTTAAATGTACTGTACTGTTGTTGTGCTTGGGACTTTGGTTTTCATGCCCCTGTACTGAATATTCCTTACTCAAGAAGAAAACAAGCAAATCTGCCTAACTTTTCTGCAATCTTTCTTTTTCACATACTGTAAGCAAACTAAGTAAAAAAATTAAAAACCAATGCAATGCAATGGCAGAAGTGTCCAGATATTACAGAATAATGCTGGTGGTAATGTGAACACTTTAATCATACATTTCCAGTAGAAATATACAGATTAGCATAAAAATACAAGTTCAATGTAATTATAGGAAGAATTACAGTAAAGATATAAAAATAAGATAAATAAAGGTTAATGGATTATTCTTACCAGTAACTAAACCAAAACTACTTCTAGGCAGTTTGAAGTATCTCCCTTTCAGAACATTGACTCCCCTACAGCCAACTGAAGGCTGGTTCATTTGCAGCAACTAATCTGACAAAAGCACTGCACCAAAGCAAAGCATCGTTATGCATGCTGATGCACTGGGATTACAGTACATTTGTTGAAATCTTGCACAAACATAACCAAGTGGCTACAAAATAAATGCACAAACTTCTGCTAAATCAGTTTTAATGGTTTAAATTTAGGATTCTGACAGTTTACATGATACACAACCATAGGGCATGTAAAAGTCACTGGACAGACATGGTTAATGAATGAACATCTTAAGCTCTGTTCAGCCCAAAGATTCATGACAACAAGACTTCAAAACTTGTAACTACGTGCAATGTGCAGGGCTGCAACGGTCTAAAACCTGCCAGTTTACACCAATGCGACTAGATAAGACGGTGTATCAACTTCCATTCTAACTGCCAGCTTTTCAGTTTTGTTTTTTTTTTGTAGCTGGATATAATTTGTAGCATCTTAAAGTATGAATGAGGATAGTGATAGTGAGTTACTTGCTACAGTTGCATTTGTAGTATAGATAAAATTGCAAAAAGATAAATGGGTTGCAATGTCTGCAATATGACAAAGGACAGTTTCTTTCAAATTTTAAGGTTTGTGTCATACAAACACAGCTGTTTTTCAATCAAATTGAGTTGATCTCTTTCCAGCTTGAACCTTGAACATGGACTTGCCCAGCTGACTTTGCTACACAAGCTTAGAGGCTGTTGAACCAAGTGACTGTGTCAAGTGATTCTAAAACCAGCCACTGGCGACTTGACAAGCAGCTTGAGTCGCAGGTGATGCCATCAGCTGGCTTCAACTGACCCTAAAATGGTTTTGTCTCGTCATGAATCTTTGGTCTGAACTGGCCAACCAAAAAATCAAAAAAAGATTATATTCCACTTGAGCCTACGTTTCCCACATTGTGTGCTTCATACATGAAAGGTGATAACAAGTGTGCTTAAATACATTGTTGCACATGTGCGTATAACCCAGCACTTTGCATTGTTCATAAATAAATGATCCCCTTAAATTGGCTCAAAGGACAGGAATTGTTCACTTACAATACTGAATACATACTATTCACCCAGACAATATTTACTCTACATATACCCGCCCTCTTGCTGTATCTCTTTCAGACACACACACACACGCGCAGGAGGGCAGACAGGCAGACAGACATGCTTGCATACAACACACATTAATTGACTTTCCAGCTTCTTCCCAGGCACTTTGAGTGACAGGGGCTGCCAGGGGAGATGGGTAATGATGAGGCAGCTGGCAAATGGGCTGATGGGTAATGAGGGACCCGGTGCTGGCAGCCGATGGTTAGATGCTAAATTAAACAGTGTCTACTGTGTACTAGCCATGCTCTATACTGTACATTCAATATGCTATTCCCTAAATGTGACATTGTCAATATATTGGACCCTGGAACACCAAACAAACTTGTCATATTGTTGTATTAAATTGAATGGTTGATGAATGGTAATATGAGCCAATATCAATGGTTTATCAGAATCACTCTATCCAAACAAAAATGTTTTTTAGATTGCATTTCTTTGATGCATATTCTGCTGTAGCGTGATAGACACTAAAGAGTTTTATATCTGCCACGGAATGACTGACAAACTTCTCGCCAAAACACTCTCTTCCCATGAACTGCTTGCTGATCAACACAGGTCACTGTTGTAATTCAAAGAAGACATTAATGGAAAGTTGAATGACAAGTTCCTGATTTACAAAGGCCTGCAAACAATCATGGACACTGACCAGCGAAGTTTGGGTGTCAATTCAGACCACCTAAACCAGGGTATTAAATCACAATGTGTTTACACTGACCTTCCCAGTGCCAACTTAACGCCATACTTCCATCAGAGACTCCAACTAAGCTAAAAATCCCCAAATCCCACCAAGGACTGAGGACATCAAGAATAGGAGAAAACTGACTTAACGATGCAGAATAAAAAGTGAATATACATTAACTTGTTATGTGTGACTAACCACCTGAAAGTACTGGAGTTATGATTTGACATGTGATGTTTGATGCTGAGGCAATAAGAATCATGCTAACATGAAGTGGGCACAAAATAAAGATAAGGAATTTGTGTGTTTTTGTAGGGGTGTTACCCCCCCTCCCCCCTTCCAAACCCTGTTCCTGTCTGTCCTCTCCTCCACATTCCTGATAAGAGTAATTTCGTTTGGTGTTTTAGTTTTGTATAATTTCGTTCTCGTGTTTAATAAGTTCTCACTTGTATGACTCAATCATTTAGGTAGATAAATAATAAAGAACATTTTAAGCCGTTCCAACAACAGTAACAGTGACTCAAAGGGAGTTAATACTGATCAAGAATATGTAGGCTTAAGCCTAGCTATTGAGCCATTTTTATAGTATCATTTTATACAGATCCCTTTTGGGTTATACACTGAAAATATATATGATGTTATATAGACATATTCATATTCATACACAAAATATGTATATACATACTGTTCATACTGTTGTACTGTATGAAAATCATGTTCATGTGCATTTATAAATCAAAGAATGATTATCATATGTAATCAGTTATTATTGTGTGAAAGCCTGAAATAATCAAGACAGCCTACAACTTGTTTGATTTAACTAATTTAACATATAACCTTTTGGAGTAAATAATTAGAAGAAAGCTGGAAAAGTTTGATTTAACATGCGCTATGTTTGATTGGATAAGTATTTAATATGTATTATATTTGATTCAATACGTATTCTGTTTGATTAAACATATACCCAGTAATGTAATCATTTTTTTTTAAATGCAGTCAGAAGGAACTGAGATATAATGGTGAATATTGTGCATAAAGGGCCCAAGAAGATTAATGTTTCAGCGAGCCTAAACAAGGACGGAGGGAAATGAAAGCATCAGGATACTACAGCAGGACTGGCTATGGGTGTTTTTTTTTTTGTTATGTGACGTCCAGTACATGATTGAAATCTCTATATGTAAACATTTGGGAAAATCTGATACTTTCGACAGTTTTGGGGGATTTATTCCACAGTATTGAGATGCAATTATGTTTGATTCAATGATAGGCTTAAGTAAAAGAAAAACAGGTGGAGGATAAACTATGACCCCACCTGATTTTAGGATTATAAAACGGGATGTACAAAACACAGAATTCAGTTTTCTCTATGGAATTGACTTGGGTTTTATGCTTGTAAAAGAATACAACTCTACTGCATTGAAACCTGACCGTCTCCAGTGATTTTTTAATTATTTTTTTAATGCCTCCAATAGCGTTGAGTTTTTGGTAATTATTATGTGTTGGAAAGGAAGTCTGGACTTGACAATTGGCCTAGATCCGGGGTCTGCGCTTCATCAATACCTCGCTTTATATGTGTTATTCGTCTTATTTTAAATATCCCTTTTAAATCTATGTAATGTATTACACATTTTCAGATCTATCAGCAAAGCATGTGGGTTTATAAATAATATGTTACTTGTTCATAATAATCAGAACGGTTTACAATGCCTATAATTATTTTCCGTAGCATAAAGTTGGATCTTGTGATTTTATATGCGTGTCTCTAAATCTCCACTGACATTGTGTTGACATTTATATTGATCTCTTTTACTAATTAATGTGAATATGCTTTTATATAACCAGGTAATTGATCAGAGGGTACCAGAGAGATCATTTGAGTTAAAGGAAACTGTAGTGAAATAATAATTCAAGTGCCTCTGTGTGTTTGTGTGAGTGTGTATGACCCTCAGACATACAGTCACATTCCTTTGTCAGACACACTGACTTAATTGTTTGTGACAACATATATACATACGTATACATACTGTTTGTATATTTAAAACAGGTTTTGTATATGATGATGACAATAGTCTGCTTAATCATATTCTGTTTGGTATCAATTAGCAGCAGAGATTGTCACACTTTTAAAACATGGTAGGAATTATATTTTTAGTAAACTTTATTCATCAAGCATGAGGCCACTCAATGCCTGTGTTCTAATTCAACAAAAGTCAGAACTGAAGAAACTCTGACACCAGCACACTCAACCAAGTGAGGTGTGTGAAGGTGCTTGCTGAGATTACGAGAATGATGGCGACCTAGACTGGTCACCTGAGCAATACAACCGAGTAAAGGACTCGATGTCAACCTTCAGATCGAGGCTAGATTAAATAATGGCTATCATAAAATGTTCTTTTCAAGGAAGTGCTCAGTGCTCAGTAATTTGACTTAAATATGGTGAATATAAAATAAATATGATTTCTATACGTCCTTTGAAAGCCAGAAGTGAGTGTAAATAAACTCCTTCTCTTCAAAACAAAGCACACTAACAAATACCTGGTTTACAACCCTCTATTTTTTTACAGTCAATTCCACACATAAATGAATGATCTGAGTTTTAAAAAACTACTATTCCGTGATTGGTGTACACTGTCATTTCTCTTTACTTTACATTATGTAGACAATGTCAACTCTCCTACATACTTGTTGCACATGAACACATACGCACAAAACTTCTCATCCTGACAAATCCAACACAACCCTGAGTTTCACCATCTGTTCCTTGATCTCAAAAATATGTTCTAAAACAAATATCTTACACATTTAGCAGATCACCTGTCAATATTAACAACTAGCAATTATTTATACATTTTTAATTTTTCTTTTCATAATTGCCATCAATTTAGGCAACAGTGACTTGCTCTTCCGAAGAAAATAATTATTTATCTTTGAGCAAGAAAATACAGAAAAAAGAAGCTCCTTCAACATAATTATGTTACATTTAAAGCACCTTTTTACAGGTGACAGGTGTTTGCAGGGGTATTAGAATAGCCATACAAAAAGCCATTTAAGCTTAAACATCTCTCTTGGGTATGGGATATTCTCTTTAGCTGACTGCTACAATGGATGTTCAGTATTCTCCATGGGACACTGGGATACAGAGAATTCGTGCACAAAGAACATTACCATTTGGCAGTGTGTGCACAGGGATTTTTTTGGTCTATATGAGTGCAGAACATACTATATATGTGAAGACAGAGAATATTTACACTACTGACTGTGGGGCTATGCTCTATAATATGACAAATGGACTGGATGCTTTTTGAACATGCCTGTGTGTGAAAGTTCATACTGCATGTGTGTGCATGCATGTATGTGTGTACATATTATTCAGATTGTTATTACTGAGTTAATTTCATTTGTATGACAATTGTTGGTTATTTTGATGAATCTACTGGAAGTGTGTGTGTGTGAGTGTGTGTGTGTGTGTGTGTGTGTGTGTGTGTGTGTGTGTGTGTGCGTGTGTGTGACATGATTCAAAAATAGAACAGAAGTTAGGTTAACTAGACTCCTTTGTACATATATTGATTTGAACCCATGCCTACATTGTTGGGGTGAATGCAGGTGGGTAACAGCTCCGGAGCACAATGACAATTTACTGCTTAGCTCTTCAAACACGGTTCCCATCCAACACTAAAGCAAGCCAGTTAAACTGGCAGCACAGGACTAATATTAGACCTTCTCAGTGGCCTGAATTTTATAGTGGTGGATGGTAAGATCTTATGAGGTACTACAAGGTGTATTTCTCCGGGCCTTGGGTAGTTAAAGAGATAAAGGGGGTGGTGGCTTTTTCTTGCCTTGGGTGCTTAGAGACAGTGGCAGACATTGTCCATTTGGGATGCCATTAGAATGATGTAGTACCGAGCTTTTTGCTGACAATACCAGGGACCTTATATGTTCTCTGTTTATTATTGGCCATTATAGATATTTACTGCAGCCACCATCAGTGGCTTGACCCCTGAAAGCTTCCCACTAACCTCTAACTCCTAACTAACTAAGGCTCTGTCTCCACAGAACACCTCTTTTTAAGATACCACTAAAACAGATGCTCGGGTTGCTGCTGCTCAGGGCTTCTGCTTTTCCTTTGACACTAGTCACACAGCGCTGTAATAATGACACTTTTTTGCTTAAAGGTCTAGAGTTTTAATTGCTTGTGCTTGACACTCTGAGCATACCCACAGGCTTAGTTTTCCGTACTATCAGCCACATTCAACAGTGATTTGTTCCTTGCTCTTTTTCATGCCTGTGGTTGCAACCTATTGGCAGTTGCAAAAAACTTAAATAGCTTAAATAGACTGGATATGACCAGCAAACAGATTTGTGTTTATTTTTGTACTGTAAGTAACTATTTGGTTAAAGGGAATGCAGTCATAATTCTCTCTTATGTGTTAGAAAATATAAAAACAATTTTGCCCCCTGATATGTCCCATCTCAGTGGATTTACTGTCATAGGTAATACATTTCTTCAAGTTGATCAATATACCAGTAAAATCAACAAAATCTTTCTCATCTCCAATCCATATCTACCAAGTTTATATTTCCTGATTTTGTCATTAAAAATTGATCAGTGACCCATTGTTGTTCGTTATTTCAAGTCTTACAGATAAGGGGATTAAAGAGGCACTCTCTGCTAATACACATACATGTTCTGGGGAAAAGTCTGGTAAATCCTATTATAATGTATAGCTTGGTGTGTCCAAGGCTCTGTCCACAACAGGCAGTGCCAAAGTATGGCAACTCATTATTCAGCTCCTGAAATAAGATTTTATATATGTTGAATGTCAGTACTACAGCATTTAGTAGTATGCCGCTTGGCTCTGGAGAATGCATTATATGACTTCATGACTCAATGAAAATCCAGCTGAGGAGAAATGAGGATAAATGGCAATAGATAATAGCTTTTAGAGCAAAATAGTAAAAATATGTGCAGTTCTTAGCATTTCCACGAAGGTTGCCAGGTACCTATGACATCCCATTTACATCCTGTTGGTGATTCATACAATTGTAAAAGAAGGCAGGACTGCAAAGATTGATTGAACCTTATCACTTAATCTCAGTAAAAAAAAAAAAAAAAAAAAGAAACAGACAAATTCAGTTACTGAATAGATTGGAACAGAGAGTTATGAGGCAGATATCTACATATACAAAATGTATGCCAGAAACTTCCGATTGAAAGTTAAATAGGAATTCTCATCACAAGGCCTGAATTTCACTTTCGGGGACTGAATGTAATATTAACAACATCACTAATGTCTAGCTACCTGTCAAGCCAAAATGCTTTGAACAAGGGGGGGATTGATGTGTTCAAGGGGAGTGAAACCAAATCAGATAATGGACTTGTGTCAGAGTACAGGAAATTGTGCGCTTACCTGTTGATGAAACAACAGCGGTCAGGTAACAGTCAGCCCAGCAGGGAGAGGAAATGAAAGATAAAATAAGAAAAAGAGAACAAAATCTGTATGGATTGTTGTTCACAAAACAACAGTACAGTAATGTAATTGTATGTTTTGCTAAATAAAAAGACCATAGCAACAGAGCAACAATGTGACCATTCATTTTTGTTAGGATACTACTGTTGATGGGAACAAGGCTGTATCTCCTTTCACGTGGTGATCCTGGGTAAAGATGTGCGTTTGTGTGTCTGTGTGTTTCTCGGCTCTGTAACAAATAAGTCATCAAGGTAACAACGGATATACCTACACCTGCACTCAGTGAGGGACCTGGCTCTTTAGGGGCAAGCCTTTGTGAGTGTAACAGAACTACCGGTATATACAAACGAAGTATATACAGCATAAAAATCCTACTTGTCTCTCATTAGAGTGGCATTAAGTAAAGCTTAGGACTGGAGCCCGGTGAGAAGAAAGAAAAAAAAACAACACACAACACACTTCCCGAGGCATCAAGGGAAAAAGCTTAAATGCTGGGACACCAAACTGCAGTGACACCCCAGCCTTGATTGGTTGCTTTAACTGACTGGAGTGTGTCATAAGCTGGCAACAGCTGTTGTGTTTAAGTCCATTAGTTTTTGGGGAATATTACATTTTAAATGAATTATGTTGTGTAAATGACTTGCTGATCTCCCCCGGATTCAAGAGGAGAGGGAAGATAATCCACTCCGCCTCTCCCTTTCTTCGCTCTCTCTCCCTTTGTTTACACTAAGCTGTGCCTCCAGAGGAAGGATAAGAGGGTTTAGTGAGGGGTTGCTGTGTGTGATGTCACATGCAGACACACAGGCACCGTGCATGCATGGATACACACATGCACACACATTCATTGAGGAGAATGAATGATTATGTTAGTATAATTAAAGAATAAAGGAAACAAATGAGTTTTCTCAAATAAATAGGGTATGGTTTTACCACAGGTGAAGTCCATTAACAAACAAATCTTTATGTATACATATTGTTAACAACAAAAATAAATCCTACTACCAAGTAATTCTTCTGTGCTGATTGCTCTAAAGGACTGGCATCAACAACATTCATGGCAGTGCACCTCAACTCTATTTCCTCTGGCGAGAAATAGTCCCACCTAACAAATAATGTAATTTCCTTGTGTCTCACAGGAATGTTGAAAGGCTGGGTGGTCATAGCCAATCCCATGATGGGATCACGGTGTTCTTCATTACAGTAAGCTCGCACTGCGTGGCTTTTTAAACCAGCGTTGCTCAATACCAGTGTCGAGGTGTAAGATGGTATGTTTGTGTGTGATTGAGAGAGAGTGCACAGTCAGCCAATACACGAGTTGTCATGATCAGCTGACAGGAGAGAGGACCGATTGACTATCGACAGGGTTGGACTAATCAAACAAAGCCGGACATTACTTCTAAAACACCAGAAGCTAACAGCACCACTGATTACAAAAACCTTTGATTGAACCTTCCATAGCAGTGTGAACTTGTATTGCCATCACAGGTGTAGTACTGCTGGAGCGCACTGGAATGACGCAAAGTGACTTTAAAAACAAAGAGGCTCACCCTGACTCTATTTGAGAACTTTCACGCACTTGCTCCCCTTTCAACTTATTTTCATTAGTCAAAATCGTCGCTGACGTCCTTGATGTTTCCGTTTCTGTTTCCCCTCCAGTCAGCAGTCAACGTGGACAAAGAGAAACTCATTTACGATGTGGGGAAGTGGCACATCTTATACAATCCACGGCACCCTTTTAATTAGGAATGAATAAATAATTCAGACACATACTCATTTGCGGCGCTCAAAATAAAACTAACTGTTTCCTCACGCTTGTAGTATATCTGGACAAGTTTTCGCGCTCCATCCATACGAGTTCACTCACTCGGTGTATGTTAGGAAAAGGTGTCATGCACTGAATAACATGCAAGTTACCGTTCCACTTTAAAAGTTGCCAGTTGCTGCTGGTAACCTTCAACTTGCCGCCGTAAGAACAGTGGTTACAAACGAGCCCCAACTTAACCACTACGGTACTTAGACAAGTAGCACTACACCTCTGACTGCCATGAGTCTGTTTTTACCCTCCTCAGTGGGGGAGCAGAGCTGACACACAGACACATCGCCCATAGGACGAAGAAAAACCAGCTCTGATTATGGACCCCCTGCAGGGCGAACCACAGGGGCAGGGGGCGTGACTGAAGCACCCCTGGCTGAAACATGACTTTGAACCTGAGGCATGCTTAATAGCTGTCGAATCTTGTTAATCAACATTCAACATCAAAAAGAGTCTCTCACACAAGGCTTTGCCTCACCCCAAACCATAGTTTTTTCTGTTCAGATAAAAATAACTTTTGGACGCATAATTCAATTTGGTCAATTGGTAATTTTGTGTCTATATATTTAACGAGTGCTCAGCAAGCGAACTGATCTTTAAGATTTCAGTAAAGAAACTAGGGGCTGCAACAAAAAATTATTTTCGTTATTGATCTGTAAAATATTTTTTTGACTAATCAACTAGTTGTTTAGTTTATGAAATATCAGGAAATATGAAAAAATGGCAATTAAATATCACAGAGCTAAATATAGCATCGTCATATTTATTAACTCCAAACAACACTTCAAAAAAGATAGTAAATTCAAAATGGTATAGAACAAGGAGACGCAGAAAATCCTCACATTTGAAAAGCTAGAATCAGCAAAGGTTAGGCCTTATTACTTCAAAAATGACTTTGTAAATTGCTGTCAATTAATTTTCTGCTGATTGATTATTGATTTTCAGTTTCAGAACTACAAGCAACTACAACATTAGCTGATGATTTCACTCCCGTTGGATTATATAGCAGATTTTGTGCATGAAGTGCCACATTCAGCCGTTTTAAAAAAAAAAGTTGGAAAACTGGCTAGATTTTAACTTTTTCTATTTAGGTTCTAAAGAAAACCTAATCCTAAAACTCCCGGTTTACTTTAATATTGGTCTCAAATTGTGGTGGCGCCTGCAGCTCATTAATATTGGAAAGTGTTGGTACTTATGTTTTGAAATGGGGTACTTAAACTAAGTGAAAATATGGCATTCATTAAATAATAACTCCCTTATCGATGTTTGGAAACATCTGTTGTGCTTGCTCATCAGGCCTAAAGTGGAAGTTTCGGTATTGAATGTAATCAATAGCTTTCTAATTAGAAATCAACCAGGGGACAGCTGTTAGTCACTTAAAAGGCAAATACAATATAACCACCAGATGCTTTACGTGTGTATTTGTGTGAGCATCTGTGTCTGCATTGAAGGCAATGCAATTTTTCGGTTTTGTCTGTTGGTGGGTTGTTTTGATTTTTCAAAATTAATTTTCCAAAGCCATTGTCTGAACTACAGGTAGAAGTTATGACCAGTGATAAACAGGTTGCACATTCCAGAGGCAAACACTGTCACAGGTTCATTGCTCTGATGTTTTGTTGTTTAGCAGGTGAGAAAATAAAAATGTTGGAACTAAGGTCAATATTGCCACAAATTGTTTTTCTGCTCACTTGTGCAGCAGGCTCAGTGCAGTCAGTTAACATGTATGAAAATTTCTTTAAATGTGCCTTTTATTGATCTGAATCAATGAGGCACTGCCAAGCAATGAATTACAATCAAACACAGAACATTTTACAATATGTTGCCACCCAAGACTAATGGGTTTATAAGTACATTACTCAGTTTAATTCACTTAGGTGTAATATTTAAGGTTTAAAAAAGAAATGAGCAATCAACTGCTAAGCATGAAAATGAATACAATATTTATTTGATAAAATATAAAATATTGTTATATATACATATTTTTTTGTGTTATGGCTTTCTTTCTGATTTATAAACTAACTGCTTCTCTGCCCACAACTGGTAAACAATATATTGGCTGACAAATTTTTGATCTTCTTCAGGTATCACTTCTTCTCTATGTGTTGTTTACCACAGATGTAATGACAGCTATGGAAATTAGAACAAATTAAAAAACATTATGTCCAGATGCTTCTACTCAACTAAATTAACCACTTTATTTAAATGTGTTTGATTCAGAAAAACACAGATGCACACAAATATACACAGACACACCAAAACAGCCCAAAAACAAGGGGTGTAAGGTGCAAGATATATCTAAAGAAGAAACGGAACAGCAATTATCTGACAATGAATTACTAGTATTAATAAATAATACTGTGGCATGTTTCACGATGGTTTCACAAACCTTCGTGAAAGTAAAGTGGCAGGAGCTTTATATTACATGTACACAAATCAACCAATCAATCTTGTGTCTTCACATAACAAGAGCACAGCAAGTCATGAAGGCAATCTCTTAGTATGATGAAGACTGATATCTTATATCTGAATAACTGCACTACATCAATGTGTGGGATGCTGTATGGGTAGACAAGATGTGTACTAACAAAGATTTCCTGAGCACTTTTCATTCTTGGACTTGAGTTTGGTGTACAGATGGCCTGCCTGTTGGATTCCTCATTCATACTTGCAAAGACTTTCAGGAGGGTAATCTGCCAAAATCTAAGCCGAGATAAAGAGAATCAATTAAATTGAAGATTTGTTGTTCTACATTTAGAATGTGGTGAGTCAAATGGCACATTATATAGCCAGTTTACTAAAAAGAAAGTCAGTTTTGCAACACTCAAACTGACAGTCACGTGTAATTTATGAAATAATAAAGATTTCAATTTATTTTTTTAAAGTTTGCTTCTGTTTGCATCCATTGATTTACCTAAATTAACTACTTCTAATGGTTAATAGCTTAAATAAGTCCATTAATCCTCTGATTCATGTCTGGCAGCATCAAATCTAGCATCATTACCTCCCATTACAGCCAATGCTGACATTAACTGGTCTACAGCAGCTATCTAATCACATAAAGAGATTATGTAATAACAATCCTAAAAGACTAGATCTAATGGAAGTGTGGGGAAACATGAATTGCAATTATAAAGAATGCACACTGTAACTTTTGTCATTCATGGTATACACAGAACAAGTGGTATTTGTAAACATTAAAAGGCTGATGCTCTGAGCACACGTATTATAGGAATTTCCATCTTGCTATATGCTGCTTGTCTTCCCACAAAATCTTTTAGACACAAGACATAAATCAAAGCTTGAGAAGAATGGTACACTACAGCATTTTCTTCTACAGGCTACAGGCTCGGTGAGCCTTGATTACTTACTAGTTTGATATTAGTCTGTGTGAGAAAAACTGCAAAATCTATATTTAAACCACCACATAATTTTACTTTTGAAAGATTTTCTCATTACGGATTTCATCCCATTTCATTAATACATTTCATTAATGTACTTCCCCATTTACCAGTATTGTGATGTATGCTGAGGTTGATTGTTGAATTGTTATTTAATAATTTCCCTTGGTGACAAGCACAAGAAAGCCCTTTTTTTTTTTTTTTTTAACAGATTAAAGCTCAAGAAAAATGTGGACAACTTTTATCTTAGGAAAGTTTAGAATAGGTTACACTGAGGAAAACTGCTGGTGTTGTGAGATGAAGAAGGGGTATGCCCAGTGCTGAAATGATAATCAATTAGTCAAGTTAATTGCCAACTATTTTTATACTTGATTGATAATTTAATTACTGGTTTGCTGGATCAACCGATGTGAGAATTCTGCCACATAATTTATAGCTATGGCTTCACTTCTTACCAGATGAAAACCATCCAAGGCTCTGGAACAACAGTTAATGCTTGACATCATCAGCGAGTAAAAGTGCGTTTGTTTTGTCATTTGCTTTGGGCTGCTTCTTACATCTTTATCAATGAAGAAGAGTTTGTAAGTAGTGGCATATTACATGCACATGAGAGTTCATGTAAGCACGGACAAACCTGCCTGTAGGCTGGACGTAGTTGTACTGTGGTGTTGATTTTAACAGTGATTGTGCAATGACCGGCATTTATCTCAGCAGGTACAGAGCATTCAGATGCATTTCTCCTGAAAAAATAGGTAAAGTAACATGTGCCTTCACACACATACACATATAAGCCCATTTTTCCTCCTTTCACATCCATTGTGTCTGCACAGAATCTTGACTGACAACTTAAAAGTACCTCAAACGCAGAGTGAGGAAATGTTTTACCATACCCATTTGCGCCATACAAATGTCAATCAAAATAATGGAGGCGTTTGATTTAAGGTTTGTTATAGGTGCTAGTTTCCTTTGTGATTCCACACTGAAAAGTAGTAATTAGTGTCTGTGGTGCTGTCGTGGTGTACAGGAAGGGGTTGGCAAAATTACATATTTAGACACGGCAGGGAACCACATTACATTTTCTCTTTTTCTTGAGGTAAATAACATTTTTTATACTTTGTTTGTGTTAGTGTGCATGGAGCAGGTATATTTTCATTTTAGATGTGTAGCTGTAGATGTTTCTACAGCACAAAGCTATATTGCAAAATTTGAGAAGTTTCACTGGTTCCGAATAGTTTTAAATAGCAGTGAAAGGCCACGATATAGTGTCCCTTACTAAAGCAGCTTTGTAATAAATTGTTTATCAGTTAAAGTGCAAACTTCAAAACACATTATGTAGACATGCAAACATGAAATACATGACCACATGAGCAAGCAACTAGAAGTGCCCTGTGTTTACAACATGAAAAACAGCTTTCACCCTTTTTCTTTTGCATGTGTGAAAGAGAGAACAAGAGCTGTGTTGTGCTATGCTCCTACTGCAGCCTTCCAGGCACGTGGTAGTGATGATGTGACAATGGGTTTGAGATAGTGTGAGGCTGTGCAGAGTTTCTGGAGAGTGACTCAGCAAGAGCTTAATGAAGGAACACAGAAGAAACCGAAAACACATCTCAAACTGAAAAGCCAACGTGACCTGCATTCACCTCTGTTTTTGTGCACAATTTGTATAAATTGTGCACAAAAAAAGGAAAAAGAAAAAAAAGGAAGATTGAGCAGCCCTGCCTGCAGTCCATTATCAGTTTCCATTTCCTTCCCATCATTCTTGTATTTTAGTACCATTTCTTCCAACTGGATTCTCTGTGGTGATGTGCTTTCACCCATATCTTCACTGTTTCACCCTAACCATAGTGCTTTTTCCTCTCCATTTTCTGCATCTACAAGCCCTCTGGCCCTCTATCCCCCTACCTTAGACAAGACAAGCATCTCAGTGCCTTGTCTATTCAATATTTCACCACTGGTGGGAGGATGTTTTATTTACCGTGCCTGGGACACCTGCAGTGACTCACTCACAGAGAGGCACTGCACAATACAGTAGCCGGAGAGCGGAGGTCACGGGGTTACAGCTGGGAGATCCAAAGTAAGAAAAGCACTGGGATGCCATGGGCACTGTGTGTACAATATGTGTGGGTGTGCATGAGTCACAGTGGTCATACAGAGAGGTCACAGCAAAACAACACCGCAATTAGCTGAACAGGAAAGGCTTTTAAAATCACATGGGAACATGGGATATGAGAGACAAGACTATTGATGTGCGTGCGCGAGCTTAGAAACACAATCCCACCCCCATCTCAAACAGAAAAAATCTGAAGCATCCAATAGTATCAATTCCCACTGTGTTATTCTACCGTCTCCTATTTATAAAAGAGGTAGCCAGTGTGGAGAAATATCAGTTCATTATGTGGACACAAATCTGGAGCTGCAGTGTCTGCTAGTTGGAAATTATCAGTTGAAGCATTTAGGGTTAGTCAGACACAGACATTTCCAGTAATTGGCAGCATTTACAGTAAATGGCACCTTTTCGACAAAGGAAGAGTGACTTTATTTCATTCTGTGAAATCACCACGTTTGTTACTATAGTTACAGCAGCACAATGAACACTAACCCAGAGGCTGTGAAAAGTGGCTGATTTGCACTTCGCAGAAACTGACACAGACATCAAAACAATACAAGAGGCAACAAATCAAATGTGATAGTTCACATATATTTTCATTCTGTGCATGAAGGCTGAAATAGCATTTTGGAGGGCTGTAGGGCAGGATGAGTAAAAACCTTCTGTAACCAACTGAAGAGATTACTTTGAAAAAGTAAAGAGAGGATGGAAAGCAGGTAAGAAAATACACAGCAGGAGAGACAGATAGAGAATGGATGACCCCAAGTTCTGGAGAAGTGGCCTTTCCCTTCAGACACCTCATAATGATTGTCTTGCTTTCAGGCTGTGAGTGTGAAATCCTTAAGTAAAGAGTCTGTAATCCAAATGTAAACAACAGAGTAAACTCATCATTAATCTGCTCAAATTGATTGACAGGTTTTTTTTTTTTATTAAAGAGAATAACACAAGAAAGCACTTAAGTCTGAACTATTAGTGTTTTCTGATGTGAAAGATTTGATTACTTTAGTAATTAGTTAGTTTGTGAACATGGAGTGAAACAAAGCCTGTACTTTTAATTAGCTGAGAAAACACATACTGTATGTTTTTATTATATTTTAACCTGTCTATGAGCACAAGCTATTTGGAAGAGAAAACTTGACCTAAGCAAAGATTGCTTAAGTTTATGCCATTGCTGCAGGGAAGCAACAAATATTTGCACACATATGTATGAGACTAGCCTGTGAACGAGACAAATCAGTGAGATCATGTTTTATTTGCTCTGGCAGATACGGCCAGTCACAACCGTTTATCTAGTGTGAGGCGGGTTTAATACAATGACTGACAGAGAGGAGCGCCATTGATGCATCTTCAAGATGGCTGCAACCGATGCAGAGCGTTCCACGCCCGGCTACAGCGGCAGTATTAAACGGACTGGACGATAAATTTTCTCTTAAAGAAGAACAAACAACTGCACTTAAACTTCATCAAGAAATATGCACTTGCCATACTTCCGTTAATACAGACCATACAACAAGACGGCGTTTTGTTGCTCTGATTGGTTCTCTGCACCTATGGATAACGCCCCTTTGGAAATCAAAAATTAACTGAGAGATTCCAGACTAATACATTTGCAAATTAGGCTGGCAATGCCAGGCTTGTATGAGACTATTATTTAAAAGAGCACAAAATCAGCTATTGCATGGGGCACTGATAACAACTAAACCTTTTGGTCTTCACAGTATTCAGTGCAAAAAACTCTATCTCTATCTCAAACTCAAATGATGGGCTAGAAATGTATAGAAACCACACCAAAACTAAACACTATACTGTGTTTTCATACCTGTTTGGGTTGGGAGAACCTCTTACCTGTCCTTTAGACAAAAGATGCACTAGGAAATTATGAAAAATCAAAGTTATCATAGGTCGATGAGAGCAACGGTCCTCAGATCAGAACCTGGTAAGTCACCTGGCCCATGCAGGGAGAAAACATAATTTAGTGTTTAAAGCCAGACAAGAAAATACTTTTCATGGTCACGTCTGGGTATCAAAGCCTCTGTGCTGTTCCCCTGCCCAGACACACTCAAGCTAATTATGGAGCCTATTGAGCTGAATGAGAGGGAAGAACAAAACCTGTCTTGTCTGGCTAAAGACATTTATAAGCCATCAACGGTCAACACAGCGACGATAATATCTGGGCCACAGTTACGCAGCAAGTATGTAGCAAAGTGCAGAGTACTTCAGAAGGACCCACAATGTTTTTCACATTTGTTGAAGACTAAGTTAAGTGATCCATTAATCCAAAAATGAACTCATGTTGTTCAGATGAATGTTTGCACTTTGTTATGATCTTGGGGTCTCATTGGGGTTGGGCTATAAATGAAGTGAGTGAAACTGTGCCAGTCCACCTGTTGATACCAACATGCTGTAGTGGTGCAGTGGTGTATAAGTAACAGAGCTGTTTTGTTACTGTAATTCATGCATTGAGTTTGTATTGCATTTGGGAATGTAAGGAGCTACAGTACTTCCTTCTTGTGACTTCTACTTCTAGCAGAAGTCACTACTACTACTACTTAGGTAAACGCTTTGCTGAACCTGTGTGTAGCTGCTGTTACTGAATCCCATGCTTCTTGCACATACTTCACAATAAAAGCCTTCCATGCAAGGAAAAGGCTTATGAGTCCTGATTTTTTTTTATGATAAACAGACAAGTAAAGGCATGTCGATTATAACAGCCTGTTCCAATTAAAGGCCTGGTTTTTCTCCGTCTCTCAGTTTAGGTAAATAACAGTCATGACCACTATGTCTGAATATACATCATTATGATACTTATCACTAATATACACTATCAGAGAGTGATCAGTGGCTTTGCATCCTCTCCTCATAAATGACCTCTTCCATAGAGCTGATAAACAGTAAGTCCAGCTCCAACATAAAGTGGAACAAAGGCTGCTAATGTGATCAAAGTGGAGAGCTGTTTTCCTCCCGGTTTGATTCATTCATGACACTCAACAGCCTATGTGTGATATCATTTCAAAGAGCTACCCACATGCCACAAATTAGCTAGTGACATGCCTCAAATTAGCCTTTGTTCTGCATTGAACCACACTGACTCTGAGTAATTGGGAGACTATGATGCAAGGCGAGGGTAGTGATGAGTGTGAGGCTAATACTGTGAGTGTGAGAGAGAGACAGAGAGAGAGAGGGAATTCACATTCTTGGTCTTAATTACAATGTAAAAAAAAAATCATTAAAAGTTTCACAGAGACAAGTTTAGTTTAAAAATACACATTACAAACCAATTAAGCTAATAATTAAAGGAAAAAAACCTAAACATGTTGTATCATTTACCCGTAAAAGATGCAACAATTAATGTACAATAAAGGAGGGAAAATGGCTGAGATGGAAAAGAGAGTGTGGAAGGAATTATTGAGCATTGCGCTCACAGATGTTAATTCATATGAACGGAGAGATCATGCAATAGAAAGTCTGATTATAAAATATTTTAAAATGCAGTTATTAATATGGACATGCAGTTTATAGCACAACTTAGGGATATGAGCCACACGGAAAAGAAGTGAGTAGCTAAATGTAGGGATGTCCCAGTCAGTTTTGTTTTGGCCCTGATCCTGATCTGAGTCCTTTAATATAGGGTACTGTATATGTCAATACAGAGTCTGATCCAATACCTATATTTACCTAAATATTGATTAAATATGTATGTGACACACTGAAATAACAGTTGTACAGTAGTAGGAGCTGAATGTAAAGAGAAAATACATACATGCTTCAACATTACTGCAGACTTCACTGACGCTTCTTTCAGGACAGTATATATTTACTCCAGAAATTAAAGCAGCGTCTTTATTCTACTCTTTTAGTATGCTCTCCCACTTGCATTCTCTTCAGTAAGTTTACTTCTCTCTTGTGTTCTTACTACCAATAAGCCATTGGAAAGCAGAGCACAAACCTTGAGGTATTCTACTTTAAAAGTTGTCTGTGCGCGATCACGTACAAATAAAGCACAGGCCAACTCTGCATAAGCTACTCTCTGGAAAACAGAGATCAGTCTAAAAATTGAAACAACACACACTAACAACATGCACATTTAGATGTGCAAGACGGATGCCATGGATGTAGCACAATAAAGTAACTAAAGACAGTTGATCCCTCTAGGATGGGTTTGTTAGCTTGATCCTGTCTTAAATATACAAGAACAACATTTACTGGACTTTTGCACCACACATTTGACAGGCATCAGTCCCACTAAGCAGTGGGGAGTTTCCCAGTCTTGACCTCTGTTGGTGATGTCGTTGGCCACGTCACATCATCTAGGTTGTGAATGGGACTAAAGTGTCTGAGAACTGCCAAGAACGAGTTGTTCTTGGAACGGCCACATCCCTTGCCAACAAGGGATGTGGCCGTTCCCTCCCGCCTCTGTTTAGCAATGGTTGCTCCAGTTTGATGCATGTGGTCTCCCCAATGTTTCTTTAAAACTATTATGTGTACATTATGATTTTCAAAGCTGTGTTTGTAGTCCTGCAGGTGTTTAAACGAGTCTTGACCTGAGGGGTTCAGGAATTGTCCCAGCATGCCCTTATATCACATAAAAAAACAGACAAAAGAAACAAACTGACCTTTCTGAACTCTGCAGTCACTCTAAAGTACAAGATAAACCTGACATCTAGCTGTACAGGAAACCTACAAATACAAACGACTGCAATGTTTTTTGCTTGCACCATCCACGGGAACAAACACCGAGAGTAATCCGGACCTTACACCACCGGGCGGACAACTTGTCTACACAAAGGGTCCAGCGACAGGGAACACAGTCACATCAAACAGAGTTTGGCATCCTGCTGTTACCCTGACTGGGCTTTTATCAAAACAACAACAATACCAAAAATGAACAGAAGACCAATAGGGAAAATGCATCACAACATGAGACAGGGCTTTTTTTTTCATCCTGCATAAGAGGAAAGTCACGGTTGACAGTTGCCATCCACGGTAGCTAACTGTAAAAAAAAACATTAAAGGATAAATTTGTTATGCAATTTACTGCTTCCAGAAGTGATTTCAATAAAAAAAGTATGCATAACTTTGGGTTTTAACATACACAAACACCTGTATATGACTTAGGTCAACACTCAGCAGCATCTGCATGACTGAAAACACTTTTGAAGATTATAATGTACAGAAATGGTGGATGGTTTAAAGTACAGAACATCGAACTCAAGGAGCTCTCACCAAAGATAGAGGTGACATTATGCATCCACTGAATACAACTTGTTCATAGAATTTTTAACTCAGTATTGGTGCATTTTGATTGAGGGCTTTAACACAACACATTAAAAAATAGTAATATACTTACTTAGTAATATACTTTATCTAGACAACGACCGTACACATCAGGTTTTAAAGTCAGTCCAAGCAAGTGTAAGTCTATAGACGTGCCTATTTGTTCTGACTCAACATTTAGATGGGAATACATTTGTCATAGAGGCAGAGGAAAAGATGTACAAAGCCTCTGTAGGATTTTGTGCAATAAGTCAATGCTCCCATAAGTCATTATTTCAGAAATTGCAGTGAAACCTGCTCAAGAACTGGGAGGAAATGTACAGTAGGTAATTCTAAAGTTGTTGTGAAAAATGATGCAGGGACAAACATTCAATCCAGCTGGAAACTTAAATGCGAACTGTCTGTTATAACTTAAAGCAACACTATGTAACTTATGGAAGAAGAAAACTGAATTCACAAGCAATAAAAGGGACCGTTGTTCAGTTGAATATAGTCAGGGTTTTTGCTGCCACAGCTTCAAATGTTAGCTAGATATTGCTGTATAAAGAATATCAGTGAGTCAGTTTTTTGAGACTATTTTAGCATTTATCATTGTCCTGTAAATGCCACTCATGACCACTGTAGCTGCACATGCTCGCCCCACATTCAGTTGTTGTACATTCAGGCTGTTAAATGCATTTATCAGTTTGCAATATCATTTCAAATTAATGCTTGATGAGGTTTTTTTTTATTGCTATCTTTCAGCTCAGTTCCTAAGGTTTTATAAAATAAAATTCAAACAAAAACACAATTGTCAGCCAATTCCACTGTTCACTGTCAGCAACATATTGGCTCACTTGTGCTGCATTTGCTAACTTGAACTGAGCTATTGAGAGGAAATTTCCAACTAAATGCGCACTCATTCATTCGTGACTACATTCCAATGCTGCGACGGAGGTGGAGTGAGCTGGGGTCGCTGGTTTTGAGAGGGATTTCAGAAGGGCTGCAGGCAGGAGAGGGATGCTGTGAGAGGACTGATGGGGGCACAGAGCCCCTAATGCACTTCCTTTTAAATATAAAGCTGCACATTAAGCTTTCATAGGCTTCCCACTGCTCCTCTTATCTGGCAAACTAGCGAGCCAAGCTGCGCGCACACACTTGTGAGTAAAGACAAACACGCTTACACACCCAACTACACGCGCACACAAACACAATGAATAGGCACAAAGATTTTTCTACAGTGCAAGTGAACAGGATAGACACACAGCAGGGTGCAGAATTAACCAAAGTAAATGCACTCGCAGTTAGATCCAGAAATTGTATATATATATATATATATACATTATTTCAAGGCTCATTTCTTCAAACTCATAAACAACAACTGATAAATCTGTGGGATACTAGAGTAATAAAATAAAACAGCAATTGATTTCAGAATTGCATGATCTGGCCCCCAATTCCCAAAAGCATTGTAAGGCTAAGATGATTGTAAAATCCATCTTCCAAACCTTGCTAAGCTTAAGAGGTGTTTCCAAAAAGTATTGGAACTTAATACACACTCTTGCTTGTAAATGAATGCGTGCCTCCTACCCACTCTCAGGAGGTTTGATTCTTAAGTTAGATCCTCTTAAGTTACAATGCATTTGGGAAACACCTCTTAAGCTTAATGTTGTTGGATGGATTTTGCAATAAGTCTTACAATACTTCTGGAGAACAAGGCCCCAATGTGTCCTTAATTATTAGAAATCTCTTGTCATCAAAATGAATACTCCAATTAATTTTGACTATGTGTTCATGTATGCAGGGTACATTTCTAAATTATTTTAGCTTAGTTACTCAGTACTTCAAGAATACATTGACTACTGTAATGAATACAGTTTTCTTTAGCCAAGGCCTTAAGCCACTTACAATTCTATAAAGTCTGACCATTTATTTTTTAAATTTGCTATCAGTCATGCTTTCAGAATATGTGTCACTTTTCTTTCCAAATAGTGGACATTTCGTTTTGGAATGAATCTCTTCTTTCAGACCTTCTGAGAATTGAGGTCGTTCATGAGAATCAAATATTTTTTGCATATTTTTATATTTTTTCATGTCCCACATTCCATTTGTTTACAGAGACTGAAGTAACATAGTGGCAGCATTCATTTCTATTCAGTGGGTGATTTTCAGGGTCAGAGGTTCAGTCAGCTGAGTCTTCAGAATTCATAACTGCTTCAGTAGCAGGGCAAAGAAACCCTGGAGATTTTGAAGTATTGATTTGGAGACCAGCTCAGAGAGCAAGAAGATAGGCACACACACACACACACCTACACACACACACACACACACACAGACAAACGGTTTCTGTCTACTACTGATGTCAATATTATTAAGGGGGAATGGCACAGAATTGAAATTCTGATACATATGCTATCTATTTTAAATGCATATTTACGAAATATTATATTTTTATATTATATATTATGGCCATTTGATATAAATATAGTATTAGAAATAACTCAAATGATCACATCCTATTGTATGTTTGATCATTTGATATAAATAACAAACCATAAGTACTGCATAGTATATAAAATGTCTTAACAGACTAAATATTTTTTTGCAGTATGGAAGTGTATTGTGTGTCAATGATCATGTGGCGTGTAGCAGGTGTGTGCACATGGGTGTCTACACCTGTGTGTGTGTTCCATGTGTTTGTATAGACGAGTTCGCAAAAGAGTGTGTATTCTCAGAGCAGACAGCGTCAAGGCTACTGTAATCCTGTAAGTCCAGACATGGAGATTGTGGCACGAACACACTGTCACTGCTGCAGAGAGCTCTGCCAGTACACCCCATGTCTCTCACTGCTTCTCACTGAGTCTCTGCACTCCTGTTTTATTCATGCTCCTTCTGGAAAGGAGAAACACAAGATCAGGTTTCTCTGTGTGCACGTGTGTATATTTGTGCACCTATGTGCACATTCGGTATGTGTATGTTCACGCTCATGTGTCTTTTTGAAAAAAAAAAAAAAAAAACCTCACCAGAGGAATACATCCAGGTTTTGAAAAGGCACTGAATAAGCAATGGTCAAAAGCTGAAAAGGACAAAAAACATACATGGATTCTGCAATAGGTTTACCTTTCTGTACCCAATGCCAATATCCAATCGACATATGCAACCCTGCAACACATCTCCATCACCACCTTACAAACACCTCCACACAGCACAACCCAGGTCAACCACAGTTTCCTGCAGTGCTGGGTGATTGCTCTGGTGTTAAACCAAAGTGTTGCTACATCAGTTTGAAGGAGAAAAATAGAAAGACCACAGAGCCATGGACAGAGAGGCACTAAGTCAGGCAGTCAGAGAGACAGGGAAAGAAACTGAAATGAACAAACACAAAAAAAAATGACGCAGAGAAAGACTAGATGAGTCAGAGGGAGGTAGAGGTAGAGGCGGAGAGAGAATAAGCAAGCGAGCAGGGAAGGGAGATAGAGGTCCCTACTGAGCGGTGGCTGTTGAGTGAATTTATTTGAGCTGTGGCCTCTCAAGTGAATCCCCTGAATGGGAGTAAATAGACAGCAGGCACTACAAGGCGGCCTTGCCTCACATCAGCTGGTGAATGTGAGAGAGGAGGAGGATGGCAACTATACAAGGGAGCTAACAGGTTCACAAGAAGTGGAGACTTAACAGCACAGTACCAAAACAATATGGCAACACACAGGATTAAAAAACACAAGTTATTTTGTCATGATTCAAGCAGTACAAACACAACAAAAGAATGGTTAAATAGCACATTTAGTCTGTTTCAAAATGTCCTGTTTATGTTAAGCGTACTGAGCACATGGGCCATATGGGACAGGTGTCTAGTTAGTAAGGCACAGAGGCATAGTCTGCTGTATATCTTTAACAGCACAGAACTAGTTCTTTCTTTGTTTTCTTTGTCCACATCTTAATGTTCTACAAAATTATGTGTTATTTTGAATACACCTGTATGTCTGCCTTGAGACAATTTTACCTTTCAACACAACACAAGTTGTTTTATAGCATTCATTTAAAAATCAACTCATATCATTATTCTGTAGCCTGTTTTTCAATAAAAGCAGTTACGGGCCAGTACATGGTGATTATCATAATGGCCTTGAAGTTACAGAGTGGTACAAGTGCTTTCATTTGGCTTTGCAGATTATTCCATGAGACAGATAATGTTTCCTATAAATCTGCTCTGCTCAGAAGTTCCTGACACATCAGCCAGTCAAGTGAGAAGTTTAAATATGGACCAGGGTTCCAAAGCAATGAACATTTGCAATGGTTATTGTGTCTTAATCATAACAATCCTCTTCATATAACTCAGATGGGCAGATGGCTCTGTTATTGTCTAAAGTCACAGTTTACCAACAAGGTTTTCTATGTGATATAATCTTAAAATTTGGCCACTTACACCACCGCAAAATCCCCATAGGAACTATGACAAACACCATAGCAACCACACAGGACAGAGTAGCAACCACCCAGAACACCTAAGCAACCACTTTGCAAACACTTGGAAACAAAACAGCACTAAGTCTTTGCGTGTATATTTTCACACTCTGGTGGGCATGAACAGAAACAAGTGGCTGCCTCGAAAGGTAAGTCATGCATCAAAAATCTTATGGTATGCTTTGGAAAATGGGTTAATAAATGGGAAAATATGCATAATTTATAGATAATGGGATTGAATTTGCAAATCCACAGCATACCCTTTGTGGAAAAGTAACACATGTCCCACAGAAGACAGTAGGTGTTAATCAGTACATCAACTTTTCACATTTTCTAATCATAGACGAATATGTTACAAAGACATTCTTAACCACTCACTTGTGATGCGAGACCACTACTCTAGCGCCATACAGTGAGTAATAAAAAAGTAGGGTGAAAAACAGAGGAACAACATCAGGAAAAGCCCAGGCTATCTAAAAGCCTATCCTTTTGATCGATAATCTTGTTTCTGCTTTCATGTTTTCATGCCAGTGTTCGTGGCTCTAAATTTTGTTCTGATGGAATACTTTCTATTGCTGCCACGTGTTTTGCTCTCTAACCCGCTGTCTCTCTGCCCCTTCCACCCTTTGCCATGCCTCTCTGTCCTTGTCTTCTCTTTGTATATAAACATACTCTGTACAAGGTGGCTGTCCACGCCTCTGTGACTAAGTGACTAGCTGTGACAAGCGACAGCTCCTCTTACTTTCTGTGTGTCTCTGTGTGTGCTTGAGTGAGTGTTACTGAGGAAGAATGTGTGTGAGTAGTCCTGGCCTCAGTCTCACTTTTGCTCCCTTTGTCTCTATTTCTGCCTCCTTTTATATGTCTACCTGTCTAGCAACATTTCAACATCACTTCCAAAAAAACCCCCCAGAAAACCCTAAAGCTGAAACAGTGGAGACAAATAAGATACGCCCACAAGTCCTCGTTCTTTCACTCTTCATAAGTGCATCTTCAAAAAATAAAATTAAACAGAAATCCATGTGTCCATGCACGTGTGTGTGTGTGTGTGTGTGTGTGTGTGTGTAATTTACTAACTCACTAACTGAGTGATGACCGCTGGGTGACACCATAGTTGACAAATAAAAAAAAAGAGAAATCCAATGAATATGTTATCTGTCAGGAAATACAGCATGCGCTGTAGGGCTAGGTCAGTGTGTATGTGTATGTGGGTGTGGGTGTGTGTGTGTGTGTAAACACACAGTGTTTATGTCTGCAAGAGCCTGGTCCTGTGTCAGCTTGCACAGACAAGCATGGCATTAGGATTTTCAGATTTAGCTAATCTTAGAGCAGCCATTCATTCTAGTTGCCAGTTCAGCAATACAGTGACACAGTGGAGCTTCAGAGCTACCTTCTGAGATGCACTGCATTTTGGTGCATGTAAAATAGTGTTATACTGGATATGAGACAGAGGAAAAGAGAGCGACATAATGAGTGTGTGTGTGTGTGTGTGTGTTTGTACTTTCTTGCTTTAGGGCAGTATGTACCCTGGCTAGTGGACAGCACCTTCTGTCTCATCCATCTTCGTCAGAGTCATCGCCTCAGACAGCTGTTTCACAGCCCAACACTCACAGAAGACTCCACTCACCCACCTGCTCCCCCCAAACACACACACACGCACGCACACACACACACACACACACACACACACACACACACACAAACACAAACACATATGCACACACACACACACAAACACATACACACAGGCATAGAACAGCTATTTGTTCTACAGTATCAATGCAACAGACGTGCTGAGCCAACAGTCCTCCTGACCTCATCCTAGCTCTCCCAATGTGTGAGCATCAGCGTTCTGCAGCATGTTGATCCCAAAGCCCTCTTGCTTATCGCTGCCATCACAGTACAACAAAGTTGATGTTTATTTGTAATTCATTTTACTTGCATTATAAAACCCAACCTTAAGAACGTATACATGGGTTTCGGTGAAAAAGTAAGCATTTTTTTCTTTATTTTATAGAGAAATATATGCAGGATTCCTCATTTCAAGTTGTTTTCCACTCTCACACATACAGTAATAAAGTCCCTGGATACAACCTCTGTTTCCTCCAGCGTTAGTGCAATATCTCATACATGGTTTATTACAATCTGTGTTGTGCTGATACCACAAAAACAGGGTAATCTTAACTATTAGGCCTGGCAATGTGAGCAAATTACTGTAAGAAAAATCAATATGGAGAGAACAAAAAGAAGTAAATGTTTGCATGTGCGCCTGTGTCTTCAGAGAGAAAGTGAAAGAAAGTAAGAGAGTGGGCACGGTGTGTAACGTTTGTGGGATAAAGATTAGTGTGGGTCTCTAAATGTTGAATAAAGAGATTGAATAAAGAATAAAGAGAGTCAGTGGATTAAGGCCCAGCAGCCAGACGGGCAAACTGAGATTAGCCCACACTTAAAGGTTGCGCAGCTTTACAGGAAAGAGGGACAATTCCAAGGAGGGAAGAATAACCTGACACTGGGAACATAAACCATGGCATTTTTCTCTCGTTGGCAGTTATGTATGTCATTATGAAAACATATTTAAAAAATACATTAAATATTTTAAATTTAACCCCAGTGAGGTTGATCTGTTATGACATGTTTTGATTTTGAATAAAAACAGTATTATGGTAGCTGAGCTAAGATAGAGCTGAGTGACAGCTCTTGTTTTCTTTCTTTCTCTAGCCCCACCATATATTCTAAGTGGTGCAGTAATGTCTCTTTCTCTGGGTTATGGCTTTATCTTTAGTCAGACTATACAATTTTGTGATTTCAGAAAAGCACACACACACACACACACACACACACACACACAAGTGCTTTTCACTCATGGAATACAGAAAACTACCAGAATAACTTTCCCCTTGTGTGGGAAGAAGATCTGGCTTGGTCAAACAACTAATGACTGCTCCACCAGATAGACAGCTTAGTCTGTCGTTTTGTAATGCCGGTCATTTATTTAAAAATAAAAATCTCTATGGCAAGGGAATTCAGTTTGCTAATTATCTAGGATTTTCCTCCATGCACTGCCTTTTTAATAACTGCATCTTAAACCTTCCCTTGCAGCTGCCAACAGATTTCTTTCCATGTCGGGCTGCTCAGATTCCTTTTTTTACAATCCAATTTGGGATTTTTTCAAATTTTCCTATCACCGCAATAATTTACAATCTAAAAGCTCATTCTGATAATGTTAGAGGAAATAAGATTTGACTCAAGACAGCAAACTGTCTATTTGGACTTTTGGACAGACAGACAATCACAACTGCATCATTTAACCGGTATCACCAAAATCCATCATAGGGTGGTCATCTCGCTCTAGATATTTAATTGCCTTGAATCAGATTTGAGTTTAAAATATGAAAAATCCAAACCAATTCAGTCATTCTTCATTGATAGCATCAGATATCTACACCAGAACATTCCCTTAGGAAGCATTCTTTTAAATAACATAGACGTTAGATGTTAATAATAACAGTGTGTCTGACTGTACCCGGCCCCCGTAGGAAGGCGGGTTATGTAGTATAAAGAGAGTCAAAATTAATTTAGAAAAAACGGTGTGGTGGATGAATCAGTAAAACACTGGACTTTACCTAGGTGACTAGGATTGGAGTTCTGTGACTTACTTGACTTAATTTAAACATTTTCTTTTTTCAGTTTTCAGTTGTGGTAAAAAATAGCATTGTTGGCTACATAAACCTGGGTGCTTGTCTCTGCCATGTTATATATATGTGTGTGTGTGTGTGTGTGTGTAAATAGCCACACTGGCTATTCCACCCCCAGGTGCAAATAACATTTTGGGTACTGACCCCTGGGTTCTAATAGCATGTGCCACAAATCCTATTATTATTAAAGCGGCATGCAGCCTAGACTCCTTTGGCCATTGCCATTGCAAATATTCAATGTTTTGAAAAGAAAAAGTTACTCTGGCACATTTCTTGGTGGAACACTTTTAGCTTTAACTCACATTGCAGCATTTGGAAATCACGTGGGTCCCTGTGGGTAAGTAAAACATTTCAACAAGATCACTTGTACAGTAAGTGTCTAACACTTCCCTGAAAGTGCTTGCCTCATGGAGAGTTGATGTGAAACTTGCCTCATGCGCCAAATGCATCCACTTTATGTGTAGTAAATCAATCCAGTAACACACAAATGGAGTGTGCTTTTGAACCACATGAATGCTTAAATAATTATGAATATAAAATATATGAAATTATTTTTTTTCCTTGAATTTCTTTTATATGGATTTAAATTATAATGAATATAGCAACACCAGAGACAAAGAGAAGGACATCTAATGAGTTGAGAGTATTGCTCACACATGCATCTGCTCATGGGTGTTTCACCACTGATAACATGCTTCACATAGCTGTCAAAATGACATACTGTCACTGAATATTGTTTTTACTAAATGTTAAAATGATGAATGGGACCCTCATGTTCATATTGGTTAGAAACAAATGCTGCGTCCTTTACATAGAACTGTGTCCTTCATAGGAAACCTATCTGTAACTGCTAACGTAATCTGTTATCCATTAGTGTGTGCACATTTATGGTGTGTGTGTGTGTTTATCTACAGTATGCTGGGCTCACTATCTGTACTCTTGAGTATTGCAATGTACCGCAATCAAAGGCCCAAGACAGCTATGTGGGATGTATGGAAGAAAACCATCAGATTATTCCCAATGATTGATCATCTCATTCTTAAGGTGACCACTAGCAGCTTAAAAAGGGTGGTGGTGGGCTTCTTCAAGCAATTTGGCATGATATCACAAATTACATTTTGCATTTGACTTGTCCTGCAAAAATGGAAATAAGGTCACAATGAACAAATTACTGATAAAAAAACATTAATATTATTTAGTTTGTTCTATATTACTGACATACATACATCAACATTCAGTGGGTTCCAATTTTTTCCTATATATCTAGACCAACAGAGTTGAATGTTTGCTCTGTTTCACACAGGCACCATTACCTTCTAACAGACATGGGCTCAAAGTGGCTAGCAAGAAGTTTACACCTCCTCCCATGAAATCAGCACAGCAGAAGGCTGTGGCATTGGGTCATTCACCAATCCACAGCTGTTCAGGGAGGCAAGAGCTTGCCTGACATCACACAGAAATACAACAATCAGCACAACAAACAGTTCCTCTAAATGCCTCTAAAAAGAAAAAAGGCAGGGATACAGCCCCTTTACACCCATGTTTCGGTTGAAAAATGCAACATCTGTAGGGGAATCTAGAAACTCTACATACACACCTGTGGGAGACAAAATCTCAGGATGGCAATCAGGCAGCCAAGCGGGGAAGTGCAAGCTAACTACTTTTGCAGATCATTGTTTATGTGTACCAGTCAGAACAATCAAGCACTTTTTCAACTAGAATAGACTGAAATTACAGACCCATAGGAGGGGCAAAGTGTCCCATAATGTACACACCACCCTTTACTCATTAAAGAACACAGAATGGTAGCCTAAAAGTCTATAGTACCTATACTGAGCAAGGGTATGGAGAAAGATTCTGATGTCTTAATAGAAGTGAACAAAGGGCCAAGAGAGTCCACCCTCACAGCAAGATCCAAGCCAACAAGGTAATAGGTACATGAAATGCCTATGCAAGCATTGGATTGCATGGCCTTGGACTTAAAAAGAATATCTGAATATTCTTCAGGACAAAGGATGGGTCAAAGAGCAGTGTTGCTAGACCAATAGTGCACATAAGTCACATAACTCAAAGTTAACCCCAGCAACAAAGCTCAAAGAGCCAAAGACCCGGCCGCACGGTGCATGATGAATACAGTACCGCGAGTTGACAGACCAACCGCTGTATGTGAATTTGCATAATCACGACTGATCTCAACTTTATGCAAATTATGTCCGTCAAACAGAAGGCGGCCGACCCGCTGATACTCAGATCAAACTATCTAACTAGGCAGTGCTGATCAAAAATGACTCAAGATTCTGTTTGTACGTTGCCTATTTTACAACTCAAAACGTTTTCAGAAACATACTTCAGTGTTCTGTTTAGTGAGAAAGTTTGTGACCATATTGCTAACCCCTACTCTACGTGATGAGAATCAGGCAGGACCTGTCTCTGGACAAACCTCAGCAGCAGAGTGTGTTTCATAAGCTAAGAGCATAGCATTTTCAAGGCCCGATTTCATGGGTTCTCTGTAGATTTCAACATTAAAGCAGATCTCTGCTCCTTTTTCAGGTAGACAAAACTAAAAATATGAGACTGTCTTGCAACAATCAGAATCGGGTGGGGGGCACTGTCCACTCTGAGGCTGCTGGTCTTAGTTATTTTGTTGCAGATGTTGTAAGAAAGTAGATGTTGGATTAGTGTATGAATGCCAATTTTATGTCTTGTACAGGGAGGGCATTTATAGATCCATTGAGATTGGCTGAACCAGCAATTTGCAATTTTCAGTACAGTGCACAGCAGTATTGATTGGGCACAACTGTAGAGCCTGTTAGAAGGCAAAACCTGTATAAAATGGAACTGTCCCTTGTAAAATTGACACATGCTTACCATCCCAATTCTCCTATCTCCCTCTAAGTTTTTCCCTCTCTTGTTTTTCTTCAACCTTATCCTGAACTCTGAATTAGCATACTGATTTGCACTTAAAGGTGTTATGCGGCTACTTTGACCATTAATGGCAATGTGAGCAGTGTTTTGACGAGTGGGTGCCCATTTTGTTTGGATGTGTTGTACCAGCACACTCCTGAAATCACATGTGCATGCAAAGAGAGGCGAGGGTGAAATAACGCTCATTCTGCCAAATGCAGACAGCCACAACTGATTTACAAAAGCTGACCTCCATCTGGTCAATTACTTTACATCTTTTAATGTCATGATGCTTAAATCCATCATCCTTTCAAGTCTTATTAAAGTTAGTCAAAACACCTAATCTAAAACATTTGCCTTGTAGCTTTTTTCTCAGATATCATCAACGTGCAGGAATATGTGTAATGCTGATGTGTAACAGGATGTAATTAAGGGTATTGTACAGACTACAGTAAATCCTAGAGTTTAAAAAAAAAAATTAGGAAAGTTGCATATTTTAAGTTTGTACACTTCTACATTCTACAGCTGAGTTCTTATACTGCAGTTATAATGCTTAATACACAACACAGCGCTACGTGTTGCAAGAAAAGGGTGCAGGGGGCAGAGAGAGTGGGAGACAGAAAGACAGAGAGTGAGAAAGGAGAAAGGCGAGAGAGAAGTATGCCTCATGAGAGATGAGAGGACCGCATTTTGTGCCCGTAGGACAGATGGGAAGGATAGAGGAGGATAAGACTGAAAATCAGTTGAAGTGCAGCACTTTGAAGACTGCTGAGCATAGATAATTATACATTATGTGTGCTAACGTAAAGAGTATTGAGTATGTACTTAGATGGCTATTGAAGAGTGTGAGAAAAAGACATTAAAAGCTTACATGTTGAATAGAGGGGCAGAGTCATTCACGTAAAGAGCACATTTTCCACACACCACAACATGAATTCTTTGCGTGCATTGTGCTCTGCAATGCATTACAATTAGTGGATTCTACATATTGCTATGTTAGACAACCTATGCCTGTGACAAAACTGTTCCTTTTGGTCATTGCGTGAGAACAGATTGTCACAAACACGCATGCACATGCACACACACACACACACACCCACACACACACACACACACACACACACACACACAAGCATGCAAGCTAATACACACAGACACAAACAGTTGGAAGCCCCCTGGTGGATCTAATTGAAGAGATTAGATGTTATCCTGTTATATCCCAGCCAATTTCAGCCCATATCCAAAAGTAATGCCTGAGAATTCAGGGGTTACAGCAACCTCCACCCACAGCATAGCGGTTCCCTTGGAAACAACAGCAAGACAGTCTATATCAACCTGCCTAATAAACTCTCTTTCTCTTTCTCTCTATCTTATTTCTTTAACCCTTTTCTCTGTCAATGTCGTCTGTCTGTCTAACTGTTTTTCATTAACCCGTTTCATGCTGTTATTCCTTTATCTTTCTGTCGTCAGAAAATAAAGTTCCATGCTCAATACTCTGCTTCTAGATATGCCATAATCAAAAAGGCTAGAACTTCCCCATAAAAGGATCCATAGCTTAAGACAGAAAAGCAAACGATGTTTGAGTTGGGGTTTGATTCCCAGCGGACTCATTACATTTTTTTGACACTCTGGAGAGATTCTGATATGAACAAAAGCTGAACAAAACTGCAGCTATGTATCTGCGGCACACCATACATTATGGTTTGAAAAAAACAAGCGGAGAAAATTAAGAGCACTAGAGTCTCGTATCTCACTTATCGAGTGGTGTGTGACATGCTGTGCTCTCTCGGCAGGACCAGCGTTTAATTAAGAGTCTAAAAATATGTCCACTAGTAATGATTACCTCATGTTTATCACTAATGACTCCAGAGGCAATCACAGTGTAGGTGTGTGTTTGTGCATGTTTTGTTGTTTGCTATGCATGACAAGTAGAGCGTGGTACTGTATGTATGCACCCATGACCTCTGCATAAAGAGCATAGTTAAAAGTAGCTAGGGAAGAGAAGTAGGACTGAGGTCTCTGGTGGACAAAACGTGGGTTCATCACACATTTGTGTGTGGGTTTCTACTGTATATGAGATATATTATTACCATATGTGTGTACAGGAGTATAAGCTCCATATGTGTAGGTGCATTCATTCTCACTCAGCAAGGGATGAACTAAGCATGGTCCCATGTGCCTCATAGCAGGTTAAATTTAATCTGTGCACATAACCTGGGAAAAAAAGGGACCAAATGACCAATTAGGGTAATGTTTGCACCCTAATGCTCTTATTTGTGTGCTGCAATAACAAAGGTTACAATACCCTTGATACCACACACACACACATACACAAGAACACGCATACAAACCTGCCTGCGCTGCAGGGTTGTGTTTGTTTACCCAACAGTTTAGCGTAACCTTCAGATATCCTCTCCACTCTTCCGTGACCTGGTAAAGGTCCCTCTTCCCTTCCCCCGACATTCTCCCATGCCCCTGCCAACCTCACTTCAAGTCACCACTAATTCCTGTAATAATCTCAGAATAAAGAACCAATTAATTGAAGATAGATATATACAAAATGGCATACTAGTGTATTCAGTGAAATACAGTCAACATCATATTGCTGAATAACTGTGATGCATTTATGTAAACTGAGGGTTGCCTAACAGTGACAGTATTTTTATCTAGTTGCATATTCTTTTTTAGCATGTGTTTAAGGTTTTAAAAAATTAAATTGGCAGCTTTTTTATTCAGATAAGTATAAAGACTGTCATGCTTCAAAAGAGAAATTACTTTTCTTTCCTTACTACTTAACGGGTGGCTTGCAAGGTTTCATTGGCAATCATTGGAGGAAGTAATTTTACTGTGTCAGTCAGAAATAAAACTAACCACTGGCCTATATTTTTAGACATTCCGGCATTCACCCAACTTCTCAGTATTTATCCTATAGGGATGCTTGTTTTACAGTACCCCATACAATGACAACATTGTTTTAAAAAGATTAAAAAAAGAAATGGCAAGGTTTACCCAAGGCAAACTGTCAGCCCAATATTATAACTGTAGGAGTGTTGGAATTAGATATGTTATGCCAATAGAGCTTCAGAGCAAATTTGGACTGAAGAAAGGGACTGTTGACAGTGAAACATCCCACTCCGTTGAAATGAATTTAAGTCTTTATTTGTAGCTGAGGGGAAATAAACAAGTTTGAAAAGTAAGGACACATGACACGATACAAAATACAAAGAGAGTAACACACCATACAAAACAAAACCGACTACAGACATACAACCCAGTTATTGGTCATAGGGGCTAAAATTGTAACTTCATGCCTTTAATGAAATAATCAATACAATAAGTAAAATAATGAGTTACAGTGAAATTACACTGAATAAAAACAGCTGTAAAATAGGAAATAAATAAAACTATTGTTTTAGCAAATTCAGAAGAATAATAGTTAAGAATAACTACCAGTAAATATACTGATGTTACAATTTATAGGTTTAGCCAAGTAAATATGAGTTTAGCTAAGCTATCAGACTGGCCTGTAATGAGGGCAAAAAGGCATAAAAATCCATCACCGTCATGGCAAATTCTATGATTACTATTGATGCTGCTCATCAGGGATCTCATTGCCTCACCGAGAATGATTGGTTCTGTCTGGCAGGGAGGTCCATGTATGTGGCTGAAACCTCCTGTTAAATAGTGTGTGTGTGTGTGTGTGTGTGTGGGTTGATGGGAGTGTGGAGTGTTGGGGAGGTTGTCTTGTGATTAATACTCCTATTTGCTGCTGCTTCTCCGTCCTCAACCCTTTCTCGGCCCAAGGTTAGTTGGAAATATCTTGTGTGAATCCATAAGAATATTGGATCCATAATACACCATGGCAAAATACTTAAAAACCCATGAGCTTCTGGCTGTATTTTTAAGTACCCACACACTAGATTTTAAAGTGTTTAGCGAGGTTAAGTGATGGCAGTCAGTTTATAAAAGGAGCCCAAAAATAGTCTGTCTTCAATACCTACATTTGCACATTGCACAGAACATTAACGAACATTGTTTTGATACATTATTGTCAATTAATCTGTTATGATTCTCAAATAGCTTGAGTTGAAGGCACAATATGTAATTTTCTACCACTAGGGGTCTCTCAATCAAAACAATAACAAAGAGGTCGTGAGGTCGTAAAGTAGCAAGGTATCATGAGAGTTGTTCTCTGCACCACCATTGCTGTCCGCTTCTCCCGGTTAGGATTCCTTCAGTCTTTATCGTTCCGGAGGATTTTACGGGAAGCTGAATTATCTGCAGAGGTCCCCTCCACTCCAAAACAAACGGACCAGTTGATTGAAACAGGTCAAAAATATTGAGTAGACGTTAAAAACCTGTGCTTCTCGGACACTGTTCAGCGGACACCGGACGACCCGAGGGGGCAGACAGTCGAGTCGCGGCTAACGTTTGCTCATTTATTTTTCTCTGCAAATGCAGAAAAACGTATTCATAGTGTATAGTCTCTCTATACACATACAGTAAGTAGACACAGCACATGCAACATCGTGCACACACCATCCACTGATTTAATAGGCTATAACCCATTTGACTTACGCTGTCGTGTACGAAAGTCTCAAGGTTAATTGCTATAGCATGTGTCAGTTCCAGACCCATAAGCTGAGGCTAATGAACACTTGGGAAGCAGAGATAATATAACTGATTATGGACCAGGTGTTTGACAAAAGTGAGGATTCAGTTTGACATTGTCTTTGACAGATTATTTTTTCATAATAAGTATATTTCGTACTTCAATGGTTCAATTTTTTCCACTCTTAGGCAATTAACTACAGGGTTCAGGGCACCAGCCTCTTCAGTATCTGTAAGCTCAATGTGACTTGGCAGAACAACATCAGAGCCAATCCAATGCTGTCAGGTCACAAGCTGCTCTATCCTGCAAAGGTATTAATAATTATTGGAACAGCATAGAGTAGTCTCACAAAATAAATAAATAAATAAAAACATCTTTGGCAGCATCAAATCAGCTCTTTCTTGGCCCAAGCATATGACAATAATGGCTCTGTTGCCCTGTTTCATTTCAAACATGCTGTTGTTCATATAAACGTTGAGTGTTTGAAAATACAGTTCTTTGCTGAATGTAATTTCCAGAATAAAACAGATTATGTTCAAGGGTCTTCTATGGAAAGCCAAAGGTTACTGACCAATTATCACTCTTCAAAATACGCTTTGTTTTTAGCACCTGCATGTCCAGTTTTGTTGTACCAGACTTCTGAAATGTTCCTGCATAGCATTCAAAATACAATAAGCTTCATAATGATAAGTGAGAAACTGTTAATGACGGATATAGTACAAGCATTGAATTACTGTGCCCACTGACAAGGCTGTCACTACAGTTCATGTCAAGAGTTCAAGAAAGCCTGAACAAACTCTTCAAAATCACATGAGCCAAAGGACAAATTACCATCCTAAAATATGATCTGGAGTTTAATCTTGGTAAAAGAAGTACAACTTTAACTGCAATATCCCACAAAATGCTGCCACTTGCATTAATTACCCGGCAATTAAGTTGCCTATCATCATCCGTCATCTGTCACACGGGGTTGTGTTTTTTTCCGCCACATTATCATGTAAATTAACGACTCTTCAATCAATTAACACACTGATCCTTCTCAGTTAGTGCTTTAGATAATCAGAGATAATAAGAATAATTAAAAAGCACAATACACAACTGTCGTCTTTGACAGCAGGGACATTTAAATGTTCTCTCCCAGCTGGATTTTAAGATTTTCTTAATATTGTCAAATAGAAATGTCTCCTTAAACTATCCATCCAACTATAATCATTATGTACACACACATTCTTAAAACTTATTGTTAGCCAGTCTTTATGACTGCTTCCCCCCCGCACACACTCACTCATCACAAATACTTTTCAAACTCCTGACAGACTCCATGCAGTGTCACGCTCAGTTACTGTGCAGAGCAAATAGAAGGGAAATAAATTTTCCCCGAGGTTTCAACTATGTTTATCTGTCTTCCCTTTCAACCCTTCTACCCCAAATTCACCCTATCTCTATATTTCTGCGTGATGACAACTTGATTATGCAGAAACTGTAGGAAAGACAAGAGGTTTGGAATAAATTGATATTAATAACTGTGATTTGGCTGGCAGCATCTTGCCCAGCTATTTTCACATTTTGTTTATGTTTGTGACATTATTCAGAAAAAAATATCACTTGCTGACTTGAAGACAAAGAGGGATTCAAGTATAAAATTGCAGTTGTGCATGATAATCAGGGCTAATTTCCGCAGCACTTCTCGTCTGAACAATGATTTAAATGAATACATACCACTAGGGGAATGACTTAGAATGGATTCACTGACATGCCACACATTCAGACAGGTGTACAAAGGTAGCCAACTGAAGGAGGCCTGACTCTTGACCCCTATTAAAATGAACAATTACACGGTAGGGTAGTGTCCTTCAACTTGGCTGTAGTTTACTGAAATTTGACCCAGAAGAGTGATCTTGCTGGTGGGTCATGGTGTGTGGATCAGAGGGGCAGAGAGTAAGAAAGTGGCAACATAAATATTACATAAAGGAGCAGGATGACAGAGACAGACAGAATGTCCTGACCTTATACATTACGCCTTGTTCGTTTTGTTGGTTTCTGTCTAACTATGGTGTCTGGAGATCTGCTCCAGTTTGCTACACGACAACGCTGTCAATATCTTAATATGATGCATCATTATCTGTAGCTGAGCTTTATCACAATAATTTACCCTGTGAACTATTCTCAATGATACACACAAAGACAGCTTCAAACATGCACACACTGTCACACAATGGGCGACTAATGGCATCGTCAAATACACATATTTCACACATAAACACACGGCAAGCTGTACGAAATAATTAGACTAATAATAAAACACAAAATCATACTAAAAAAGCCAAAAGAAAGCTTCAACAGGCAGGGTCTCAACATTGAGGCAAACAGGAGCTTGGTGCACGGCAGGTAATTAAGAAAACAAATGACTTTAACAGCATGCTCCATTTTCAAGGCATTTCATTTCATCTTAGTAAGTACACAAAGAGCTTTAAGTGGAAATCACGAATGCACCAAAAAAATAGGATAAGCCCTGTGGCTGCTGCACACACGCATGCATTCACAAACACCGGCACACACACATACAGAACATGCACAGCAGAATGTAAATGAGCAGATAAGATGATAAATACTGGGAGAACAGAGGCATCATTAATCTTTGAGAAGATGAGGTGTAGTAATTAAGGTTGCTGACACATGGCAGACTCCCATAGGGAGGCTGTGACAGAGTTAGACAGGGAAACAGCGAGCCTCTCTACCCGTGCCCAAAACCCTCTTAGTGGGGTGCTGAGGTGAACCTTCACTGTCTGGCAGCGTCTGGCAATGCCTCTGCTCGGCTCTCCCTGCCCTCCCATCCTCAGAATGAGTATTTTAATTTCTGTAACCCCTTTCCATAACCTATGTTGCCACCCTGCCCCCTAGTCCTTTGAACTTTCCAATTCTTCAGAGACGACAACAGCTTAACACAAAAATGGAAAATCTTTAAATATGTAGCGCAAACTTCTTCTACAGTAGACTATGAGTCACTAATGTTGCACACAGGGCATAAAACAACCTGACACTTGACAGATGACATAATAAAGATATATGCTGCTTCCACAGACAAACCCCAAAGCAATATATAGTAAGGGTATATTGTATATGTTTTCATTTCTTTTACAGTTGACTACTGAAAAACTGAAAAACGCTTTTGACATAATTCACAGTAATTGTAGTTTGTGGGGGAAAAAGTCTGAAGAAATTTAATCTCAGCTTGAGTGAGGACAAATTGAGTTTGGCACACATTCTGTGGAATAATCCTTACTGTAGCTCTCCACTTTCTCCTACCCTGAATATTTATATTATAAGAATACCTGTTACATTACAGAGCGAGAACAAACAAATGTAGTTAAGCTTACATGATACTCTGATGTAACATGTTCATGGCCTTTTCAAACTAAACTACACATACATACATCCACCTAGACATAGATAAATGTTATATGTAGACACTTAGTTTCCTATTCTTATGTTTACTCAGAGATGAAAAAAAAAACTTTAACCTGACCTCAGCTGGGTTTTACCGGGCTGGATTATTACAAGTCCATTTATTTATTTATTTTAGATACCCTTTATCAGCCTCAAATTAAACTGTCTGCTTTTGTGTTACAAAGTCCACAGTCATTGCCACGTGCCCTATGCCTTTATGCAAGAATCAGTGACATTTTTTATCACTAATAATGAGGTGACATTTTGTGTTGATATTTCTTGTAGAGGTTTCAACTCGTGAATTTAAGAATCAGTTTTACTTGTAAAAATACAGTTTTACTTCAGTTTTATAAAATTCCTTAAATTTCTTAACACATTGCACATTCCCTGGACAATATTTTGCTAATTCCTGCACAGTTTTATTTCATTTTCATCTTAAAAATATATATATTGCACATATTTAGTAATATGTTTTCATATTCTGTATTGTCATTTTTTTTTATTCCTATTTTACATTTATGCTTATATTGACTTTTGCATTACTTGTTTCCTACTTGTTACTGCAAATTCCTTGTATGTGAAAACCCTACTGATTCTGATTCTGATTCAGTTTCTGAATAGTGTATCTCCTTAAACTCTTTCGTCTTGATCTAGCACAATTTATTTATTGTGCTATTATATATATATTAGCATATTATTATCTATTTGTCCTATTTGTGCCATTATTTATTATATTATTACACTTATGCAACAGATTAATGTGGCATTAATTCTATTTTGTCAGACTATTGATCTGATTATTACAATTTAATGTAACAATTTAAGGGAAGATTAAAAATATAACAATATCATGATCATAATTACTAAAAACGTGTAACTCCTACAACTGAATGGGCCAATTCATGGTCAGAGGGTGATTTTGGGCTACCACTGACTATAATAATTCACACACCCCAGTGCAAATTAACATAGTTTGTAAAATAGATTTGAGTACTGAACATTGCTTTCCCTGGGCGTCTGTGACTGACATATGAAATTTGATTTGCACTTCTTATAAACTAAACAAGTGTGACTTGCTTGTTATTCACTGGATAAATGCACACAGTGCCAACACAGCATCAAAAGCGCCTGCTGGAGTCCACTCAAACAGAGGAAATAATCTGCATGTTTTTACTGGCGCTAGTGTGTGTTGATTGGCAAATGCTTTGCTTGAGTTATTCAGTGATGTTTGCTTGTCAGCATAGGAAATGTTGCATTTTTTGTTGTATCATCAAACTCGACACAACAAAAACAGTCTGGCTTTGTGGAGGTGCACTGCTGCAGAAAATTTCAAATTCCCCACAGCTCGGGCTATGCTTCCACTTCATATCACACTCGTATCGAGCTGTATGAATTCACTGTAATGGTACATTTATGTCCTAAATAAGATAAAGTATTCGTTCTGGTTATATTCAACCTGGGGCTTATTTTCAAGGTTTTTTACCGTAAAAATGATGGATTGTATTCATTATTGCCTCATAATCTGGAGAAAGTTATTAACACCAATATTTTCTCTCACCTAGACTACCGTAACTCCCTATATGTTGATATTAGTCAGCTGGCTCAAAATGCTGCTGTTGGACTTCTCACTGGCACCCCTGTCACCTATATCCCAATTGAATATATGCACATTTTCTCCAGTGTGAGTTTTACTGATACCATGTTCTCTGATATCTTCAAGCTGTTGATGTCACACATATTGAGACAAAGTAATGATATTTAGCAAAACGCTGGTTTGGGTGGTTTGCAGCATTTCTGCATTCCTAGTACATTTCCATAATGTTTGTTTTTATTATGGCATGCTTTTGTCCTTAGAGGCCACCATACCTTTACTCCAATTCCACCCTGAAGTAACCACTGACAGAACCCCAAGGATACACCACAGATCCTATTATTGTCAAATGTTCTTCTAACTCTCTCATGCACAATATGACTACAATGTGACCAGGCAAAGGCTGCTGAATGTTATAGAGTGAGTACAAACAAATGACTGACAGCTTTCTGAAGATTTCAGCATTTAAAACCACAATGTAAGCTGTGCTTTTTTACTTGGGGGTCTCACACCTTCAAACACTCATCCAAGATCTGAGCAACTTGACCTGATATTTCATATTTAGTCAGAAAGGTGAAACTTTCTATATAGAGTAGCTGTATGAGCTTTATGCCAGCATTTTTACAGACAGGTCCCATTAATGATTGCAGCCCTCCTCATTAAATTGCCTAATCCAAATAGACCCTTCAGAGATACAACATTTATCTCAATTCTCTGTTGTCTGATGTGTACATCTATTTAAGGTTTCTTTAAACTCATAGGGGTATGCGCATATATTAAATTGTTAAGAATTAGCATTTGAATTATTTACTTAACAATTTATTTTGTTTTTATTCAGCTGAAATTTTTTTTTTTTTTTTAATGAATTGCCTGTAGAAAATAGAGTACCTGAAGTACACTACTATTCCCGTGTTCCATCTTCATCCATCAGTCCCTCGACCCATTAATGGTATCCCTTCTCTAGGAAGTGTTGAATATATTTATCTCAATAAAAGATGCAATTTGATGCAGAAATAAGCCATAAGAATGCATGGACGGAAGATATGAATCATGCACATACACACACACACACAGCAGGGGATGTGTGAGACGTAATGGACAGAGGAAATGTCAAGAGAAGACACTGTGAATGCTGATTACCTTGTTACCTTGATAGCTACCCCAAGCTGAAAAAAAGAAGTTTCTTTCCAAGGTATGGAATAAAGATAAAAAACACTTAATCATTAGTGCAATCTTCCTGAATGTAATGAGTTATCACGTCACTTACAGGTAATTTTTTTCTCATTGTATTTGGTATAAGGACTGGAGGCTATCCAGGTTGACTGGCATGAATAATCAAAACTTCAGATGTAGGAGAACATGCTGAAAATGCTCTAATGAGAACAGTCCTACCATCCCGCTAAACATGTCACAATCCCCCTGCTCCACGTCACTAGTTTCATGCTCAGATGAGAGAAATCCAATCTATCATAATTACATGGATGTCTGCCTATATTGATCACATGTTAGTCAGGCAAGACTGACAGTGAGCAGCGAAATTAAAATAGATGTGTGAGTACTAGGCATGAGCTAAGGGACTTCTACTCCACTTTGGCTGTGCAGCACACAAGTCAAGCATTTAAGTGTCATTTTGATATATATCCCCCCCACCCCCCCCCACCCCCCTTCTCTCTTGCACACACACATACTGATTCATTGGTATATGTATCCGGGCATACAGTACAGATGTAGTATATTGTACAAATGTGAATTTTTTTTTTTTGTGCAAGTAACTCCAGTGCACCCCAACTGAATTGCTACTGTGTGTATAAAATTGGAGGTGCCAGAGACAAATAAAATGGTTGAGCAGCCGAGTGTTTGAAAGTCATGAATTATATGTTACAACATAGCCACTAAGATTGCATATAGTGTAGGGAGTGATGGCTGCTCCACCCACGCACACGCATGCACACACACCGACAGAGTATTACTATCACTGATAATAGTGTGTATCTCACCCTTATGTTGCCTGGCCCTTTACAAAGAACAATAACAACAATAACACAAGCATGTGAGTGCATCACCACCACCATCATCACCATCATCACCATCATCATAATTCCTCACAGTGTCACATTGTTTTCATCCTTTTCTTAATCACCCAATGCATCATCATCAATCTGAAATCATGTCTGTTCTTTTGCCACACTCTCATGCATCACATGTGTCTTTCTAGTTAGCCTTGACATTAGCCAGAATGGATTTTGATATATTTTTAATATTTTAATTCACTTGCTCTCTTCATTTTCATCTCATATTTGCTCCCTTCCATCATACCCCCCACCTAATTTCTCGACTGAAGGTGTCAGAGTGACTCCATCACTCTCTGTGGAACAGCTGAAACCATAATGGCCCCTAATGATAGGCTCAAAAAGAGCTAGGGGAAGGCTGTGTGGTGACGGCAGAGAGGTGAGTGAAAAGAGGAGGAAAACTGATAGATGGGGTTGTGAAGAAAAGGTGAGAAAACACATGGGAGGGAAAGAACGGCTGGAAAGAATGTGTTGATGGGATTAAAGTGAACGTGAAGGAGAGATGAGATAGAGGTAAGGGCAGGGATAGTGGCAAAGGGAATTGGTATAAGCTTGGCTGAGACGCACTGTAATTGGTGCAACAAAGACAAATAGAAACGGAGAGGGTGATTGAGAGAGGGTGGTTAAGACATACTGTAGACGCCAACGAACAAAGACACATAAAATCTGTGTGAAAGACCTATAAAAAAGTCTGTAAAAATGTAGCGTTTTACAGGAACGATACAATCATGTTTGGCTACACTGCCCCTTTACAATAGCGGGTGAAGAGAGGGACCTGGGATGTCTATGTTGTTCCCCAAGTGTTAATGTGTTACCATCCAAACAAGCAGATAGGTAACAGCCAGCTGGCCAGCCGTGGCAGGATCATCACACCCAGCTTTCACCTCAGCAGCATATTGATGGCTGAGAGAGACAAACAAAGTGTAAATGCATCAGGTGTATGCGTGATCACACATTGCATGCTGGCCAAAGCACGCACACACGGGGTGCATCCTGTTCATGCGCACACGCACACACACACACACATACACACAGATGAGGGGAAACACAGTCAAAATTAACAAATTTGTTTTTTTCAACATCTGTCAGATTACAGCTCAGCGTGTCAAGACAGCAGGAAAGCGAGGGAAAAACAGAAAGAGAGACAAGATAAGGAGGGAGGGAGCAAGCAAGTGGGGTATGACTTGTTTCTGTCCATCTTTCATCTTCCAGCTAGCAGTGGACAGCAGCTCATTTAGTATGGGAGTCACACACGGACATAGTCAGGGAGGGTACAGGGAGAAAGAATAAGGGCCTATTTTTTGAAATTGCTACTTGGTAGGAGTAAGTGCTCTGCAGCAGTGTAGTAAAACCACATAAGATTTTGGAACTAGATATCATGAAAAAATAGAAGGGGTTTGAAAATGAGAAAAATAAAGAGAACTGGATCAGGGACTTGACAAAGTTAAAGAATGAGGAGTGGATAAGAAAAGAAAAGGCTGTGGATTCAGTACTCAGTCTTTTCTCTCTAGATAAAGCCGACATGATCTGGGTCGATACAAGTTCATTTGAATACAGAATGGTTTGTTCAAAAGGTCCACATATATACCCCCATGCTCAGACAGGAGGAGAATAACGAAAATGTTTTTAGATGATGTAAAAACTAGCCAGCTTAGTCACACACCCTTAGACACACAGTGTGTGAGAGAGAATAAAAAGTGCAGGCGGAAAAAAAAAAAGGCCTCTGACAAATTCAATTTGCAAGGGCTAGAGCCAGTGCATGCAGACAGGCCCATATTAGTATTACTCATATGATAGAGCAGCCCATCCATCACACACACATACACGAGAATGTAGAGGAGAGGAGAGGAGATGAGATGAGAGGAAGGTAGACAAGAATAGAGGTGAGAACAAAGCATCTAAATAGCAATTGCCATTGAATGAACGGTAACTTTATATGTTACTTCCACTCAGAAGCCAGTTTTCTTTAATCCATGGTCTCACCATCTTTGTATGTGTGTAAATGCGTAAGTCTGTGCCCGTGTGACGGAGTGTGTTCATTACCACTGACCTCAGGGGGAAAGCAAGATTATTAGAGCTATTGTTTTGTGAAGGACAAAGCCGAAGGTTGCAGTCCAGTGTGTCTCCACCTTCCTATCCCTTCTGGGTACGACAGTGACGTAACAAGCATGGATGGATGTATGGAATACATTTTACTGTATATTGCCATTTAGGTCTCTATTCCCTCAGCTTCCCTTTTTATTTCTCCTTTTCTCCTTTACATAATACGTCTCACTCATAACTCGGGTTACAAAAGAGGAAATGTGCAGAGAGTGTGCTTCACTTGAAAAACAATTACTTTGCTGTCCTCTAATTTGGTCCTAAAATAGTGTCAATAAAATGAAACACTTCCTGTACAGATCTTCCAGATTTAAAGGAAACATTTTTCCAGTCAGTTTTACACACCATGTTCCGGGGGGGGAGACAGGGTGTGTGCCTCGCATTCTGTATAAAAGCTACAAACACAGAATTGGATCAACTGAAAAACGAGGTCCAGGAGCTCCTTACCCTCCAAGCAGAGGACGAGACCAACCACCATATAACAGGGACGATAAAGTACCAGTTTCGTTGCCCGACACGCATGTTATACATCACACTAAATCTAGCTATCTAAAATCACAACTGGGGCAGCATTTGGCCTGCGTTGTTTGGTTCAGTGTAAAAATGCAAAACATACGAAAGTGGCATAATGACAGGCCATTTTTATGGCGTTATTGCACAACCTCTGTGAAAAAATGGTTTTGCATATTTTAAATGTTCATCCTGTTCATAATAGCCCTAAAGAGATCCCTTACTTATTCGCCCCCAGAGTACGTGATGGGGGACAAAATCTACAGTTCTTGTTCTATGCAAAAATGTACCTGACTGTTGTTTTAAGACTTGAAAAATTGTGAACCTATCATGAGGGATTATGCCCTATGTCATTAATGCGGTGGAAATTCATTATCCTGAATTCATCAATACAACAGTTAAACATGGGGGACATGTGGACAGCCTATTCAAACATGAGGAGATCAGAAAATAGAGAGAGATGTCTTATTCAAATATGATCAAATATAAAACAGAAAAAATAAAACAAAAATAAATGTTTTTTATAATAGTCCTGTTTTAAAAATAAAGGCCTGATTCTCACTGCAGTTTAGGCAAGTAAATGCAGAATTCATGGTACGTTTTATTTTTCATCTTTTTTCCATCACATCCTTTGTTCCTTCACTTCCACTCCCATGATGATGTACGCTATCGTCATGGCTACCTACGCTCTACTTCACAGTCAGCACAGAGCAAAGCACTCATCATGTGTGTGCCCCCAGGGGTGTGCATGCGTGCATTTGTGTGTATGTGTGCATTCATGTGTGTCTCCATGCGTGTATGAGTGAATATTTTCTTAACCCCTGTCCTACTTTTTGATCTGGTTCTTCTCTTCGTGTGTCCTTAACTTCCCCTCTCATCCGTTTCTCCTCAGTCTGGATATTTTTATAATCTGTTTGCTGTATCATATCTTTAAAAAAAAAAAAAAAAAAAAACACATTTCCCAAAATCTATTGAACCATATGAACTTACTTCTGCATATAATTAATTAATGAACATGGCAATCAGGGAGGGAGAAAAAGAAGCATAAAAAAGCTTTTCTCTGTGCGCTGTTCTTTACTGTATGCTCCTGTGAATATACTGCAGCCAATAGAGACACACACACACGCAGACACACACATCCCAACGGGTAAGATTGCTTGGACACCCAAATGTCAAGGTCACCCTCAGAGTTCAAAAACCATCACTTTGTTTCTAAACCAGTCTCCAAATGAATCCTGATAGAAGTCACTAATGCAATCAACCTTTTAGCCTCAATCCCAAACCTCCATTCTCCATACGGGGCGATGTGGACTCTGATGGGGCAAAGGACAGTAACATACCCCCTTAACGATTCATGAGACTGCACAAAGATAAAAATCAATAGAAAAACCATGTACGAGCCCACGCACCCTTGTGCTGTTATAGTTGAGGACAATTCTTTGACTTTCGATCATTTTTCCACCCATAACACTTTCTTTAACCTCAACCATTATTCTACATCAAAGCCTGGTAAATGGTGCTCACAAGTGCCAATTTCTGGGTTCTCTGATCTTGAAGTGTCACAGGATACTTTGGACCAAGCGAGATGGAGCACATGCAGCGCGGGGCTGAACACACATGTGTGCACATACACGAATATCTGCCTGTCTGGTGTCGTCACTCTGTTTGAATGGAGACTTTATTGGCTCTCCATTGGTCCACAGTAAATCCTCACAAGAGTCGCTGACCCCTTCAGGTCAAACTCATATCAGTGCTGTGTTTGATCTTAGGTCGGTATAAAAGAAACTGGGAAACAGCACTGCTTGTGGCGTGATACTTCAAATGTATGTTGGTTATATTTAAAACAAAAGATTTCCAGAGCTTGGACGTAAATTTATGATAGAGGAGGTAATTAAAGCCAAATTTGGGTGACTCATTGTGAGTTTTATAGGACATCAGAATATCAGGGGCTCACAGAATTGACACACACTGAAATTATATTTTGAAACAAATACCACACAAAAACATGAAGCGAAGCCAGATGATACGCTGTAAATCTACTCCTGAAAAACAGCAAGGCCCATTCTCTTGTTCAATACCACTAATGTGTGTGTGTTAAAAAGAGGGAGAGAAAGGAAAACACAATGTGTGTATGTCTGTATCCATGTGCATATACATTTGTGTGTGTACATGACTGTGTGTTTCTCATTAATGTGTTTTTGTGCCAGTTGGCCCCAGAATGATCTAATATAGAGGCTGGGCTCTCAATTTGTGGTGTTTCTCGAGCCTATATTTAACAGCAACAAAGCCAAGACCCCAGACCACGGTTCCCTCCCACTCAATCTAACTCCATTTTACATCAACAAGAGGGCTCTACTTTTATCTCCAGAAGTTCATCTGGGACACATATGAGGACCTTACTGGAAAATAAACAAGTCGAGAAAAAAGGCTCTATACTCCTCCTTCTCTGGTCTAGTACACATTGGTTTATATCCAAAGATATAAAAATTGTATATCCAAAGATATAAAATCAAAATGATTTTATATCCAAAGAAATTAAGTAGCCAATCTCTTTTCTTAACGACCTTCAGAATGAAAACAGAGGTTGCTCTGTGCTTCATTACAAGACATAATGAAATTCACTGTACAACAGAAAACATCTTTCTGGATGTTTTTTTAATGCTACTGTACAGCATAGCTGTTGTTTGCTCTCCTTTTTTCCACACCGATGAACACTATTTGTGTGAAGTAAAGGTTGTAGAAAGGTTCATGCATTCCACCTGATGCTCTAAAATTGTTTACCGCACGACAAAAAAGATGTAATTGGCACACAATTACAAAATCTAAGCTTGTGAAGATGGAAAGTGTGTGTGTGTGTGCTTAATTTGCACTACATCAAGCCTTAAATCCATTAAAATATATTCTTATTCATTTAAATCTTTATGATGGACATGTAAAGCAAATGCTCTGCTATTGGAATGCTTTGATGTCACGGTTTATACGAATAAACTCAGGTGAACTGAATCAAACTGAAATAGTTGGCAGGTGCAATATTTGATGAGTGGGCGGGGTGCCACAGTGTGTGCTTATGACTGACTGCTGTGGGGCTCAAATCTGTGACCTTTTAGAAACAGGACTCGCTCTAACTGCTATGACATCCTGCCACGTGTCATGACTCAAACGTGTGCCCTAAAGTGCTCCCAGAAATCGGTAATGCCCAGGTTTATGTTGGCTATTAGAGCAGCACACTGCACTGTGGGTTTCTGAGCTCTATTATTGCTGGCTCCTTCCCGTAGCTCGAGGTTAACCTCAGACATACAATAACAGAAACACGCCTACGTTTGTACACACCGCACACACACTTCTCCTTCTCCTCCTGGTCTGCCTTACAATCTTTCTTCTCTCAAGCCATATCTCCCTTAGTTAGCCACATGCACACACAAATGCACACATGCACAGCTTTTTCTTAACACACCTCAAACTATGCCCTGCAGAGAACATGGTAACTTCAGCTACATACCTGTCTGGGACTAAGAAAACTGGGATTCAATTACATAGTCTACATAGACAGAAGCATGAACAAGGAAGAATGAGACTGCACAGTGTGTGTTCATAAAATGTGTGTATCACAGTCCCTCTTGATTTACATACTGATTTTAGCGAAGCCCACTACACTTAATGAGATGATTTTAATTTGCACATTGACATATGAGCTTACTCAACTATTAAGTAAAATTTACATTTCATTAAAACTGAGTGAATGTTCACTTTTGAGTTTGGACTACATATGATTTGAATTTACTGCTTTTTCCAACAGCTCTGAAATAGTAAAGGCCAAATTACGGAGCTATTTAAAGCTGACAACTGGCGCCTGGGTGTTTGCCTATCCAGTCACAGATTTGGGTCTGTTTGATGTGTTTCTTGGTGCTTTGGTAGAGCCTAGATGAGCCAACTGCTCCACAGGCTTAGGTCTTTCCAATAACCTGAGGGTTGTGAGGTTTTTTGCGAAATGTTTGCCTGCATGTGTGTGTTTGTGTTCCTGATCTAATGTGGCATCTAAAGGGATGTGACAGCTCCTGGTGCCTGCAAAGGGAAGGTCTAGTTCTGAGCCGCTGTGGAGGTTGTTTGCACCCCAAAGTGTGCTACATCACACAAGAAAGGAAGGAAGGAAGGGGATCTGGCACAAAGGGTGATGAGATTTGACAGCTTCCAAGTGTGTTCTTTGTTTGTGTGATTATATTTTCTATTCACAATACACCAAAGAAATGCAAGTGCAACTCTGGTCTTTACTCTTTAAATTGACTATGAGCACAGTATCTGTTCACTGGCTTGTTTAAATCAGGGCAGCCCAGGTTGTCTATAAATGCAACGAGCAGAGCTTGTCATTAGTCAGAAACTATGGGCTGAGGAGTAAGAAGCCCTACAGGCGCACAGGACTTTCCTCACATACACATATGAATGCTACACACTATAAAAAGATTAAAATGAAATCATATGATGAATAAGCAAAAACACTAGGCTAAAAATAGCGCATCATAAACGCTCTATAATAAAGCCAGTTCCCTGATCCAACAAAAAAAAAACATACAATCTACAAAAAAATAAAATAAAATGGTGCTTTAAGACAAGTTCAATTTGGATATGTTCTGCTAATGCATATTTAATAATAAATATTTATTTCATTCTTTTATCTTTTATGATGAGCCAAACCAGTAGTTTATGACTCCAGTAACCACTTCAAGAGAGAGAAAACAGAAGGGTGGTCTCCATTGCTGTGACAGACATGTTCCTAGATGAGTAATGCCGTGCTAATGCAGACCAGATGCATGTGTTTTGCTACAGCATTGGTTCACTGCCTTTTTTTTTTTTTTTGTCAGTGGTGGGTTTGCCTGCTGTATGATCCAATGAAAGCACACAGAGATGGGACAACAGTTTCACTTTTGCTGAGGGTTCATTTGTTACTATTTCTGTAGTCAGGCTTACTCTGCATGATCAAAAGTCTGGGTGCTTAATGTTTTACCAGAGACAGCTGGGAGGGTGTCTGTGCATGTGTCTGCCCAACTGTGTGTGTGTGTATGTGTGTGTGTGTGTGCGCATGCAAGCAAAATTGTCCTTATTTGTGAGAGTACTTGTGTGCCTGTGTGCCTGTATAAAAAGAAGACAGAGGACAGTGGGAGTGGCTGCTCTGTTAATGTCCTGGTGGAGGACTGAAGGGTAGAATGAGGTTACGGAGGGTTGGTTGAGTTCACTAAACTGGGGAACAGAGGAGAGGAAAATGACAAGAATAGCAGATACAGTACAAATAAAAGCGCAAAAGAGGAAAAACACACACGAACATCAACTGTGTGTATACGTGTGTGTGTTTGGTATGCACAAGTGTGCGTGGTGGAGTAAGTATGGGCCAAGTGCCAATATGTAAAAAGGTCTGATTAAGTTTATCTTGATCTGATACCCATTTTCTCAAATCTCACAGAGAAGACATGAGTGAAAACACAGACCTGTCTGTTTTTTCACCTCTCTGCTCTCTACCTCACCCCCTGAAGTGTTTGTGGAACTTTTTCACTCATTATGTGTTAATACTTCTGAGTTTTGTATTTTAGAATTCTTCACACTGCAAGTACAGTTATTTAAATATATTCAGAAAAAAATGCATTGTTGTTTAGTTAAGCTTAAAGATGTGCTTCAGCATTAAGGGCATGCTGCAAACCAACAGTTCAGTTCAAGATATGCTACCCCCTATAAAGCAGAATATGACTATCAAAAACTTAAATCCATTTAATGTTAAAGTTACTGACTATAAGATATGTTCAAGCTTTCAGGATGTCAGAAATCTGAACATTATCCATGTAGTGTTATTACAAATATCCACTCACCAAAGCAGAGTAATAAGTGTTTGATGTTGAGAATGAAATTCCCCAATGCAGTTAATGTAAATCTAGCCAGGAAACAACAACAAAACGAGTCCAGCTGCTGATATGACTTATAAATGGGCAGTTTTAAGTTAAATACTGTGTCATTGTGTCAATGAAAGCCTAGAATTTAGGATAGCATGAGCTTAAGGCACAACCTGTGAGTTACCCGTTGGTTGGAAAGACTAGGGTTTGAGTAAAAGAGTAAGCCAAGAAGTAATTCTCAGACTTTATTTTGATAGTTGATTCCTATCAAGCGATTGTAATGTGTCAGTGAAAAGATATTCACTGTCTGGGTGAGGGTTTATCTGAGGCACTGAGTTAGAGTTAGAAATAGGGTCAGTGTGGGTTGGGGATTAGGAGGTTGCACTGTCTACACAAGATAAGTGGCGTGAAATGCACACACCTTTGGGTTGGGTGCAAAGTCAGTGGGGAGCGCTCATGTCAATGCTCAATGTCATCATATACTTGTTATTGTTATACTGGTAATGGAAAAGCCATAACACACTTATTTTTAAATTAGACTAATGTTACATCTCTGAAACATCAAAGACATTTCCTCTGTGTTGAAGCTTCCTGGCCACTTGTAATCAGATTGGACACAATTTGAAAGGTCAGCGGCAAATGTTAAAATTCAAATAATTACATTTTTGAGAAGTGTTGTTAGAGCCAAGCATTGTGCAACTCCCAAGAGAGCACTAGGTTCAGGCAAGTAACAAATATCCAAATCTCTATTTGTTGAACAGTTCATCTCTTGACATCATTGGACTATCCAAATAAAATGTTATCAAAGTTATATTTGTGAGGAGATTTCTTTTATATCACCTTTTCCCTTTGCCTCTTCTGTTTTGCACTCGAAATCCCTGTGAATATGTGTGTATTTGACATAATAGACATGGACATTCCTTTACTTGCAATACTAATAGTGACCACATTCAACAGCATATTTCTCTGTGAAAACTCTAAGTTAGCCATCTACACCAGTAATGGGTTGGGATCAGTACAAACTATTTTAATATTACTGAAAGCAGAGAAAAATAAAGAAGAAAAAGTGGACTAAGGAGGTCTGGTGGAATATAGTCAGTTCTTTTGTGTAGGTGCAGGTAAGAAAGCCATATAGAAAGCATAACAAAGAACCAGAAGTCCAATACAAAAAGGAGAAATAGATTTGTTTGGAACACTGATCCTCTCTCTAGTAATGAGACAGAGCAGAGCTGACAGATCCCCAGAGTGAGAAAGACATGGCCCCCATGTGGAGTTTTAAGATGTGGGGCCTTATTTATAAAGAGACGCAAAGATTTCTTCCAATTTAAATACCTGAGGCACAGCCATAGTCAACAGTCTCAAAGCAACAGACAGCAAAGGGTAGACTGTGATTCCCAGCTGGACCAGCCACCACCCAATAAGCCACCAGAGGCCACACGAGAATAACTGATAATGAACACTCATTATTAAAATAAACATTAAAATGGTTTACAGCACATATCATCAAATTATTTTTTAGTGATCTTACGGTGCCCTGCTATCACCAAAAGGTGCATGCCTGTGTGCTCAGGTTAGCAGGTGGCACTCTTTACAAATGTAACTGCATTATTTTCCTGATACAAAGTTTAATTAGTATTTATTCTATTTTATTTTGTATTACATTTATAGTTTTTTTTGTTTTGTTATTTGACAAGGAAAACAACAAAATAGGAACACACACCAATCAGCAACACCAATAAATACACAACAACATTTGGATTGTTTACCAACCCAAAATATATAAAATAATATAAAATAAAACACCAGAGAATCTCACATCACATCCAGGGGTATACATAGAGTGTAAATATACAGTAGGGTGGCGAAAGTGGGAGAGTGTAAAATGGAGCTCACAGATGACATGCTCAAAGTAAGTTTAATAAATTTTTACATGATTCCTCCAGCTAAAAAAAAACAAAAGAGGAAGGAAAATGGAATAGTACTGAAATGGTTGTAAGAAAAGGAATGGCTGATATCAGAAAACAGATGGCAGAGACTTGGAGTAGAGCATGTACTGAAGAATTAAACTATGGGCTGCAAAACAACTTGCGTCTTGTGTCATCCACTTATGTTTAAACCAATAGACCACATAAATACAGGGAAGTAAATATTACAGTATGCACACAAAATTCTTTGGTGAGCCAGAACCATGATAAAGCTCACTACTTAAAATCTTTTTGAAACAAAGTGTTAAAAAATGTCTTTTGGCAGAAATCGCCAATGTATTTTCTTTTGTTCCAAGAGCTGATTAGGATGGCATGTCTGAACTGGAAAGACTAGCACTGCTCAGAAGCTCACATTGTCGCTGCCACCTCACTGTTTCAAATAATTTAATTACACTTCAACCATTTTATTATATTTAAATGAACACAAACCTTCAGGTTGGAGTCAGTAAAAAACCCTTGGACATCTTTCACATGTGCATCTTGAACTTTACGGAATGATTTTGATTTACACTACAACATCCATGGCAAGAACCTATGCAGTAGAAATTTAGCTCCAGGAGCAGGCAAATGGATTCTTGGAAACACAAAAAAAAGAAGGGGAATAGTGTACAGCTTACTTTTTGCTTTTGGGCAGATAACATTGGCAGTAAGAGAAATGCAAGAAGGGCCTCTTAGGGTTTTCAAGGGTTTATTTGCTGCGGAGATGTCAAACTGTGTGCTGTAAAATATTGCCTGGTGATCTCCCCATGTTAACCCATGTTCAAAGGACTGAAATGGACTCTCCCATTTCTAGTGAAAATGTATCGAAGATGGCTCTTGGCTAGGAAACCTGCCAGAGTTACTAGACCTTTAAGCTTCCTGGCAACGGTTGGACAGAATGGTTTCGAAATTTTTCACGGGAGCCAAGTGAAAGTTAAACTACTGCTTGGCTTTTCATTTCTGCCTGCACGAATTAATTTGAGGTCCTCAAAAAAGTTGAGATTTAATGGTGTACTCAAAAAGTTAATGTGGACTTGTCATTACTGCACAAATAAATAGTGTGTGTTCCCATCACTCACAAATCCATAGCGCTTCAGAGTAGAAGTTTTCACCACAAATTATTGACTCACCTAGAGAGACAGAGAGAAAAACAACAATTATCACCTTATTGCATCAAATTCCAGATCATTTTATACACTGAATTCCCCCTATGCAATTAAAATTACTGTTTTAAAAACAACATATATGTATAGTACAGCTGCAATACAAGATGAAACTGTATTCTTAACATTGAAAACTACTGTATGTTCATTACTGTATACAATAATGTATGTGCATTGTAATGTATTCACATTCACACATGGCAAGGTCTTCTCTCCTTCATAATGGAGAGTAAACAGTGAAGGAGGACTATCCGTCTTTTCCTGCTGAGTGAGTGATGGAGATTATACAGGGTGGAAAGTGTGTTTATTAGGAAAGAAAGGATGCATGCATGTATATTTCTGTACAGTATATGTGTTTCAAAGGTTGTGTGCGAGAGTGCAAGTGGGCGGATGATTTCCTGGCATCTTGTGAAATGCTGAGAAATGTGGTTCAGTGTCAGCCATCATTGGCAGCTCCAAATTACGAAGGAGGCTCTGTTTTCTGCTTTTATTTTATTTTTTTTAAGTCATTGTATCTGACTGTATTTGCAGCTTTTGATAACAGATTGTGCGACATGTAAATGACAAGCCAAATAAATCCATTAATGACATTTCTTGAAAGCCTGGTTCCACTTGCTATTTAAATGGCTTATCCGTATGCGTATGAGAGAGAAAGAGACGGCAAGAAAAAAGGTAAGAATGGACAGAGAGTGAGAGTGGAGGGGTAATGAGCCCTGGTCTGAAGTCAAAAGCAAAGTGGAGGCTCATCTCCTCCAATCAGATGATAGCAAAACTAATGAGGCACAAAGAGGGAGCCTTAAAAAACCTCACTAGAGCTTTGTGACAACCGGGAGCTTGCACATTAGCTCGGGTCATTGACATAGAACCTAACATTAGATAGTCAAACTCACCTCAATGAACAAAGTGATCTTTAGAAGGTGGAAAATAGGTACTTTTCTTCAGTAAACACATTAATGTCTCCGTGAATTGACTTTACGTCATCGAGAGCAAACACCCAGCCACAGCTCGCCCTGCTCGTGTTGCTGCTGTGCAACAAGCTCAGCTCTACCTGCTGCAGGAAGCTGAGCAGAGTGTGTGGAGAAGCACATCCTGAGGTGTGCAGCTGCACAGACATGGATTAAGACATACTAATGTGTTAATGGATGCCTTACCCATCAAGACACATCTGGAGCGAGTGCTGACGAGGTCAAAGTGAGTGCGTGTGTGGGTGGATGGGTGTGTTCAAGTGTGCCCAGCTCTAATGTTTCACCACATGTGACGCACTACTGCAAGCGGAGCAGCTATTGAGCGGTATCCTCTGCTGGTGGAGCACAATGAAATGGGCAGATCAGGTTAAGGATCCATTAATCTTGGATATCAAAAGTAGGATCGCTACCACATATCAGTTTTGTGATCCTCATCCATTCAGACAAAGTAAATTACATGTTAACTATTCTTTATAGAATATTTACACACACATACACACACACACACACACTCAAGCAAAAACAAAACTCAGGTTGTCCATGTTTGCCCTACAGTACTAAATCACTGGTTGTGTGTATTTACACTGAGAGGCTATTTCTGTCACTCATTATAGAGCCTCAGAGCGCAGTCTGTATCTTCTTCTGTTAATGTTTTTTTGTGAAAACCTGACGATGAATCTTTGGACAGGACAGGGAACTCAGACAACTAACTAGATCGCTCTTGTCAGACACACTTACAGCCTCATCCGCTTAAGACAGACCAAAATATCTGGAGTCATGTTTTTGTCTGAGCAAAACCCTTGGAGCAGCCTTGTGACTGCTTGTAAATCCCCTGGATGATTATAGCGCAAAGCATAGAGGCAGAGGGAGAGAAAAAGTATGTGTGTGTATGTGATAAATGGGAGGAAGAAAGAAAAACTGCTACCAAATTCTTTTTTTTCAGTGTTATTATAACAGCTGATGCATTATTACCAGGACTACGTGTTCTCCGTACTTTGCACCTGTTTTTTTGTAATTTTCTTTTAGAATCTTTTGGAACACCTGGAAGTCTAATATTGGTGTGAGGCCAAGTAATAGACTGTGTATTAGAGTTTGTTTTAAGACGCTAATTAATTAGGCATGGTCTGAGATCCTGTTTGTCTTGCATTAGAAACCTACAACAGAAGTGCAGACAAATAAAAAGGTCATAATAAGTGTGCGTGAAGGAGAGAGCTGCCTGTATTCTATTGTACACTCTTCTTTAAATGACCTCTCGAAATTCATCTTATCAAATGACAATGAAATTATAAAATTATGAGCTGGCTTTGCGAGGGTAGTCTGGTGGAATGGAGCCAGTATGGTTTGCCATGTCACTAATTTTAATGTAACAATTACAATACTTTTTTTTTTGCTAGATTTTGCAGGACAGAATTATTAGTTTTTCTGGGAGCGTTTGTGTTTATACATATCTGAGCTGTGATGTGACTGTTGCACAACACTACTGTTGAACACAGTAGAACACACAAAATATACATCAATTTAAAAACTTTTATTAAATTATAAATATCTAATTACAAGACTGTACTGTCAAACCATTCCACAGACATGTTCTGGGCAGCTGCAGTGGTCGTTATTGTATCCTTGTATTTTAATGTATATATGCAGTGCATTTGCTTTTCACTTAAGGGGGAAGACTTCATCAGTCTTATGTTTTACAAAAGATTGCGTCTGGTGTACAGGTATTTTTTTTTCAGCAATCTAAACTGCAAGTCTACAGAGATTACCTCAGGTATTCATAAAATTACATTGATTAATTTGACAATTTTCTTTATCTGTTTCTGATTATTACTGTAAATGTAGCATAAAGAAATACAACTACTTTTCAGTGGGTGTCAAGATTCATACCTCGAATGGGCCTTAAAAAACTAACAACTAATAACTCCAAATTACAAAGTTATTTTAAGAGTAACATAACACCAGGCTAAAAAGTAGTATGTCAATGCCCTCCTTGGCTGAAAGTTGCAAGCGTGTTTTACCTCTGAACACACCCAGTAACACTGACGGATGAAGTAAAAAGTGTGATCTGTTGCACCTGTAACCACACCCAGCACTGATATAATTGGGTCCTGGAATGCACCTGTACATCACTGTAAGTTACTCTTTAATAAATAAATATTTAAAAAGCACAATTACATGATTATCTAATAATCTGGTTTGTTCAGAGACTCTAACACATTTTAGACTTATTGTTAAAATATCATCAACTCTGCCAAAACTTACTTTTCTCTGAAAACTGTGAAAAAAACTGTGCTTTGCGTATTGTGGTCTGGCACGGCTCAATAAGCATTTTCTTGGTTCTGGTGCCATTTAAAGTAGGCTGTGCAATGGATTAATTTAAATGCCCGTTAAATGCCTGTTCATAAGGTTTTGGGATTTTTGAGAGGTGGAGAATCATGCCAAAAACATCCCTGCTGCCAGACTTAAGTGATTCTCAGTGGATGCTTTGCCGACTAAAATAGAACTTGTTTGACTTAGACTGGCTGCTGAATGTGAAACAGAGAGCTCACTACTGAAGGCCAGACTTCATCCACCGAGGACTCATCCATATCTATTGAATGAGAAACCCAAAGATTAAAGGTTTGATATTCTCAAACTCATGTCCTGGACATAACAGGACATTATATTATGTGTGCAGATACTCATGTTGTCGAGACTGGTTATTATCAAAAGCACCATTAAACACTCATTGAGGAAACTGTAATTTACGCCAGACGCTGCTGTTGACTAATCATTTGCAACCCTAGTACTTGGCTGTGATTATGTCCTGTAATTGATATACATTACAAACGCACGATAACAGAGCACAAAGGTGTACAGTAAGCAACAATCAAGCTGTACATGAGCCATGCCAGTACAGTACGATAAAAACTTTGTTGCCATTTTGAATTTTGATCAAAATGCTTTGTAATGCCAGTAACATTCACCATAAAGAAAGCATTGATATTTACCAACAGATATGCTAAATGTTCATCACACTCAATAATGGGACATCTTACTCATTGCACATTAAAGGTACTCGGCGGCTTCTTAGGTACCCTCTTTAGAAAAATATTAAATCCTGATGTAGACTGACAAAGTCCTGGCAAATTAACAAAATCTAATTACAGGAAAGAACTTGGTACTTGATTTTCTGACCATTAGTTTGTTCAAATTATCAATATTGGAAGAAGTCAATACACCGCCTGCACATTTGTAATCTAATAACCAACCAGTTACCCCTGGAGACATCTAGCATCCCATTATGTTAAATGTCATATTGTCTCAGTGACCACATTTAATTGTTTGTGAGCAAACTGATAAAGTGTTGGTGAACACAGTCACAAAATCAACATTCAATGTCCAATGTTTGCAATTTATTCAAAATGATACATGTACATTGCCTAAGCATTGCTTAAAAGAAACTTCAACATTGTCATTACTCTCATAGACACTATAATATGCTTTTTTCATGTTTTTTTTACTATATATCTTGAGCCACAAAAACCTGACTGCGATCGTTTTCAAATTAAGTTCTGTTTTGTGGAACTTCAATTTCAACTGTAGAATAGTAATTTTTCAGTCAGCGTGTGTGTGCTTCTGGGTCTGCAGACACCCACATACTGTATGTTTACCCATGTGCACATTTACTGGATAAAGTGCCCAGCAATATGTTGCACTGTGTCTGAAAGTCTTGGTTAATTTAGATCTCACTGTCTGTGAAAGCAGCCCGAAAACCTCGGCTCTACTCCAATTAACTCTGTCAGCAGCCAAAGACTAAACTCTGTCAATTTCCACACTTTGTAGTTCACTGAGTGTTTCTCTGCTCCTCGCCACAAAAGCCTCATCCCTTTTGCCCTGACACACAAACGCTTCAAAATAACTGAAACTTTATGTGAAGTCAAAAGAAAAATGGGACAGCGAAGAAAATGTTTTGGTTTCTTTTAATCCATTTTTCTCGTGAAATGCTCTGCTAATAATGGCAAGGAGAAAATTATGTTTTTCAACTTACAGTATGTGTAAATGCCACATATGGAAAACCCATAGTTTTTTGAGCTGTACAAAGCCATTTTGGAGACTTTCCCCACTTTATTTTCTTGTCGATTGTCACACTAAAAATGTGTTTATTTATATTTCATCCCAGCATATTCCATCAGACTTGAGAGGATACAAAAAAATCGAGAGAAAAAGGAAAACAATGTTAAAATGGTAAACATATTCATACAGTAATACATTTCCTTTCCCCATGTGGGCTGAACTTATTTATTGGCTTCTGGTTTGGGTTGTAGTTAGAGGTCTTAAACTGTATTTTCAATGCCTTTGGGATTTGTATCTTATTATCACAGTATCTGAGTGAGCTGTGCAAAGAAAAACAGGAAGTTACACACTGGTAAATCATGGGAATTCTGGGGTCAAGCTAAGCAGAGGGGACATTAAGTTTCACATGCATGGGATCAGATTAAAACTAAAATCCTCCAAAGAGTGCACAACACCACGTACTCTCCCATGCATTCCAACCAGACCTTTCTATATCCTCATTAAAGAAACTGTCATTTGCTTTGTTAAGTATGTTTAAGGTAACACCAAAAAATCCATACACGTACATAACTAGAAGGGGTTGTCACAATTTGAAATTAGCACAGAATTAAACAGTTTAAGAAGAAAAAAACATAATCTGTGGTGACTTGGAAACTTTGGAGCACCAAAAGAATTTCAACAGTTCCCATTTGTACAAAATGCATGGGAATGGTGAAGTCTAACAACCATGGAGGAGGATCACAGAATCCGAATTTCTTCTATAAATTACAATTTGCTTGACTCCATATAAGATGAAACACCCTCTACCTTTTTTGCAGCAGCATAACTCTGTGAAAGAGTATTTTCTTCTATGACCTCTATAAATATCCTGCATGGTTTCAGCTTGAGAATGAGCTAATCTAGTCTCACTTGAGAGAAGAATTTCTGACATCTTCAGACCATGCATCGCCACATAATGCAGATAATCCCCCTTCGCTGTGTGATCTGCCCACAACTACCTCGATATCCTTAGGCTGCGATCAACATATTGTGAAAGGAATTAACTTAAATCAGTAAATTAATTCAGTGACTTTTACTGAGTTCAGTTACTTTTACTGTTCCTGCTCAAGTGTATTAGACCACGATAATCGTTCATGTTCAAGTGTTTTACAAATCACAATAAAAACAAGTCGATATAATTTTACAATATAAATAAATAAATATTATAACACATAAGAAATATTATGCATCACTGGCTGAAACTCACATCACACACACACAGCTGCCTGAAAGGCACTTCATACCAAAAATAAATCGGTCTGAAAATCAACGCTTTTAGTGTCTGTATTAAATCACTGCTGTGCTGAATTAACTTGGTTCCAATTAAACCACGACCACACAGATACACACATAAAAACATCTCTCTCTCTCTCTCTCTCTCTCTCTCACACACACACACACACACACACACAAACACACACACACACACTATAACTACAGACTTTTAAACAGGGAGTGTTTGGTTACTGATAACAGCTCTAATATATTTCTAATGAGGCACCTGCCAGGCTGTAGAGCTGCTAATTCACTGGTAGATTCAGCTGAACAGCTAGACTCACTTCAGCTCAGTGGGATACATGGACACATACCGAGAAAGAGAGGGAGGGAGAAATGTTTTGGAATTTTTACTTGTCGGATAGTAATACAGATAATAAAACAATAATTAGGTCAAATGAAAAAAAAATAAATGTGATTTGTACGAAGGTGTAATTCAGCAACAAGAACAGCATCATCTGCCACAGAGCACTACATGATGCAACCACAATGCTCATTTAACAGCCATACACAGCAACACAAAAACACATTTCAGCCACATTTTCAAAAGATATTAAAATATGATCTGAATTCAGGTATTCTACCCAGATAATAAAAAAAAAAAAAACAGCTTTTATAAGTATCTTCTTTATGATGCATTGTTTCTTGTTTTCTTTTTCTATTTTCTGTTCTATGTAAACTGGTCAAAGTAGTGGAGCAGGTGGGCAGATAGCACAGTCAATAAAAACATACAACAGGTGCAGCCTGTATTTACTGTACAGCTGAAATTAGAGAAAAAACATTTTCTTTATTGGCTGTTTCTTAAGATGCATCAGATAACACAACCGGTTGGGTTTGCTGCAAGTAACCCAATCTTTACAACTGTACCTCTTCACAGTGAATGAGTGGAAGGTGGCAAGCGGAAGGAGCAATGACATGTGGAGATCACATGGAACTTGCTGTGAGTAAGGTGTGGTAAGTAAAGTGTGTGTCGTAATGTGTCAACCCTGTGAGCACTACTTCTCACAACTATGAACACAATGTGCTGACTGCGTTTGCACCTGGCTCACATCCAATCGCAATTTAAACCGTTCTGCATCCGGAGGTGATCTGGCTAACATGATCAAATTCACCTTGCAGTGCATGTTGTCGGCATTTACAGTATACCTTACATTAATCTGTATTTTTCTTTGCCCAGGTATCCAAAATGATCCAAATACAGGAGTAAACCTTCCACTTCAGGCTGCTGAGCCTGAATGACCTCTTATACTTACACAAGAAACTTTTCAACCTTGAGGCATACTGTTAATCCTGCTTAATTGATGCCACCCCAACACGTGCCATTTCTGTGACTTGTAAATAATTTATTTTTTCCTCAAAGCTCAAATCTGCACCATTTTACTTGCATTTTACTTATATTTTCCTTTTGCAGTAATGGCAGGTATACTTGTGTTCTTAAAATTTATATTATTTAAACCTTATTTCAATACAGTAGTAGTAAAGTGTAAAGGGATGACTAAATGTTACTTCAGTTGGACTTTAATTCAGCAAATACTTACTTTGCTATACACAATTATATTTAGTAACTGTTCTGTCACACAGTGTCACAAGATTTTCATCCCTCTATCTTATTCTGGTCACTGTTGTCCCCTTCGAAACTCGGATGATTATGTATGGCCTCGCCAATAACATCCCCAGAGGCACAGGTGTGAATGAAGCTTTTTCTTGTCCAGACTTTACCCTACTAAGTGTGTGAGTTTGTGTGTGTTTTTGAGTGTGTGAGTATGAGAGAGACGGAGAGAGCAAAAGCAAAAAGAGCAAGGGTAGAAGATATGTTGCAGTACCCAGAAGAGTGACGTGACAGCAGGTTGCTAAAGAATTGATGACTAGAGCGGGGACATGTTTCACCTAAGACACTTCCTGCTGCTATACATGTCCTCAATGATGACTTCCTGTCATCAATATCATTACATCCTGCTGAGGCCAGTTAAAAAAAAGGTATCTGGTCTGTATACGTACTACATTTTACTGTGCCAAGACTCAGTGTGCATGGATCTGAAAGAGGGGAATGTGGGTTTGTGTGTTTGTGAAGGGCATGAGAGGATTTTACGAGGATGGTGCAGTGAATTATTCATTTCGAAATGTGCTTCTCCTTGCTTATAATCCAATTGTAAATGCCTTGCTTGTATCTCAGCTTGACACTCTTGTCTCTCCCTGTTGTTTATGCAATTAACTGAAAGTCCATAAGTCCATTTGTTGTTTTAAATGTGCCCTGAACAAGATTGACTTGACTTTATAAGTCCATCTACCTTAACTATCTGCTTGAAGGTACAATTCTGCGTTATAAAAAGAGACAAAACTAAGAAATATCAGTGTTCATTTTAAAGCAGGCCCCAAGCTAGAATAAACTTGCATGAAATAAAATAAAAAATGTAAGTTTAAACATCACCTTGAATTCAAGACACAGGAGGAAAAAACTGTTACTGAGAAAGTGAAGGGCTCCAAAAAATAAGTGTTTAAAGCATGAAAAAACGCCATCTGTGTTAATGAACCCTTCTTCTAACAAAAAAGACAGTTCATGCTATTAATATTTACAGTCTTTCACAAACACATTTTATTTCTAAAATTAATGATGTTTTTTCCGAGATGACTATCACAAAATTAATGCTGACAGTAACCAGTGCATCACACATATTATTTTAGATAAATACAACAAAAAACTATTCCTGTTACACTGAAAAGGCAAAGTTAAAAACAATGCAAAGCAAAAACACTTGCAGGTGGAATACTTCTGGCCACCTCTCAGGAAAAAGCAAGTGCTGTATAAGCCGCCCTACAATCTGTCAAAACATCATATCTGCAGGTGCTCTGTGATGTAGCAAATCATATTTCAGTGGTTGGGTGAAGGAGAACTATTCCAATACCATACCGCTGTCCTGTCAAATCACAGGACACTCGCCAATAACAAGAACCTTCTGGCTGAAAACCAATGAATCCAACTCAAATCTAATAGTTGAGACACAAACTTAATCACAGCTAAAGAAATGAGCCTATTGAGGATCCTCAGTGGCTAGTGTGTGTAAAGAATTGATATTTCTGCCAGAGGTTCAGGCACCAAGTCTCACCTCTGATAATAACAACAGCTGGGGGAGAAGTGATAGACATAAGAAATAACAAGAGCATACTTTGAAAAGGTGAGCGAAGAGGATTTGACATTTTCTTTACTTCACACCATTTCTCGTCCACATTCTTAATCTTATTGTCTCCACTATACCCCTCACACCGTCAAAGGCTTTGCATTAAAATATATAGGTTTACAGAAACTGTGGGAGGGGAGCACTACTTGATGGGAATAAAGAAAACTTTAATAGCATTTCAATTATTAATGAGTATCCCACCAAGACATGAGAAACTGGTGAACATGTCACCCAACTCTCAAAATAATAATAATAAAACAATAAAAAATAGTAAGTAGATGCCATATAAATCATAACAGTAGAGTACAGTTATTATATGAATTTGAGAAGGGAGAAACATTTGTTTTGTTTTAATTCAGTCACTTAAATTTTCCACTGCAACAATTCTCACTAAACTGGGTCAGGTATGTACTTCTCTCACAGCAGAATACCTTGAATAATAAAAAAAATCTCAGCGACGTTACCTTTTGATCTAGTTACAATACTAGCCTGCAGATTAATGCAAATCTTGTCTATTGTTTGCCGAAGTTGTTGTGCTGCCAGCTTGTGAATGCCCTGTAAACACAAAGTGGACACACTAATCTGATATATTGCTGCATGCCTGTACAAGGAACCTTTTTTATTATGACACACAAAACAACCAGGCTGAACAAAAAGCAGGACAAAGAGACAGAGAGTCGAATAAGAGTTACAGGAAAACCCGTGTTCTTGTAATGACAGTACACAGAAACGTACACCCCCTATGAGGACCCTTAAGATCATTTAAAACCAGGACAATCTAGCCAAGGATTTTGACTCTCGCTCTCCTAACTGGTTAACCCAAATAGTAGAGAGACTCAAAATGTATGTTCAACTTCTACCTGCCTCTTACAGTCTTCAGTAACCATGGAAACAGAGAGATTTGAAAGAAGAAAGGTGGATGAACGATGAAGACTGAACTCTTGTATAGTGAAGATGGATGGACAGACAGATGGTTCAAATAATTATAATACAGCATTCACACTGAAAGTATTTAACAATGCCAACACTTCCCTAGCATCACTTGGATGCCTTAAAGTCATCACTCAGGAAATGTTCATGAGTAAAACGTCTGATAAGCTAAAAGATGCTACAGCTACAATAGGAACTCTAAAATGTCAACTACTGAGTGTGCTTCATTTCTGTGTTAATTCAGGACAGATAAACAGCTTAAAAGATAAAATAATAATACACAGATTTGACAACGGCAGGCTTATGGTTTGGCCTTTAAAATGCCATCTCTCAAAGCATTACCAGTATTTTCCATTTAGAAGAAAGTCACCAGCTATTGGTATGTCAAAGTGGTAGAAGCAGGTGCCAAGTACTCGAAATTTCGGACATGAAACTTAATATAAAGTAGTATTTTGTGAGAAAGATATTTTCAGTTGTGTCAGAGTGTAAGTTGAATCAGCAAGCATTTGTTCTGTGAACTAATTTAACGGTCCAACAACATAGACTATATGGACAGATGGGCAGAGAAGATGCTGCATATCAATCTCTGTTTATGCCTTTATCATCATCTAAAAACTGTCTTTAGTGTGACTTTGTTGCTTATGTTTGGTGTCATTGGTCTGGTAGCTTAGGACAGCTCAACAGAAGTTTTCATTCCTAATAATCTGAAACAACTCACCGTGTCAACTTTCCTCTCAAATGTATTTGTTTTGTTTGTCGGAGGCAAGAATGCCTTCATTCACCTTTTTCTGTTATTTTGCTGATGTTCTCATCCAAAGCAATTAAAATGAGTGCAGTGGTGTTTACCAGTAAACAGGGTGTATTGTAACAATCTTTTGTGCCATAACCTGTGGTGAGCTTCCAATCAGAAACCTAATGTGGATGTTGAAAACAACGAAGCACATTCTTACAAATGATTACCAATGAGAACATGAAGCTACACATCGACAGGTACATCAGCAACCAACTACGTGAAATAATTTTAAAGTGCCAATGTGTCTGATAATAAGAAAGGATAGGGTTTAGTGTCTTTTTCAGGGAGACTTTTAAAAGTCTCTGATCTCCCAGATACAGAATATGATTTCAATCCACTCAACTGCCCTACCACCCGGAATCAACATTGCTTTGCTTACAAGCATCAAATGAACTACACAGTGAATCTTTTCAAGCTGTTAACATGAAAAGGCCAAATCATCAAGCATGCATAAAAGAAAGGTGGACAACTGACAATACAGAGTTGTCAATTTGTGAGCTGGAAATATGTTATGTTAGCTCAAAACATTTCTCACAACCAGCCATCATTTTATGCATGAACCACATCAATTATTGTCCCTCAGTTATTCAAGGAATTTCTACTGATACCATGCAAATGTCTAGTAAATACTGAAAGGCTAACATCAGGGCTATTACCACAGGACACAACCAAAGATAGTAGCTGTAAATGTTCACATCTCAAGGTTAACCGGGCAGTGTTTGCTTCTGTAAGTTATCCATTACTGTTTATATTATTGGAAGAGGAGCAGTCGATTTGTAATTGGTGTTTAGTTTCCCACACATACAGCTAAGTGACATATATAGCAAAATCCCTACTGTCTTCATTGTTTATATACATATAATGACACAACAGCTTTGTTGGCAATAATGGGATTTAGGAATTAATTATTCATCTTCTTGTAAATCCATAGGAATCCTGTTCAATGCAATGTCACTGTAAACAGTAGGCTTGTATGGAAACTATTGACTCTGGCAAAAAAAAAATATATATAGGACTGACAAGGATACAACCATGTTTTCAAACTTTAGGTGCTCTTGGGGAAAGAGATAATACATACACTGGTCTACAAAATGGCACCTGACATCACAGTTCACAGTTTGATGACAACCGTCTCACATCCATCATATTACTATTCTTTAACATGCCTTTCACCTGCAACTATGGCCCTTCTATATTCCCACCTTAGTTACAAAAGGCCATTTGCTGGTGAAAGAAATGTAAAAAGCACACTGCAACGTCAGAGACAGTCAGTGGTTTGGGGGATGAATTGTGAAGTGTTGAATCCTCAAGTAGTATTTTATATTATTGCTGAAGGTTTCACAAGTGTCTTCTATTCTGTATCCTCCCTTTGAGAGTGCAATGATCATAACAAGGCACTCAACTTTTAACAGGACATATCTGCTCAACATTCAACATGATATCATATATAAGTACAATAACTCTAAAAAATAATTTGCCAACTAAAATGGCTGAAAAAAAAGGAACGCAAAGAAGTACACTGAATTCAGTTTCTCAGTGGGGAAGCTTATGTAGCACAAAACTGCTCTTGAATCTTAAACTGATAGACAATTGACCTGGAAAACAGATATAACGAATATATCAGCTCTCTACTCCAACCCTGAAACCTACTTGTCTATAATAGGAATATACTGTAAGCAGTGTATATGTGTGTATGCGTGCATGTGTATGTGTGTGTGAAGAGGCCAAATTCCATTTCAGAGTTGTGCCTTCCAACCGGTTTGCTGATTAAGGCATTTAAAGAAAATTAGCCCCACAGCCACCATAAATCTCTCTGCTTTTCTTTAATGAATGCTGCAAATCTCACGTTTAATTACTCATTAGCATATGAAAAGCATCACCTTCACTTTCACTATCTCTACGTTGCACAAACTGAATTGCCACTCCGTAAACGAGGAAGAGAAAACATTTAAGTAGTGATATGTAGCGCCGTTTGTGTCAACATCTGCATATCAATTTGTACCAAAAACTCGACTCGGTGTCTGAAGTGTACCAGCACATTCAAACCTTGGTGAACCTTCCCTCTGATTACAAAGTCATTATGCATCGGGAGACGGAAGATAGTTATGACGCTCTATCATCTCGGATGATCCCTACGAACTATCATTCATCACTTCAGAGGCTAACAAAATATGAAGCTAAATGAGAGTAGGAAAGCATTATCAACTGAAGACAACATAGCCGGTGTTTCAGTTTGATGAATATTTGGCTTTTTGGGAGTAAACAATCATGCCTCAGATGGCTGCTGAGGCAGAGGGGGAGGAATAGAGCAACTTCTGTATGGCATTCACAAAGGCCCCAACTTAATGGAAGTTTGAATTACCATTTAAATAGGATTTTCTTTTGGGGGGAAGGGGAGGCGTCATAGAGAAAGATAAATTACATTGTAAACAATGTCAAAACAGTTTAATGACACATATGAAATGAAAGTACACACCCCGTGCTTTCTTAGCTACTGAGTGATATAAAGAGTGGATTGAATAAATAACGAGGCAGCCCGAGGAAAAAAGTTACTATGCAGACTTGTTTTGTCTCTAGCTGGGCCTGCACTTTTAATTGACTTGAATAAAAAACTCAATTACAGCATTCTGGCCACCGGAGGGAGAGAGAGCAAGCGACACAGAGAGAGTGAGAGGAGGATAAGAGGGAGGGAAGGAAGCAGAAAGAGGAGTGAATGAAGCATGAGAGAGGAATGAAGGAGTTATTGGGTCAGAATGGCACCTCAGGGGGGAATCAGGACAGCAGACAAGCTTTTATACAGGCCAGTCTGTCTATGGGAATTACACCTCGCTGAGAGGTGAAAGAAAAGAGACTAAAAAAGAAAGGGGAAGAAGGTAAAGTGCTTTGTCAGTACCTTCGAAGGCTTTTTTATGCATTTATTGTCATCTATCCTGTGTTATTCCACTGAGGCCGACTGAGATACTGATTGAAGGTGAGGGGCATTGAATCAAGTGAAATCAGTAAGCAGTCCCACTCAGCTGAAGCGCTGATTTAGCTTCAACAGAAGTCGACAGGCCTCGTACTAGGAGAGTATTAAAGTGAAGAACATGAATAGATAAGAAGGCAACAGAACAAATGGCGAGCGTGAAGCAAGAAAAAAGAAACTGAAGATCCTTTGTAAAAAGAAACATCCTCAGCACCACACAGTGATACTGTCAGGCTGATAAAGCATGACTGATTGTGGGTCTATTGGCAGATTGGTGTGTGTGTGTGAGCACAAGCATTTTTTTACATTTTTCATGTGAAGGTGTGGTGTAGCTGTGGGTGGGGGAGCAGTGGTAGTGGTACGGAGTGTTTGTGGAAGTCTTCCAGATATCCTGAAATAAGAAAACAACAGATTCTTTGTCAGCCTACAGCAGTCAATGCAATGTTTGCGGACATTGAGCCAATATTTCCGCCTTGTGTATACGTGCACGTGTGTGTGTTTGTGAGTGTGTGTGGACAGCAAGCTGTTGTTCCAATGGTTGTGTGTTATTGATTAGTCATCTCTGTGGGCAATAGGAGCTGTTATCAGGCCTGACATGGAGACAGACGGGGGTGGATGATGCATGGGACGGGAAAACTGTTCAGACGCAAAGATAATGGAGCTACACACAAACGCCAACACATACACACGCACGCTGTAAAGATGGACGGGTACACACTGGCACATGCTCCCCCAGATTCTTGCACACACAATAGACCTGTTACACAACTGAGCGCAAATGTATTGGCAGCGATAGATTTGTTTTCAGCACCATGGACAGCACTCTAAATCTTGAGCAATGCCAGTACACAGTGCATATGGCTAATGATTATCTATTGTAGCGCCCACAACTATAATCAGCCATAACTCATGGAAGTGAATTGTAGATGCCCCAAAGAATCACATTAAATCTACCAAGGGAATCAAAGAAGTTGTGACAAAACTGAATGTAAAATAATTGCATACTGTGACGACCAACCCAGTGCTTCCCACAGCCATGACACATGCACCCAGCATCCGGGAACTCACCTATGAGAGAAAAGACATAAGCAGAGAGAAAGAGAGGGAGGTCAGAGTCAAACAAATACACTGTAAATAATGCTATGTGTGTAAGAAAGTGAGTATGATAAGCACTTAACAGTGTGAATTATTTAAATGCAGTGTTGCTTCCTGTGAATACACTGTATTTCAACAATACACGTAGTGTTGCAAAAACCACACACACAGACACGTATTAACACATTTATTTTTCCAGATTGTTATAAAGCACTTAACACATACGAGATAATGTCCTGATTTCTATCAGAACATTATCTACAAATAAAAACTCCACAAGTTAATTCTCTACTGCTTACAGCTTCACTAAACTAAGCCGAACAAAGAACAGAAACTGTAATGAATGTTGGACATAATAACTGGGCTTAAAATTGGTTAATCAGTATGCTTTTTGTAGCTAATGTAACAACAAAGTATGAAAATGAAAAGCAAATGTCCCCCACATGGAGCTGAGTCTGTTATATATCCCTTGCTTGTAATCGCGTGACAACAGCAGTACTTCACACAATCACACTGAGGAGCAGATTTTCCAATAGAAAACTATATTCGTGCTATTACTGGGCAAAAAACTTGCTTGAACTTCAGATGTCAGTTAATGCAAGTCACCCTTTTCAGTCTTTCCTCTTTTTGATAGCTGAGTGAGTTGTGCGTAAATGTCAGCTGTGGAACTGGCTGTCCACGAGAGGCCAACCATGAGCACACAGGGAATAGATTGTCATGGCCTGCACGCTACAATCCTCTCCTTCTCCACAGGGACAGGTAGACTCAGGTTTTTTCCAGTCAACCATGAAAATACACCGAGGTCAAGCTTCCCATCATGTCCTCCACTCTCTCTGATGAGATGGACAGGGTAAGGTAAGGCCACAGGCAGAGAAAGTGATCCATGAAGAGAAAATTCCATAGCAACTTTCAGTACGAAGTTTAGAAAACTGGGTGTTGACATTTTGTAAAGGCTTAGCAAGCATGTTAAGCAGTGTTAGGTATTCTCTTAAGTATGGCTCTACAAATGATGTTTTCCAAAAGTGGTCATTAATAATAACAGAAGCACCTAATCTTGTCACATTTTGCTCAAAATTCCTGCTTTTGAAAATTGTTAACACACTTGTATAAAACACAACAACAAACAATACAAATTTTTGTTCTAATCTAGACTAGAAATTCTGATAATATTATAGATAAATAGATATTAATTATCCAGAGAAAATTATCATCATCATTACTTAGCCTTGTGCACTTTTTATTCACAACATTTTGCACAGTAACAGCTCAGGAAGACAGGTCATTGTTCAAAATATAACTAATAAAACATGTTCAAAGTACTAATTAAACCAAGAAGCCATGGCAGCATATTTTAGCAAATCAAAAACTGTCCGCTGTCTATTGTCTAGTTTAAAGGAATAAGTGTGAATGACTTGTGAACTCAGTGACCCCACTCATGCCATTAAAATAAGCAGGAGAGCTTTAATACATTCTTTTGGCCAGCTCAACTTTACACATCCCTTGATGAGGGAGCATCCGCAGTGATCGATGCATCCTCATAGAAAAGCCTGCTAATAATTCAAGGTTGAGTTGAGGTAAGGCTTAGCCCACCGAAAAACAAAAACAAAAGAAATGACACATCTTCCTCGATGGTAAAAACGAGTTTCATTCCATCTTTCTTTCCATTTTTAAAGCTGACATACATTCTCAGATACATTCTCATAGAAAAGTGGTAATAACACAGCCAAAATAAATGTGAAACTTATTATTGAAATGTTAATAGTTTTAGTCCAGCTATGTTTGCTTATGGAACTGTTTTGAGAAGATTATTTAAATACTGTAAAATTAATTTCAGCTGGCAGCTGCTGAACAAGATTTAAACAATTGAAACATGCTGCTAAAATATGCACGATTAACTTGTTTTGTTTTTATGATATTTTTTTAAATGTAAGAATATGTAGAGTTCATGAACAGCTTGGATCGCCTTGAATTATTATGAAGGAACAAAATTCAATTTAGGAAGCTATGTCTATAGGTCAAGTTGTCAGCCTGTTAGCCAGTTTCTGTGACAACTGCAACATACCCATAGAGCTCCTCATTTTTCTCTAACTGGCCTAATGAACATGTATGGCTGGCTTCCTGAACAGACCCTATAGTAAGGCTTATCCTCGGCTACAGCAAAATTTATATAGACATCAACTGAGAGCTGTCCTTGTTGGACTGTAGGTGTGGTACCTGTACAAGAAACCTGTACAAAAAGCTGAAATACTGATTATCTTTACTCTGTATACATATCTTGCCTTTTGTCTAAATACTGTTGAGATATTGTGAGACGGTTTCTGTGCCTAAATCTGATACCTCAACAGGCTGTCTCTCACCTCTTTTCCCTGTCACTGAGATCTAGCCTGCAGTCAAAACATTCCCTCTCCCATATCTTAAAAGACTCCTTTTTTCCCTCTGTTGTCTCTCCTTATTTAAACAAGGATTCATGACTCTCTGATTTGGGGCTGACTGAATGTAGGATGGATCATCAGCACAAAGAAAGCTTCCTTCACTCCTCAGCCACGACAGAGTTTAAGTCAATTTGTATCACACTGCCTTTCAGACAATACAGTGGGAATGAAACAATTTAAACAATTTAATCTGAATTTTTTTTTTTTTATGGCCAAAATACCAAAATGAACTACAGTATTTCAGGTATAATAGCTGTCACAGTTCTCATTTTACCCACAAGCCAGAGGAGTGGCCAAATATCTGGTCCGACCATCAGCTTGTTACTAAAATCTATTTTTTATATCATAGAGTATCATTTCTGTTAGTCCAATATGTAATCAATAGAACAACAGAGGACCTGATGTGATCTGCTGTCTGTTGAACTCCAAACCCAAACTCATTTTGCTTATCTATTTATCCGTGTCTCTCTAGAAATGCCAATTAGGGAAGAAGGCTGGAAAGTGCCAGTGCTCTAACCTTTTCTCTTTTTAGCGGGCTAGACAGTCCTGCGAGGGGACACAAAGACAGAGCATGTACTCATGCACACACACAACAAAAGCGACAGACAGATAGCAGAAATGACAGGAAAACAAAGAAGAGACTAACCTGGCTGTTTCTGTTAGGACATAAACATGCACTTACATGGTGACTGCTTAAAAAATGCATCATGGACTGACACTGAACTGACCCTACTGCTTCCTCGTATTATAGAAAAGCACAAACAGAAGCATCCCAAAAAATGAGGACAAAAAGCATTATTGTTAGAAAACAATGAGACAGAGAATTATGTAAGCATCTAATTTTAATTTTTGCTCAATGGAAACAGTGAAATAGATAACAGTCCAAATCTCAGTCTCTCTAATAATAAATATATCTGGCAGTGCATGAATCCATCTGATTACATAAGCATGTTCATGTGTATGCACACATACCACATTTTGTTGATGGCTAAATCAAGAGAATAATTAGTTATAATGGTGAAGAAGATGGAGCAAGATATTGCATAACCCTGCTTTTGAATCAAGCCGACAATAGGGAGTCTGTTCTTGCTGCTTAGTTTTTGCCGTCCTCTACAGAAATGTCAACTCACTCATGTTTTTGACCAGGAAAAGGTACCGCTCTCTGGGAGCTGCTCACTGCATGGATGTGTATGTGTGTGTCTGTCTATGATGAAATGGGGGAGACTGCTGAAAGGAACTGACAGGGGGAAAGCGCGGCCATTGTATTCCTCTGTGAGATGTCTCTTGTTTTGCCATCTTTCATCCTATGTTTATTCTCACTACTCATCCCTAACCAGGCATGAAGCACACCAACGAGAGGTGATGAAAGGATGTGAATGACAGCTGAGGTCGGCCGCATAAAACGACAGAGAGACGTTCCACGGGGAGGACCCAGATGCAGCAGGCCAGCAGGTCGTGAGCCAAGTCACCTCCACGGACAGTAAACACGATGCCTATGCTGCCTGCGTAACAATAACCCTGAACCCTGACCATTACACCATACGGAGGGTGACCTTGTGGCCTCCAACAGCATGGATGCTAATGGGACAGACTGTGTTAGTCAAAACACATTAGCAGGGGCATCAAGGTCAAAAAGTCACTCGGTGAAAGAAGTTGTTCTGTGTCTCTTCTTTCTTTCACAGGTAGTGACACCCGAGTGTTTAAGGAGAGCTCAGAGTGAAGTGCTGCTGTTATTGTATAGAGGTAAATGGCTGTTTTGTAAGTAGGCCCCATCCATAAAACACACACCTTATTGTGTGCGTGTTTGTGTGTGTGTGTGTGTGTGTGCGCGCACAAATGCGTGCACATGAGCGTATTGATTTTCCTTCCCACCTCTTTTCTCATCTTAACTTCGCTAGCATACCTGTATTTTTCTATTTGTTTGTGGACACTTTCTCAGAGTTCACTCTGATGGAAAATGCGATCCTGTCCCATCCCCTTACTTTCTTGTTTTTTCCATTCTTTTTTTTTTTTTTCTGACTAATAGAAATTCTGTTAGTATGTTTGTATGGGATGAGAGATGAAAATGATTTTGTGGATAGGAAGAAAGATGGCAATGGAAGGGAGGGAGTGGGCGATAAAAAAATGGCAGAGGATAGAAAATCGATGAGAGATGAAATATATCAGAACTCCTGGAGCAAGGTCAAGAGGATATGATCTCTCACGACACACAGTTGTGCCTCACTGAGCCGGAGGGAGCAAGCGAGATGGAGAGAGAGGAGAGAGACAAAGAGGGGGAGGATGAGGGAAAGAAGGAGTCACTAAGAAAGACAAAGGAGGGCGGGGGCCAAGACGGACATAAAACTTTTCTTGAGAGAAGCCACTGTCCATTTATCAAAAAACAGCATCCTACTCAAAGCCTGTGTTTGTCCATAATGGCGAAAGCACTGTTACCACAAGCAGTGGACACGCAGTTTGCTGATGTTGGCACAATAGGGGGCTGGTGCAAAACGTGGAAATGAATCTTCCTTCAGTCAGCCTTCTTCCCACACTAACTAATTCAGCAGCTAAGTAGCTAAAGGGGCCAGATCAGCAGACTGTCTCCACGCCGGGTCCAAGTCCGGGTTCCATATGCACAGACCATTAGAGCCCCACTCTCACCTCCTACAGAGAGCAGGGCCAGATAACATCTGTCTACAGCTACCTCCGTGCAAACACTCAACCAATTAAAGAGCCATTAGCGCTCAGGCTCGGTGGGGAGATGTGTGGGTCAGTATGTGTGTTTGTGTTTGCGCTTATTCTCGAGGTTAATGCCATCTTTTTAAAAATAATTTTTATGGTACATGTACTGTAATGTGTTATGTACACATTTATCCAAATATGTACAGCATACTCACAAAAAAACAAGCACACAGTTATTTCCATGTAACCTTTGTTTTCCCTCTCCACGACTTAGCCCCACCCCCACCATGTATCATTCATTAGTCGCCCCAGTCTTCATCATACAATTTTAATTCATAATAGGGACAGAAGTAGGTCATTTGACAAACATGTCACATCTGCTCCAATCAAGGCTGCACCTCCTTTTAGCATCAATGTTTCATCCCTGCTTAACACGACAACATAGGCTTGAGGTAGCAATGGGTTGAAACCACACCTGAAATAAAGAGAGCTGTTGTTTGTCGTGACGTGCCGTTGGCATTTCACAGATTCAACTCTGCTGAGAATGCTATTATTACAGACGGAATTGTCTTGTACTCAGGGCCTATTTTATGAAGTGAGACATATACGTAGTTACAGCAGATGTAATCTCAATTACCCCAGGATATATACAGTTCCGTGCCACAAAAATATAATTGTCACAAAGCATTATAGCAAACTACGGCAGTATCATCATGACAAACAAAAGTCCTTAATTGTCAAATACAATATAAGAGATTAGACCCTTACTTCATGGCTCTGTTGCCTGAGACTGGTTATTCTGTGTGTTTACTATGTATATACTATTAAGTGTACCTGAGATGCAAACATTATTATATGGTGATTGTTTTAAACTACTTGAATGCTTCAGCTTGCTGACAGTTCACATTGCACAATGGCACTTACTTCCCTGAGCTTTTCTGCATTTGGATATTCCTACCTGATTTCGTTGGCATTTGCAATTATTTGCATTAATTACTTAGCCTGGATCTGAGCAGTTTTCCAATTTTGCATCAAAATACACAAACATGAAAGCTTCAACTGAGAACAACATTGTATACCAATGCAGAAAGGACATTTACAAAATATCTAAAGAGGACATTAGGAGTTGGAAAGTGAAACAAAGAGGCCAGATGAGGTGCAGACTCACTCAGAGTGACCCAGGTGTCAGCTGGACCCCTGTGGTGTCCTCTGTCCCTTATCACTGACCCGGGGGAGGCAAAGTGTCTGCTATCCCCAGAGTGCCCCGCACGCCAGTCTGCTGCCCTACATGGCAGTCTGTCTGCCCACCAACTGGCAGAGCAATTGCACAACACAATCATGATGCTGACACAAGACTCCGTCCAGTATCATATTACACAATGTTTCACAGTTTAACAGTGGATCAGTGATGTTCATTGTAGGTTGTAAGTGTAGGTTTATATGTTGTATACGCTTGTACAATAATAACAGATTTCTAAATGAGATTTACATGACCAATACAAGATGTAAACTGAAGAAAGGAAACCTCCTGGTCTGTATTTATGGAGGTCTAGATATTGTCTTCAATGTGTAACCATTACAATATGTATAATTTAGTGCAGCACAGTGAATTGCGTGTATTATACTGTGTAATATATGTGTGCTCAACGGTATTTAGTGTGTATCTCTGTCTGATTTTCTCCCTAAAATTCCCTGTGGAGCGATAAAGCCCGTAGCCACTGAGCTTTGAACACATCCACCACTGGAGACAACATGCTGACTTTCAAATCCACATGTCCGACAACAGTCACTTGCTCTGCTTCCACACTGCTCACAGCCATTAATTTGTAGCTATAGCCTAACACACTACAGTGACTTCAGCATGGCTGTGCACTGAGTTTTAAATTGTCAAAGGAATTATCAACGCCTGTCTGTTTGCACCACAACATAAAACTTGTGAAATCAGCAATGAAACTGTCATCAACACTGTAGTGGCTGGGGAAGCTGACAACCAGCAGAGCAGCTATTGCTGCGGCTGAATATTCTGGTCTGAGTGTGCAGGGGGGGATGGGACAAGTTCAGCGTCAGAGCTCAGGGCTAGTATACATACATACATAGACACTAATAATGACCATGTCAGCTAACAGAAGTAAGAGACACTGTGAAGAGCACATTATTGCAAAGGTAAGCAAGAACCAACTGCATTACATGTTCACTTAAAACTAGTAATAAAGCACATAAGCATGGATTTCCAGTCCAATTATGGCATTTATGCTATGTATACTCGTTTTGTGCTGCTAGTTTGTGAACTGACAGTTATTGCCTAAACAACAGAAAATAGCTATTTCCCTGCAGACTCTGAACATCACTTCTGAAAACTACAATGGATCTTGATCCATATGGAGAGAAGAAGAGACAAAAGAAGAGCAGAGGAGAGTAGAGGAGCCACGCTCAGACAACCTCTGTCTCTTCCGCTTATTGTTACAAGTAGAATATTTATCCATGCCTCAGTGCCCAACAAGAAAACATTGGAAGTCATTCTCTCTCCCTCTCTTTCTCACTCACTCACTCTCTCTAACCTGTGCATGCTTGGAGCTAGTTATGCAAAAAAAGACGGCTGCCCACTTAAGCAAAACAAAGTAAACAAGATACTGCCCCTGTTTGCCACAGCATTTCACATATTTCACTTTGAGGGTGAATGCATGCTTGTGTTAATTGAGAAGTAAGCACTTTTGAAAGTGGCACAATTATGCTGCCTGGCTCATAAAGTCTTTCTTATCAACAGCCTCAAATACAAAAAAATAAAAAATAAAAAAAACAATTACTGCTTCACTTGATGACAGCAACCAGGATTATGAGTGCTAATGAGCACAATCAACAACACTTGAAGCTTCTGCATGTGTCTGCGCACGTGACCACTTCTGTGGGTGTGCATGTTTGCCATTCTCTTCTGTTTCTGCACCAGTAGTTTGCAGTGCATCATAAGATGATACGTACAGTGCGGCTGCAACTCGTTATTTTCATGCAAATTATTTTCATCATTGATTAACCTTATTCCTTAATCTAATTCATCAATTTTGGTCTGTAAAATGTCAGAAAATGCTGAAAAATTGCCCAGAACTGTTTATCCAAAAATATAATTTCTACCTACCTACCTTTTCTACCATTCTATCCTCACATTTAAGAAGCTGAAACCAGCAAGATTTGTTTAATAAATTACTTTTTTTAATTAATTGATAATCAACATTGTGAATCATTTTCTGCCAATTCTGCCAAATTATTTATTAATCCACAAACCATCATTAGCATGTATGCTTATATTATTAACACCATGTTAAACAATTTGACCCTGCAGCACTGGGAAATTGTTGATGTTTACGGCAGTCGTTTGCCATTTGTGTATGTGAGATGCACAGCAGTCCATCACATTATGTTATGGTCCTGTCGGCTGCACTCTCACTGTGTTGCCAAACACCACTGGAGACGTCAGATTCACTTGAGAGAGACAAAGTGTTGATGCAGTGGAGTCTGTGCCTGAATTAGCAGTCATGCCTGTCTGCTTTAAGGGACACGGGACAGGCCGTCACTGAGACAGCATATTTCTCACTCACGCTAGCAACAGAGAACATTCGGCGGTTGATTGTCTGGAGGACAAGAAAACGCGGACCGAGTGTACGTTTTGATGAGCAAGCCAACCTCCTGCACACCTGACGCATAAATCGTGTTCAGCATGTTACAGAACAACCCGTTAAAAACGCCAGCAACATACTAACAACACATTTCTCCTCCAAACAAGAACAATCAAATCCCTTGGCTGCTCTCGCTTTTGTACCCCTTTTAGTAGTGACAAGCCCAGACGGCGGAGGGAGGTGGATAGAGGAAGGGGAGCCGCCTGCCTGTGTCCTATTTGTAGCGGTTGCCAGACTCTATAAAATCCCCCTCTAGTTGTGGAGAATATGTCGCCCACCCACTGACAGCCTCCTCAGCTTGACATACTCTGCATTGCCAGTGGGAGATAGTGGGAAGAGATACGCAACCCAGCTGGGTTAATCCTGTTACACAGTTAGGCACAGACCACAATCTCACCTAGAGAACACATACATGCATAAATCAAACAGCAACACCTTAAATAGTGCAGCACATATCCATGTTTTACACCCAAAAGTTATTTTACCTGGTCACAAAGTCTTAAAATTGTACAATTGGTACTACTTTGGTTTTCCACAGATAATATTTCTAGGAGGGCACTATTTATTCTTATGCATTAAGATTAGTTGCCATGTTATGTAGTTAGCCAAAACGTGAACAGAGGACGTTGTGTGTGAGCCCAAATTACAAATCCACATTTATCACTGAAAATAGCTGATTCTGAGGCAAATGCATCAATCTCTTTACAATTATGTCTGTTTGACTATTAAAATGCCGATTCAATTTCAGGAACAGCCTTTTCTAAACGTGTGATGTATTCAGCCTCTTAAAATTGGCTGCAAGTTAGACATTAATATTCTTCAAGCATATGTTTTTTATATTGAATGAGAATTAAGTCTATTTAGAAAAGCAAGTGAGTTGGAAACAAAAATTAATGGGGAGAAAGTGACCATACACATATAATGAATTTCAATTACCTTCCTCAGCTGTCTTAGCTCAGGAACTAGCTCCCATCGCACAACAATGAACACACACACAGATTGAAGAGTGGAAAACAAGAAAAAGAACAGTTCCGCTGCAAAATTGTATTTACATAGGAAGCTTAAAAATATATGCAGGCAGCAGAGTGATGAAAGATTAAATGTGATTCAAACGCTCACACTATAAACCCACAACTCTCCCAATCACATCCCATTCTAAACTCGCAATCGATTAAGTATAGTAAGAAGCATGCCAATTTGATTTGAAATTCAGGTTAAAGCACTCTTTGCTCTCTTCTACAGACAGAAGTTGTAATGTACAGTATGTTACGTTTTCTGAAACTTAAATCTTATGTGACTCGGCCAGCTTCATGATGTCTGCTATCATCAGTACTGTACCCTGCCTGATGCTTGCCACATCATTTTAACAATGTAAAATGTGCAGCCGCCACAGAGCTACAGCTTTTTCACCCCATGCATGTTCTTTTCTTGTTCAGTGATTCATTGTTGCTACGCGTGACCCAACACACGAAAAACTTCTCCTCGTGGTTTACCACAGAAACAACGCACTCCTGCTGTACATTCCCAGCAGCACTGAGAGCTTAGCATGTGATTAGGGCTCACAGTGCTGGGAGCTGAAAAACAGTCAAAGTTTTAGTTAGCAGAGGGGAAGTGCACTTCAAACGCGTTTCCATTAGTCACATAGCAACAGTGTCCGCCATCGCCAGTGCTTCACGAAAGCATTTGTAAAAAAAAAGGGGGGGGTTACTGTAGTGAAAAAAGGACAAAACGCCTCTGCCTTTGATGAGGACAGTTGCCATGTTTTGCTTTCACTTGACATTTCCATATTATTCTGCTACAGCTCTCACCTAAAACCTTTAAGATCCTTTACATTTTTGGGATTCATTGGACGCTTTTATCAAGTCCAACTCGTGTCGAATAGCTCAATCATTACATCAGTTAATTTCGCTGAACATGTGCAACTCCACAAGTGAAAACAACTTAAAAGTAGAGCTTCCTTGATATCTTATCTTAGCCCTTTAACCAGCAGTGGAGGTGCACAGTGTCAGCTCCTTGTCACTCTGTCAGCAACCCTAGTGTCCCACTCCATGTTAACATGCAAGTCCCTATCCAGTAGGCATTAACATGCAGGGCCAGCAGCCGCTAGGTGGGCCTGAGCAGAGCCCAAAGCAGGTGGCAGATAGTCAATGTGCATGCTCCTAAATCATTCATGTAGCTGGGTGGAGGGGATTGTGTGTGTGTGTGTGTGTGTGTGTGTGTCTGAAGAAAAAGGAGAGACTTCCATTGATGTTACAATATGAGAATAGAACAAGTGAGAGGGAGCACTGGATGAAATAAAAGTATTCCATAGCCTTTGTTGGATTCCACATGTTGATATAATTCATTTGTATATTCCTTATTACCATACGGGTCCCGTGGATGGAGCCAGAAGAAGATAAAGAAATGCGGGGAAAGAGAAGGAGGCGCGGAAGCCGAGGATGGAGGGTGGGGCGGGAAGGGAGAGGGGGATGATGGGATTGGAAAGATGAGAGTAAAGAGGGAAGGTGAAACTGACATTCTTGAAAAGGGGCAGGCCGTGCAGGCAAGGTTTTGTTAATGAATTAGTATGCATGGCTGGTACCACACAATGACCTCGAGCAAGGAGCTGACACGCCATAGACACTAGACTGAAACTAACTCTAACACCACAAATTATTACCTTTTCATTATGGAAATTAGCCCTTCCTTCTCATTCCTCCCACTCTGTCTCTGTCTCGCTTCTCTCACCTGCTCTTTTTCTATTCCTCACATCTCCCCGCTTGCTCTGGTATATTGGAGGAAGAATGGTGTTGACTCTGAAAAGCAATTACCTGTCATTTACCTGTCTCTCTCTCCCTCTGATAATGAATTTCAAGTGAAAGGTGAAATAATTATCTTTCCTCGAACAAAATCAAAGCTGTGGGCGGGTACAGCCACTGTCACAATATGTGGCATGCCATATGGGATTAAAGGATTCTCTGTAACACAAACGCCCACGTACAGTACACACAGTAACACACACATACAGTACAAAGTTGTTCTTTCAACTGCATTTGCATGAAGAATACCTCAGCCTTAGCTGAGACAGTCACAGCAAGTCTTCTTTGTGCTACCTGATGGCCTATGTGATCTCAAAGTTTAGCTTTAGATCTGGCAGGGAAACTCATCTGGAAGTAGACGTACTGTAGCTATTATAAACTAATGGCCTTGACTTTCCTAACAATATGAGACAGCAGGATGACCGTTTTTTACTTGAAGTCATGACACTGGATCAGTTTAAACATTTCTGGAGTAAACCCAAGGATTTAAGATGTGATAAAGTGGCTTTAAAATGATTCAACTGCATCAGACAGACATACTGTAAATGATGTAATATAATGCCTCCCCTTTAGGCAAATAAGCTTTAGAACCTATGTTAGACACAATTGCTGATTTAAATATAGTATACCTCCAAATACAGAACACGACAAATTAAGGGGAAAGTTCCCTTAAACCACTAAGCCACTACTGAGTAATTTAAACATGGATTCATTAGAAAAAACAAAAAAATACAAACGGTAAACGAAAGGAGAGGGGAAACATGAGACACCATATACTTTAAACAACTAGCATCCGATTTTGTGTTTGTGGGTGCAAGCAGAGGTCTTAAGAGAAATCAGTGGGGATGATTTAAGTTTCCATTGGGGAAATCAGAGCAAACCCAGACAAACAAAAATCACTGCAGCAACAATAGGAGAATATGAAACATGTAATTACTGTATATTGACGGTATACGTTTGCTGAATGGGTTGATTTATAATGGGAAAACTAGTTTTAGATGGAAAGAGTGGCAGCTCTTAAACTATTAGTAAAGAAATACCCTTTTCCAACTTTTTTTTGCATGTCTACATGTCCTTCTTGTCTTTTATTGCCCAAGTTTGTTTTATCAAATGACTTTACTCATTAAAACAGCAGGGACTCAACACTGTTTCAAGCTAGTGCCCAAAAAGGTACAAAGAACACCTTGTTTATAGTATGTACGTTATTGTTTCTTTCCAGGCATAAAATGTTGAAGCATTTTTATTAAAAGATACCGCACTTAAAGTTTTAAGACAATCAAAAGACAATAAACTGTTTCTCAGTCGGAATTACCCGTCTTCCTCGACAACCTGATCGTTTGTTTGCAGCTAATCAAATATCTGGCCTGGTGTCCGGTTATGCCACAGAGAAATGGAAAATATGTAAACAGTAGACCACCACATGTATCACAGCTAACAACTGCTCAATGAACTTTGTTTCATTGCTCTGAAGTTGGTACAAAACACCGTTATGGTTTGAGTGAGTGTAGTGGGGGATGTTGCATAAGCTTTCACAGCAGGCAGTTGCTCAACATGAAAATAAAATAGGGAGATGGGGTAGAGAACGGAAAAAAAATGAGGAGGGGACGGATTGAGGAGAAGCAGAAGAAGCAGCAGGAAGACAATGAAATGGGAGGCAAAAAGTGGGTGAGTGCAGTGAAAAGATGATCGTTGCTTGTTGCAGGTTCCGCCCTGTGGGAACAGCTTTTAGCAGCAGGCAACAAAAAAAGGCTTTAAAATGATAACTGTTGCATATGGGCAATCACCCGCACCCTCAGTCTGCAAAATGGTAGGTGATGAAAGGAGGGAAGGAAGGAGACCAAAAAGGAGGGAATGAGAAAATAAGGACAGTATCAACAGATGAAAAAATTATTTGAATTTGGATTTTGAGCACAATTGAGTAATTTCTTGTGCAAAATCTAACCTTATCCATCTTATTTTGCACTGCTTTGTGTATCTGGTGATCTGTAAATATCCTTGCACCCATAAATTATCTATTTTCTGTGGATGTGAATGTGTGTATGGTCTACTTATGGCCCAGAGCATGATGCCTCTGTCGATATCCAATCACTGTGAAAAGCTACACTCTGTGAACTAAAAGCAAACCCCAGGGAGCATCAGACATTTATCTGTGCCTAACAGGCTTCCTCAAAGTTGGCTGGGACAAACACGCACAGACACATTTCAGAAAATTAATAGATTCACACATTTCAAATTCACAATTAGGACAAATCTAGCAGTAAAACAGTGAGGCTTGGTTATATTTTCTACACATGAAAAAAGATCATTTCTATCCATCTCTCTCTCCCTCCTTCCTTCATTTACTCTTCTACCATTAGTTTGTACAGTACAGTACAGTATCCTGTATATGGCTCTATAAAATTAAATTCACTTTGTGTCTTTTGATGGTCCAATCTGGTTTTACAAAGTACCTGCAATGAATGTTGTTTTTACCAAAAAATTAGTTTAGAGTAAGCTCATTTTCAAATGAAGCTTTTATTTTTCTGTTTACTACAACTCATCAAATGAGCAAACTCATAAATGCACAGATAAAGAGGAGGTAATGTGCAAAAGCAGAAAACGTCGTTTGTCTATCTGACATTATTTTTTGCTTTCAGCTGACTGTCCATTTTGCCCCGCGCAGTAGCATAGACAAAAACAGGCTGCAATACTGCAACATGAACGGAGAAGAACTGATAGAGCAACAGAGACGGAGAGCAATCCACGAATAAAGAGAGAGGTGCATGCTGGAATCTCAACACCTCACCCAAAAGCAGGCTGGTCAGAGGTAGGCTTTTTGATCTCTAGGGAACAACTTGGTTTGTGGAAGGCTGATTGGAGACAACAACACGCATGAAGAGACATATTGCATGTTTTATATTTCTCTTCTAACAATGTTTTTGTGTATGGTCACGACATGTTTAGCATGCATCAACCTCATTAACACAGAGCGCTCTCAGCCCGGTTAGAAACCCCATAAACAGAGTTCTTTTGTATGATTTACTGTTAATCTGATAAAAAAAGCCGAGGTTACCTCTTACTCCTGATACATTTTTTTTTGTTGAAGAATTTCACTCTCTTCTCAAACTCTTCAAATTTCAAATTCTGCCTTCCGTTCTCTCTCATGCCCTACTTCTCCACCAGCAAAAGTTGATATTATGCAAATGCTCACTAATGCTAATGTTTGAAGGCTGGCACAGGCCTCATTTGCATATGGCAGCACACTCAGCCAGTGAAACAGAGTGACACGCTGACCCTGGTCAGGTTGCCGGGGGAACACCCCCCCCCCCCCCCCCCGCCCCCCCCCCCCCACCACCACCACCACACTCCCACACACAAAGACACACAAGCCAAGAACCACAACTGCACACACTTTTACCCTGACTACAACAATGCTGGTAAGTTCTGATGTGTTGCATTCATTTCAAATGAAGGTTTCACAGCTTTATCTAGCGTGCCATGTGAAGTTTGTCCCTTGACTACATGGACATCCCATGGTGAACATGGTCCTGTGATCCAACGGGGACAAAATGACAGCAGTAATGGGCTGCTTTTGTGTCCATCACAGCCACTTAGCTCTGCTTTTGAAATGGAAATAGTTGGATTACTGACTACAATAGCCGCAGTCCTTTTTTGGTTAATTTTACAATAGAATGACGAAGAACTATGTTAAGCTTCTCTTCCTCTTGCCACCATCTAAATAAAGACATATTTCCATGTTTCAAAGCACAGCCATTATTTTCCTACTGACATGTAGACACAAACACACATTTGCAGCACAGTCAGATAGAGGATTGTGCGACAAACAAAGATACATGGAAGCATGGACGGGTAGGCAGCCTCGTTTATATGTATGTGCCATGCTTTCAGGCAAACGCACACGCACGCACACACTATCCGTTTGCCTGAACAGAACAATGGCTGACAGGGATGGATGTTCTGGTTTCTAGCTGCTTAAGGATTATGTGAATGGGTCTTCTCAGCACACGATAAGCCAATAAGACCTTTTCTTGGACAGCACATTTGGGCTGCTGGGATGCGACTTTTAGGAATCCTCTTCCAGTCAGAGCATCTATGCATATATCAAAAATGACACTTTGCGAGAGAGAGAGAGGAAGGGAGGAGCCGGACGGGTGGATGTGATTTACAGTCAGGCTGGCTGTATGTGTATGACTGCTTGGATTCAGAAGTGACAACAGCAGGTCCAACAGCTTCTATCTGTTTATCTGTTTATGTAAGCCAACACAAACGGGAACAGCCTGACATCTCTCCACGGTACGATATTTTCTGCCCTACGTTATCTGAACCCATGTCAGGCATTCATACAATCCTTCCCTATCTTTTCACTCTCACATCCTTTCTGTTTCTCTTCCATTACCTGACACAATCTCTCCTCCATTATGCTTCTTTTAGCAAAAATTCCATTTAAGGATCATGTTTACAATGAGACAAATTTGACCTGACTTGACAGTAGCAAACTCTATCAATATTGAGATTCAACAACGAATAAGTCTCCTTTCTTCATATCCCCTTTATAAAAAACTGTATTAGCATAAAGTCTATTTGATGACGTTTTGGCATAAAAACGTATTCTCAGCCAGGTTTCCGACTTTATATTTTTTAATTTATTAGAGTTTGATATTTACACAGTGTAATCAAACATGTTACATAGCGTGCACAACTTCACGTACTGTCGGAATGCATTCATTCCAATCAAGGTTGATTGGCGGACAGTGGCACTTGTGGCTATGGCAGATATGATGTTAGTGATGATTATAATGTAACATGCAATTTTTTCCCATTATCTCGAAAATATATCATTATCTGGGCTGGCATTGCCGCTTGTGATCACATAAGTACTTGACATTTGCCATTGTGTAACCATTTCCCTAATCATGAGAACCAAGCTATGAAAACCAAGCTTTGCATTTTGGTCATGACAACTGTCATAAAGGCATGGATACCTGGTCACAGCAAGGGCTAAGGCTTTCCTCCACAATGTTTTGGCAGCTCTGTAAAGCTCTTTCGAACTTCTCTGTGCTTTTCCAGGGGCGAGGACTGCGCCAAGTGTATGCGGTGTAAGAATTTTGCCTTTTGCCACATGGCATCTCACCCAACTTTGCAACCCTAAAAGCAACAGTGGGACTCAAGATGCAAAAACAGGGCTGCTGTACAAGGCTACATGGGCTGGTAGTGATAATGGCAGTCACTACCAGCCTACTAAGTGAGTAGTTGTACAGATGTATTTAATTATACATAATAATTTGGAACAGTGAGTCCAGCTATGCGAATAACATGGATGACTTTACTTAAACATAATGCAGAACAGGTATCTTGAACAGGGCCTCTAATGCTCGAGGTTTTGGCAAAAAAATTAAAATAAATGGGGTCTGCGTTGGACTGACCAATCCTTCTGGTACTATTTCAATAATTCATCAAGGATTAAAAGCCTGATCAGAACATCCATACTCCAGAGCAATTTACAAAGAGCAAAAACAGCAGGATACGCTTTAATTCTTGCATCACTACGAGCAACCAGTAATAAAAGGCCTGATGATAAGACACACAGTGACACAGTGTTCCTGGAAGAGAAGTGAAGAGAAAAAAGTGCCACAATAAGAGCTAATGAGAGAGACTGGAGGAAAAATTAAATGAAGCCCAACACATTTGCAAATTGCGAGTTGTATTAGCCCTACATGTGGTGCAATGTTATATGCTGTATTGGCTCTCAATCAATACTCACCCCATAAGCACTCTAGAGAACGCAAAGGCAAGTGTGGTAAGTGTCACAGAGCTAGTCCTGTAATAAGACCATACACTGTGCATTATAAGCTTATATCAAAAAATTACCCAGAATAACTACTGAAAATCTACTGGCTATATAACTAATGTCTGTAAATGCGGTATACTAAGATGTCTGTCAACGAAAAGATTCACATCTTCCCTATTTGCACATGGTATATTTGACCATACTGTATGTGTCTGTTATTAAACAGGATTGATATTCAGTCTCTTCAATCTCTTTTTAAGCCTTTTAGCCAACCCGTGATCAAGGTAAACATGCTTCTTTTTTTCCAAACCCCAAGTCATGCCTGCTGCTGAGGAAGAACAAAGCTTGGAATTGATGTGTCTCCTTTAAGCTGTGTGTTACATGCAGGAAAACACATGGATTCAGATAACATGGGGCAGAAAACACAGCCAGCTAGCTTGGTATTCTACACACACACACGTCCACACACGTGCACACACACACACACACACACACACCTTTTTGAATGGGCAATTTTTACCCCTAGGCAATCTTTTTGCAGGCCTCTCTTGTAACACCTGTTCACACCATTTCTAGTTGGCTAGACTGAAGACATTTCATTGTATATATTAAGGTATGAACAAATTAAAAAGATGTGTTTATATTGAGAAATTGAAAACTTATATATGTTGAAAATTGAGGTGAAGATCCCAGATTTAAGAGGGGCAGTTGGAAAGTGCTGCACATGGGCCTTACCTGCCCTTCATCATTGTGGATGCCCGGAAGTCCTCCTCTTACGCCCCATGTAAATGAATTTCACAGATTCATTAGACCTGGCAACCAAGGTTAATCAGCTCATCATCTGGTAAAGCAAAATCTTAGAGAGCATCCCAATGATGAGGGACTTCAGCTTCACTTCATCCTTAGATTGTTGAGAAAGCAGATCAAATATTGGATAGTTTTAGACTTTTGGACAGACATTAATAAAAAACATTTGGAAACAGTTTCTTAAGCCCCTAAATCTAAACTGCAAGATGTTGATGGCAGATTTAATTTAGTTATCTGATTAGGCTCTGGGGAATGCACTAAGTTACAATTATAATGGGTTAGGCTGGAGGCATTGAATATGACTTTGTTTTGCCACACACTCAGCGTTACTGTGCTATATAGAGCCTCCATTTATTTGTCGCATGTCTAATTCAAGACTGCAGCATATGCACTTTTCCATTCTTTTTCCCCTATTTCTTGTTTATGAGTTTTCTTTCATTAGAGTGGCTTTTTAATTACTGTTCCCTCTGTCTTTATGGCCTTGTTTTTTTTCTTCTCTTTTTTATCAAAGTACTTCTTTGATAGTTTTATAAGTTGCACCAGTGGCTGTGTGGTAAGCAGATTAATAGGAGAGTAATGTCATTAAAATGGTAATGTGTAGACTAGGGCAAGATGCTGAAAACAATAATACTCCCCTTGATTAATGACACTCTAAAGCATGAGCATGCACAACAAATGTACACATACACACACACCTACACAAACTACTATTGTGGTTTTACTTTTATGAAACAAGCTTTTTCATTTTGAAAATTTCAATAACTTTATATATTTTTTCACTTTTGCGTTTAACTTTTTGGTAAATACATGCAATCTATACAATATACACTGGTATGATATTTCACGGTTATGTTTTATTTCTCACTTATTTCTTAAAAAAAATGTGTTGTTAAATAGACAGCATTTATATAGCCCTTTATCCAAAGCACTTTTTGCCTCTCATTTACATACACATGCACACACTCACTGATGACAGCAAACTACCATACACAGTGCTTATCTAACCATCAGGAGCACTTTTGGGGTTCAGTGTCTTGCCCAAAGACGCTTAGACTATTAGACAGAAAGCATCAGGAATCAAACCGCCAAACATGCGATACAGGAGGTAAAGCAAAAAAACAGGTTGTCAAGTAACATGCAAGATTTCTTTATATTTTTAAAATCCAGTTTCACTTTAGAAAGTAATTAAATACATTATTAAAGACTATTACTCAATGCACAACAAAAAGAGAATACATGCACACACACACACACACACAATGGTACAAACCAACACAATGGGCCTGGAGATGGCATTATGCACTGTTGTTGTGGATGCTTTTTTAATGAAATCTGAAGCTGTCTGCTTGCCATATGCAACTCATGGTTTCCAACCACAGAGACACTGAGTGGGTGAAAACTAAACAAAACAAAGACAGAAAGGGAGTAGAAAATGGGGAGTTGGGAGAGGTTTTGATGTATAAATAAAAGAAAATTACTGAGGTCTTGTCTCTTTTGGTTTTCCACACCATGACACCATCATAGAAACAACACTGTGAAACAACAAATCTGGCAGGGTAGCCATGAATGCATAAAAATCATTTACATTACTTGCCTGGTAGCAAAGCTGGAAGCTTCAGGAAGTAAATAGGTTAGGGGATGAATTAGACGTGTTGTTCATAAAACTTCTTGTAGAGATACAGGTGAATGCTTGATCAATCATGATCCACAGAACTCCTGGTTACACCTCAGAGGTCCTGGGAATCAGGTTCTATATCTCTGCCTTTGTATTCAGGACCATGCTGTCACAGAGAAACATACCTGTGAACTCAATAACAATGGCTGTGGCGAATTAAAATTAAGGAACTGTATGAGGGCAACAGCTAACATAGAATTCTGCTTCCGGCCACATAACAAAGAATAGCCAGCAGCAGCAACCTCTATATGCGTGTGAGGGTTTGTCTTTACAATCCGCTGTGCCTGTGTATCTATGCCTTGATAGTTGCTGATGGGAAACAGTTGGCAAATGGTCAAATAATGACCAGCGGTGACAGAAACAGAGTATTGTAGGGTCTGAATTCATTTTTTCTCTCAGCCTCCCAGCATGCAAACAAATTCACAAAACTATGCTTGCTTGAAATGGCTCTGTAGGAATAAATCTAGCTCCTGGGCTACTGCACTAAATACAGCACAACAGCCTTTGGGCTAGGCCCACACACACTCTGATGTGTCTGCTCTACCCGCTTCTCTCTAAAACACATTAAGGATGAGTATGCATGGGTGATGGCGCCTGGTATCATGTAATTTACAGAATTATCAAAACGTATTGGGGTCTTTTTTTACAATACAAGCACTTCAAAAAGCAACTGAAAATGAAGTCACATTCATACATACATTTTTCATGCATGCATGCACACAAACACACACCTCTGGGCCAGCCTCCAGGAGGGAGTTTAAGGCCTCTCAGCCAGAGCGGCGTCGGGGGAACGTAGTCTCTGATCATTTAATAGGCCTGGCCCCTGACAGACAGCGCTCGCTTCGTCAGCCTGTCAGGGGGCCAAAGCTGACCCTGCAGAGCAATTCTGGCTCTGGCTGGCTGCATGCTGAGAGGCGGAGAAAAACAGCAAATCTCAAAGCCTCTGTCTCTGTCACTCCTGGTCATTATTTAACCATTTACTAGCAGTTTTCACATCACGAAGACACATAAGCAAACACTCGTGCACACACAGATACACTTAGAGACAGACATAGAGAGGAACACTGACAAACCCATTAGATTTCTCCTGCCGCTGAATCATTTATTTACACATCTTGTGCAACGGAGGGGTTTTCATTGATTGGAGACATAGACATATAAACACACATTAACAAAGACATAACACAAATCCTTCGCGCTGGCATTCTGTTACTTTGCACTATACTGTGCCGT